>OY856411.1:747242765-747885265 GCA_963693085.1 Alisma plantago-aquatica | reverse complement strand
GTAACTCCCGCTCCAGTCTCACACTCGATCTGTTTTGCTCTGCTCCTCCGGTATTTCTCTGATTGCATGCGAATTACGAACCCACTTCCCCATTTTTGCGCTTCGTCATCCACATTTTCTTTTGTCTTATCTGTGCTTTAATTTGTAATTATAATTGTTATTTGATCAGTCAACTTTCCCATTCCAGTACTGGTGTCCTCGAGTTGTTCTCTATCTGCATTTCATACATTCTCTTTTCATACATTCTCTTATCTGTCATTTCAATTCTCTCAAACTTGTTTTTATTTTTAACATGGCAAACACATGCATCCATGTAGCAACGACGAGTAGGAGTCACACTTTGCTTTTCCTTGATTGATTCTTTCATTTTAATGTCTTTGTTCGTCTGAGTATATTCAAGATATAAGAGGTAAAATTGGCATATACGTTGTTATTAGTTTTCAAAAGGTTGTTGTAGTAGAATCCGTACAAACGTCAACATATATTTCTACAAAATTGAGTTGGATACGACAACAACATGGTGCAAATATAAACTAACTATTCGATAAATGAATCTTAAAAGTTGCATCCAAATTACAACACACATCATTACAGACACCAATTTTGTCTCCTATAAGATCCTCCAACGTAGCAGGTCTGTGCGACGAACTATAGCACGAACATTTTATCACCTAATACCAACTCAAGCCAAACTAAAGATTGATGCATTAGCTATACATCATTGGCAGCGTGTACATATACATTCAGAACTTGGCACTGCTAGACTCCCACCTTGCTTGGGAACTTTACAACATGGAAATACTCAATCATGGCAGCTTTCATGAGATGCCTGGAAACAACAAATGAGATGCATGGAAACAACAACGATTATGACGAGGATTAAGTGGGACAAGCTGGATGATGGGGCAGTTTCCATGTTGATTCTGATGCACTGAAGCTTCGTTGGCAGCAGACCAGGTGTTGTTAGTAACTCCATCCAACGACAGCAACACATGTGTGTTAATAACTCCATCATGATCCACGGCAGTAGAACAAGTGTTGGTACTAACTCCATCCACGATGTTTTTTGCAGCTGGATTGATTTTTCTTACTGAAGACGGAAAGACAACATCGCGGGTCGGTGAGTAGTTCTGTGTAGCCTAGCTTATTCACGCCACAACGTCGATTCAGTTCTGGATGACAATTTCTGGGTAGATCTGGGTACATGCCCTCTTTTGGCCTGACCGCAGGGCCGTCTGTGCACGACGATAGACTACGCTCGTGAGATTGAGCAAGAGTTGCATAGTCGTTTATGGAAGATTGAAAAAAAAACTGAAACAAAACAGTGATGCTAAGGGCGTGGAATATAGATTGGGGACTCTTTAAATGGAAACGGGAGTTTGTCAGTCCGTAGCGGGCTGCAGTCAGCAATAGATCATCTCCCTATATATATATATATATATATATATATGTGTGTGTGTGTGTGTGTGTGTGCATATATATATGTATATATATATGTACATATATTTGTACACACACAGATATATATATATATATATATATATATATATATATATATGTACATATATAGATGTGTGTGTATACTTATAAATATGTGTGTATATATATATATATATGTCCGATCGCTAATTGACTTATGTTATGATGACTGGCTTCATTTTTTCTAGTTCATTTTTTTTGATGTCGTTATGCTAACATCAATTTTTAGTCGAACTGGTTTGATCATTCCTGTTCAACCTGAGTCAATTTGCCATGATCAACATCGGTCCAAAAACATAGCTTCTAGTAGCTGATTTAGGGTTACCTCCTTTGTCTGGAGTGATGAACCAACAAATGTGTAGAGTTTTGTCTTGTCTAGATGCCAGATGACGAAGGTGGTGCTAGCCAAAGTGGCGGTGGCCCCTTCTTCTCTTCATGATGGAGTTTGACTGGTAAAACAAAAATGGACCGATACGGGGAAAGGAAAGAAAATAAGATTTACACATGAGTATTTGAGGTAAACACTTTGATAGTTCTATAATAAAATATAGTCATATAATACAATAGTTAAATAAGTGAAACTGTGTGAACAGTAGATGATGACTTCCTTAGATAATTATTTACTTAATGGGACAATTATTTTGATATATTTCTGTTCTAAATGTTGACGCAAGATGCAAATGTTGGTGAGGTAAACATTACCATCAAATGCATGGTTTACCAGCTATATGAATGTTGATTTTTGTGGGACAATTGGAAAATTATGAAATTATTTTCTTCTCCTATATTTTTTTAGTTTTCATATACATAATTTAAATCCCTTAATGCTAATCATTTGTGCAACGTCTCTTTTATCCACCCTTCCTAGGTTATTTTCTTGAATATCATTTTTTTACTTTCCTATAGAATGTTTGGAAGGAGTGGACTCTTCAAAAACCCTTTGTTTCCTTAAGGATTCATTCAACTTTGGAGATTGATTCAATATAAATGCATGTTTTTCCAACTAAATGTCTATGGCTTTGACTCGTTTAACTTTCTTTGCTTGCCTCTTGTTCTTCATGAAAGCATGGCCTCGATTTAAGCTTCATGAACACCCCTTTCATTGTTGTGGGTGAAGCTTAATATACAAGGCCCTCCTGTTATGCATGTCTATCTTTTAAAAATAATAGCCCAAATATTGATGAATATTAATTGTTCAAGAACTATGCTATAGAAAAATCCATATATGATAGATTTTTTTAGATGATAACTAGTTTTTTTTTGTGAATTCCCCTTTGAACTTTTTAACCTGAATTTTGAGCCCTTGGGTTCTTGCTCTTGTTTGAATTGATGCATGACTCCTCCTTAACTATTGGATCTTTTATTATGAAGGAAAAAGACGTACTCCACCAACTATGCACCCAAATTTCATACCTAAACATATACACAAATCACAATTGACACATTTATATAAATTGTGACACATAATTTTGCATAAATAATACAAATATCAAATTATTATACACAAAATTTAGATAGTTGCATATTATAATTACACAAATACTAAAATGTTAGTTAGAATAAACATATTTTCAGTACACATATATATATAAAAGGAACTACTAAAGTACCACATTGTTATGCACAAAAATTTGAACATACAAAAGTTGATTGTGCTATTATGAATTTCTTCTCGCATAGTAGCATATTTTCTACCACATATATTTACATAACAAGTAATGCACAAATTTACAAAACACAATATATAACACTAACAGAAAACCGTGCAATACATAGGACGTTGTCGTGTTGTTTAAATGTTCTAAATGAAAAACATTGTAGAGTTCATTTGACGTCTCCCTTCCTCTCCGTGCTACTTTTTATGCATCATAATTTTTTTCGATGCATCATATTAGAGCTTAGTTTTTAGCCAAATAATTGTCACTGATGGAAGGCCTCTTTTGTTGCTCCCGCAGTCTCCCGTCTGACTAACTATAAATCGAGTAACCAAAGATGTTGGAACCACTTTGCTCCTGTGTTTTGATGTTGTTTGCTACCACTGTGGAGACAAGGGAAAAGCCCCCGACTGTAACGGGTGTTGCTATTCGAGGAGGGAATGTCAAAGGGACCGTCCTGAAAGCTCTCAGTTATTTATAACTAGGAATCCGCTTGCACATGCCGGACGTGCTTAGCTAGCCAAATTGTCACCCTCTAGTCTACAGGAAGGAGATTGTTCCTCTCCCCTTTCTCTCTCTTTGAGATTGCTACATATTTAGCTTGGAAACATCCATCCACAACTAATTATAGAAAGTTGACAACTATGAGAGAAAGAGGTGGAGAGAAAAATGAGGAATTTTGAATTTAAGAACTTACATTTTACCCTTTGAAAATCTTAAACCTTTTTGGAACTCTAGAAGGACATGGCATAGGGAGTAGATAACTGCACAACTGCAATTTTATTTTTTGTCCTCTTTCCTTATTCATTAGAGGTTAATCATAACACCACCTCTCTCTCTCACCTCCTCTTTCCTCATCTTCTTCTTTCCCTAGAGGAGAGGAGGGAAGAAAGACAATAGGGAGAGAGAGGTGGAAATAAACCTTACATTTTTCAAAAATCATGTCTTTGATTGATTGTTGACATTAGTTTAGATTACAAATGGGCGTCTTACAAGCAAATTCAACAATGAATGGTTGGTTGTATCTTATTGAATCAAATTGGCTTGGGCTGCTATCCTAAAAAAAGCAATACATAATTATGGAGGATGACACACTCAAATGCTTTAAATCAATGCCCACTTCTTACAATGAGGTGACAACTTTTATTCATCCTTCTTTTATGATAATTTTTCTGTCTTCCTTGCAATTTTTGAAAATATTTGTGTGAATCTTTATAGTTTTTTAGGATATATAGTATCAAACTTAATATTCAATCTCTCTCTCTTTATTTCTAATGTTATAAAAAATTTATTGCCAATCTCTTCGAAGACATGATTTATATTTCAAGCTTCACATTTTCTATGTTTTAATAATCTATTGAAGCTACATCTCCTTTTGTTTTTTTCTTCTACTTATGGTTAGATTTTTGTGACTCCACTTTTATTTTCACCTTATAATTGATAAAATAGTATCCAGATATTACATTTGCCCCTAAGTTGAATGCTTAACTAAGTTATCTCTAGTCATTTTTAGCTTTATCTTTTTATATTGCACCATAACCCCGTCTTATCAGACAATTGCAAAAGTTGTAAATTATCAATATGTAGGACATTCATGTAAAAGAAGAACAACAGACAAAAGACAATACATGAAAATACAACTAAAAATAAACATGAAACATATAGGAGTAAGTAGATGTATGCTATGACACCCTTGATATAATAAAGGGAATTGAGTTGTGTTATGTCATGTGTGTGCTTATTGTGGATATTTGTTGATTCTTACGATGGGGTGAATCATACATTAAGATGAGATATGTACACTTTGTTAGTTAAATCCAACCATAGAAATCGAGTCAAAGTGTCTAGATTAGAGTTCTTTAAAAAATCAAAATTGTATCTTATACATATAATGAGATATAGCAATTAATCATTCAACAATTTTTGTAATTTTTGCAACTTACTGTTGATCAAAAAATAGATATCTCCTTCCTTTTCACGATCTAAGAATGTCAGATTGAGGTAGTTTATTATACACATGTTATCTGGGGTATACACCACATCCATATAGTTATATTATGTCTAGCTATACAATCATAAAAAATGAAGATGGGTACATATAATGTACACGTACTCAGGTACGCAATTCTTTCAGCCACACACACACACACAAATATATATATAGAGAGAGAGAGAGAGAGAGAGAAAGAGAGAGAGAGAGCAAGGGGGAGAGAGAGTCAAGCTAGAATATACTCAAGTCATTTTCCATCATGCAACATCTATTTTAAAAATCTAAACCATAGATCTTCTTAGGCATCTTATGAACATACTACATCTTAAATTTGAGTTCATTTGGATACTTATATGTCATTAATTTGAAGGAGACAAAAAAGATACAATTCAAATTAATTTGTGTGTCCATTTTTTAGGTCATAAAAGAGTAATTTAGAAGAATCTAAATGAGCTCAAATTTTCCTATATCTGTATTTTTTATAACAATGAATTTTAATGGTTTAGATTTGACCAAAAATATTCTTGATATGTGATCACTAATTGAGTGTACGGTGTGATCTGTACACTCTAGTGTATTTTAGCTTGACTCTCTCTCTCTCTCTCTTTATATATACATATATATATATATATATATATATATATATATTCTTATACATATATGTATACATATATACATATTACAACAATCCAATGAGAAATATATATTGGTGAGAGCATGGGTGGCATTTGAACAACTTTGCACAATAATCAATTTTCAATAATATAATCGTATGGATTGAAAACATACCTTATTTACCTTCTTATAAAAATTCATCATCATAGGGCTTGTATTGCATGCACAACAGGAGAATACTTCAATGCACCATATTAAGTTTTTGGCTGACCATTGAATGCAAATTGTGTATACAATACATTTCAAAATGTAAAAAGTAATGGTTTCTTGTGTTAAGTAAATGAAATGATATTTTTACCATCCATAAGGTTGGATGTTAAAAATAAGTTATCCGTTTATAGTTATTGAAATGCCTCTCATACCCTAATTGTAGCATGTTTCTTACTAGATCTCTATCCTACACCCCCCCCCACACACATATATATATATCTATATATATATATATATATATATATATATATATATATATATATATGGAGATGATCTATTGCGGACTACAGCCCGCTACGGACTGACGGACTCCCGTTTCCGTTTAGAAATAGTCACACTCTGCTCTACGTTCCATGCTATTTTAAAGGGTCCTTTGGGTCATTATTTTGTTTCAGTACTTTTTCAATCGTCCATACACAACTACATAACTCCCGCTCCAGTCTCACGCTCGATCTATTTTGCTCTGCTCCTCCGGTATTTCTCTGATTGCATGCGAATTACGAACCCACTTCCCCATTTTTGCGCTTCGTCATTCACATTTTCTTTTGTCTTATCTGTGCTTCAATTTGTAATTATAATTGTTATTTGATCAGTCAACTTTCCCATTCCAGTACTGGTGTCCTCGAGTTGTTCTCTATCTGCATTTCATATATTCTCTTTTCATACATTCTCTTATCTGTCATTTCAATTCTCTCAAACTTGTTTTTATTTTTAACATGGCAAACGCATGCATCCATGTAGCAACGACGAGTAGGAGGCAGACTTTGGTTTTCCTTGATTGCTTCTTTCATTTTAATGTCTTTGTTCGTCTGAGTATATTCAAGATATAAGAGGTAAAACTGGTATATACGTTGTTATTAGTTTTCAAAAGGTTGTTGTAGTAGAATCCGTACAAACGTCAACATATATTTCTACAAAATTGAGTTGGATATGACAACAACATGGTGCAAATATAAACTAACTATTCGATAAATGAATCTTAAAAGTTGCATCCAAATTACAACACACATCATTATAGACACCAATTTTGTCTCCTATAAGATCCTCCAACGCAGCAGGTCTGTGCGACGAACTATAGTACGAACATTTTATCACCTAATACCAACTCAAGCCAAACTAAAGATTGATGCATTAGCTATACATCATTGGCAGCGTGTACATATACATTCAGAATTTGGCACTGCTAGACTCCCACCTTGCTTGGGAACTTTGCAACATGGAAATACTCAATCATGGCAGCTTTCATGAGATGCCTGGAAACAACAAATGAGATGCATGGAAACAACAACGATTATGACGAGGATTAAGTGAGACAAGCTGGATGGTGGGGCAGTTTCCATGCTAATTTTGATGCACTGAAACTTCATTGGCAGCATACCAGGTGTTGTTAGTAACTCCATCCAACGAAAGCAACGCATGTGTGTTAATAACTCCATCATGATCCACGGCAGTAGAGCAAGTGTTGGTACTAACTCCATCCACGATGTTTTTTGCAGCTGGATTGATTTTTCTTACTGAAGACGGAAAGACAACATCGCAGATCGGTGAGTAGTTCTGTGTAGCCTAGCTTATTCACGCCACAACGTCGATTCAGTTCCGGATGACCATTTCTGGGTAGATCTGGGTGCAGGCCCTCTTTTGGCCTGACCACAGGGCCGTCTGTGCACGACGATAGACTACGCTCGTGAGATTGAGCAAGAGTTGCATAGTCGTGTATGGAATATTGAAAAAAACCTGAAACAAAATAGTGATGCTAAGGGCGTGGAATATAGAGTGGGGACTCTTTAAATGGAAACGGGAGTCCGTCAGTCCGTAGCGGGCTGCAGTCTGCAATAGATCATCTCCCGATATATATATATATATATATATATATATATATATATATATATATATATATATATATATATATATATATATATATATATATATAAGTACATATATATGTGCATATATATGTATATATATATATGTACATATATTTGTACACACACAGATATATATATATATATGTACATATATAGATGTGTGTGTATACTTATAAATATGTGTGTATATATCTATATCTATACTTATACGTATATATATATATATATATATATATATATATATATATATATATATATATATATATATATATATATATATATATATATATATATATATATATATATAAGTATATATATGTCCGATCGCTAATTGACTTATGTTATGATGACTGGCTTCATTTTTTCTAGTTCAATTTTTTTGATGTCGTTATGCTAACATCAATTTTTAGTCGAACTGGTTTGATCATTCCTGTTCAACCTGAGTCAATTTGCCATGATCAACATCGGTCCAAAAACATAGCTTCTAGTAGCTGATTTAGGGTTACCTCCTTTGTCTGGAGTGATGAACCAACAAATGTGTAGAGTTTTGTCTTGTCTAGATGCCAGATGACGACAGTGGTGCTAGCCAAAGTGGCGGTGGCCCCTTCTTCTCTTCATGATGGAGTTTGACTGGTAAAACAAAAATGGACCGATAAGGGGAAAGGATAGAAAATAAGATTTACACATGAGTATTTGGGGTAAACACTTTGATAGTTCTACAATAAAAGATAGTCATCTAATACAATAGTTAAATAAGTGAAACTGTGTGAACAGTAGATGATGACTTCCTTAGATAATTATTTACTTAATGGGACAATTATTTTGATATATTTCTGTTCTAAATGTTGACGCAAGATGCAAATGTTGGTGAGGTAAACATTACCATCAAATGCATGGTTTACCAGCTATATGAATGTTGATTTTTGTGGGATAATTGGAAAATTATGAAATTATTTTCTTCTCCTATATTTTTTTAGTTTTCATATACATACTTTAAAACCCTTAATACTAATCATTTGTGCAACATCTCTTTTATCCACCCTTCCTAGGTTATTTTCTTGAATATCATTTTTTTTACTTTCCTATAGAATGTTTGGAAGGAGTGGACTCTTCAAAAACCCTTTGTTTCCTTAAGGATTCATTCAACTTTGGAGATTGATTCAATATAAATGCATGTTTTTCCAACTAAATGTCTATGGCTTTGACTCGTTTAACTTTCTTTGCTTGCCTCTTGTTCTTCATGAAAGCATGGCCTCGATTTAAGCTTCATGAACACCCCTTTCATTGTTGTGGGTGAAGCTTAATATACAAGGCCCTCCTGTTATGCATGTCTATCTTTTAAAAATAATAGCCCAAATATTGATGAATATTAATTGTTCAAGAACTATGCTATAGAAAAATCCATATATGATAGATTTTTTTAGATGATAACTAGTTTTTTTTGTGAATTCCCCTTTGAACTTTTTAACCTGAATTTTGAGCCCTCGGGTTCTTGCTCTTGTTTGAATTGATGCATGACTCCTCCTTAAATATTGGATCTTTTATTATGAAGGAAAAAGACGTACTCCACCAACTATGCACCCAAATTTCATACCTAAACATATACACAAATCACAATTGACACATTTATATAAATCGTGACACATAATTTTGCATAAATAATACAAATATCAAATTATTATACACAAAATTTAGATAGTTGCATATTATAATTAGACAAATACTAAAATGTTAGTTAGAATAAACATATTTTTAGTACATATATATATAAAAGGAACTACTAAAGTACCACATTGTTATGCACAAAAATTTGAACATATAAAAGTTGATTGTGCTATTATGAATTTCTTCTCGCATAGTAGCATATTTTCTACCACATATATTTACATAACAAGTAATGCACAAATTTACAAAACACAATATATAACACTAATAGAAAATTGTGCAATACATAGGACGTTGTCGTGTTGTTTAAATGTTCTAAATGAAAAACATTGTGGAGTTCATTTGACGTCTCCCTTCCTCTCCGTGCTACTTTTTATGCATCATAATTTTTTCCGATGCATCATATTAGAGCTTAGTTTTTAGCCAAATAATTGTCACTGATGGAAGGCCTCTTTTGTTGCTCCCGCAGTCTCCCGTCTGACTAACTATAAATTGAGTAACCAAAGATGTTGGAACCACTTTGCTCCTGTGTTTTGATGTTGTTTGCTACCACTGTGGAGACAAGAGAAAAGCCCCCGACTGTAACGGGTGTTGCTATTCGAGGAGGGAATGTCAAAGGGACCGTCCTGAAAGCTCTCAGTTGTTTCTAACTAGGAATCCGCTTGCACATGTCGGACGTTCTTAGCTAGCCAAATTGTCACCCTCTAGTCTATAGGAAGGAGACTGTTCCTCTCCCCTTTCTCTCTCTTTGAGATTGCTACATATTTAGCTTGGCAACATCCATCCACAACTAATTATAGAAAGTTGACAACTTTGAGAGAAAGAGGTGGAGAGAAAAATGAGGAATTTTGAATTTAAGAACTTATATTTTACCCTTTGAAAATCTTAAACCTTTTTGGAACTCTAGAAGGACAAGGCATAGGGAGCAGATAACTGCACAACTACAATTTTATTTTATCCTCTTTCCTTATTCATTAGAGGTTAATCATAACACCACCTCTCTCTCTCACCTCCTCTTTCCTCATCTTCTTCTTTCCCTAGAGGAGAGGAGGGAAGAAGGATAATAGGGAGAGAGAGGTGGAAATAAACCTTACATTTTTCAAAAATCCTATCTTTGATTGATTGTTGACATTAGTTTAGATTACAAATGGGCGTCTTACAAGCAAATTCAACAATGAATGGTTGGTTGTATCTTATTGAATCAAATTGGCTTGGGCTACTATCCTAAAAAAGCAATACATAATTATGGAGGATTACACACTCAAATGCTTTAAATCAATGCCCACTTCTTACAATGAGGTGAAAACTTTTATTCATCCTTCTTTTATGATAATTTTTCTGTCTTCCTTGCAATTTTTGAAAATATTTGTGTGAATCTTTATAGTTTTTTAGGATATATAGTATCAAACTTAATATTCAATCTCTCTCTCTCTCTCTATTTCTAATGTTATAAAAAATTTATTACCAATCTCTTCGAAGACATGATTTATATTTCAAGCTTCACATTTTCTATGTTTTAATAATCTATTGAAGCTACCTCTCCTTTTGTTTTTTTCTTCTACTTATGGTTAGATTTTTGTGACTCCACTTTTATTTTTACCTTATAATTGATAAAATAGTATCCAGATCTTACATTTTCCCCTAAGTTGAATGCTTAACCAAGTTATCTCTAGTCATTTTTAGCTTTATCTTTTTATATTGCACCATAACCCCGTCTTATCAGACAATTGCAAAAGTTGTAAATTATCAATATGTAGGACATTCATGTAAAAGAAGAACAACAGACAAAAGACAATACATGAAAATACAACTAAAAATAAACATGAAACATATAGGAGTAAGTAGATGTATGCTATGACACCCTTGATATAATAAAGGGAATTGAGTTGTGTTATGTCATGTGTGTGCTTATTGTGGATATTTGTTGATTCTTACGATGGGGAGCATATAGACATAGGAAACCATAGCTTGAAAACCAAATTGGTAAATTGAATTGGTTAATCTATGAAACAAGAGATATCTAGTACAGATAGGAATATCAAACACCAAACAAGAAATGAATGAACATTGCAAATATATAACACGATAGAGGGTATGTAGTTCAATATTTTAAATAAGAAAAGAGGAGAACATTTATATTGCAAACAATCTATGGCTAGTTGTAGAATAAAAAAAATGTAAATTCTCATTAGACTTGTTCATTTTATTGGTTCACCAATTTGATTGGCTATTAGGTTAATTGCATCTAATTGTAGAGAAAAAAGTCTATGTACAATGAATTGCACTTACTAGGGGATGATTCACGGTCCATGATACTATTGTCTAGGCACACACCACAACGTACTAAGTGCTTGAAGGAGATAGGTTTCTAGGTACCATGTGGCTTTGTTGCCTATGTAGACAACGAAATTCATTTGGGTCCGATTCATGCCAGTTTATGTCTTGTTTAGGTTCATTTACGACTAATTTAGGTAAAATTAGGTATGATTTAGGTTAAGTAGATTTGTCGATTTAGGTAAATTATGTATGATTTAGGGGAGTATTACATCTAGATAGGTAGGGTTAAGTATAATTTATGCCAACCAGGTCTGTATAATTCAGGAAAGTATCACATCTCTTTCCCGACCGCTAACCCTAATTTCTTTGGCGATTAGAGGGAGACGGTGAAAGTTTCTTCTCTTCCCCTACGTAGTCGCCTTCTCTTTCCCAAGTGGGTTACCTTTCTCTTGTAGGTTTCAAGGAGTTGGTTTCGTGACTTGCGTGGACGCGACCCCTCCAAGATGGAGGAACTGGATAATCGATGCGCAAGATTGGGGTTGGATAGCGAAGAGGAAGATGATGTCGTGGATCTGGGTGGACAACATGACTCCGACCAGGAACAACACGTGAAGCTAGCGTTAGTGGGTTGTCTCCTCACAGATCGACCCTTCAACTTTTGGGCTATGAAGAAAACCCTAACCCAAGCCTGAGCATTGCAAAAGAAGGTCCTTTTCAAACAACTAGAGGCCACCATGTTTATTATCCAATTCTTCCACTGGAAGGATAAGAGAAAGGTCCTTGACGGGGGACCTTGGAATTTTGATAACCGCCTGCTTCTTACCAAAGAGATTGAAGACGACGATGTACCAGAGAAGATGACGTTTACTGAGAGCCCTTTTTGGGTTAGACTATACGATTTTCCTCTAGGGAGCAGATCGGAACCGGCTGTCAGAGCGGTGGCTACCAAGATCGACCGAGTCATTGATATAGACAGGGACGAACTCGGGTGGGAGATGACACCTCAAATCTGTGTCGGTCTGGATGTTACAAGACCCCTGAAACAAAGGCATAAGATTTGTGATAAGAAAGGCAACATAATCAATCTACAACTAAAGTATGAAAGGCTACCCACTTTCTGTTTCTTATGTGGGATGCTAGGGCATGTCGATAGGGATTGCTTGCTTGAGGAGGAAAGAGAGGAACAACCTTGGAACTGGGGTGCCTGGCTCAAAGCATCGCCGAGAAAGCCTCGGTCTCAATAGCTGTAGAACTGTTCGGCGAGGGCTCAACCAAACGGGCCTTGAACTTCTTTCCCAAACCTGAGGGATATTGGGAGGATGAAGCGTGGAGGAAAATATATGAAGGAAGCATGAAGAATCAGAAAGCAGTTCTCACCGGTGAGGGAACTATTAATGGAGGAGAACATATTGAAGCACAGATGAATGAGGATCGGGGTGCAGAGATAGCGGTAGCAGAGAGGCATATCTTCCCCACGTCATTACACCAGAGAGAGATTGTAGAGCACGAGCACCCTCAAACCCAGGAGAACGTTAATGCTGTATCTGCAAATCTCTTAGCTGATACAAAGAGGGTCATAAAGGAAGCCCGAAGAGTTCCCCGAGTCAGACAATTTGCTAGGCCTGAACACCCACCTACTCCTACGCTAGATGATGGATTGCCACAAGAAAATTTCCAAAAACACCAACAAATTTCGAGGGATGAAGGACAAGCTAGAGCTAATGGGGCGCATCAAGGCTCATTCGAGATCAGGGACATCTTCCAAGTTTTAGAGAAGGACCTAAACAAAATGTGTAGTGAAACACTTGTACTAGCCAAATTTAGGCCCTCACCTTAACAATTGTCATTTAAGGAAGGATGGAAACAACAGAAAACTCAAACCAAGGGGCAGAAGAAGAGAATTCCCACAAAACAAAATAGCAAAAATTGTGGCGACTCGATCCATAAACCACAATATAAACTCAGCGGAAGCATTCGATTAGAAGCAGAATACAAAAATCACCGGAAATTAAAACTTTTTGAGACAAGATCCTGAAATCATAAAACTTCTTTTATAGAAACAAGATAAACAGTTTACATCTCTGTTAAATCACTTCTTGAGTGATTATGCACAACCAGATACAAAAATCTCAAGATTCAAAACCCAAATCTCAGACCAACTAACTCCAAGGACCTGAGAGTACATAGACGGTCATAGGACTATCTAACTACAAGACTCAGCAGTCAGTATCTCCACCTGAGATTCACTGCTACTCCTGGTGCTGCTGCTGGTATTGATCACCTGCAGACTGGTTCCTTCGTCCTCGACGACCACCTAAAAAGTTGAAATCTACGAAGTGAGACAATTTTAAATAATTGTCCCAGCGAGTGTTATAACTCTCCGCCAGAAGCTTTATTATAGTAATCAAAGAACAACATGAGCAATAAAAGCTTTTAAGGTAATCAACAACATATTGACTTAAGTGGAACAACATCATTTAAGAATATGAAGAACATATGTACTAAGAAGTGTAATCATCAATCATTGTATCTCGTAGTTCAACCTAAGCAGATATGCTACGCAGTTGATTATGTTTTACAAACATCATTATGCCCTGCGGAGATGAGGTATACCGCTCATACTCCAACCGATCACTGTTAAGTCGCATCGGTATCATACTTAGGTCATCAAAAGAGCCGGATTCTTATGACCTCATCTTCCTCAGTCAGAGTGAGGATATACATGCAGGACATCTAGTGTCTCTGCTACTATAGCTCACCAGGGTATTCTGGTACTTCGCTATTAGAGTCACAGTGGCATTCTGTACTCTCTTCTCCATCGAAAGATTTCTTGTTTATCTCTCATCGATGCGGTATAAAGGATTTCCTCGGGAGAATAGTGTTACATCACCCCGGTATAAACATATAGTGAAGGGTTGATAGATTAAGATACATCTACATCAATTCCTACACTAGGATGTAAGGATATACACATCCATATTCCCCCACATACTCAAAAGTATATGATCCAGGAGTTCCCTTAGAAAAACCTGTTTCACCATCATTTAGCTTCTAACAATGATGGATCTATGATCAGGGCTCTACATGGTATGATTATATTTGATTAGTTAGGTACATTTCAGTATTATTTTACCATCATTCATGTTCTCAAACATTAATTATTAGCATAGCAGCTATGAAAATAGAATACTAAATGTAACAAGTCTAGCTCACATCAATTATCATTTCTTAATCATCTCATCACAAGTTATCTAATTAGCATGACCTTGATGATACTCATGGCTCTCACAACCTATCAATCTCTTAAGATGCCACTTACTAGGCAGGAGGATATATCACTATTCATAAGCTAATAACATGCTTTCAATGAATATGGTATCCTAGTCCTTACCTGGATATGATCATCCTTATATAAGAACCTGCATGGTTAATTCAACTAATAATAGTAAACAATTCATTTCAAGAGTTGTACCTTCATACTCTTACAAGAGTTAGGTTCCCTGATTTTCATCAATTAGGGTTTACTATACACATTACATGTTATCACCCTAGAATTAGGGTTTACTATTCACTTCATGGTGAATTGAACTCATAACATCATTATGTATGAGAAACATCAACATTGATGCCTTAAATTAGGTTAAGATTCATCAATTATCATAATTAGGGTTTTCATGATCTCACATAGGTGGATCATACCCCAATCATGCACATTCATATGTGTTGATGGTACTTTACTTGAGTTTCAATCATAAATGGTACTTTCTCTCTCCTCTTACTAATAGATGGTGATTACATCACTCTAGATTAGGTTGGGTCAAGTCCCCATTGATTAACATAAACCAAATCACCACTATCATATTATTAGGGTTTGATTAAAACAAGGTATCATTTAGTCGAACCCTTCAAGGGCATATTGGTAAAGTACACCCTTGATCACTATTATGGTTCAATCCATTAGTCACTTAGTCCCTTAATGTCTTAGGGTACCATTAGGGTTTAGTTTAGACCACCATTGGACCAATTACACCTTCAAACGATTAAGCAAAAACAACCTTAAAAGTCTCCAAACGGTTTCAACCTTCAACCTCTAAACGGTCTTGAGACCGTTTGGGGGCGTTGACCGTTTGGGTAGTTTGACCATCAAGACCGCATGGATCACCGAGACCGCATGGGTCACCACGACCGCGTGGGTGTGTTGACCGTTTGGGAAAGTTGACCTCCAAACCGTTTGAAGCTATGCGACTTGAAACCGTTTGATCTTAAACGATCGTGAGATCGATTGGTCCAAACGACCTTGAGATCGTTTGAGCCCAAACGGTCTTGAGATCGTTTGGTCCAAATGGGCTCAAAATAGCATGGACCTCAAAGGTGAAGTAAAGGTTGTAATCGATTATGGTTGTCTATGTTGAAGCCTCCACTTGGCCATAATCTTGTTAACCACTTGTAAATTGAGTCAATTAGGGTTAGTCTTAATCAATTGGACACCAAGTTGACCGTCAATTGAAAGCCAATTGGGGTTGAATCCAACTTAATTTGGGTTTTCAATCGACTAATCATCAATGTTCAACAATGTGAATCAAATTGAGGTTGAACCCATCAATTGACATCCAATTGGGCCCAAACTTGGACCAAACGGTCTTGAGATCGTTTGGACACCCTCCAAATGGTCTTGAGACCGTTTGCCTAAAGTTTCATCAAAATCTAAGTTGATTTGATAAGGGTTGAACCCTAATTAGGTCTAAAATCAGCATTTTTAATCAATTCCTCAACCTATTGTGATTGGACCCTCAATTCATCAAATTACCTTAACCCTAGACCTCCAAACGGTCTTGGGTTGTCACCAAACAGTCTTGAGATCGTTTGAGTGAACCCCCAAATGGTCTTGAGACCGTTTGAGCCCTTCAACCCAAAGTTCATCAAAATCTATCTTTGAAATCAGCAAATCAACCCGATTAGGGTTTAGGGGGTTGAAGTGCCTTCAACTTGTGATTGGTTTGGAATTAAGTTATGATTCTTTATAGAAATTAAATTCAACATGTTTACAACAGACCCTTAAATGGTCTTCCCTTGTTCAACCCTATCAAACGGTCTTGAGACTGTTTGATTCTAAACGGTCTTGCAAGACCGCATGAGATCAAACGATTTGAGACCGTTTGATTTCAAACGGTTTGCAAACCGTTTAGACTAAAAAGGTCCAAGGTCATTTGATAAAGTTTCCTAGGAATTCACACCCATCATCTTCAACCTCTGTTCAGGTCGGTTACTCCACGTATTGCTTGCAAAGATGCAAGGAAGAAGGGGGAAGAAGAAGAACTAAGTATAAATTTGCAAGAACACAGATATGCATAATAAAGCAAGAAGTTCAGAGTTATAAAATCCGCCTCAAATGTTGTTCCTAGAGCTCCAAGCTTCCAAGCTTCAAGCCTTTAATGGCGTCTTAAGCTCCACAGGTTGGCCAAAGATGATTCTCCAAGGAAAGGTTGGGGAAAGTCGTCTAGAACAAGAAACCTAAGTGAGTTAACCATAAAACCAACCTTATACAAGGAATTCCTCCATGAATCCGAGCTAGAAGATGGTCTCTTCTCACCTTAGATCAAGTTGGTCATCTCCTTGAGTTCCAGATCTCTGCCTTGGTCGGTTGAGCAAGATGAGAAGTGAAGAAGAGAAGAGAATACGTTTACTTGGTTTGCAAAGGAAGAGGCTTATATAGCTTAGGTTAGTTTTCACCATAAGGACCTCTAGTTTATGGATTTCTCATCAAGGTACCTCCTTCCTTCTAAGGCGCGTTCAAACTATCATAACTTAAGCAAAGCCCATCAAAAGTAAAGATCTAAGGGTAAAGAAAACCAACATGCAACCTAAGGTACATATATGAAGGGTCTCCTTACTCATACTAAATGATTTTTACTACAAAGGTCATTCTTCTTATCTAATTATTTAATTAAAGTGCCCCTTTCATCATTCCTACTCTAAATGATGTCAAAAGTCATAAAAGATATTCTAGAAGGTGTATTTTACAAGTTGCACCCCACATTTTGGGTAATTGCACTTTACTCCAAAATTAGGGTTTTAAGCACAAGGATTGTTCCACAAGCTGCACCTTGATGCCCAAGCTTGGGAAATCCATCATACCACATCATATTCACTCATATGATGTCTCATCATCAGAGGAACATCTTAACATGTGTAATTTTGTAAGTTAACCCCTTTAACTGAGTAATTTGCACATAGGTCCCTGCATTACAAAATAATACTACAACTTATTTAAAAAGGGACAAAATTGAAAGTGTATGTTCCTGAGGAACTTAATTACATGCCCAAAAGGTAATCACAAGTATTTAATTACATATTTAGGCAAAACATCTAGGGTTAGTTCATAACCCAGGTTAGGGATGTTACAAATTATCCACCCCTTACAAGGATTTCATCCCCGAAATCGATAAAACATATTAAGAGAAAAGAGCAGGGTATTTCCTTCTCATCTCTTCCTCTAGATCCCAAGTGGCTTCTTCGACACCATGATGATTCCAGAGGACTTTCACAAGGCTTATGTCTTTCCTCTTTAACTTTTTAATTCTGTTATCAAGGATTGACATTGGTCCCTCTTCATAAGTTATATCTTCATTCAATTCTACTTCCATAGGTTGTAGAATTGACTCAGTGTCTAGATGACATTTCCTCAGCATAGAAATGTGAAACACAGGGTGTAACTTCTGCAACTCCTGAGGTAACTCTAGTCTATAGGCTACCTTTCCAACTCGTTCAATGATAGGATAAGGTCCCATAAATCTAGGAGCTAACTTCCCTTTCCTTCCAAAATGAAGGACTCCTTTCCAAGGTGAGACCTTGAGATACACTCTGTCTCCAACCTGGAACTCTAAGGGTCTACGTCGTTTGTCAGCATAAGACTTCTGCCTATCCTGTGTAGTCTTAAGCTGTTGTTGTATCACTTTAATCTTCTCTGTGGTCTGCTGCACAAGATCAGGACCTAACAACTGATGTTCACCAGTCTCATACCAACATAAGGGTGATCTACAACGTCTACCATACAAAGCTTCATAAGGTGCCATATCAATGCTATGTTGATAGCTATTGTTATAGGCAAACTCTATCAAGTTTAGGTGTAGATCCCAACTCCCGGTAAACTGGAGAACACATGCTCTCAACAAGTCTTCCAAGGTCTGTATAGTCCTTTCTGACTATCCATCAGTCTGTGGATGAAAGGCTGTACTAAACCTTAACTTGGTGCCTAAAGCTCTGTGTAACTGCTCCCAAAAACGACTTGTAAACTAGGGACCTCTGTCAGAAACTATAGTGACAGGAACTCCGTGCAAACGCACTATCTCTTGAACATACAACTGTGATAACTTTTCAGCAGAATAGGTTGTCTTGACAGGTAAGAAATGCGCTGTCTTTGTCAACCTATCAACAATTACCCAAATGGAATCATGTCCTTTGTTTGTCCTGGGTAGGCCAACAACAAAGTCCATGGTCACATGGTCCCACTTCCACTGTGGTATGGGTAAAGGTTGCATTGTTCCTGCATGCTTCTGGTGTTCAGCTTCAACTTGTTGACACACAGGACACCTCAGAACAAACTCAACAACATCCTTCTTCATCCCAGGCCACCAATATATATCTTTTAAGTTTCGATACATCTTGGTGTTCCCTGGATGCATGGCATACATCGAAGAATGAGCTTCTTCCAGGACTAACTTCCTCAAGTTATTGACATCCGGTACTATCATTCTCCCATGATAGCATGCCACCTGATCATCTGAGTCATGGAAACCATCTCGCTTCTCATCACCATACTCAGACCTAATCTGTTGAACTGTAGCATCAACTTGTTGTGCCTCCTTAATCTGCTCTCTTAGGGTAGGTTTAATATGCATCTTAGCTAACAAGCCGGCTAACAATGATACCTTCAACTGCACATTGTATTGCCTTAAAGAGATAAGCATATCTCTCCTAGAGCATACTAAGGAACTTAGTTGTGTTCTATCCATGGTTGATGTTGCTGATTTCCTACTCAAGGCATATGCAACCACATTGCCCTTCCTTGGATGGTAATCAATTGTAAAATCATAGTCTTTGATTAACTCCATCCAACGACGTTGCCTCATGTTAAGTTCATGCTGAGAGAAGATATATTTAAGATTCTTGTGGTCTGTGAAAATCTGGAATGTTTCTCTATAGAGATAATGTCTCCAGATCTTCAAGGCATGAACCATAGCAGCCAACTCTAGATCGTGTGTCGGATAATTCTCCTCATGTTTCTTAAGCTGTCGGGAAGCAAAAGAAATCACTTGCTTATCCTGCATCAACACGCATCCGAGTCCATTCTTGGAGGCATCACAGAAAACTACATATCCTTTACCTTGCTCAGGTAGCACAAGCACAGCTGCACTTGTCAACCTCTCCTTCAACAGCTGGAAAGACTATTGGCACTTATCACTCTAGGCAAAAGGAACATCTTTCCGGGTTAACTTGGTTAAGGGTAGGGCTATAGAACTGAAGTTCTTAATGAACCTTCGGTAGTAGCCAGCTAACCCTAAGAAGCTACGAATCTCCGTCGGTGTCTTCGGTTGTTCCCACTGTAGAATAGATTCTACCTTTTTAGGGTTAACATGAATACCCGAGGCAGATACCACGTGTCTAAGAAAAGATACTTCCGACAACCAGAACTCACACTTGCTAAACTTAGCGTATAGCTTATGTTCTCTTAGCAAAGTTAGAGCCTGACGGAGATGCTGTTCATGCTGCTGAGCATCTCTACTATAGATCAGAATGTCATCTATAAAAATGACAACACACTGATCGAGGAAAGGTCGGAAGACTCTATTCATGAGTTCCATAAATGCAGCTGGTGCATTAGTTAGTCCAAATGACATAACTGTGAACTCATAGTGACCATATCTTGTCCTAAAAGCAGACTTGGATATGTCACTGTTCTTAATACGGAGTTGATGATATCCATACCTCAAGTCTATCTTTGAGAAGACTGTTGCACCACGCAACTGATCAAAAAGATCATCAATCCTCGGCAAAGGGTACTTATTCTTTATTGTTACTTTATTGAGTTGTCTATAATCAATGCACAACCGCATTGACCCATCTTTCTTTTTAACAAACAAAACCGGAGCACCCCAAGGTGAAGTACTTGGTCGGATGAAACCTTTCTCAAGTAACTCTTGAAGCTGTTTCTTGAGTTCTGCCATTTCGGCAGGCGCCATCCTATACGGTGTATGGGATATGGGTTGTGTATCTAGGACCAAATTGATTTCAAAATCAATTTCCCGAGGTGGTGGTATACCTGAAACTTTTTCAAGAAACACGTCTTCGAATTCCCTGACTACAAGAACTTCAGCAGGGTTGGGACTCTCCATGGTAGTATCTACCACATGGGCCAAGAATGCATAACATCCTTGCCTCAACAGCTTATCAGCAACCATAGCTGACACAAGATAGGTGGGTAGAATCTTTCTTTCTCCTTGAAAGATCCATGTGTTGCTTTCATCAGCAAACACAGCCTACTTGGATTCACAATCCAAGACAACCCTATACCTTTCCAAGGTATCCATCCCAAGGATTATATCAAATCCTTGCATATCAAGTGGTATAAGATCCACTTGAATGCGATGATCAGAAAAGAAGAGGATGCAGGGAGAGCATACCTCCTGCAAAACAGCAGACCCTCTCAACAGAGTCTCAAGCAACAAGCTATCTACCCTATGACTGACTGTCATATTGCAGTTATGAATCACTCTTCGAGTGATAAAAGAGTGTGTAGCACCCGGGTCAATCAAAACAGATACAACACAGGATGTAGACATATTAGAATATAACAATTCCATCTGACCTGCAACAACCCGTGGGTTGATCACTGCATCAGGTGGGTTCATTGCATAGAACCTTGTTGTCGCCTGAGGTTGATTTGGTGCTGACGATCCAGCTTGAGACGCTTGTCCACGTCCTCTAGCTGCTCCTTGAGACTGTCTTCTCTGTGATCCTTGTTGATTCTGTCTCTGAGGCTGTGTCACACTGACAAGCCTAGACCTGCAGTCCTTCATCAAATGTCCCACCTTCCCACAGTTGTAGCAGCTTCTTTCCAGTTGTTGTAGTCTTGGTGGTCCTGTGAATGACATTGATGTTGAACTGTGAGTCTCTTGTAGTGGTAGGCTTCGTCCTCTACCTCTACTCGGTGCCCACTGTGTCTGAGCAGTAGATCTGAGTGGTGGAGGTGTAGGTGAAGAGAATCTAGGCTTCTTAAAGTCTCTAGATGAAGAACCCTAGAACTGCGGATATCTCTTATGGGGTTGCCTCTTCTCGGCTACAGATCTCTCTATTCTTCGGACTGACTCAACGAAGGTAGTGAACCTCTCTCGATTTTCTAGTGCAGACACGAGAGTAGTCAAATCAGCATTCAAACCCTTCTCGAATCTTCTAATCCTTTCTTCTTTTGTGGCAGCCATGTGCAGACAGAACCGCAACAACTCCATGAACTTAGCTTCATACTCGCTAATGTTCATCATGTCCAGCCTCAATCTCTCGAACTGAGAGATCTTCTCATCCAGGAAGGTCTTTGGAAAATATCTGAGGACAAATTCCCGACGAAAGTCTTCCCACGAGATCTCTATTCCAGGCCTCTTCCGCTCTTCCATGGTCCACCAGTGACCAACACTTCCTTTGAGAAGATAGACGGCATGTCTAACCTTCTCAGCTTCAGGGATGTTAAGGATTCTGAAAGCTTTCTCTAACTCGGTTAACCATAGATCGGCATCTGCGAGGTTAGCTGTCCCAAATTATTCGGTAGCTCCGACACGACGAAGTCGCTCGAACGTCTTACCGATACCTTGTCCCTCAGACTGGACAGGTGCCCTAGGTGCAGACATGGGCATCCTATCGGTGATGTGTGTCATGGCAGTCATAAACTGCCCGAACATAGTTTGAACAGCTGGGTTACCCATGTCAGCTGGGTCAAACTGAGGTGGCTCAGGTACGGGCTGCTCTATTTCTGGGTTCCTGGCACCTTCCCAAGGTGCACCGACGCTACTTTCTGCCACGTATTCCTCATGTGGCTCAGACATCCTTATATATCTTCTTCTCCTGAGGAGCAGAACATTCTATTAGATAGGAAGAAACACTAAGGATAGACTCGACATCCTAAGTCCTATGTCTCTGTAGACTCAGCGAACCTAGAGCTCTGATACCACTAAATTGTGGCGACTCGATCCATAAATCACGATATAAACTCAGCGGAAGCATTCGATTAGAAGCAGAATACAAAAATCACCGGAAATTAAAACTTTTTGAGACAAGATCCTGAAATCATAAAACTTCTTTTATAGAAACAAGATAAACAGTTTACATCTCTATTAAATCACTTCTTGAGTGATTATACAAAACCAGATACAAAAATCTCAAGATTCAAAACCCAAATCTCAGACCAACTAACTCCAAGGACCTGAGAGTACAGAGACGGTCATAGGACTATCTAACTACAAGACTCAGCAGTGAGTATCTCCACCTGAGATTCACTACTACTCCTGGTGTTGCTGCTGGTACTGATCACCTGCAGACTGGTTCCTTCGTCCTCGACGACCACCTAAAAAGTTGAAATCTACGGAGTGAGACAATTTTAAATAATTGTCCCAGCGAGAGTTATAACTCTCCGCCATAAGCTTTATTATAGCAATCAAAGAACAACATGAGCAATAAAAGCTTTTAAGGTAATCAACAACAGATTGACTTAAGTGGAACAACAACATTTAAGAATATGAAGAACATACGTACTAAGCAGTGTAATCATCAATCATTGTATCTCATAGTTCAACCTAAGCAGATATGCTACGCGGTTGATTATGTTTTACAAACATCATTATGCCCTGCGGAGATGAGGTATACCGCTCATACTCCAACCGATCACTGTTAAGTCGCATCGGTATCATACTTAGGTCATCAAAAGAGCCGGATTCTTATGACCTCATCTTCCTCAGTCAGAGTGAGGATATACATGCAGGACATCTAGTGTCTCTGCTACTATAGCTCACCAGGGTATTCTGGTACTTCGCTATTAGAGTCACAGTGGCATTCTGTACTCTCTTCGCCATCGAAAGATTTCTTGTTTATCTCTCATTGATGCGGTATAAAGGATTTCCTCAGGAGAATAGTGTTACATCACCCCGGTATAAACATATAGTGAAGGGTTGATAGATTAAGATACATCTACATCAATTCCTACACTAGGATGTAAGGATATACACATCCATATTCCCCCACATACTCAAAAGTATGCGATCCAGGAGTTCCCTTAGGAAAACTTATTTCACCATCATTTAGCTTCTGACAATGATGGATCTATGATCAGGGCTCTACATGGTATGATTATATTTGATTAGTTAGGTACATTTCAGTATTCTTTTACCATCATTCATGTTCTCAAACATTAATTATTAGCATAGCAGCTATATAAATAGAATACTAAATGTAACAAGTCTAGCTCACATCAATTATCATTTCTTAATCATCTCATCACAAGTTATCTAATTAGCATGACCTTGATGATACTCATGGCTCTCACAGCCTATCAATCTCTTAAGATGCCACTTACTAGGCAGGAGGATATATCACTATTCATAAGCTAATAACATGTTTTCAATGAATATGGTATCCTAGTCCTTACCTGGATATGATCATCCTTATATAAGAACCTGCATGGTTAATTCAACTAATAATAGTAAACAATTCATTTCAAGAATTGTACCTTCATACTCTTACAAGAGTTAGGTTCCTTGATTTTCATCAATTAGGGTTTACTATACACATTACATGTTATCACCCTAGAATTAGGGTTTACTATTCACTTCATGGTGAATTGAACTCATAACATCATTATGTATGAGAAACATCAACATTGATGCCTTAAATTAGGTTAAGATTCATCAATTATCATAATTAGGGTTTTCATGATCTCACATAGGTGGATCATACCCCAATCATGCACATTCATATGTGTTGATGGTACTTTACTTGAGTTTCAATCATAAATGGTACTTTCTCTCTCCTCTTACTAATAGATGGTGATTACATCACTCTAGATTAGGTTGGGTCAAGTCCCCATTGATTAACATAAACCAAATCACCACTATCATATTATTAGGGTTTGATTAAAACAAGGTATCATTTAGTCGAACCCCCTTCAAGGGCATATTGGTAAAGTACACCCTTGATCACTATTATGGTTCAATCCATTAGTCACTTAGTCCCTTAATGTCTTAGGGTACCATTAGGGTTTAGTTTAGACCACCATTGGACCAATTACACCTTCAAACGATTAAGCAAAAACAACCTTAAAAGTCTCCAAACGGTTTCAACCTTCAACCTCTAAATGGTCTTGAGACCGTTTGGGGGCGTTGACCGTTTGGGTAGTTTGACCATCAAGACCGCATGGATCACCGAGACCGCATGGGTCACCACGACCGCATGGGTGCCTTGACCGTTTGGGAAAGTTGACCTCCAAACCGTTTGAAGCTATGCGACTTGAAACCATTTGATCTTAAACGATCGTGAGATCGATTAGTCCAAACGACCTTGAGATCGTTTGAGCCCAAACGGTCTTGAGACCGTTTGGTTCAAATGGGCTCAAAACAGCATGGACCTCAAAGGTGAAGTAAAGGTTATAATCGATTATGGTTGTCTATGTTGAAGCCTCCACTTGGCCATAATCTTGTTAACCACTTGTAAATTGAGTCAATTAGGGTTAGTCTTAATCAATTGGACACCAAGTTGACCGTCAATTGAAAGCCAATTGGGGTTGAATCCAACTCAATTTGGGTTTTCAATCGACTAATCATCAATGTTCAACAATGTGAATCAAATTGAGGTTGAACCCATCAATTGACATCCAATTGGGCCCAAACTTGGACCAAACGGTCTTGAGATCGTTTGGACACCCTCCAAACGGTCTTGAGACCATTTGCCCAAAGTTTCATCAAAATCTAAGTTGATTTGATAAGGGTTGAACCCTAATTAGGTCTAAAATCAGCATTTTTAATCAATTCCTCAACCTATTGTGATTGGACCCTCAATTCATCAAATTACCTTAACCCTAGACCTCCAAACGGTCTTGGGTTGTCACCAAACGGTCTTGAGATAGTTTGAGTGAACCCCCAAACGGTCTTGAGACCGTTTGAGCCCTTCAACCCAAAGTTCATCAAAATCTATCTTTGAAATCAGCAAATCAACCCGATTAGGGTTTAGGGGGTTGAAGTGCCTTCAACTTGTGATTGGTTTGGAATTAAGTTATGATTCTTTGTAGAAATTAAATTCAAAATGTTTACAACAGACCCTTAAACGGTTTTCCCTTGGTCAACCCTATCAAATAGTCTTGAGACCGTTTGATTCTAAACGGTCTTGCAAGACTGCAAGAGATCAAACGATTTGAGTCCGTTTGATTTCAAACGGTTTGCAAATCGTTTAGACTAAAAAGGTCCAAGGTCATTTGATAAAGTTTCCTAGGAATTCACGCCCATCATCTTCAACCTCTGTTCAGGTCGGTTACTCCACGTATTGCTTGCAAAGATGCAAGGAAGAAGGGGGAAGAAGAAGAACTAAGTATAAATTTGCAAGAACACAGATATGCATAATAAAGCAAGAAGTTTAGAGTTATTAAACCCGCCTCAAACGTTGTTCCTAGAGCTCCAAGCTTCCAATCTTCAAGCCTTTAATGGCGTCTTAAGCTCCACAGGTTGGCCAAAGATGATTCTCCAAGGAAAGGTTGGGGAAAGTCGGCTAGAACAAGAAATCTAAGTGAGTTAACCATAAAACCAACCTTATACAAGGAATTCCTCCATGAATCCGAGCTAGAAGATGGTCTCTTCTCACCTTAGATCAAGTTGGTCATCTCCTTGAGTTCCATAGCTCTGCCTTGGTCAGTTGAGCAAGATGAGAAGTGAAGAAGAGAAGAGAATACGTTTACTTGGTTTGCAAAGGAAGAGGCTTATATAGCTTAGGTTAGTTTTCACCATAAGGACCTCTAGTTTATGGATTTCTCATAAAGGTCCCTCCTTCCTTCTAAGGCACGTTCAAACTATCATAACTTAAGCAAAGCCCATCAAAAGTAAAGATCTAAGGGTAAAGAAAACCAACATGCAACCTAAGGTACATATATGAAGGGTCTCCGTACTCATACTAAATGATTTTTACTACAAAGGTCATTCTTCTTATCTAATTATTTAATTAAAGTGCCCCTTTCATCATTCCTACTCTAAATGATGTCAAAAGTCATAAAAGATATTCTAGAAGGTGTATTTTACAAGTTGCACCCCACATTTTGGGTAATTACACTTTACTCCAAAATTAGGGTTTTAAGCACAAGGATTGTTCCACAAGCTGCACCTTGATGCCCAAGCTTGGAAAATCCATCATACCTCATCATATTCACTCATATGATGTCTCATCATCATAGGAACATCTTAACCTGTGTAATTTTGTAAGTTAACCCCTTTAACTGGGTAATTTGCACATAGGTCCCTGCATTACAAAACAATACTACAACTTATTTAAAAAGGGACAAAATTGAAAGTGTATGTTCCTGAGGAACTTAATTACATGCCCAAAAGGTAATCACAAGTATTTAATTACATATTTAGGCAAAACATCTAGGGTTAGTTCATAACCCAGGTCAGGGATGTTACAAAAACAATGAAGATACTAAAGTTGCCGCCAAGAAACTATGTCAGCCAATCATCATACGTCGTCAGAGATTTAAGGAAGGTGACACGCAGGTCATCTTTGCGGGAGATATAGCTCAGAGCTCAGGTAAACGTCCCAAGGATCACGTATCAATGGAGATTGATGAGGAGTCACGAGACCAGCAACAATCAAGCAACATGAAATGTATTAAGGGGAGTACTAAATTTGCCTCAGAGTGTGCGACACCTTCAGTAGCGGGGTTTGGCGTTGACCAACCTCACGAATAGTAATGAAAATCCTCAGTTAGAACTTCGGGGGAATGGGCAAAACTGGCAGTATGCACACTCTCCGCAGCTGGTGTTGGAGAGAACACCCGAGCCTGGTTTTCCTTTCGGAAACCAAAATTTCTGACAAACATTTGACCTCGGTACAGAGAAACTGTGGTTTTGTTGACGGTCTTTGCATCCCCAGCATAGGGCGGGCAGGTGGAATGGGTTTTTGGTGGAAGGATGTGGAGGTCGAAGTCATCTCTTTTTTTGACCGTCATGTGGAGACAGTTGTCGTTGATCAATCTGGGAAAAACAAATGGCAGGCTATTGGTATATATGGCTGGTTAGAACAACAACAGAAATACAAGACCTGGGACCTCATGCGTCAACTCAGGTCATCTTCAAAATTACCGGTCGTTTTCTTTGGAGATTTCAATGAAATTATTTCCAATGATGAAAAGCTAGGTGGGCCACCTAAACCAGAACGGTGGATGCAAGAGTTCAGGGATGCCATTGATGACTGATCTCTTCTGGACTTGGGTTTGCAGGTAGTCCGTACACTTGGGAATGTGGGCTGACAATTGACACACTGGTTAAAGAAAGACTGGACAGAGCCCTGGCATCGGTTGAGTGGCGGAATTTGTTTTCCTATTGCAAAGTTTTTCACTTGCCAATATATAAGTCTGATCACTGCCCGATTATCATTTCAACAGACAACTGTGACACCATATCACACTGACGAGAGAAATTTTTCAGTTTGAACCTATGTGGCTTAATGAGAGCTCATGCAGGGATACTATCTCTAAGGCTTGGAAATAGGATAATCGGGGAGGCCTTAGTAAAAAGATTGTGAGTTGTGGCAAGAAACTTGACGAGTGGGCCTCTAAAACCTTTGGGAGTATCTAGAAAAAGCTGAAAGAAATCGAGGATCAACTACGGGAAGAGCAAAGGAAAAAGCTTGACAACGTCACTCTCCAAAAGTGTCAGGACCTGGAAAAGCAACTAGAATACTGGCACAGAATGCAAGATAAGTATTGGTGTACCAGGGCCCGAGTAAATGAGATGAAGGGTGGGAACAAAAACACCTCTTATTTCCACCACAAGGCTTCACGAAGAAGGAGGAGGAACAATATAGCGGGGCTCATGGATAAGAAGGGGGAGTGGCAGTGGGAAAATGAAAAAATTGGTTTAGTGGTGCTAGAGTTCTTTCAGAACTTGTTCACGTCCGGGCAACCGAATGGTTTCGCAGAGGCCACAGGAGGAATCAAGAGGAAGGTTGATACATGCATGAATCAATCGCTGGAGGCAGCCATTACAGATGAAGAAATCACATCAACTCTTAAACAAATGCATCCAAACAAAGCACCTAGACCGGATGGCATGAAAGCTGTGTTTTATCAGAACTTTTGGCACGTGGTTGGGGAGGATGTAGCTAGCTATATAAAATGTTGGTGGAAAGGGAACCAAAACATTGATGAGGTGAATTCCACATTGATGGTTCTTATTCCCAAGGTGGAGAAGCCTACGACCCTAAATGAGTATCGCCCGATTAGTCTATGTAATGTGATCTACAAGATTATCACCAAAATCATGGCTAATAGGCTAAAACCTATGATGGACAAGATCATTACTGAAAATCAAAGTGTTTTCATTCCAGGTAGAATGATTACTGATAACGCCTTGATTGCATATGAAATTTTCCACAAAATGAAGATAGAGGGGAAAAAGAAGAAAGGAAATATGGCTATCAAACTTGACATGTCGAAGGCTTATGACAAAGTGGAATGAGAGTTTCTTGACCATGTGTAGGACAGGATGGGCTTCTCAGAGTTCTGGAGGAAGAAAATATATGAGTGTGTGTCATCGGTTAGCCACTCCTTCGCAATCAACAGGGACCAGTCTACGCAAATCCAACCATCCAGAGGCCTGTAATAGGGTGACCCTCTCTCTCCCTATCTTTTTATTCTCTGTGCTGAAGCTTTCTCTACTTCTATTTTACGTGCAGTGGAGGCCAAACTCATCCATGGAGCCCGTGTCTGCTGACACCCTCCAAGTATATCTCACATCTTTTTTTGCAGACGACGACATCCTTTTCACCAAAACGACTCAGGAAGAATGCCTGGAAATAGCTAATCTTATTAGCCAGTATGAACAGACATCGGGCCAAGAAATCAACTATGACAAAACCAAAGTCGCCTTTAGTAAAGGGGTGCCCCAAGAGACCAGGACAACCTTAAGGGAGATCCTCAATGTTAGGGAGGTGGACAGACACGCCAAGTACCTAGGACTGCCTACTACTATGGGGAGATCAAAGAGACCAACTTTTAATTTTGTGAAGGAGCTGAGTTTGGAAAAAACTCCAAGGATGGAAAGAGCGATTCCTCTCAAAACACACCTGCAGAACAGATGGGCTTCACCGCCGGAAGGGCAGTTTAAGTTGAACACAGATGTCGCGGTGAGCAAGCAAAGGTCTGATCGGCATTGGCGGGGCGTTACGTGACTCGAGAGGACTAGCCCGGGAGATCATTACTGAAGTGCGGAAACACTCTGTTACTGTCGAGCTCAGGGAAGCCATTGCTCTTAGAACCTGCTTGCTGCAGATTCTGGATAAAGGGTACCGGCATATTATCCTCGAATCGGACTCCTTGTCTCTCGTATCTGCACTCAGCAAGGCGGAGAGAAGGCCTGACCACCTGGGTCTCATAGTCGATGATATCATCAGTCTATCTTCGCGTTTTCTATCTGTTTCTTTTCGTCACGTTAGTAGGAGTTGTAATTTAGTAGCACATTCTGTAGCCAAGGCGGCTTTAGATCGCAACCTCACCAGTACCTCGGTGGGTGGCTCTATCCCCCCATCGATCCTGAATATTGTCTCCTCGGAAGCATGCATTTGATTAATTTAAAGGGCTCCATTTTCAAAAAAGGTCTGAGTTAACGCAGATCGGTTGGTTTGTGTAAGCCTAATCTAAGTTTGAATTGGATCAGATGAGGTCCAATGAAATTATTATCTGCAAGAACAGTGAGTATTCTACATATTGATTAAGGATATGCAGAAAAATGCTAGGGAGAATACCCCTGATACTCTAATTAGATATAACAATAGTCAATCACTCTGTGTAAGAGCGGGTAGTCATTTTCATAGTTGCTAATTGAGATGGACAATGTGAGAGCTTTGGATTGACAACCAAGTCGTAAGAGATGTGAAAATAAATGTATTGATTTCAGTGAGTTTGCATGTTAAAAATTTCGCACTAGGGGAGAGAGAAAAATACAAGGTTGAAGCTGGATCAGTCAACAAAATTGAGAAGATGGGGATTTAGATGGTATAAAGGAAAAATGCCTCTCCTTGTTATTTTCTTAGTTAGCAAGGTGTTGTGATAGGCCTCATGGCCCTGTCATTGCTTCAAGATGTCGTTGGATCCCTTGGGTGCACGCAGGGGTGAAGTAATGAGGATTGTTAAATGATCCACAGTGCTTTGTTAATAGAGCAGTGGCTTAAGGGAGGAGGTAGCTGCCCACTATAAGTTTGGGAATAAAGGGCCTCTCAGTTTGGCTTTGGCTTATATGCTCCATTTCTACATAGGGAACCTTGTCGGCATTGCCAAGAAATATCTAAATTAGAATGAGAAATATTCAAGAAATTATCTAAGAAAAATGTACTTGAACTACTAGACACAAGTAGAAACTATACAACAGCAAAAATCTTTATTCTACATTTCCTGTTGGTATGTTTGCTGCACAATTTATTTTTACATCGTCCTTTGCATTAGTAAAAGATTTCCTCATATTATATCATATATTCGTTTGGCTAATATTATTCAACGTGCAGGTTCCTAGAAGAAGTGTGGTGATTGATTCATGTATACGTGTAAAGAACACCGGACGAGAAAGCATTAGCAGAAATGTGAATCTTCTGTTCAAATTAAAAACTTGCCATTTTATCCGACTTCAAATGATTCATACTGAAATTAGCGTATTCCTTAATGCTTCTAATATGTGCTCCCTGGTTTTAGGTTTTCTTTGTTTTTACACTATATAGTGCATCTAATCACAACGAACAACTCAAGGTATTGCTGATATCATCAAGAGTGACTTACGCATGTTTGTAGTTACCTACTCCCAATCAATGCAGATAATTGTCAACTTTTCATTGCAGTTGGGGGCCAGAAGTGCACAAGAGGCAGCGAAATGGATACAATCTTTCATGAATTCCATATCAAAAGTATTACCACTTTATATTCTCCATAAAACCACACTATAACTAACATATTTTCCTAAATATGTTGCAGCAATGTCAAAGTAAGAGTCACAGTACTATGGTTTGTTCTGGACAGAAACAACAAAACAGGTATGTTGATCCCAATGATCATCTACAAAGGTCTATTTAATTGGACATTCAATTTTTGTGTGATATTGATATTTTGTTTATAAAGACGAGTTATGTTAGCAAAACAAAATGATATAGGCCATCCTCAGCCTTTGGTAGAAAGCCTCGCTAGAGGCCACACTTGATGATTGTATTTAAATGACTCATATACTTTTTTCAATTAGTTTGCTTGTTTTAGTTACTTAGAGTAGATTAAATCATTAGGTTCCTCATCATAGAATTAATTCAACTTCGTGTTGTCCTGCGAACATGGATGCCGGTATAGCATATAGCAGAGACATTTACTGAGTCTTTGAATTCATTGATTATGACAAAAGCATATAGCTGCTGTCTACTTTTATTTTGATGAATTTGGTTATATAGCATCACTTTGGTCTCTCAGGGTGGATATGTCACAATCACAAATCAACATGGTTATTTCTAGAAAAGTACCGCGTTTAGTGCTAAATAATGTAATATATAAAGAATCAGGATGAAGACCTGCCCACCAAATATCTATAGTGGAAGCAAAGCCCAGTTCTACGTGATCATGTAATGCTCAATCTGATTTGCAGCAAGATCCATTCTTAATACATTTGCATGTGTTGCTTTCATATGTGGAGAAGAAATTCACTCCATGAGTCTGGTATTGCAATAGAGCATGCTTATTCTCAGGAGTATGAACAAACCTGCAAAGCCAAAACTAGAGAAGTTGTAGATACATAGAAGAAAAAATAACACGATATGTCAAAAGCCCCCCACATGTTGGTGCGCAGATATCACGGACACTCCACTTGCGAAAAAGATGGTCAAAATGTCTTCTTGTCAAAGGCATACTCGAAATGCCTGCGACTTGGTATGTTTTTTTCATGTAAGGAGTATAAATGCATACTTTGAGAATCCCCTCTCGTACAAAGTAAACGCCAACCTCTGTTTTTTTCTTTCACGTAAAACTGGATTGTTTGTTAGCAATGAATCAAGACACTCTTATTTAAAGTCATGGGCATGGATTTTGATTTCTGGTTACCAAAGATCCGGCACGTAATCTATCACCTAAAGGAGTTTACTTGTAGTATGAGTCTTAGCTTGATACATAGCTTCAACTTTGGACCTAGCAACTATAGGGTTGCTTCCTTCTTCACGTCACTGTTTTTTCCAAAAAAGATATACAACATCCAGATTAGATATCTAGTCTTCGTAAATGTCTAGGCGAGTCCTCTTCTTACATAGCTAAACCTTGTCTAGGTGTTTTTTAGGTAACTAAGAATATGAGTGCTAACATCCCAGTGACAACGTTTCGGTTTATGGATGTATCATTTAGCTAATCTGTAGCAACAACAATGTATGGTCTTGTAAAAGTAAAGTATATATGTTTGTATCATGTATTGTTAGATAATGGTGGGATTTGTTGTCATTGGTAGCCGTATGAGCGTCTACTGGAGTGTGCTGCTTTTGCCCCACACATGACAATCTCTAGTAATAAATATAGTGTATTTTTGTTGGGACAAAGAGGTTGTAATTATGGTTATACCCACCTTGTAACTAATTAAAATATCGTAATGATCCCAAGTCTTTGGTGATGAAGTATTTAGAGAGATATTCCTTAGTTTACAGGATGCAAGCAATCAAAATGATGATCTTGTCTTGTTTTTTTTAGTGAAACATCTCCTTTAGCTGTAGGTTTTGTCCCATGCATTTCCAACTAAAAAGGGAATCCAAATCTATAAATAGAGGAACCAACAAATAAGTGTTGTTGCTTCAATGAGTAACAATGTTGGGAACGCTTAAAGTTAAAGTCTACTAGGATATAACTAAGTTTGTCAAGCCATGCTTTTACTTATAGATAGCTTTGCAAAGATGGACCACTTGTTCACACTTCACGCAATCAATGAAGCATAGAAGATGCTCCATATAGATTGCTTGTTGAAGGTCACAATCTATGAAGATATTCTTGAAATCAAGTTGACAGAGATGCCAGTCAAGATTGGATCAGATATCAAGATCCTAAAGAATGGAGTCTAGAAATAGTAGAGAAGTTGTAAAGTAATCGGTGCATAGGCTCGTGCATAGCCTTTTTTCATGAGGCGTGCCTTAAGGCCCCTAATGGTCCCATTATGATGACATTGAGCTGTAAAGATCCACTAATAGCCAAAAATTATATAGTTGGTGGGTAGAGGGACCCAAATTCTAGGTGCCTCTATAAATAAGAGGTTGCATTGCTTGCCTGCTAGCTAGGATGAGACAAAGCCTCTTCAGTACTCTTCGGTAGTGCAAATGAAGGATGTACCATATTGAAGGTATGAATCTTTAGACTAAGTAGTTCAAAAGAAGAATAGTGAGCAGTAGGATGAGAAGTACATGTCTAAGTGCGCTTCGTAATACAATACCTAGATCAAGATCTTGAGAACATTATTTGAACTTAGAAGGCTTAAACAAAAGGAGCATCCCCAAAAGTAGAGGTGGCAGAGGGCATGGAGGAAAGTGGACCTTGATGCTTGGAAGACACCTACAATGTCTTTTCAAAAGGGTCTCGAAAGAGCATCTGGTAAATAGGGGTAGACAAAGAAATGATGATAGTAGGAGTAACAATGGAATTGTTGAGGATCACATGAGCAAAGAAATTTTAAGACTTAAAGAAAAGGATGATATCCAAGTAACACAACACACATACTAATACTCATACAATTGTTGACATATTCATAAAACTTGTATCCTTATTAGGTGTGGGGGTAACTAAGGAAAACATATTTTGTTGAGTGAGGTGATAGTTTGTCAATCATGTAAGTGTCAAGCCGAAGTAAGTGCACCCAAATATCGTGGGTGGTAGAGGAAACATGGATGCATTTGGATGAAGGATATGGTATTGGTAGGGAACTTCTTTTTGGAGAAGAGTGAGAGCATTTTGAATAATGCTAGAAGTGGGTAGGGGTGTCTAGGTGGAGCAAAAGGCTTCTAGCTATGTCTAGCATGTGGTTGTTTTTATGCTTAGAAACTCTGTCTTTTCATGTATTAAATGTGAGAGGTTCGACTAGAAGAGAAAAAATGCTATATCCTTTTGATGAACTCAAGTGTAATAATAATGTGAGAAAAATGAATACCCTTTGAAAAATGAGTTTCACTATCTCTAAAGATCATTTTGATAATATTTTAGGACCCACCATCTATACTTGAGAAAACTATCCAAGTGGTTTTGAAGTAGTCATAGAAAAAGAGAAAGTATTGTCAATTGGACCGACCTTGGACCTTACAAGGTCCTCAAACATATACATGACCCAACACAAAATAGCATTTCTACTTATATTCAACCTTGCAAAGAAAGTAGTACCTGAGACTATTTTCCCAAATGATGCGACTAGTATTCGAAGGAGGAAATAGATGCATCTAGAATTTAGCTTCACAAAAAATGTCATTCAAGTTGGTGGAAGCTATTATAAGGCAGGCACAACTCCGATGTAGTATATCCCATCTAGTCATTTAGTCCACCAATCCTTGTCCTTATGTGAAGATCCTTAGAATACAATATGATGGAGAGAAGGTCACTAAGAATTTCGAAGGCTTTATTACTTAAATGGATAGATAGAAGATTTAAGGAAAATATCAAAACACTAAAGAAAAATAATTAGGGTTGTAAAAGGTTGTCTGAACCCATGAACCTGAATCCTTCTGACCTGAAAAAAACCGGGTCGAGGTTATAGCTGTTACATTCTTGGTCGGTACTGGATTGAAGATATGTGTCCCACTTAAACCCGGTCAGGCCCAAGTTATAAAATGAGTTTATAAATTGGTCCTGAATTTTTGAAAATCCAGAGCTATTTCAAAGAAGAGAATTGCCTTCCACTCATGTGTAGTGACCAGTGGGGACTCGGGGTGATTACACAATGGACTTTGATATTTTTTGTCGATATTATATTTGCTCAAAAAAAAACAGAGGAGAGATAATATTGAGTTGTGTAATTGATTTATCTTTACATAATGTTTGATACTTTTGGAGTCTGATTGATATAATGAAATTTGTTACAATCATAGAGGTAATTCTGAAAAATATGTATTTTAAAAAAAATACAAATCTGGATCCATGTTTGGTTTCGGTTTTAGATTTTTCAAATTGATTTGAGAGATTCAAACTCGGTTGGACAGTCAAAATTCGAGTTGGCTTTTCCAACCCGAAACCAACCAGGACCCACTTTTCTAACGCTCTGACAAATGAATAAAACTGAGTGGTGCATATGAGCTTTATAGATATATCATTTTCTTTTCATTTTTTTGTTTTTTTGATGACCTATTCATAATTGCTTCTTATTTTGGTAAATTCATAACTAATTCTAGTTGATTACTTGAATTGTTCATATATGCACACTCTTTATCAAAGATCTGATCTTTATCCACTAAATTTATCTCTTACGCCTCTCTCTCTCTCTCTTCCTATGTATCGGTCTCAACCATTAGTGATGGATCTCCACTGTGTGAGATCCTAAGGTGATTGGGACCATGATACACCTAAAAATAGGACCTTTAGGGCTATGATGAGAAAGCCACAGTCATCTCTAACACCAAAAGTCCGCCAACATAAAAATCACTTTTTTAACGTTTTCCACCGTTTTCATTAACAACAACCTCGATTACCGTTGTCTTGATCCGAGATGACTAAAAATCACTAAATTCATAACTAATTCTAGTTGGACAGTCAAAATTCGAGTTGGCTTTTCCAACCGAAACCAACCAGGACCCACTTTTCTAACACTCTGACAAATGATAAAAGTATAATGTTTTAAGCAATTTTAATCTATAGTAGATTGAGAGCCATCCGTCTGCACAATATTAGGAAATTGAGGAGTTTTTCAAAACCCATATATAAGCATAAAATTTACAATAACATTACTTGAAATACCAAATTCAATCACAAGCGGTGTTTTCTACTCTTTCTAGGGATGCCGAGGAGGTAGATCCAAGTGTTGGTGTCGTAATGGAGATGTATATTAGGCAGATGTGGATGATCAGCTCTAACTCAGATGAGTTGCAGATGTTATCTTCTATCAAGAAACGTGTAGGGGGTTGGTATGAGCTAAAGGTAGCAACAATCCACCCACTTGTAGATGCATCAACCAAAACAACGCTCCCCTTTGGCTAAATATGAAAGCTAGAGGGGGAACTAAAGACATGTCAAGCATTGACAAAAAAGAGGTCGTCGACCCCAAGCATATGACCATTGGGAGGTGAGCAAGTGACTAGTGGTTGCTCACGAATAGTGTCGTAGGATTGCTAGAACAAGTTGCAGGCAACTCCGACATTGACTCCTAGGTTGGCGAGTAGTAGAGGGGAAATAAAAGAGGAAAAGAAAAAGATGAATGGAAACCACGATAGGTATGGCAATACAATAGAGGTGACAATTAGGAGTGGGGCTAGGGATCCTACTATTGTAACATCATCATAATCATCATCATCATCATCTAAGCCTCAATCAACTATGTTGGGGTTAGTTACATGGATCCTTCTTCTCTAATCAGCTCTGTTACGAGCCATACTCTGGTCAAGACGTAAAGATTCAAAATCTTGCTTTATAAGTTCTTCCCAAGTTAATTTAGGTCTACCTCTGCTTCTTTTCATTATCCTTGAAACAATAACCTTGCTTTGAATAGGTGTGTTTGGCAGTCGGAGTTGCACTTGTCCATACCATCTTAGACGGCCTTCCCGCAACTTGTCCTCGATGCTCACCACCCCCACTTTGTTCCTGGTATAGTCGATCCTCAAACGATCTTTTCTTGTCTTTCCACACATCCATCCCAACATACGCATTTACGACACATTCATCTTGTTGAGACCTTGTTTCTTCACTGCCCAACATTCACTCCCATATAGCATGGAGTGGCCGTACATGTGTTCCATAAAACTTGCTTTTTAATCTGAGTGGGATCTTCTAGTCACATACTACTCCAGTTGCACTCCATCACTTCAACCATCACATTCTACTCCAGTTGCACTCCATCACTTCAACCATCCTGCTGTGATCTGTGATAAACATCATCTTGGACCTCACCCTTCTTTGCGAACAAACTTATCTAACTCATATCATCATATGTAATGCACCATAAATTGATATGTTACCAAGGGTGGAGTATTTGGGCATACTTTTAACTAGTTTGATATGAGGATCAGAATATGCACATACACATATTTTATTTGGCAAGCTAATATGAGTATATACTATCTTCTAGTGACTTGAGTAATTCGCAAAATGAGCTTTGTGCCTAAGGTTAAATTATCATATACATGCCTTAAGATCAAGTCATATTATAGACATCTTGAACTAGCTTCAAGATTAGGGTGAATTGGTATACTCTCTAAGTTTACTACAATGAGTTGCCAAACTTTTTGATGTTGCCGAGATTTATAATTATTTTATTGTACTTCACACATTGTCGAATTATCCGCATATCCACTACTCTTGTATGAATGTTTACATCTTCATTGCCCAAATATTGTCTGCAGTATAGCACTCTTTTATCATTGTTCTAAAAAACGATATACAATGTACATGCAAGAGGGTACCACATAGAGTATATGCATTACGTAGGAGTATAAGCACTTTGGAACTTTTTCCTACAAACTAGTTATATAACGTCATGAAATGATACATTGAAATTATAAATAATAAATATAAATATTTGATTATACCATTATATATATGTATGTATGCATATATATCATCATCACCATCATCTAAGCCTCAATTGTAACCATGTTCAGGTCGGCTACATGGATCCTTCTTTTCCAATCAAAGCTCTTATGAGTGTTGTACCAGACCTGAGAAATCCAAACGGATCCTACGGTCATCAAAAAAACAAAAAAATGAAAAGAAAATGATATATCTATAAAGCTCATATGCACCACTCAGTTTTATTCATAAAATAAGGAAAAAAATATAAATAGGTGTTTAAATCAGCAGGAAAACAAACAAAAAACAATTTTAACTCCACCCTAGGGCAAATAAGAAAGGTATGTGTTAAGTCAGAGATTAGACTCGACGATCCTATTATGAGTGGGGAAGGTGTTGACACCCCATTTCACATGATAATGGTATTGCAACTTTTTTAGTCATCTCGGATCAAGACAACGGTAATCGAGGTTGTTGTTAATGAAAACGGTGGAAAACGTTAAAAAAGTGATTTTTATGTTGGCGGACTTTTGGTGTTAGAGATGACTGTGGCTTTCTCATCATAGCCCTAAAGGTCCTATTTTTAGGTGTATCATGGTCCCAATCACCTTAGGATCTCACACAGTGGAGATCCATCACTAATGGTTGAGACCGATACATAGGAAGAGAGAGAGAGAGGCGTAAGAGATAAATTTAGTGGATAAAGATCAGATCTTTGATAAAGAGTGTGCATATATGAACAATTCAAGTAATCAACTAGAATTAGTTATGAATTTACCAAAATAAGAAGCAATTATGAATAGGTCATCAAAAAAACAAAAAAATGAAAAGAAAATGATATATCTATAAAGCTCATATGCACCACTCAGTTTTATTCATAAAATAAGGAAAAAAATATAAATAGGTGTTTAAATCAGCAGGAAAACAAACAAAAAACAATTTTAACTCCACCCTAGGGCAAATAAGAAAGGTATGTGTTAAGTCAGAGATTAGACTCGACGATCCTATTATGAGTGGGGAAGGTGTTGACACCCCATTTCACATGATAATGGTATTGCAACTTTTTTAGTCATCTCGGATCAAGACAACGGTAATCGAGGTTGTTGTTAATGAAAACGGTGGAAAACGTTAAAAAAGTGATTTTTATGTTGGCGGACTTTTGGTGTTAGAGATGACTGTGGCTTTCTCATCATAGCCCTAAAGGTCCTATTTTTAGGTGTATCATGGTCCCAATCACCTTAGGATCTCACACAGTGGAGATCCATCACTAATGGTTGAGACCGATACATAGGAAGAGAGAGAGAGAGGCGTAAGAGATAAATTTAGTGGATAAAGATCAGATCTTTGATAAAGAGTGTGCATATATGAACAATTCAAGTAATCAACTAGAATTAGTTATGAATTTACCAAAATAAGAAGCAATTATGAATAGGTCATCAAAAAAACAAAAAAATGAAAAGAAAATGATATATCTATAAAGCTCATATGCACCACTCAGTTTTATTCATAAAATAAGGAAAAAAATATAAATAGGTGTTTAAATCAGCAGGAAAACAAACAAAAAACAATTTTAACTCCACCCTAGGGCAAATAAGAAAGGTATGTGTTAAGTCAGAGATTAGACTCGACGATCCTATTATGAGTGGGGAAGGTGTTGACACCCCATTTCACATGATAATGGTATTGCAACTTTTTTAGTCATCTCGGATCAAGACAACGGTAATCGAGGTTGTTGTTAATGAAAACGGTGGAAAACGTTAAAAAAGTGATTTTTATGTTGGCGGACTTTTGGTGTTAGAGATGACTGTGGCTTTCTCATCATAGCCCTAAAGGTCCTATTTTTAGGTGTATCATGGTCCCAATCACCTTAGGATCTCACACAGTGGAGATCCATCACTAATGGTTGAGACCGATACATAGGAAGAGAGAGAGAGAGGCGTAAGAGATAAATTTAGTGGATAAAGATAAGATCTTTGATAAAGAGTGTGCATATATGAACAATTCAAGTAATCAACTAGAATTAGTTATGAATTTACCAAAATAAGAAGCAATTATGAATATAACAATTAAGTTACCTACCGGATTTAGCAGAAGCAGTTGGTCCTAGAGGAAGGATCCTCTAGTCACGTGGAGAAATTAAAGAGAGAGTAGTCGTTTCTCTAGCTTGTAGAGAGACGAGAGGGGCCTGCATTATGTTGGATATGGGGTTGTATTTATAGGATTAGTTTAGGATTCAGGGTTTCCAACTGGAAGATTTTGGAGAGGTGGTGGATCACATCAATATGCACGATGTGTGGCCTACGGTTCGAGGCAATTGGCCACGTCTCACCGACGGATTGTTGTGATCTGCCCGGTGACCCGAGCAAGATAAAGTTGATTTTCCTAATTTATCAGTATTATAGGGATGTTTTAGAGAAAAAATTCTGAAAACTTGTACAGAAAGATAAGTCAGAGTTATCTCTTTAATTTTTCCAAAACAATAGTTAAAAAAAGAAAATATTCTTTTTCAGACAATTCAACTTGACAATTTGTGAAGAACAACCTATTTAAGGCAGGATTGAAGGACAATTGCGCACATAAAAATAAGTCGGAATTGTCTCTTAGATTTTCTTGGAATAGGTAGTTGGAAATAGAAAATTAAATTTCAGACAATTCAATTGGGCAATCTATGAAAAATAGCTTATTTACGGAGGAATTGAAGAATCATTGTACTTTCGAACCAGAAGAAGGTTTCTTTGCAGAAAGTCCCAAACTAGGTTAAGGTGGGTGGAAATGGATGGATTAAATAGGCGAAAATATAGAAAAGGGTAAAATGTGGAAATTGTGATGAAAGTCCATCATTAGCCAGAGAATTAACATTTAAACATGACTTGCTATTGAGTGAGAAAAAACGGGGTGTCCACAACGGGTCATTTTTTGATTAAGATGTAAAGATTGAAAATCTCTCTTTATAAGCTCCTCCAAAGTTAATTTAGTCCTGCCTCTTCTTCTTTCAATTGTGTTTGACTCAATAACATTGCTTCGTAGGTGTCTTAGTCAGTTTTTGTTTCACATGTCCATACTATCTCAGTCAGCCCTCATGCAACTTGTCTTCAATGTTCATCACCCTACTTTGTTCCTGATATAAGCATTTCTCAAGAAATCTTTTCTTGTCTTACTATACATCCATAACAACATACACATTTCGGCTACATTCTCTTATTGAAGCCTTATTTTTTCACCACCCAATATTTACTCCCATATAGAATGGTTTCCCATATTATTGTTCTATAAAACTTACTTTTTGATCTGATAGGGATCTTCCTGTCACATCATACTCCAGTTGCGATCCTCCATTTCAACGATCATATAGTGATAGTATGACAAACATCATCTTGAACATCCTCATCTATTTAAATAATAGAACCCAAGTAATTTTCACATTTTGGTACATTGACTCCGTCCAACTTGGCCCCACCATTTATAATTCTAGATGGGCTGAAATTGCAATGCATATACTTAGTTTTGCTCTTGCTAATCATCAATCCATTTGATTCTAACCCTATTATCCAAAGTTCAACCCTCATCAATCACTCCATCTTTAGTTTTGTCGATCAACACAATATCATCATAAAATAACATACACCAATGTATATCACCATGAACATCTTTTGTCAACTCATCGATAACAAGAACGAACATATATGGGCTAAGTGTCGATCCTTGATGTACCCCCGAATTTGTTAGGAAACGTTGGTGTATAATATCCATGAGTGTTCATACTTGTAGTTGAGCTATCACACGTCTTTAATCAAGTCAATGTATTGGATTGACAAAACCTTTTTTCTCCAAAGCCATCCACAAAACTTCCCTTAGGTACTCAATTATAGGCCTTTTCCAAATCAATAAAACCATATGAAGATCTATTTTGCTTTCTATATACTTCTCCACAAGCCTCCTTTTAGAAAATTTTCATATGTTGTTGATCTTCCAGACATGAAACCAAATCGATTATCTGATATATGGGTTATAGATCTCAGCCGTGCTCAATAATATTCTCCCAAAGCTTCATAATATGACTCATCAACTTGATACCTTTATACTCTGTTCATCTCTGAATGTCTCCTACTCTCCTTTGTTTTTGGATATAGGGACTACAATACTATTCCTCCACTTATACAAATATACATATATATATATATATATAAATTTAAACATGATAAAATTCATGTATGATATGTTTATATGTGTCTATACATATATATATGAATCTTATAATATATGTACAAATATTTAATTGTATATATACAATTGAACTAGTATATGTGTAGAGTGTGTCTATAAAGGTGAATAAGTCAATATGTATACATATATGTACAATATATGTGTGTAATGTATGTTTATATTTATGCATATTATATTTCAATATATTATATATGTATATACATATGAATACATCAAATGGGTTACTATAAATGTATCGTTGTATGGAAATTTATTATATGTATCAAAATGTGTACATATGAAAATACAATTATACATTTAAATATGATATGTATATATCTATTCATGTGTATGTAAGGTATGGGCATAAGAATTGGACTTTTGAAATATGGAGTTTAACAAGCCAATACATCGACCAAGCGGGAGTATATGGAGCTCAGATCCGCTTAGTGGACCAATTAGCAATATGCGGTGTGATTGGGTGACCACATATTCATAGTCAAATTTATATGCAATTGTTTGGACCCATTTCTTGACAATGGCCTTAACAAATATATAAAAAAGGTCTTCCATCAAAATTCAATTGTTACAAATTATTCTATTTCCCGACAACATCCTTCATACTTTTTTGTCCAACAAGATGCATCCTCCTGCAACATTTCTTTTTGAATAATAGCACTTAGATATTGAAGGTTATTGTAAAGCATATTAAAAATCTCAATTTTATCCTACCTAACTCTAGGATGGAAATGAATTATGAGGAAAATGGGAAGTTACTAGTCTCTGAGAAAACTTGAATAATATCTTTATTGTTCAACTCCACCTTGAGTATGCATCTGGGTCAATTATGTAAAAGGAAACAAATCTCTACAAGGAAAACAAAATAAAACTATAGATATACTGTGTTACTGTGTTATTTACTTGTTGTTTTACTATTTTACTTTTAGTCCCATATTGCTCACTTGTACTTATGTCTCTACTCTCATTAGCTATATTAGAGACTATTCATAATTGCTTCTTATTTTGGTAAATTCATAACTAATTCTAGTTGATTACTTGAATTGTTCATATATGCACACTCTTTATCAAAGATCTGATCTTTATCCACTAAATTTATCTCTTACGCCTCTCTCTCTCTCTTCCTATGTATCGGTCTCAACCATTAGTGATGGATCTCCACTGTGTGAGATCCTAAGGTGATTGGGACCATGATACACCTAAAAATAGGACCTTTAGGGCTATGATGAGAAAGCCACAGTCATCTCTAACACCAAAAGTCCGCCAACATAAAAATCACTTTTTTAACGTTTTCCACCGTTTTCATTAACAACAACCTCGATTACCGTTGTCTTGATCCGAGATGACTAAAAAAGTTGCAATACCATTATCATGTGAAATGGGGTGTCAACACCTTCCCCACTCATAATAGGATCTTTTTTGAGCATATACCTTACTATTCTACTGATGGCGCAAAATTGTCTGCTGATATTATGGCTACCACACCGTTACCGGTGATTGTTGAGGATTTACCGTCTCCTGATGTGCCTAAAGAACGCCCATTGCAAGTCTATCAACGCAGGTCAAAGAACTACAATGCTTCTGAAGCCCCGGCCGAAGCAAATCCTGCGTCTGCGGTTGATCCACCATCCACTGAGGTATTTTCTGACCTGGATCTTCCTATCAGTTTACGGAAAGACGTTCGATCAAGTACTAAGCATCCTATCAGTCATTTCTGTTCATCTGACAATCTCTGTGGTAGCTTTGCTTGCTTTAATTCTGTTTTGTCTGCTGTGACAATTCCTAAATCAGCCGAAGAGGCCCTTCGCATTCCTGCCTGGAAGCATGCTATGGAGCAAGAAATGCATGCACTCTGTGACCGTCACACCTGGGATCTGGTTGATCGTCCCTCTTCGTGCCATACCGTTAGCTACCGCTGGATATTTACTATTAAATATCAACCGGATGGTACCATTGAACGCCTGAAAGCCAGATTAGTTGCAAAAGGTTACACACAGACATACGGTGTTGACTACTTTGAGACCTTTTCTCCAGTTGCACGCCTGAATTCTGTTCGTATTCTGATTTCTATTGCTGTAAATAAAGACTGGCCTCTGTATCAACTTGATGTCAAAAATGTTTTTCTCTATGGAGATCTTCAGGAGGAGGTATACATGCCTGAATCAGCCGAAGAGGCCCTTCGCATTCCTTCCTGGAAGCATGCTATGGAGCAAGAAATGTATGCACTCTGTGACCGTCACACCTGGGATCTGGTTGATCGTCCCTCTTCGTGCCATACCGTTGGCTGCCGCTGGATATTTACTATTAAATATCAACCGGATGGTACCATTGAACGCCTGAAAGCCAGATTAGTTGCAAAAGGTTACACACAGACATACAGTGTTGACTACTTTGAGACCTTTTCTCCAGTTGCACGCCTGAATTCTGTTCGTATTCTGATTTCTATTGCTGTAAATAAAGACTGACCTCTGTATCAACTTGATGTCAAAAATGTTTTTCTCTATGGAGATCTTCAGGAGGAGGTATACATGGAGCAACTGCCGGGATTTGTTGCTCAGGGGGAGTCTGCCTTCAAAATATGTAAACTCAGAAAGGTCATATATGGTCTTAAGCAGAGCCCGCGTGCCTGGTTTGATAAACTCAGTCAGATCTTAATTACTTTTGGCTTTCAGCGATCACAATCTGATCATTCTATATTTATTCGTAAGTCAGAAGCAGGGCTTGTTATTTTGATTGTATATGTAGATGATATTGCTTTATCTGGCAGTGATAATGTGGGTATCCAGGCAACCAAACATTATTTGGCACAACACTTCATCACCAAGGATCTTGGCAAACTGCGATATTTTCTAGGTATTGAAGTTGCCAGATCATCTGCAGGAATCTGTCTTTTACAAAGAAAATATGTTTTGGATTTATTGCAGGAAACCGACATGCTGGGCTGCAAGCCAACCAACACTCCTCTAGATCCCAAAATGGATTGGGATGATGATAGCTCTCCACCTTATGATGATCGTCACCAGTTTCGAAGGCTGGTAGGCAAGCTTATCTACCTGACGGTCACTAGGGCTGACCTAGCAGCTGTTGTGGGATTCATAAGCCGGTACCTTGATAAACCCCGACAGTGCCACTGGGACGCTATGTGTCACATTCTACGATATCTTAAAATCTCGCCAGGGAAAGGTCTTCTGTATAAAAAGCATGGCCATTGCAATCTATCTGGATTTTTTGATTCTGACTATGCAGGAAGTCGATCTGATCGAAAGTCCACTTCTGGATACTGTACCTTTGTGGGAGGCAACCTAGTCACCTGGCGGAGCAAAAAGCAAACTCTGGTTGCTAGATCTAGTGCCGAGGACAAATATAGAGCCATGGCTCATACTGCATGTGAGCTTATGTGAGTCCGTGGCCTTCTTCAAGAGTTTGACATTGCTTATTCTAGTCCCATTCCTATGTTCTGTGACAACAAAGCCTCGATTTTTATTGCAAGCAACCCCACGTTTCATGAACGCACGAAGCATATTGAGGTTGATTGCCATTTTGTTCGGGAGAAAGTTCTGTCTGGACATATTTGCACTCCATATATTGGCACAGACAAGCAGCTTGCGGATATCTTCACCAAGATCTTGCCTAAAGATTGATTTCAGACTCTGATTGACAAGCTGGGCTTGTTTGACATCTACGCTCCAGCTTGAGGGGGAGTATAGATGTACTGTGTTACTGTGTTATTTACTTGTTGTTTTACTGTTTTACTTTTAGTCCCATATTGCTCACTTGTACTTATGTCTCTACTCTCATTAGCTATATTAGAGACTATCTTGTAACCTGTTTTACTCACTGAATAAACAATTCCTTTTCCCTCTAGAAAAACCTTACTCAAAATATATTTAAATGAGAAATATCAAACAAGACTTAAATTATACACATATCTATGTAGCAATTGTGTAACCTGCATCAACTCCCCCATATCCAAAAGCCTAGGCTCTTAATGACTAAGGAGTTAGTCCCAGTTTTCCCTTCAAACTTGCTTAAAAAGGATCTTCAGTTGCAGGCGACAAGGTGGAGGGCGCTTTAATAGACTCTAGCTCATTGTGCAACCATGATTCTAAATTTTGAGTTGTGACCCTTTGACCCCCTCTTGTTTTCTTAATAAATCCAAACATAGGCTCTTTCATAAAAACTATTGAGTTATTTAAGTTATCATGTAAAACTTGCGTATCATATTAGCATGGTTTACCATGAGCTGCCATTGATGGTAGAACATCATTATAGGCACACCCAACTGAGTGTTTAGTGGAGAATGACCAAACACTGCCTCATCATTGGTCGATAAATTCTATCGAATAACCACAAATGATAATAATTGTAAGGAGACTTAGTTGTAAAGTTAGGGCTTGCATAGTTGAAGTTATCACAATCAAGGTTGTATAGAGTGTGACGTGTAATGAAGCATTTTCGTCTAAATGGGGCGAGGTGTAAGCCTCAAAATACATATGAGGCGGTCATAAAAATACATCTATACATGTATATACATATATATATTTATATACGTTATTTCAATGCAAGTGTGTAACATAAATATGTATATACAAGCACAACCAAATTAAATATAATTTAATTATGAAACTTAATATTGATAAATAGATATCAAAGAGCAACCACAATACTAAAATAAATATTTAGAAAAGTAATTCTTATACTACTAGCATAAAAGATATCATCGACGAATTAACTAAAGGAGATAAAATTTTGAATTAGTAGGAACAAGGAACCAAAATTAGTTAACAATAAGATGAAATTCGCAAACATAGTGAATAAGTAGGTAGCAAACAAAGACAAATTGACAAGGAAGATTGAAAGATGTCACTCAGAGAATGATGATTAAATGCTCATTAACCATCATCATCATCCTCTAAGCCCCAATCCCAATCTTGTTGGGGTCGGATACATGAATCCTTCTTTTCTAATCATCTCTATTATGGGTCATACTCTGATCAAGATGTAAAAATTATAAATCTCTCATTATAAGTTCTTCCCAAGTTAATTTAGGTCTTGCTCTACTTCTTTAGTTGTGCTTGACTCAATAATCTTGCTTCAAATAGGTGCATATTTTGGTCTGCGCTGCACATGTCCATACCATCTTAGACGACCTTCACGCAACTTGTCCTTGATGCTCACCACCCCCACTTTGTTTGTAATATAGTCATTCCTCGAACGATCTTTTTTTGTCTACCCACACATCCATCTCAGCATATGCATTTTTGGCCACATTCATCTTGTTGAGACTTTGTTTCTTCATTGCCCAACATTCACTCTCATATAGCATGAATGGTCGTATAGCTGCTCTATAAAACTTGCCTTTTAATTTGAGAGGGATCTTTTGGTCACATACTACTCCTGTTGCACTCTTCCACTTCAACCATCCTACTGTGCTCATGTGACCAAACATCAAACATCATCTTTAACCTCATCATCCCTTTCAATAATAAAACCCAAGTAATGAAACTTATCACATATTGGTACATCTGTTCCATCCAACTTGACCCCACCTTTCACAATTCTAGATTGGCCAAAATTGCAACACATTTACTCAATTTTGCTATACAGATCATAAGAACATTAGATTCCAACACATTTCTCCAAAGTTCAACTTTATCATTCAATATTTCTATTCTTTCATCAATCAACACTATATCATCAACAAATAACATGCACCAAGGGATATTATCATGAACATGCCTTTTCAACTCATCCATAAAAAGAACAAATAGATATATGCTAAGTTCTGATCCCTGATGTACCGCAACGGTGATAGAAAGCTTTTGTGTCTCTCCTACAAGAGTCCTAACACTTGCAGTTGAGCCATCATACATGTCTTTAATTAGGTCAACGTATTGCATAGGCACCTCCGCTTTATGCAAAACCCTCCATAATATTTCCCTGGGTACTCGATCATGGGTCTTTCCAGGTCAAAAATCACCATATGAAGATCTCTTTTGTTTTCTATGTACTTCTTCATAAGCCTCCCTATAAAAAATATAGCATCATTTGTTGATCTTCCTGATAAACCAAATTGATTATCTGATATTTGTGTTATCAGTCTTAGACTTTGGTCAATAATCCTCTCTTAAAGCTTCATAGTGTGACTCATCAACTTGGTACTTTTGTAGTTTGTTCAGCTCTAAACATATCCATTGTTCTTGTAGATCATGACTATAGAACTATTTCTCCATTCATCCAACATTTTCTATCTTCATAATCTTGTTAAAGAAATTTGTTAACCACATAGCTCCTTCATCCCTAATACTCTTCCATACATCAATTGAATATCATCTGGACCGCATGAATTTTTCATATTCATCTTTTTCAAAGCATTCTTGACCTCAGATAGTGAAACACATTGTGTGTAAGTGATACCTCTTGCATTCATGTCACTCGAGTCTCTTACATTATTTGCAGTATCTCCATTGAATTAATAAACAATGATAATTAACTACAAGTACTCTATTTTTTTAGAAGGAAGCATTTTTAATAGTCATAAAATTAGACAAATTGATGGTTAACATAAGACCTTATCATCCAGAATCGAGGTGTACGCCTCAACTAAGCCTCAGAGCCTTAGTGCTTGAGGTGGGCCTCACGCATTGTAAGGCATAAGCCTTAGTCTAGGACATCGAAGCGTAAGCCTCATGGTGCATTTGGAACAGCCTTGCCTCGAGGGCCTCAAGGCGTTTTTTTTACCATGATCACAATATTCATTGTGTCACCACTTTTAATGATTATCTAAGCATCGGGAGTCACCAAATGTCAATTGAGACTGCAATAAGTTGTTGTGATGTGCATATGGAGGACCATGGGAGGGAACCACAAGTAGTGAGTATTTCTTTGGCTCATCGATACTCGATTCACTAACAGTAAGACATCTCTTAGTTTTGTCGAATGCTCCATGAAAATATCCTGTGTGGATGGTTAAAAGGCCTCTATGTTGGAATCCTTAGAGAGTACAACATTAGACATATGGCTCCTTTTGAGATGGACTGTTTAGATGATGATCCATCAAGTGTAGGAATAGTAGTGATAAAGTTTGGGTAGTGCATGACTTCCTTGAAGGAAGCACGTCTTAAACGCAAAATGGTCTTAGAGAGGTAGAAGTAAAAAGGCTCTTAGCAAATCCTTCAAAAGATATGACAAGTTTGAGACGGGCATAGCATGATTGTCTGTCCACTGTATCATATGTACAAATAATCTAAAGAACTTGTAATTTTTGATTTTTTTTCTTTGTGATGTGGGATTAAAAAAAATTGAAAATCGACATCCAATAGGAAATGATGAAGAAAGAAAAGAAACCACCGCTAGCTTTCAAACAAAAAAAAAGAACAGTTATAGATAGACATAAGATGGATAAGAAGTGAAATTTAAAAATAAGAAAAAAAACACTGTCAAGCAACAATAATATCTATATACGTGAAAGTGAGTTGCACCTACTTAAGGATTGCACCTCCGGTGAAGAAGGTATCCCACAACCACCTGTGTGGTAAAACCTTCAGGTTCAACCTCCTTAAAGTTGCACCTTTTTGTAAGGTCATTGGAAACTCATCTTTCTGTAAGAGGAACCAAGTGCATCAGGAGGGGAGGAGCATGTGTAGGATTTCGTCTTTGTGTCGATACTGCCAGGTGTGGAAGTGGAAGTTTGTGGAAACTTCAAGGAAGTTTGTATGCGAACTTCAATAAACGTTGATGTCATTTTTTTGAAGAAGATGACGTGAATTTGAAGGAATCTTCGATTGGAAATTTCTAATTATATATAAATCTGTCTTACATATGTTAATAAACAAACATAATTCATGATTCTCTAGCTGTAGGTAGGTTAATAATACAATGTACACTTGTAGTTGCAAGCAAGGAATTAAATGCCGATACCGACAACTTATCGACGGCGTGGAAATAGATATTTACAGGTATACCGACGGAAATATCGACAGATGCAATCCTGGACTTATCGACGCCTAAATGAACGAATTGAATCATGAAATTTTACAGGCGTGGTCTCAACACCTAGATGCAACGTTTTATGCAATAAAATTCTATATTGGGTATGTTGGGGGGGGGTCAATCATGTGGGAGGTAAGGAATCAATCCTGTTTTTTTGAGATTTCGATGAAGGATTTCGATGACAAAATATAAGAATTAAGATCTGAAATTTTAGTAGCACAATCCATAAACGCATGTTTACACACTTATGCAATAATATTCAACTTACAACAAACATATAACAACATAGTAAATTACTAAGTACTAACTCACATCAGTTGTATGTTGAGTGGCGCGCCGGCTGCTGATAAGGATATTGTTGTTCTACATATTGCTCCCATGTCATCAAAGCTCTATACGATTTGTTGTATGTGACAACATGCTCCTCATATACTTCAGGATTCACATACCGCATCATCCCAATCTTTGGAAAATGTTCTTGTAAATCTTTGAGATATTGAGCCTTGTTTGCTGAATTCCTGGGAGGCTGAGAAGAAGCGGGAGGAGGTGCGGGTGCCCTTGCTTGAGGAGCTGGAGGTTGAGGAAAAGGAGGTTGTAATGGAACTCCGGCAATAGGATAAATTGTAGTATGCCCACCACTCCATGTTTGCCCGAAATCACCAGAGTATGCTTCGGTGTTCACCCGAAAGCATCCATAAGGGCTACGGACAGAGTATGCTTCATGATATCCCATACCAGGTCCAAGTTCTAATTGTAACCTTGGTTGTGGGCCTTGTGGTTCAACTTGATATCCAGAATACCCATGTTGAGAAGTCTGAGATGGGTATGGAAGTGTCTGCCTAAATAACATATCTCCAAATGAATGTTCTTGAGATTGAGATTGAGAGTCAGATATACTCAATGCATCCATTGATTCAGCAACATCAGAATGATAATCACTTGGACTCCGGTATTGTGGTTGTGGTTGTGGATTAGATGGGTAGGAGTAGGGGTAGGGGCTTGGAGTTGTGGGCATTGCGGCATTTGGTGGAGGTGCACCACTGTAATCTTTCCCAGTTCGAGTTTTTCTTCTTTGATAATTTTTTTCAGGCATGGGATATTCTTGTTGTTGTGGAGGTGCACCCCTAGTAACATAAGGCCGATCATCATGTTGAGGATCCACAGCTGGAGGATATTCTGGAGAGCGTTGACTTTGATTACCACCATCATTATCATTGTCACTATCATCAGACTTAGATTTAGAACCAGCTGAAGAAGAAGAATTTGAGCTACCTAACTGCTCTTGTACTCTTCTATCTATTTCCATATCAACATTTACATGTGTAGCTTCAGGCTCAAGTCTTTCAGGCGGATTATCAAGAATAATATCATCACCGTTGTTTGGCTCAAATTGATCTTCTATGTATGGATCTGGACGCCCATCTAAATTATCAAGAACAGGACGACCTATCTCATTCATCCATTCCTCTAAAGGATTTTCTGAATCTTCCTCCAGCCCTCTACGTCTGTCAGTGCTGAAAGTGTATGCGGTGTCAATGGGATCGTGGACAACAGCAAAATCCACTTCCCTATAGTTGGCATCTCGTATTGCTCTAGCCCTCAACCGCATGTTGTAGTGAACGTAGACAAGGTCCCTCAACCTGTTTGCCCCAAGCTTGTTCCTTCTCTTTGAGTGTATCAGATTGAATGTGCTCCAATTTCTTTCACAACCCCCTGCAGATGTTGTTTGAGCAAGGAGACGAACAGCCACTTTTCTTAAATGGGGGACACCTGTTCCATTCCAAACCCACCACTCACAAGGATCACCTGCCTCACGATCAGAAACCGCATTTGGATGTCCAAAACATCCAGTGCCTTCACGGAAATGGCGCAACTGCAAAAAAAAACATCATTTACGATATTTAGATGATGAAATCAAAGTGATGACTAATGAGTAATGACTAATGAGACATTAAGAATGTAAGTAATATAGTTATCTTATACCTCATCCAGTACTAGCAATCGCTCTTCTGGAGAGGTAATGAACTTGTTGGTGACTTCTCTCACTGCAGTCATTAGAGTCGGATTCAATCCAAGCGTTCGTGAGTATTGGAACCTCGGATTCAAATAGTAAGCTGTCACAAATATAAATAAGGAAATTAGAATGACATTTTAATAGGTAGACTATGAGTTAGACAAATAACTCAGAAGTTAGAAACTTAGAACATAATTGATTGAGATATATACCTGCTTTATGCAATGGATGCAAAAGCATATTTGTCCAACGAGACTCATGAATTCTGATGTATTGCTCATTGGACTTAGGAGCTGCTTCTTTGATGCGGTCCACCATTGAGGTCATTGCATCATATAAAAAAGGCATTGTTGCAGTTTTGTCACCATCTACCAGCCTCAATACCTTGACAATTGGTTCCATTATTCGCAACACCCTAGTAACCTTATCCCAAAAAGGTCTGCTGGCAATCAACTGCTCAATTCTACTGCCAACTGGGGTATTGTGCTCCTTCATGGAGGTCCACTCCACTCCATTGAAGAGCCTCCTAAGTCCATCCTTTTTGGACTTTAATGATTGTAAGGCAAGAAAGTTTGTTGCAAATCTAGTTGCACCTGTTCTAATCAAATCACCTCCACAATACTCACGTCGCCTCATTGCATTCAATAGAAAAGAATGGTTGTAGATGAATCCTGTGATCAACCTACCATCAATGATAACAGATTTAATGAATTCAATTGAGCCAATGTCCTTGAGAATGAGATCTATGCAGTGGGCAGCACATGGTGTCCAGTATATGGGATATTTCTTCATTAAACTGTCCCCGGCCTTCTTGAAGGCATAACCATTATCAGTAACTATCTGCACCACATTTTCCACACCAACCTGCTTCATGTATGTCTTCATTAGTTTCTTTATGAACCTGTGGTTCCTGACCTCACCTGAAGCATCAACAGAGTCCAAAAAAAGTGTGGATCCACGACAATGTGCAAGAAAGTTGATAATTTGTCTTTTGTTGCCACTAGTCCACCCGTCACACATAAGTGTGACACCATATTCAGCCCACATATTTTTTTGGCCTGAAATCCAGACTTGTAGATCCTTCTTCTCTAAGGGAAGATACTTGTTCATTAATTCATATGAAGTGGGGGCCTTGACGCCCCTCCCAGAATCCCCTATCACATCTACCATATGTTGCAGATACGGTTCAATTGCAACATGTGCAGGTATACCATGAGCAAAGAAGAACTTACCCACTGCCTTGCCGACCTTATCTTTTGCACCAGTGAACATTGCTTTAATGCCTTTTTGCCTAGCTTCAGGCCTCCTAACCCCTGGCTCATCAACATGCCTCAATCTCGTACTAGCAGAACGGAAAAGTGTATCAATGCCACCTTTCTTCCTTTTTCCATGACCAGCTCTGTCTTCATCATCATCTACATCAACAACAGGAATACGTGCAGTACCACTGCCTCCACCTGCACCAGATGGCCCATACCTCCTTGTAATTCGATCTGCCTCCTCTCTTTCCCACTCATCTCTGCGGGAATCTCTAAGGGCACGCCTATACGCACGACGTGAATAAGTTGTGTCACAATCAGGAGGATATGCAATGTCATCATCTGATTCTGCAGAAGAACCTGTGCCCCTAACATTGAATAATGTATCTGTGTAACCCCTGTCAGCCTCCTTCATCTTTTGTTGTTTGTGTTTCTTTGCACCCATAATATTTCTAAAATCATCCCTAACACTTTGGGGACACCTTGTGCACATTGCCACATTTTTGTCACCGCCAGTAATGTGACGTTTGAATCTAGTAATCCCCCCTCCACCAATTGTCTTGTTGCAGTAATTGCAAACTATCTTTGCCCTATTGCCTTCAAGAGGCGTGCAGTGATTCCATGCAAAATCCATCACATTCTTAGCTCCACCAACATTACCGGCCCCAGAACCCTCACCATCGCTTGAAGACATCTTCTCAAAAGTCAAAAGTGGACACTGTCACACTGCAAAAAGACAAAGACAAATAAAAATTAGGTGTATGAAATCTATAACCCATTAAGTTGCAAGAAATTAATCTATTTTATGTATTATAGAATCAAACACAACACTTTTAGGTGTATAAATGTTAAATGTATTTATAGAATCAAACACAATATTTTTTAAGATTTTTATTAACAAGAAAAAAGGCTTAAATAAAAAATTTAAGTCTGAAATTAATTTTAAAATTATAAAATCTAATAATTATCTAGTATTAAGTCAAGTGATGTATTACAACTTTACTCATTCCATCTTACATAACACTAACGCATACATTTCTGTAGAAAAAAAAATGATTTTTTTTTATTTTCAGCATTTTAAATAAATAAAAAAACGAAAAATATAAATATTTTTACTATATTTTTGTTTGTATTTGTTCACATTGCTATTTGGTACAACTTCTTCTACTAAACCTAAGTTAGATACCTACTATTTCTAGTACTTATTGTATTATTACGAATTTAATATTAATTAGTGAAATTATATGATAATACTAATTAAAAGTAGTAGATCTAGTTATACATTAGTAGATCTACATATAATATTCATAGATCTAATGTTAAATAGCATTAATCCTAAGTTTTTTGAAGTAGATCTAAGATTTGGGTGTATTTAGAGATTTTTGGAGAGATTTTATGGTGAAAATAGATGGAAATAGATAGGAGATGGGTTGGAAATGATGAAGAATGCAAGAAATCAAGAAAACATACCTTGATTACAGCTGATTTGAGCTCCAACGAAGAAAATCACCCCAAATGTGTTTTTCTTTCACTCCAACAGCAGCAGCAGCAACGCACTCGCAAATGCCGGCATACCGGGGCGGTATACCGCCGATATCGCCAATAAGTGGGACATTTTACACTGAACCCCCTCCTTATCGCCGAAAACCGGTCGGTTTTACCGGTAAACCCACCGGTTTACCGAAATTTGCGGGAGCAGCGATAGAAATGCTTAAACCGATGCCAGGTTGGGTCGATATCGGTATACCGAGCGGTATACCGACGATATCGTCGGTATCTTCTTCCTTGGTTGCAAGAGCCAACTGGGCAGTACAAATATATAAATAAAGTTCATAATACGTCCTCCATAGGATATGCAGTCAGGTCGTAGTTGCAACACCTTCTCCAACAAAGAATGCCAGCCAATAAACATAATCATTTGATATTGTCTGGTTAACTGCTTATTTGTTTCTACAATATTACAACTTTTAAATTTTGACCAAAAGACCATTTTACACCAAAATAGAAGACAAGCGGGCAACAAGTTGCGCCGCTAGTCCTTTTTGGATGACAATATTAATTTTTTTTTCAGATTAGAAGGTGTGAAGAGGGTTGGAGGCACCGTTTATGTCTTATATGGCCTTTAGGGCACTAGTTAGGATTGATTGTCTGGTTCGTATCAACTGTCCCAAGATCGTCAATTTCGGGGAAACACCAACAACTTCGAGGATGTTGGGATGAAAACACATTGTATAAATGCAAATTCATCATTATTATTAATAAAAATAATCATAGTGAAATTGATGGTACACATGCAACAAGTTGCGTACTAGCCCCTTTTTGATGGCCAAACCAATCCTCCGAAACAAAGTTGGGACCAAGTCTACATAGTAGTGTTTCGACATTGCTTATGCTCGAAGTTTTGCCTAACTTTGGCAATTTTTAGTTCCATGGATAAAACTACGTTCTACATCTTCAACAAAAGTAGCAAACACCACAAACTAGCAAAAGCATTGGGGTCCTCATATCTCCACTAAGGTCCCTTTACTAACCTCTATATCTCATGGCCTTCTCACTACAAAGGTGGAAAGCAAAACAGCGACAACTAAAAAGTATCTAATACATATGCAACGCCAAACAAAGACAGAAAGATATTGAGCATGGCCGGTAAGTGTACAATATATATCCCAGAGAGTCCCAAAAGTGTTGTTATCCCATATAAATGCCTATGTACACTGGGACTGTTTTGAATTGTTCATGCTTCATATCTGTGCACATAATGTATTCCAGTAATCTTAATGTTCTTTATCACCGATCCTTCGAAATTCTACTTTATTTTACACTCTTATCTCTATGGAATTATGCATTAGTGCAGTAGTTCTAACATGTACCATAAGCATGTACGGATAATTGAGCATGTTTAATTAGACCATGCACTACTAGAATGAACCCATATGGGCTCAAGGGGGCTTGGCTCATACCAATTATTGTATAAGATTTTTGTGTTCCCACTTTAGTTTCTCAACAAATATTGGTTTTATTGTATTGGATCTATTGATTGTCATACACGGTATTGATCAATTTGATGTATTGTAATGAGACAACACATTTCTTCAATGACCACCAAAACGCATAATGTATGGGGCTATCATATTCTTCAATAAAGTATCATTCAACGAGCTCTTTATTTCTCTTGATCTCTCCATCAAACTATCGATAAGAAAATATATTTCTATTTTAATTTCCTCGGCATAAAACCAAAGTGGTCATCAAATCTCTCAGTTTACAACCTGATCCCGACAATGATATTTTCTTCGAAGCTTCATATATACTCATAAATTGTAAGCCAAATGCCTCGATTTCCAATGTTCTCTTGAATATCTCCTTAGGGGGTTTCCTTGGCACTGGGTTGTATACTTGTAAATCTAGGTTGGTGCAAGATACCCAAAAAATGGAACTAAGGTGTCGCGAGGACAAGAGACAACAAAGTACCAATGGAAGGCAAAGTATAGAAGTATCAAAATATGTTGTAGAAACTTTTTTCAAAACAACCTTAGTGATTGTGTAACTTGTATCATTACCTGACATTTTATTTGACAGCTGAATCTTGTTCTTAAAACCAAATATATTTTGATCCTGGTTGGATGATGACTAAGTGTCACAAATTACCAGTTGCTACCTGACATTTATGGAAATTAATGTGGTCTAGTCTACAACGATGCTTAAAAATAAATTGACTTCCAACACCGTTGCACTCCACGTTCATATATTTTAGTGACATAAATTTTGTAGATCATATTATTTTACATGTTACCTTTTCTGACATGTATAATTTGATCACACAGGGTGAGGCAGAGAAAAGGTCACACACACTCAAGAGGTACTTTTTATTTAAAAAAATGTGGAAGGATCAGCAGCATAGAGCCATCCACTATAAGCTTTTTCATTGACCAGCCATCCACTATAAGCTTTTTCATTGACCAGCCATCCTTTTCCATGTGCAAAGTATCATTAAATATCAAAACTAGGCCTTCCTTTCCTGCCAAGGAACAACTTGACCTTCTGAAAGTCACTCTTTTTAGTAATGTGGAATCTGATTTATTTAACGTTTGAAATATTTTGTAGACTGGACTCTTTTTACATCCATTCAAGTGGACCCACTGACATCTGATGTAGTTGCACCATCACCATGGGCCATTTTTGGTTGTGAAAATGGTATAGCTCTTTCCATCTCTTTCACATATATTTGCCCTACCAAACTTATCAAATTGGTGCTTTCTTAGGTTTGCGGTTGTTTAAAGAAGCCAAAGAAAATGACTTACATGATAAGGTATCATGGATTGAGAATCTTTGTATACTTGGCATATATACTGAGTTTCGGCATAATAGATGTTATGGACTTAATAACAGGATGACCATCCAGCTGTAATGGCAGTGGGAGTAGTTGATGCATCTTCAGAGGCAATTTTCAAGGCACTGATGTCTCTTGGTCCATTGAGATTAGAGTAAAGCAATTTAATTTAAGCATTCTCACATTTTAGTATATCATTCATCATTCTTGGGTTTTGTTCACTTACTAGAAATTCTAGTTAAACAATGAAATTTTTTAAATAGCTTGATGTTTTGAATAGTGTGGTAGATCGGCCACATTTAAAATATGCATTCCAATTTAGACAAAGACATTTATTTAGTATGATTTTTATCCTTTTGTTTTATCTCCTTTTTTAGGTGGGATTTTTGTTATTCTCGTGGTACAGTGATTGAAACATTGGATGACAATACAGACATTATCCATAAGCAATTTAATGATGATTGGTTGCCTTGGTTAGATATTCATCTGCATCCTCCATGTTTATACAATTATTTTCCCTTATTGACTTTGTGTGATATACCTTGAAGGGGAATGAAACCAAGGGATCTATTGCTGCAACGTTATTGGAGGAGAGAGGATGATGGAGCATATGGTAATATAATTTAGCGGGCATTATTACAATCTTAAACATGTGTTCACATTTTACTTAAGTTAGACTAAAATCACATTTGTTTGAAATGATTTCAGTAATACTATACCATTCTGTGTTTCATGAAAAATGTCGAACACAAAGAGGATTTATTCGCGCCTACCTCAAAAGTAATGTATGCTGTGGATAACACACACTTCTGATATGTTAAATACCTTCTGGGAATGCATTGAAATGACTATATACCTTTATTATTACAGGCGGGGGATATGTCATCTCTCCCACGAACCAAGGGAAACAATCAGTTGTAAAGCACATGCTTGCAATTGATTGGAAATCTTGGAAATCTTATCTATTCACCTCATCTTCGAAGTACATTACTATCAGAATGCTCAGTAGAGTAGCAGGTATATCCATCTATAGGTTTTTGGCTTTCATTTATAGAAATCTTACGCAAGTTGCTGCTTATCATTCAATAAATTTTACTTTATCTTAATGTTGGCATGTGTTTTAAGTTATGTGGGTACTTGGCTGTTGTCCTGATATATTTGCTGAATTTTTTTTCTCAGCCTTGCGAGAATTTTTTAAAGCTAAACTAGGGAGCTCACGCTCAGATTTCACATCAGATGAATTAACAAAAGAAATCAGGATAGCACAAAATGATATAGAAGAAATCAAGGAGGTTGAAACTATTGGTGACACAACTCAGACTGTGGCTTCAACAGAAATGAGAGAAATTACAGTCTCTATAGTTTCTAACACCACTGGATCTTTTCTTCAACATAATGATGCAATTGAGGAGTTCTTTGATGTCCAAGAACCATCAGATTATGAAGATATGGATATTATGCGGTCCTCTTATGCATCAATACAGGATATGCATTCTGAGGTAATTACTAGACCACATTTATCAAACACCAATGTTCATATGTAAGTATTACTTCTTTAGATAGGCCAATTTCCATTTATACAACTTATGAGGATATTATACCTGCAAGGAAGTTAGCGTAAAACTAGATTGTGCCCCTTTATTATGTGTCATTCCTGAACAATTGATGGGTTTCTTATATCTTGCCCAGTTTGTATCTGGGAATATCTTCATTTTGAAAGGCAAAAGGAAAATTCAAATCACAATTTGATTATCTGATTATAGCCCTATAATTAGCGGGTAAAGTCGAAGCAATACATGGAGATAAATGGAAGGAAGAATTGTAGAATATGCTCAGTAACTAGTTAGATATTATCGAACACACTCTCTTCAGAAGAAAGATGTATTCTAGCCATATCCATCTCTGATGTTCTTCCCAATTGTATTGTTTGCATTCGAACTCCAAGTGACTGTAATACATAATATTGATTAGGGAGTGAAAATTATTCAAGAGAAGAGAGACCTTGAAAGATACCTGCATTGTATTGCACAGTTCAAATTGTATACTCCTACACAGATTTGTGGATGTGGGTTGACCTCCTTGGCCAACTTAAACTAGTTTTTGCCTAGTGGCTTTGGCCTTTGGCAAGGCAGGATAACATCTCCAGATGAAGTTAGTTTATAGAAACATTTCCTTGATAGAAGATGGTTGTAATGGAAGGTACACACCCATCTCTGATGTTGGCCAAAGTGGCATGTGTGATAGACTCTTCCATCACACATTACTTGGGAGATGGATATCATATCTCGATCTAGATTGGATTGTACGGTAATTCCTCGAGAAAGGGAGTAGTTGTAGAATATATTTTTTGGATGGGGTTATGGTTTTTCCCTCTGTGGGGGTTCTGGAGGAGTTTGACTTTAATATTGTTACATAGTATAATGAATCATTGTAACGACCCCACTTCCCGATAACCCCCAATCGAGGGAAACCAAGAGGTCAGAGGCGTTATCCCAAAATTCAGGATCAATGGTTTAACAATTGAATCAAAAATAATTATCAAATTCTACTAATACTAAACTGGAAAGCTGGTATTAAATATAACTTTTGCATACCTGTTCAAAATAGGATCTAAGACTTCTATCCACAGTAGTAATCTAACTATCTAATCCTCCTTTGGATTACTTAAATTCATCTTCACAAATTTCACTTTATTGTTTTTCCTTTTCAGATTTGTACCTAAAACACCGACAAACAAAACATCGTTCAGTATATTGCTATACTGGTATGTGGGAACAAACACAACATCACAAATAAGTTCTAACAACCTAAATACAACAAATATTTGATTAACAAATCCAAATTACGCTTTCAATGTGACTTCTCAACTGCTTTTTCCCTAAACCCTGGATTACCCTCTCTTAGGGTTTTATCCTTGCAAGGGACATAAGGCCACCTTCTCCATCCTGAGCTTGGTGCCTGGGGTCACCTCTCGAGGTGCCTAATGGTCTTCCCTCCAGGGCTTGACCAAATCAGACCTTCCCTCCGGGGCTTGGTCTTGCAACATACATCAGGATGGCATGTAGGTTCGAGAAACACATTCATATTTAATTGTGATACTCATAGGGACTTTATAGGATTGCATAATTGAACATCCAACAGTTTAGGTTGCAATCAATTGAGAAACATTCGGGAAACATTGTGAAACTAAAGACGATTATTCATAAGTAACCACATACCTGTTCAGTCGATTCAACAAGCTAATAGTAATCCAAGCAAGAAAGTATCCAGGCAAGCAGTTCAATCCACACATGCAAGCAAGAACCCTGAAAAGTACATGTAAACTAATTACCATTCACTTTCTCAGATTCGATTCATTTGAACTCGCTCCCTAGGGTTTCCTACTCCTTTTAGGGTTTCATTAGGGTTCATCTTCATTATTGACACTATAAACCCTGGAACAACAAATCTAATCACAAAACCTAACTAGCTTGTTAAATCCTTCCTAACCGGCTTAGGATCAACTTAGTATCACTTCCCTATGATGAATTTCGAATTAAACCACATAAGAAACCATTAACCTTCAATTAGGTTTTCTAAGTTCATTATTGCATATTCATGTGTAAAAAACCCTAAAACAAACATATTATCATCTTAATCAGATTTAATTCTTCTTCTTATTCTCAAGTCTCAACAGGTTACTATATCTCAAAATAACCTAATCAAGACATTAAATCTGATTTTCCATCACATTAGGGTTTTATCATGGTTTAAGACATAAACATGGGTAACTTAGTGCACTTTTAGAATTACAAACGATATTAGGCTTCAATTGTATTTTCATTGAATTCTACAGGTTCTCCTGATCAATTTTCATATATAACTTATTTTCATCTGAGCATCCTAGCAATTTATATGATTTTTACAATATAAAACTTGATTGGCCAATGAGGAGTTGACACATCAGCACTTGTTTTTGCTTTTTTTATTTAGGCCAACAAGATGATTTGGAAGACACCACTACCCCCGTGCCATTAGGCTCAGGGCCCCACACGCCTGGGGGTAGGACGATAATTCTCTTCCCGTCTTCTACCTCTGCGCGTTCTCCTACTCGCGTATGCAACGCCCAGCCGTGGTCAACCCCGCGGTTGACTTCGGTCATCCGGCCTCCTCAGCCGCCGGTGAAGGTCGCCATCCCTCCGCCTAGCCCCACCAAATCACCTGGTGCCCTCATCCTTGCCAGATCTGGCTGGAATCGTCGGGACAGAGAAGCTTTTCTTCGGCGACTGCTGCTCTGAGTTGAGGTGGGAGATCGGGGAATTCTTTGAATTAAGGGTGTCGGGGTGTTCGCCTTCGCGCTCCGATTGCGTGAGAACGGGTTGTGGGATTGCTGGCACCGCCTAGGTCCTCCCCCTATATATAGGATGCCCAACGACCTCCTGCGGATTTTGGGACTCTTTGGTTTTGCCACAAAACCCCCCAAAACCCAGGCTGGTTGGACTCGGGAAGATCTCCCGAAGTCAATGGGATTACTCCCTTCCTCATAGATCACCTATATTTCCAACAATCTGGGGACGATCCTGGTTTCCGAGTTCCAGTGTCCTCACGGAACTGGTATCGAGTCTGGGCCGTTGGATCTCATATCAACGGTCCGCATTGTCTGCATATCAAATAAATCCAGGATTATTCCCATCCTTTCTGTGACGTAATACTATATCACAATTATCTCATTACTTTATGTTAATTTGTAAAATCCATAACTCTCAATTAGTGCATCCTTTTTCAACCAAAATTTAGGGCAACCTTTATCTTGACTTTATCCACTCGTACACCAAATTTGAGTCCCAAATTCCAAAGGAAAAGGGCATTATCTTTATGTGCAAGTTATCTTTTAATAAGACATATTTTAAGCATATTTTTCCTCTCTTAATCTTTTAATTTCTTTATTTTGATTTCTTTTACCATTAGAAACCATGTGGAGTCAAAATCTCATTCATAATGATTCCATTATCCATATTTCCACATATTTCTTATATTTTCATCATTATCTCAACTTTCCTTCTTAATAATGCTTTATTTGATTTTATCTCTTTCTTCTCCTATTATCTTTGCAACTTGGACTCCTTGGAACCCAAGAAATTCTAAAGATATGAAATCCCTCCTTGTTTTAGATGCTTCCACATCTTTCTTTTCTAATTATCTTAGTTATTCTTTTACTAATTGATTCCTTTTCCTTTTTATTTCCTTTTTCTTGTTATTGGGTCCAAAAGCCAACAAGGCCCACAAAATTAATCACACAAGGCTATTTATCAAAGGAATCCACTCAATCGCTCAAATCAACCAAATTACATAGTTTTACATTTATTGGGGAAATTGCATTTTCACCCCAAAGAACCCAAAAATTGGGGTTGTAACATCCTTCCCCTCTTATAGGAATTTTTCCCTCAAAATTCCACCAAATATTCAAACAAATAGGATAAGACTTTCTTATGTCCATCATCAGCTCCCATGTGGTTTCATCTTCTCCATGGTGCTTCCAAAGAACCTTATCATCTTATATTCTTATACCTGAGTTCTCTCTCACCTTGGTACCACGTACCCTCGTAGGTGACTCAAGATATTTTAGCCTCCATAGAAGCTCAATAGTTTCATGGCTCAGCACATGGTTCTGGTACATCACATAGTGCTCTAGATTCGGCTCATGGAATACATCATACATCATATTATCCTGAGGGGCAGGCTAAACATAAGCATCTCCACTACTCCATCTCAAATGGATCCATGTATCGGGGACTCATCTTTCTCATCTATAGCTCAGAGGGGTCGGTGTTTTCATGACACATTCTCCCACAGTGAACTGCATGTCAGTCTGCTTCGCATCATCTCACGACTCTTGTCGCCCCTTGGCTTTCTCAGCCATTGCACGATCAAAGTGACTTCATCTACACACACTGTGGTCTCTCTGACCTTACAAGGTCCTCTCACCGACATCATCCTAATGAAGCGGTGACCAACACAGCCTCCCTTACAGAGCTTCTTATATCTCGACACTAGCTATGGTGGTTGTCATCACAAACAAACTCTCTTAGGGCAGAAACTGCTCCCATATATCACCCTGATCGAGCACACATGCTCTCATCAGACCCTCTAAAGTCTGGAGCATACCCTCTTGGCTGGCTGGCTGTCTGTCAGGGGTGATATGTTGTACTCAACTTCAATCTAGCATCAAGTTCTTCTTGTACCTACTTCCACAATCATGAAAGTGAACTTGAGGTCATACTCATGATATCAAACTCAGATCACAGTGTAGATGAACTATCCCTCTCTCATATATAGTCAACCGGATCTGTCACACTGACAACACTCTCTCTTAGGCAAGGGATTTGGCCAACTTGGTAAGGCGATCTACCATAATCCATATTGCATCATGACCTCTCTTGGTCCATAGGAGACCATCCACAACGTCTATGGTAATCTATTCCCATTCCCTCTCTGGGACTCTTCATTCTCTATAGCAACTTATTGGGTTACTGGTGTTTGGCCTTCACCTTGGCATGCATGACAACAAGCCACATGCAACTCTATATACTTCTTCATCTCAGTTCTTCAAGGCACTACTACGAACTTAGCTATCTTAGTAGTGCCACGATGCATGATATACTTAACATCACGAGTTCATGCATGTCATGATTCCTCAGGGTTGACTCCTCAGAAACCCTAAAACACTCTAGTAGCGGGTTTCACCACCTTCCTTTCATGTGAGGGGTATCCGAGGTTCTTTCAACCATCCTTCTATCTCATCAAGCTCTAGGGTGGTTAACCAAGCAACCACTACTCGACCAACAAGCCTGGTTGTATCAGAGGGTTAGCCCTATATGTCCCAAGAACTTAGGGTTCACCTAACCACCTCTTCTAGCCTCTCGACTAGCTACACAAGATAGCTGTGTCTCGACTAAGAGCATCTGTTACCACATAATTCCTTGAAGACCTAAACCTTCATATCCACCACTCAACATCCTCATCTCGGGATTAGGTCTAACTGAGTCAAGAAAACTTCGAGCTCATCATCTTGGCTATCAAACTTAAACTTATATAACTCATAAATTCTATCTTGCTCTTGATAAGAACATCCTCATATGAGGTTCATCTATGCTTTCATACCATCCATCCAAAGTACTTTCAAAAGGGTGTGGTATTTTCTCTATCCTCAAGCATCATAGAAATGTTTCAACTCATATCACCTTGATTCTTAGTATATGACATGCGCTTTGTCCTGTCTCTCACACTCATAACAAGAGGAAATAAGCATTTGGCTGCAGTCTAAATACAAAGTTCATCCCGTTCCAAGAGTAGAGATGGTGCATCACACATCACCATAACATTTCCAATCCAAGTTGAAATATACATCACATGTCTCCACGACATGAACATCTTGATTATGGGTCTACACCCATGGGAACATTTTTCCCATCACCTTTTGGATCTTAACATATCTCCTTTATGTACAATCCTTAGTCAGTACCTCAAGGTCTCTAGGGTGCTGGCACTTTTGGGGTGATCCGACCCTTATGCATCTAAGGAGTGCCTCTCACTTTTACCCCTTAGGCCCCATGAACTCCTGAAGGTGGCCAAACTCCTAACCCATGGTCCTTGGGCAAAGGTAGCTGTTACCTCCCGACCCTATGGTCTCGTGCATCCAGGGAACAGACAACTCCTACTTCCATCGGTCTTATCCCTTCATGACCTTAGTATTGACTTAGGATTCCATCATAGCACATCTCATTCTTGAATCTTTTACCCAAAACTCCATCATCTCTCTGGGCACTCATGGTCAAACTTACATCCTTTTATAGGGATCATGACGACCTACCTAACTTGATCAGGCCCCATAAGGTTACCTCCATGGCAACATATCTTCATTCTCCTTAGAGATGGTCACACAAGGGTCTATAGATTTGTGCTCATACCATGTTCTCTCCACTTATCTCATCAAGCTCCTATGAGAGACCTCTTTAGGTTACCGCGAACCTACACAAAAGTTGATACTCACCCTACAGAAGGGTCCCTCCCCAGGATGGGAGAAAACTATCTCTTGATAGCAACAAAGGTCACAAACGTCCCTACGTCCAGAGCTTACATCATCATGTGCATGCTTAACCCTATCAAGCTACCAAGGAACACATCTAACAAGAAGACCACCTACTAAACCATGTTAGGTTTCCTTGGTATGTCATACTTGTTCCTATTCCTCAACATTGGACCAATATCATATATGCATATGTCACCAACCTATGTGTGAGGGGTTCTTCCAACTTATACCTTAGTCCAAGGGGTTTCCTTTTCCTCTAAACATGAGGGGTGCCATGCTCAAATCCGTAGGAACTCAAACATCTTCACGAGCATCAGGTGCACCGGGTTCTACTGCTTCCCCTCTTAGGTCTAGGAACCCTAGGTTCTCTTCTTATGCATCAGCTGTCTAACTGCATGCTCAGCTTTTCAATCACAAACCAAATAGGTACAAGGTATAGCATGCACTTCCTACTATTCTTCCACGCGAACAACACCCGAGAGTCCTACACCAGGACAACCAACTAGATACGAGGCCTCATAACTTGATACTATACCTCCTCAGTCTAAGGAACTCCCTCCCTATACCTATAAGGTAAGCGCCTATAACATCTATAGATCGGTTCAAGAAGTCTCTTTCTCATTCTAGGGTTTGATTCCTCTAAAGGCAACTAAGATACCACTAGCCTCCAAGGATCATGAATGAGGCAACCACAACCACCCACTTAGGTCGTCCATTCTAGGTCATAACATACCCAACTTCTCATGGTCCCTCCTGTCTCAGAGTCTAAGCTTCCAACCTTCTTTCTCAGGTCTTGCTCTCTCTCTAGAGCTAGCCCTACAACCGACCTCACCTTTGGAGGTTCTCTCTCTAAGAAGGTGGATCAAGCTCTCATGCATACACTTACATGGGTGAAACGTATGATCCAAACCTATGTTCGATCAAGATTATCCAAAACTCAACAAGTTCATCTCCTAACCTGTCAGGCATAACCCTTTGACCTAGGTCTCAACCTACTGTCAACACTGATGACATTCTCTCCTACATAGGTGCATGCTCTTTTATGCTTCTATATGCCCATAAGGGTTTCTATATGGTCACCACTATCCTCTTCAAAGAAGGAGCTATCTTCCATCCTAACAGGCACGACCCTTCCAAGGTTGGGTCGCCAAAAGGCACTAGGTCAAACCATCACGCATAGCTCATGTCTCTCATGGGTACTCAAAACCAATATGCATGTCAACCCACGTACATACATGCATGGGAAATTGTGATATCCAACTCGTCTTGTCATCCCTCTTTCTAACAACCACTTAGGGTTAGGGTTAGCATCATCCTCAGAGGATGCGCCAGGTCTCTACCTCTTCCTGGAGGCCTCTGCTTCCAAGGCTAACACTCTCCTCATCCTCCTATAAGAAGGTTTAACCTTAGATCTCTCCTGAGGGCAGGTCAACACACCCCATGCAACATTAAGCATGTGACTAATCTTTAGTTTACGCTTAAACTATTAAGCTTATATCCATGAAATCTTGTTTACATGCTTTTCATTGATTTGGTGGAGGATTCCTTAATCCTTATCGTACTTACCCTGACCCCAAGAGGGTGGGGAAGAGAAAGAAAATCCTAAAACCTAGAACCTTACTTGAATTAGGGTTGAGAAAGGGACGAAATAGATGAGAGAGTTCTAAAGGTATCTTATTTCGAGTCAAAACCTCAGACTTTGGCCAGGCAGTCACACTGCATCCGGGAGTCCTCGTGACCGACTAGCGGGGCGGAGGAAAATATTACCAACCCCCGGACCGTGATCCTTTTCTAGACGCCTCCGTCATCGAAAAATCCTCTAATAACTCCCTTGGGTTCTACAAAGTTTGTAAAATTTAATAATTATTAAGGATTAAATGAGAAACCATTGGCTCTGATACCAAATGTAACGACCCCACTTTCTGATAACCCCCAATTGAGGGAGACCAAGAGGTTAGAGACGTTATCCCAAAATTCAGGATCAATGGTTTAACAATTTAATCAAAAATAATTATCAAATTCTACTAATACTAAATTGGAAAGCTGGAATTAAATAAAACTTTTGCATACCTTTTCAAAATAGGATCTAAGACTTCTATCCACAGTAGAAATCTAACTATGTAATCCTCCTTTGGATTACTTAAATTCATCTTCACAGATTTCACTTTACTGCTTGTCCTTTTCATATTTGTACCTAAAACGCCGACAAACAAAACGTCGGTCAGTATATTGCTATACTGGTATGTGGGAACAAACACAACATCACGAATAAGCTCTAACAACCTAAATACAACAAATAGTTGATTAACAATCCAAATTACGCTTTCAATGTGACTTCTCAACCGCTTTTTCCCTAAACCCTGGATCACCCTCTCTTAGGGTTTTGTCCTTGCAGGGGACATAAGGTCACCTTCTCCATCCTGAGCTTGGTGCCTGGGGTCACCTCTCGAGGTGCCCAATGGTCTTCCCTCTAGGGCTTGACCAAATCAGACCTTCCCTCCGGGGCTTGGTCTTGCAACATACATCGGGATGACATGTAGGTTCGAGAAACACATTCATATTTAATTGTGATACTCATAGGGACTTTATAGGATTGCTTAATTGAACATCCAACAGTTTAGGTTGCAATCAATCGAGAAACATTCGGGAAACGTCGTGAAACTAAAGACGATTATTCATAAGTAACCACATACCTGTTCAGTCGATTCAACAAGCTAATAGTAATCCAAGCAAGAAAGTATCCAGGCAAGCAGTTCAATCCACACATGCAAGCAAGAACCCTGAAAAGTACATGTAAACTAATTACCATTCACTTTCTCAGATTCTATTCATTTGAACTCGCTCCCTAGGGTTTCCTACTCCTTTTAGGGTTTCATTAGGGTTCATCTTCATTATTGACACTATAAACCCTGGAACAACAAATCTAATCATGAACCCTAACTAGCTTGTTAAATCCTTCCTAACCAGCTTAGGATCAACTTAGTATCACTTCCCTATGATGAATTTCGAATAAAACCATATAACAAACCATTAACCTTCAATTAGGGTTTCTAAGTTCATTATTGCATATTCATGTGTGAAAAATCCTAAAACAAACATATTATCATCTTAGTCAGATTGAATTCTTCTTCTTATTCTCAACAGGTTACTATATCTCAAAATAACCTAATCAAGACATTAAATCCGATTTTCCATCACATTAGGGTTTTATCATGGTTTAATACATAAACATGGGTAACTTAGTGCACTTTTAGAATTACAAACGATATCAAGCTTCAATTGTATTTTCATTGAATTCTACAGGTTATCCTGATCAATTTTCATATTGTTGTTGTAGTCCTTCCTTCACACGTGATATGCCTGTAGAATCGCTGCCAGTAATCACAATATCATCAACATAGACAACAATAATTATGGACCCACCAGAAGAATTTGAATAAAATAGAGAGTGATCAGTCATGGAACGAGAGAAGCCCATCTGTAAAACAACAGCACTGAACTTGTCAAACCAAGCTCGAGGAGATTGCTTCAACCCATAGATAGCCTTCTTCAATTTGCAGACTTTCTGACACTCCCCCTGAGCAACAAAACCTGGTGGTTGCTCCATATACACCTCTTCTTGAAGATCTCCATGAAGAAAGGCGTTCTTGACATCCAGCTGGAAAAGAGGCCAATCAAAGGTAGTAGCTAGAGATATAAGGATCCGCACAGAATTGAGACGAGCAACTGGAGAAAAAGTCTCAAAGAAGTCCACTCCATATGTCTGTGTGTAGCCTTTTGCTACCAATCGGGCCTTCAACCGCTCAATCGATCCATCAGGGTTGTGTTTGACTGTAAAGACCCATCTACAGCCCACAACTTTCTTGCCCGCAGGTAAAGTAACAAGATCCCATGTTCCATTGTCAATCAGAGCAGAGATTTCCACCTGCATTGCCTGCTGCCAGCCACTGTCCTTTAGAGCCTCTAAGTGGTTTCTTGGTATCTTAATGGAGTCCATCCCAACAGCAAATGCACGAGCCTGTGTAGATAAGTGCGACAAACAACATACATTTGATATGGGATGACGAATAGTACATGAACGTATACCTTTCCGGACAGCAATAGGAAGATCAAGGTCAGAAGCCTCTGCAGGAATCTCTTGAGTAGAAGATGACGAGGGAGGCTCATGGACTTGTGCCGCTACCTCATCTGGATCCTGTCTACCTCGCCTGTGATAAACCTGGGTATAGGGTTGAATGGTAGGTGGATCATGCGGTATGTCCTCAACAATGATAGGTGGCACTCCCTCACTTTGAATTGCGGGTGGCACTCCCTCACTCAATTGCTCCCCCTTGCTCATAGCATGTGCAAAATATGGACTGGTTTCATGAAAGGTGACATCCTTAGAAACAAACATACGACGCAAACTCGGGCAATAACACTTGTAACCTTTACTCGTACCAGAGTAACCAAGAAACAAGGTTTTCAAGGACCTAGGAGAGAGTTTGTCTTGTTTGGGATCAAAGTTATGAACAAAGGATGTACAACCAAAAACCCGAAGCGGAACATGAAACGGTTTATCCATAGGGCGTAAGACAGAAAAGGGAGTGCGCCCATGCAAAACAGAAGAGGGCTGCCGATTAATCAAAAAACAGGCAGTGAGAAGAGCCTCAGACCAGAAACGTTTAGGCACATTGGATTCAAACATGATAAACCTAGTGATATCCAAGAGATGGCGATTCTTTCGCTCAGCAACACCATTCTGCATAGGAGTGTGAGGACAAGAGGTGTGATGAATCATACCAACCAAACTGCAAAACTCATTCATCGCTTTCTGAACATACTCAAGGGCATTATCAGATTGAAAAATTTTGATATTGCAGTTAAATTGAACTTGAATTTGTTTATGAAAATGTTTGATAATGGAAAGCACAGATTCACGACTTTTTAAAAGATAAATCCATGTCATGCGAGAGTAATCATCCACAAAAGAAATGAAATAGCTAAAACCATTATAACTCTGGTTTTTAACAGGACCCCATACATCACTGTGGACTAACTCAAACGGACTAGAAGCCCGATTATTGACACGAACAGGATAGGACAACCGATGATGTTTGCCCAACTGACAGGACTGACACTCTAATGAGGACACATGAGCTAGATCGGGTTCCAATTTCTTCAAGCTTTCTAAGGAAGGATGGCCATATCTGCAATGCCACAACAAGGGGGAACCACTCAACATGGCGGAGGAAACTGGAGCAGGAGGTGGATGGCGAGGTAGATAATCACCAGGAAAGAGGTAGAGATCACCTTTCCTAGGCCCCCCACCAATCATCTTCAAACTCTTGAGATCCTGTAAAACAAAGCAAGAAGGCCCGAATGTTACTGTGCAGTTTACAGTGTCAATCAACTTGGCAACAGAAAGCAAATTGAAAGGAAATTCAGGTACAAAATGAACAGATTTCAAATCAATATCTGGTGTAAGGGACACAGAACCACTAGCTACCACCTTCCTCACAGAACCATCTGCCAAGGTAACAGATGGGTGAGGAATAGATGAGTCAAATGTGCGGAGCAATCGCCTCATACCAGTCATGTGCTGGGAGGCACCAGAGTCAACCACCCAGGGAGTTGCGGATCCAGAAGCCATAAAAGATGTAGCCTGATTACCCGCGGTAGAGGCAAGATTTGCTGTGGAAGCAGAAGAGGCGCCCATACTCCAATGTTGAGTTGCCTGAATAAACCTGTCATACTCCTCCTGAGTAAGTGTGATGCCAGAGGAACTCGAGCTCGCAGTAGTAGAGTCAGAAGTAGCACAGTTGGCAGCTCCAACAGGTGGGGCGGCAGGTCGCCCATGTTTCTTCCAGCATTTCTCAACACTGTGTCCCGGTCTGTCACAGAAAGTGCATCGAGGACGAGTCCCACGTCCTCTGCCCAAGCCAGGTCTGTCAGCTGGTGTAGGTGCAGGTCGTCCTCCGCGAACTGCTGCAGCAATGGAGGCATGAGAATCTCCAGAAGGAACAACAGGAGTAGGATCAACATACTCAAAGGTGGACTGTTGAATCCTAGAGAAAGCTTCCGCAAGGCTCGGTAATTTGTCAGATGCAAGTATCACACTTCGTGCTGAACCAAATGAGGAGCTAAGGCCAGATAGAAATTTAGCAGTGACAAGATCATCTCTATCTTTAATCTGCTCAGCAACTTTCACTGGATGATAGTAGCTCAACTCCTGGGAGATAGCTTGAATCACACCGAAATACTCTTCAAGGGATCTATCACCCTGTTTCTCTGCAAACAGACGATCATAGATCATAAACTGGCGAAGAGCATTCTTCTCCTGAGCATAGTGCTGCTTAACGGCATCCCAAATCTCCTTAGCAGTGGAGTAGAACATGAACCTCGAAGCAATAGAAGGTTCCATGCTACCCCATAGCCAAGTCTTCACTAGGCTGTCAAGACGTTTCCACTCGGCATAGTCTTTGTCAGTGCTAGTGAGAGGTGCAGAATCAACAAACTTTGCCCGATCGCGCGATTCCAAGACAGTATGAACCACATTCATCCATAGCAGAAAATTCTTCCCATTGAGCTTGATAGGAATAGGCGAGACCTCATAATAGGTCTTGTTCTCCATGATGCAACTGAGATATGGGTGACGGAGTGATACACGTCACACAGAAGGCTGAGTGGACGGACAGATACACGTCTCGTGACGGAGAGATACACGTCACAACAGAAACTGAAAAGAGGATGCGTTACTGACGCATCGACAACCTTCAAACGAGAAGTTCCTAATCACACATGAAGGAGATGTGATTAGGAAGACACTGTGGAAGAGACGAGACCTCCGGGTAGGGCTTTAGAAGGCCGTTGGATCAACCGGAGATCCCCAAGCAGCAAGATCGGCGCCCGAAAAAGGAACCGAAAAAGGCTGAAAAAGAGCCCGGAGACGTAGACGGAGCCTTTATATCGTTGCGGCTGGACCTACGGCAGCATGAGAGGGACTACCGAAGTCCAGCAGCGATGGGCGGGGGTGGGAACCCTCCCTTAGGCGGCGATCAGCAGCGCCGCAGGGAGGCTCCGCGCTCCTGCCGCGCGCCGGCGGCGAGGAGCAGCAGCCGCTGCTGCTGGCGGCGGCGGCCGGCGGATGGAGAAGGACCGGCGGCGGCCGGCGGCTGGAGGGGGGGGGAAGGGGGCGGAAGGGAGGGACGGCGCCGGGCGGGAGGGAGAGCCGGCGGCTGGAGCTTAACCTGCTCTTGATACCATGTGAATGGAAGAGACGGATGGAGCGTTGTTGCACACTGGCAACGTAAGAGACCCAATAGGGTTCTACTCTCTATTTATAGTAAAAGGAAAATTACATGTAGGTACAGCAGTAATATGAAATATGAAATAAACACAAAGTAAAGATATATTAACACATATATAACTTATTTTCATCCGAGCATCCTAGCAATTTCTATGTTTTTTACAATATAAAACTTGATTGACTAATAAGGAGTTGACACGTCAACACTTACTTGTTTTTGCTTTTCTTTTATTTAGGCAAGCAACACGAGTGGGAAGACACCACTACCCCCGCGCCATTGGGCTCAGGGCCCCGCGCGCCTGGGGGTAGGACGGTAATTCACTTCCCGTCTTCTACATCTGCGCGTTCTCATGCTCGCGTATGCTGCGCCTAGCCGCGGTCAACCCCGCGGTTGACTTCGGTCATCCGGCCTCCTCAGCCGCCGGTGAAGGTCGCCATCCCTTCGCCTAGCCCCACCGAATCACCTGGTGCCCTCATCCTTGCCAGATCTGGTTGGAGTCGCCAGGACGGAGAAGCTTTTCTCCGACGATTGCTGCTTTGAGTCGAGGTGGGAGATTGGGGAATTCTTCGAATTAAGGGTGTCGTGGTGTTCGCCTTCACGCTCCGGTTGCGTGAGGATGGGTTGTGGGATTGCTGGCACTGCCCAGGTCCTCCCCCTATATATAGGATGCCCAACGACCTCCTGCGGATTTGGGGACTCTATGGTTTTGCCATAAAACCCCCCAAAACCCAGGCTGGTTGGACTCAGGATGATCTCCCAAAGTCAATGGGATTACTCCCTTCCTCGCAGATCACCTATATCTCCAACAATCTGGGGACGATCCTGGTTTCCGAGTTCCAGTGTCCTTACAGAACTGGGATCGAGTCTGGGCCGTTGGATCTCATATCAATGGTCCGCATTGTTCGCATATCAAATAAATCAGGGATTATTCCCATCCTTTCTCTGACATGTAATACTATATCACAATTATGTCATTACTTTATGTTAATTTGCAAAATCCATAACTCTCAATTCGTGCATCCTTTTTCAAAAAATTTTTAGGGAAACCTTTATCTTGACTTTATCCACTCGTACACCGAATTTGAGTCCCAAATTCTAAAGGGAAAGGGCATTATCTTTATGTGCAAGTTATCTTTTATTAAGGCATATTTTAAGCATATTTTCCCTCTCTTAATCTTTTATTTTCTTTATTTTGATTCCTTTTACCGTTAGAAACCATGTGGAGTCAAAATCTCATTCATAATGACTCCATTATCCATATTTCCACATATTTCTTTTATTTTCATCATTATCTCAACTTTCCTTCTTAGTAATGCTTTATTTGATTTTATCTCTTTCTTCTCCTATTATCTTTGCAACTTGGACTCCTTGGAACCCAAGAAATCCTAAAGATATGAAATCCCTCCTTGAAGGATAATTCTTAGCCTTTTAGATGCTTCCACATCTTTCTTTTCTCATTATCTTAGTTATTCTTTTACTTATTGATTCTGTGACAGAGTCAGGTTTTCCAGAAAGTTCAGGGTTGCACAATGTGTGCACCCTCATATATATATTACTGAGAGAATTACAGAGAGGTCCATATATAAAGGAAAATAACAAACAAATAACAGGCTATGTAAAACAGGAAATATATAATGTAACACTCCCCCTCAAGTTGGAGCATAGATGTCAATCATGCCCAACTTGTCCAACAGCGTGCAGAACTGTTTCTTCGCCAAGAGCTTGGTGAAGATATCAGCAACTTGATCTTCAGATCTTGTGAATGGAGTGCATATCTTGCCAGCAAGAATAGATTCTCGGATGAAGTGGCAGTCAACTTCAATGTGTTTGGTGCGCTCATGATAGACATGATTATTTGTAATGAAGATGGCAGCTCTGTTATCACAATGCATAGGAATGGCCGACGAAGACTCAATCCCAAATTCTTTCAGAAGAGAACGCACCCACAGCAACTCACAAGCAGTATGGGCCATGGCCCTGTACTCAGCTTCAGCACTAGATCTGGCCACGACATTCTATTTCTTGCTTCTCCAGGTGACAAGATTGCCTCCTACAAAGGTACAGTAACCAGAAGTAGATTTTCTATCAACTTTTCTGCCTGCATAATCAGAATCAGAATACCCTTCAAGAACACAGTGCCCATTCTTTTTATAATGAAGTCCCTTGCTGGGCAACTTTTTTAAGTATCTCAAAACTTGACATGCAACATCCCAGTGACACTGTTTGGGTTTGTCGAGGTACCTGCTAAGAAGACCTACTGCAGTAGCAATATCAGGATGAGTAACCGTCAAATAGATCAATTTACCAATCAACCTCCTGAATTTTTTATGATCAGCAAACATAGCAGAGGAATCATCATCCCAATTAACATTGGGATCAAGAGGAGTATCCGCAGGTCTTGCTCCAAGCATACCAGTCTCCTACAGAATATCAAGAACATACTTTCTCTGCGAAAGAACCAAAGCATTAGAGTTTCTAGAGACCTCTATGCCAAGAAAGTACCGAAGTCTGCTTAGATCTTTGGTCGCAAAGTGCTTGCCCAGATGATCTTTGGTAGCCTGAATACCAAGAGTGTCGCTGCCAGAAATAATAATGTCATCAACATATACGATCAGAACAGTAATACCTGCTGAAGTCTTTTTTGTGAATACAGAATGGTCAACTTGTGACCTCAGAAAGCCAAAATCAATCATGATCCTGCTCAACTTATCAAACCAGGCACGAGGACTCTGTTTGAGCCCATAGATAGACTTCTTAAGTCTGCAGACTTTGTGAGACTCCCCCTGAGCAACAAACCCAGGAGGTTGCTCCATATACACCTCTTCCTGTAAGTCACCATACAGAAAAACATTTTTCACATCAAGCTGCAGGAGAGGCCAGTTTAGATTCACAACAACAGATAAAAGAATCCTGACAGAGTTAAGGCGAGCAACAGGAGAAAAAGTCTCAAAGTAATCAATGCCATATGTCTGAGTATAGCCCTTTGCAACTAACCGTGCCTTCAACCTTTCAACCGTACCATCAGGTTGATATTTGACGGCATATACCCACCTGCAGCCTACTGGCTTACACTGAGGAGGTGGATCCACCAGCTCCCAAGTGTCTCTGTCAGTAAGAGCAACCATCTCTTCATTCATAGCAGATGTCCAAGCCGTACTTTTCAAAGCATCCTGAATATTCTAAGGTACAGCCACAACAGATAAAGCAGATACAAAATTGCTAGAATGAGTATGCAGATGAGCAGTAGACACACACTGAGCAATGCTATGAGAAGTGCAAGAACGAGTACCCTTTCGGAGTGTAATAGGTATGTCAAGATCAGAGTGTACCTCAGGTGCAGCAGAACCTTCTGGAGGAGAAGATTGGTTGTCTTGGGGGGATACTTGTGTAGAAGGTGCTTTATTCCTGCGTTGATAAACAATAAGAGGAGGATCTTGCTTTTTAGTAATCGCAGTATCAGTACTGTCAGGCATACAGTCAGAAATAACAGGTAAAGGAGGAGCCAGAATGTCTGTCTGCAAACTATCTCCTGCTGAAGAATAATACAGTGTATCTTCAAAAAAGACATCACTACTAGTAAACCATTTCCGGGTGCTGGGATTATAACATATGTAACCCTTCTGAGTTCGAGAATAGCCCAGAAAAATGCATTTAGCAGCTCGAGGAGATAACTTATCAGAAGTGGGTCCAAGCAATCTGACAAAGCAAGTACACCCAAAAATTCTAGGAGGCACAGTAAACAAAGAGGTTTCAGGTTGCAAAACCTGTATGGGAATCTTATTTCCAATAACAGACGATGGCATCCTATTAATCAGAAAACACGCAGTCAAGATAGTCTCAGGCCAATAAGAGCGGGGCACATGAGAATGCATCATTATCGTCCTGGTAACTTCTAATAAGTGTCTATTCTTCCGCTCAGCGACACCGTTTTGTTGCGGGGTATTGGCACACGAAGTCTGGTGAATTGTACCCACAGATTTACAGAAAACAGCCACATCTTGCTTAACAAACTCTAAATCATTATCAGTGCGAAAAACTTTAATAGGAAAGCCAAACTGTGTTTTTATTTCAGCAATGAAGTATTTGATAGTAGACAACACTTCAGACCTACTTTTTAACAGAAACAACCAAGTAGTCCTAGAAAAATCATCAATAAAAAGAATGAAATACTTGTAACCAGACAAACTTGGTACATGGCATGGGCCCCATACATCAGAGTGGACTAAATCAAAAATGTTTTTACTGCTCACAATACTACGTCTAAGATACACAGTACGAGTTTGTTTTCCTAGCTAACAGGATTCACACTGAAAATGACAACTGCCAATATCAGAAACTAAACTACGCAGCTTCTTTGACGAGGGATGGCCCAGCCTGTAGTGCCACTGTAGAGCAGAAACAGAAGCCGATAATGCAGATATCACAACAGCTTTCTCTGATCGAGGTAACTGGTCCAAGTAATAGAGTCCATCAGCACCTTCATACCCCCACCAATCTTCGTCCTCGTGCGAAGGTCCTGAAAAAAGCATGAACCAGGAACAAATGTCAGGCTACATTTTAAACTCCTTAAAATTTTACTGACAGATAATAGGTTCAGAGGAAATCGAGGCACATATAAGGCAGATTTGAGGCCAAAGTGAGAAACAATATCACCTACTCCAAGAACCGAAGACTTGGAGCCATCAGCAAGCACAACAGAAGAATGACGGGCAGGTGCAGATATATGTTTAAACAAAGATCTATTTCCAAATATATGTGCAGATGCACCAGAATCTATCACCCATTTGGTATTACCAGAAGTAGAAGGTGAGGAGGAACTCAGGAATGCAGTATCATAACCAGAAAATGCAGTATGTGCTCCGCTAGTAGACGCAGTAGGAGAAGACCCAGCACACTCAAGAAGAAGACGCTCCACCTCAGCACGAATGTAGTCTGTGGTAGCCCCCGCAGGCTCTGGCGCAGGTGTTTGAGTACCACCCTCAGACGCAGTAGAGGAGAAATCTGCAGCAGCATTGGCCCACGCCGGCTTACCATACTTTTCCCAGCATTTTTCTTCAATATGGTTAGACCGGCCACAGAAAGTACACACGCGCTGTCCTTGCTGAGGACGCGCAACAACAGAAGGTGGGGCGGTAGGAGGAGCTCCACGTCCAGTACCAGGTCCACGTCCCCGGCCTGCACCCAGGGGAGGACAACCATCATTGGAGTGGCCACGGCCACGACCACGACCACGCCCGCCCCAAGCAGCCAAAGCGGTAGAGTCTCCAGTCTCAGGAGGCGGAGACGGTGTCGATGACGGAAGGCGCTGGAGACGCTGGTAGGCAGTCTGTAAGGTAGGAAGTGGATCACTCGCCAAGATCTGATCTACCACACCAGTATAGGACTCGGGTAAACCACTCAGAAACTGAATCAGCTGAAGTTCCGCCCGCTGTTTTTGCATAGTCGCTAAATCAGTAGACAACGGGTGATAAGTCTCCAACTCACCCTACAGGCCAGTGAAGGTGGAGAAGTAGTCTGATATGTCAGATCCCGTAAACTGTAGTCGCCCCAGTTGCTTGGTGATATCAAAGACCTTCTTGGGATTCTGACTATGAGAGTAGGTACCGGCGAGCTGATCCCACATCTGCTTCGCCGTAGGCAGCCGAAGAAGAGTGACACTGATCTTCTCAACTATGCTGTTGAGAATCCATGTCATAATAGTCGAGTCATCACGGACCCAGTCATCAAAAGCTTTGATGTCCTTTGCATCCGCCTCCTCTGCAGGCTGAGGCAGACCAGTGCGAATCAGGTGAGAGTACTTCCCTTGCGATTTGGCAAATATCACAAAGGAGCACACCCAAAGCTGGTAGTTGCGCCCGTCAAGTTTAACAGTAGTGACTTGACGACGCGAGTCTCTCCAGATGTCATCTCCAGAAGACGCCATGAGGACAGGCAGGAAGGCATGTACATGCAAGAGTAGGCACAGGCAGAAGACGGACTACGCCGTCAGGCAGGCAGAAGCAGGCACAAGCCAATCACCGCGGACCTCTTACATACAAACTACGCCTAAACATAGTAGGAAACCCGGAGGCCGAAGCCTACACAGGCAGGCAGGCACAAATGAACACGAACCGAAGGTTGTCCCTCAGATTAACAACGCGCCGATTTCCCCCTGAAGATGGAACTAGTCCAGATCTACAAGCGGCTCAGTGGTCCCGTAGAAGACGGCCACCCGACAGCGCACCTGCTGTGCGAACAACAACCAAGGTTGCTCAAGCACTAGCGGTGCACCTAGCCAGGAGGCTAGATGGAACCACGAGCGGCGAACAACCGGCTGGAAGCCCCTACGTGGGCGGCGGCCTGACCGGTGGCGGTGCTAGCCGGCGGCGGCGGCTGCTGCTGTGCTGCACGCACAGGCACGACGCGGCCGGCGGGAGAGGAGGGAGGGGCCAACGACGGGGGTGGGGGGTGGAGAGAGAGAGAAAGGGAAGGGAGGGAGGCGGCTAGGTTTCGACCTGCTCTGATACCATGTGACAGAGTTAGGTTTTCCAGAAAACTCAGGGTTGCACAATGTGTGCACCCTCATATATATATATTACTGAGAGAATTACAGAGAGGTCCATATATAAAGGAAAATAAAAAAACAAATAACAGGCTATGTAAAATAGGAAATATATAATGTAACAGATTCCTTTTCCCTTTTATTTCCTTGTTCTTGTTATTGGTTCCAAAAGCCAACAAGGCCCACAAAATTAATCACACAAGGCTATTTATCAAAGGAATCCACTCAATCGCTTAAATCAACCAAATTACATAATTTTACATTTATTGGGGAAATTGCATTTCCACCCAAAAGAACCCAAAAATTGGGGTTGTAACAATCATCTTTCTTCTATTTTATGAACCATCAAATGACATAAGATGCCTATAGTGAGGGGATGAACACGTTTCTCCAGTACTTATTGTGGAGAGAATATATCGGCATTTACAACTATACCTCAGGCGAAAGATGTTTGGAGGTCTATATTTGTGACAGAGATTCAGATCTTCTAGCTTTGAACATGAAAGTGGAGACCTAGGATGTGATCTTCTCTGCTGCAAGGGAGGATTGTTGGTTATTTACTGTGGACAGTTTCTAAGACATGGATCATATGTTCTGGATCTGTGGAAATATGCAAGTTTAGAGGGGTTGTTCTTTATAAGTTGTAACTCAAACTATGTAGGCTTCTTTTCCTTGGAATATTAACTGCATTCCTGTTGCAGTGGTCCTCTCCTAGATTTAGGGGTAGACCCCGACTTTCTTGCTTTTAGATATAGAAAGCCAGGTAAAACAACGGAATATTCGCAAACTCTTTCTTCCCATTATAAGTTGTGGTTAATCAGGCTGGTTTCACACTTGTTATTGATGACATGTCTTGGGTAGGGAGAAATAGGAGGTGGCATGGCTGTTGGACAATATCGTGAGCTACCTCTTATTATTTTCTCCTTTTTGCATATTCTGTCTTTTTCTCTGTAAAATTAATTTTAGACATTCAATCTCCAAGAAGTACTCTCCTCCTGATGCTTTGAGACTACCTTTTACCAAGTGCATGGTGCACATACTATACTTGGTCTTTGGTCAAGTAGAAGACATTGTTTTCTAGATTATAACAACCTCTAGTAAAGCTTAAAAATCAAGAATTGAGAGAGTGTCTTAAACTCTCTAGAAAAGATTCCTTGATGAATCAGACATCTAAACCAAACCTCGACATTATTGAGATACATTTTAAGTGTTTACAAGTGTATTTGCAGTCAAACAATTGTCCATATACGGTTCCCATGGACCATATTTAGACAAGAGTAGAAGAGACAACAAATACACTCGAGAGATTGTATACATCCCAGACCAGACCATATACACTTCAGGTTGGACTATATACGGTCCAACTGGACCGTATTTTGGTTTGTAGTGCGATTTACAATCCAGGATGGACCGTATATGGTCCAATTGGACCGTATTTGCAGATTGGATGACTCTGGGTGAATTTGGGACTGTGGCGAAGGGTGTGATTCTTAACATTGACCCCAACTCGTCCCAAACATGAAGAGAAAAGAAGAGACATTAAGAGACATTGTTTTTTGAAGACCTAAAGCCGCAAACGGACCTAGGGCTTCCCTTAGGGTTTCACTCCTCCAAGAGCTCTTCTCCAAACAGCCGTCTTCTTTCACAGTTGGCTTTTGGGTGTAATAGGGGATTGGGTTCTTCTTCTCTCTTCTACAATCATCATCTCTATAAATTTATTCGATAATATCATATGCATCAGTGGATGTAGGATCCCACATTGGGAAATTATTGAACCACTATAAATCTTGTCTTTGTGGTTCCTTGTGTGTTTCACTGTTGATCTTCATCATACATATTCAGTTTGGATTGCTCGATCTCACACTTTGCACCTCTGTGAGAAGCTCATTGGTCCTTGTTGTTCAAGTCTCCCATTACCACCCATAATCCCAACAATTGGTATCACACGGATTTCTACCTCCGAATCTCTACCATGACAAAGTACAACATCAAGAAGTTCTATCACTTAAAGAGTTACTCTTTATAGCAAGTCAAGTGTGAATCTTGCCTCACACAAGTAGGAATCCACAAAGCTCTTCCTGAAAAGGAGAAGAAACCAAAATCCATGACGGATGACCGGTGGGAGTAGATTGATCAAAAGGCGACATTTCTCTCTATTTAGAGGATGAATTCGTTCGTGAGGTCGTCCATTCGAAGACTTCTATTGAAGTGTGGGATGAACTTGGAGCACTCTACATGAAGAAGTCCATCACTAATGAGCTTACGTTAAAGAAGCACCTTTTCATGCTTCACATGGAAAAAGGTGGTTCCTTGATGGCTCTTCTCAATGAATTCAATGTAATCATCCATAACCTTAGGCAGATCAATGTGAAGATAAAGGGCAAGGATCGAACAATTTCATTGTTGTGTACCCTTCCACCGCCCTACAAGAATCTGCCGAATATGATGATATTATGTGAGTCAAAGACTATCTCACTCCATGAAGTCAAAACGGCCATGACGTCTGAAGAGAAATTAGAGAAGGATCTTACTTCATCAAAAGTAGAAGGTGAAGCATTAACCACTAGAGGAAGGGAACGTCCATGTGGCAGAGACCCTAAAAGTTCAAAGCAATAGAAGAACAAGTCAAAGTCATGTCAGTTAAAGAGGTGCAACTGTTGCAAGAAGATAGGTCATACCGAGATGACTGCTACAAGTTGAAAAACAAGCAATAGTGTGGGAAATAAAATGATGTTGCAGCTCATTCAAAGGTGTCTCAAGTAGGTTTGGAAGGCGACGACTATGTTCTTGCTTTATCACCATCCTATGAATACAAGATGGATTGGGTTCTTGATTCAGCATGCACATATCCCATGACTGAGCGTAAGGATTATTTTATACCTCTAAGTCATGTCAAGGTGGAGATATCCTTATGCCTAAAGATTGTCCTTGCAAGACGATTGGTGTTGGCACAATGAAGATCAAGATATTTGATAGTGAAGTCCGAACATTGGTGGACGTCTGACATAATGTCTGGTTGAAGAAGAATCTCATCTCATTGGGCACACTTGAAGACAAGGGTTGCAAGTTCCCCAATTAAAATGGAGGTATTGGTATTCTTAAAGATGATCGGGTCCTTGTGAAGGTAGTGAGAAAATCACACAAATTGTACATCTCTCAAGGTTCCTCTATCCCAAGATCTGAAACAGTTACAACTTCATCTAAAGAAACCACAAGGTTTTGGCATATGCTTTTAGGACACATGTCTGGGAACTGGATGATGATTTTGAGCAAGAGAGGGTTGTTATGTTGCGAAAGCATTTGAAAGTTAGATTTCTACAAGCTTTATGTTATGGGGAAGGCCAAACGCAATAACTTTGACACAATTTTATTCTTCCAAGGATTCTCTAGATTTTGTTCACTCTGATAGGGCCCTTCTCATCTTCCTTCCAAAGGTTGTACTAAATATATGATGAACTTCATTAATAATTGCACAAGAAAGGTATGGGTTTTTTTTATCAAGAGCAAGGATGAGGCATTCTCTATTTTCAATAAGTAAAATGCTCTTCTTGAGAATCAAAACGACAAGAGCATAAAGACTTTTTGGACTGATAACAACCTGGAAATTTGTTCTAAAGAGTTCAATAATTTCTTTAGTGATCATGGGATCAAAAGAGATCGTACATTGCGTCCCACGCCCCAGCAAAATGGTGTAGCAGAAAGCATGAACAAAACACTATTTTGGAAGGCCGGATGCATGCTTCTCAATACGGGCTTAGATAGATCTTTCTAGGTTTAAGCTATATCAACCTCTTGTTATTTGGTGAATCGTTCTCCATATCTTCTATTAATTTCAAAACTCCTAAATAAGTTTGGTCTACAAAACATGTTGATTATTCAAATTTGTGTATATTCGGTTTCCCTACTTATGCAAATTTTGATACAGGAAAATTAGAACCTACATATATCAAATGCATATTACTTGGTAATGCTTCTAGGGTGAAAGGATATCGTCTTTGGTGCAAGGATCTTTCTTCACCTCATTTATTGATAGAGCACTACGTTACTTTCAACGAATCTACCATGGTGTCTCCTATGCAAGACACGAATAGCTCTTCTATAAGTTCTTTACAAGGCATTTCTCAACAGGTGGATACCAAAGATGATGGCTTACGTTTTAATGAACAATATCCCTCTTCTACACCAGATGATTCAGTGCATATTGAACACAAAGAGGAGATTCTAGAGAGTTTGTATATTGTAGCCAAAGGAAAAGGAAAACAAAAATTTAAACCACTCCAATGATATGGCTTTGGTTACTCATGGTATCCTATGCCCTTTCCAACATCATTGAAGTGGATATTAGTGATGAGCCAACCCATTCCCGTGATGCAGTCATAGGTCATGATGCTCCACATTGGATTGCTGCAATGAAGGAAGAGATGAAATTTCTTCACAAGAATCAATCTTGAGAGTCGGTGGTACCTCCTAAAGGCAAGAAAGTTGTGGGCTACAAGTGGCCTCCTAAAGGCAAGAAAGTTGTGGGCTACAAGTGGGTCTATAAAAAGAAAGAAGGTGACAAATACAATGCACACCTTGTTTCAAATTGAAGGCATTGATTATAATGACGTCTTCTCACCTGTCGCCAAGCATAGATCCATACGGGTGCTTCTTTGGTATCCATTGAAGAACTAGGTTGAAACAACTAGACGTAAAAACATCTTTTCTACACAGTGAACTAGAAGAAAAGATCTAAATGCAACAACCAGAGGATTTTGATGTGCTTGCTCAAGAGGTCACACTATGGGATGAAACAATCTCGTAGACAATGATAGATGAGATTTTTCATGATGCACAATGGATTTTCCAGGATGATGTGTGTGTCTACAAGAAGCAATTCCTTTGTTTACCTACTATATGTTGATGACATGTTGATCGCTTCTAGACACACATATGAGATTGACACAGGTGAAATTTCTTCTAGGTGGATAATTTTGATATGAAAGACGTAGGTGAAGCTAAGAAGATTCTTGGCATTGAGATTCAAGGAGACTGGAAGATAGAAGGCTTATCCTGACACAAGACAATACATCAAGAAGGTTCTTCACAAGTTCCACTTGTTAGATGTGAAGCCTATTTCAGATCCATTGGTCACTCACTTCAAGTTATTAGCTTTGCAGTCTCCATAGTCTGATGAAGAAGAGAAAGAGATGGCGCGTGTACCTTACTCCAGTGCCATTTATAGCAACATGTATGCTATGATTTGCACTAGACCAAACATCGCTTATGCAGTCAGTTTGGTTAGTCGTTAGGTGGCTCATCCTAGAAAGGCACATTAGCAAGCAGTTAAGTGGAAATTGAGGTATTTGAAGGGCACTTCAAATACTTGTTTAGTCTTTCGTGGAAATCAAGTTATCACAACAGGGTATGTGGACTCGGATTATGCAGGCAACATCAACAAGAGGAGATCTCTCACAGATTACGTGTTTACAGTGGGATGTACAAATCTTAGTTGGAAAGGTACTCTACAAAGTTCTATTGCTTTATCTAATACTGAAGTAGAGCACATGGTGACAACTGAAGTTGTGAAAGAGTTTTATGACTCAAAGGTTTGATAAATCAGTGGGCCATGGGTCAAGAACAAGTTATTTTTCATTGTGACAGTCAAAGTGCTATACATCTTAGCAAAAATCAAATGTTCTATGAGAGAATGAAGCACATCGATGTCAAGTATCATTTCAATAGAGAAGTCACAGTAAAACAATATTCAAATAAAGACGATTGGTACGACTGAGAATCCAACCGACATGATGAGGAAGACTCTTTAAGTTTGAACTTTTCACAAAGTTAGCTGGTCTTTTTTCTACTTGAACTTTGCCTGTGTAGTGCATGCGGAGGAAATGGTATTCTTAATTTATTTCTAATACCAGAGAAGATTTCAAGTTCTTTTCTACCTCCAACCTTTTCCATTGGAAGACAAGGTGGATTTTGTTGAGATAGTGTCTTAAACTCTCTAGAAAAGCTTCCTTGGTGAACCAGACGTCTACACCAAGCCTTGACATTGTCGATGTGTATTTTTGGGTGCTTACAAGTATATTAACAGTCAAACAATTGACCATATACGGTCGTGATGGACCATATCTGGGAAAGAGCAGCAGAAACAACAAATACACTAGGAAAACTGTATACACTCTAGACCAAGAGATGGTGTTTTTCAAACATGAAGAGCACTAAATAGACATCAAGAGATGGTGTTTTTCAAATACCTAAAGCCACAGACAAACCTAGGGCTTATCTCCAAATGTTCATGTGATAATGAAATGATCATGTCTATTGTTGGCAATCATGAAAGCATAAAACATATTCAGATTGATGTTGGGATTGTGGTGGTAAAGGGCGACCCGAACAACAAGGTCCAATGAGCTTGTTGCAGAGATGTGGAAAATGTGAGATCAACAATCTAAACTAAATATATATGGCAAAGATCAACAACAAAACAGCAAGCAACCACAAAGACAAGATTTATAGTGTTTTGGCAAATTCCCAATGTGGGAGTCTACAGTGACTAGCAGAGATGATATTATTGATGGAGAGATCAAAGATGATGATCAGAAAAGAGAGAGTAAGAACCCAATCCCTTCATTATGCAACACATAGTAGGTTCTATGCTTCAACAAAATATTAGGTTAGTTAGCATAAGAAAGATTAATCATCATCATCTAAGCCTCAACCTCAACTTTGTCAGGTTTGGCTACATGGATGATTTTTTCCCATTCATTTCTATTCGGGTCATGTTTGCAGTCGGCTAAATAAAGCGAAATCCTTCATTTGCTCACTCCATGTTATCTTGGGTCTACCTCCTCTACTTGTCTAAGGACATTTAAGGTCACTGAGGATTGACAAGAATATGTTGCATTCATGTTGAAACAATAGACTATTCAGTCTTGACTAGTTCACCACTATGTCATACTTAGGGAAAATGGTGTATCTCTGAAAGTTGACAACCCAACCCCCAATACTTCCCCGAAAGGTGAACTAAGCAGTGTTTGGCTTCTGTTCAAACAAGGAGTTCATCCTTGCGCAAGTGAGGAGTGTGTGTGTGTCATATTTTATAACCAGAGTTGTAGTGGAAACATAACTTTCAACTATTGATCACATATGCCATGTCTAGCACAACCACAAGATAAAATAATGTTTCATACATGAGAGAAATATAAGATCGAGGAGATATAGGGATAGATAACCACTATCTCTCAAGTCATAACATGAAAAGAAGCATCTAAGTTAGAAACAGAAAGGAACTCTAGATCTAAATCCTCCATGTATTTTTAGGTGCATTCATGCATTCTGCAATCAACGCGTGCTAACATGAAAATCATAAAATGTGAAGGCATCAATACAAATACTGTGTGGGGAGAAAAATTTCACAAATAGATATACAAAGCTGGCAAAATAACGGAACTCTATTATTACTGATATCAAAGTTTATTTATTGAAAAAGGTTAACATATATTTTAAAAGAATTGCTCTTACTGGAAAAAAAGAAGAAGCAGCATACTTTCTTTCATCATAAATTCCAAAGTCCAAATATTCATGAATTGGATATCTACTTAGGATGTGCCCACTTTTATGCACAAAGTTCATACATTAGTATGTGAGTAGTACTAGAGTCCTCCCAATGGATAAGAGACTTAAAACTAGAGTAGCCCCCAAAACATTCATGTTTGCTCTTATAAGGATCTATGTTTACGTTTTTTTGGTCATACTTAGAGTAATAACAAACCATATATCAATATTTCAACAGTCATGCTATAATAATTTGGCAAAATGCATACTAAATACAATATATCCAAGCAGAATCAATGTTTATGAACATACTTATAGTCATACGTTACCCATGTACCTTCATTGTAGATCACAACAAAATATTAATTCTCAAACGGGGGGTATAGAAAACATGAAACATGTCATCCAAAATGTAATGCACCTTTTTGAGGGAAAGAATATTGTGGATGGCATTATGATGTTATTGATCATCATATTATTTTAACAACTTGGAGGCCCCCTGGTTGTGTTTCAAAGTTGACTTGTTTATATCATGCAATAACACCAGTCAGAATTCAAATATTATGGAGCTTATGGGTTTCTCTCCATAATTGCTACACTAGGTGAGTGCATGCCACAATTTTGCATCCTTTCGTATTCTAATAAATCTTGCGCATACCTGTGTTTTTGGATTGTTTAGGGAGATATTTCAACCCCTGCCTCTTCATTATAGCTATGCAAGGCCTCCAATACATGTTCAAGGAGAAAATAATTGAAGGCACCCTCACTCTCGTCGACTTGGTGGATGTGTTATTTTACACCTCATTTTCTCTTATGACCTTGTGTTCTCAACAAATGATTATAAAATGAAACCAAAATTAATGTGTATTGGAGGATTATTTGGAACACTCTATTACACTTGAACAAAACAACAAATAAACTGTTCTTGAGCTAGAGAGCTAAACATAATATCTAAAGTATCTTCTGTGCTAGTGTGGCTAATCTACTTGTACACTACCTTGTACCCCTTGTACTATGTAAACTTTATAGATCTCAATGTCTTCCCAAAGTTGACGAGTTAAACCTCTATTAGGATTCATGTAAAACAAAAGTACAAGATCTCAATGTCTTCCCAAATTCTACAGTTGAAAGAGTTGAACTAATTTTGTGCTTACTCTCTTCACATATCATATATGTTGGTCCTGGACCACCACTACATGATTCAATCATGAACAACATTTAATGGATGTTACACAATTTCCTTTTGGGCGATAGGGATAAAACTAGGAATCTCCACAAAGTTATCAGGGAAATAATATGTCAACGGATGGCTGAACAAGGGCTATAAATCCAGTTGGTTGAAGACATGGTCAATGACTCCATGGTCTCTTTCTAAAGAACCAATCCATCTGGTCATGATTCAAGAAGTGACACGATTTTGGTATGGGAGGAGGACTTTTAAGCATTGCAATTGGATCATGTTTTAAGTAACTTTTTTTATTGGTAACAGGAACAAAACCTTCTGACGGAAAGACTCGTGGATGCCAGATTGAGGGAAACTCATTCCCTCATTGATATTGTTGTGTTTGGTTCTATCTACAAACAACACAACACAGGAAATTATTAGAGGGGGAATCCACTGGGGCCTATTTCAAGGGAGTTCGCTAATATGAGTCTAATCACTTCCACATTGTCATAACTAAAGAGAATTGACGACATTGTCAACCTAAATGGCATGAAGAACTTCTCCCTAAAGACAACATGTATCATAGGAATTTTGAATGTCCATATCCAATGGAATTGACAATTTTAGCATTTTTACACCGCCAGTCTCTTCCTTATCTGGGTAAAACTTTTTCCCCAAACAACTTTTGACAAATGTTGTTTTATAAAAGAATGGATATTGTGTTCCTCTAGGTGCATAACTTGCAATGAATGCTTGGAGGATTAACACATACATTTGTTTAAACGTAAACTAGCAACTAACTTCTTTAGAACCATTTCCACCACATTTTTGAATTATTCATGAATTGTTCATGAATTTTTCATGTAACAAATTCTACATCAAAATTTTGCAAAAAGCACTACTATCTTGAATTTCAGGGATTATCTAAAATTTTTGCAAATTCTCCCCAAATTTCACAAATTGTTTTCAGAGTCTACGAAATATGAACATGTTATATAATTGGTGAACTAGGAGTATAAATCAATAAGAAAATTATGTGCCTACATGTTTTATAGATCAATGTGTATCATGTGTATATAGGTATGTACATGTATATTTGTATGCATGCCTGAGTTTTCTCCAATTGTTTCCCAATTTTTGATTGAACTTTTACCAACTCATTGTCGAATTTGATCTGCCTTTTGCATGATTTTCAAATGTCAAAATTTCCAAACTCGTTAATTGAATCTTGAACCCCAAATTTGTGACTCTATGGAGAATGTAGGAGAAACTTGTGATCAAGAATATGACAAAGGAGCTTCCCAGTTTCTTATAAACATGAACGAAGATGGTACCTCCTTCCCTTATTGATCTGTATCACAATTGATCATCTATCACTTTTGATCATCTATCACATTTTGATTTCTAGGACCACCATATCTTTTAAAACAAAAGCCTTGCAAATGACATGCTTTGGAAGGAATAAGATTTTGTTTTGAGGTAGTAAATATTTACACAAATAGCATGATGCCAACCTTTTCTCACAAAATACATATGAATTTTATTGAAAGTGAATGAGGATTGTCATACAAAAATATAGTCAAGGGGATATCACTATATATAAAGATAGTATAAGTTTCCAGGGATCAACTCAAAGTTTTTTATGTTGGGTACTTTTCATGTGGACTGTTTATAATTATGGTTTTATTTGAACCCCTACCTACAGCCAAAAGAGAAACATGTATAAATTTATTGTTCTACCTCCTTGTGGGGCAGATTGTAGGGGTTTCTCACTTGGCTTCAATAGAGAAAGATCCCCCTCCCATGCTTGTAGTGTACGCCAAACACCCAAGAAGGTGGTAAATCAAGAAATGCTTCTCTATGTGGTTTAAACACAGGTCCCAACACTGGGACCATCAGAATTCTCCAGCCACACTATCCCTTGTTGGCTCGTAGGGGATTCTTACTTATTTACTACTCAAATAGCTTAATTTTCTATATGTGAAAGATGAAATTAGTTTTTCAATTGACACCCCCCCCCCCCCAAGTCTAGTTCCATGATAAAGAGTCAATGTATATGGTGAAGATTTGGTTCAATAATCTTGAATAAGAGTATTCAGAAAGATAGCCCTGATGCTTTATCTTGAGTGAATGTTTGGTAGAATGTAGGAGTGGACTTTTTCAATATAAGTTGTAAAGGTGAAATGTAAGGATAAAAATTACATCCATTTAATTGGTTGGATGTGATTCATGGACTTTAATTTTCTCATTTGATTGGGTGAATGATTTGAAGGAGAGTTATCATTAAAAATAAATAATTATATTAAAATTGTGTCCTAATTAAAAGGCTTTGAAATCTTAGACTTAGTAGTTGCACACCTGTACCATTTAGATTTTCACATATTGCATACATGGACTTATTAACTGAAGCTTGAGAAGCTAGTCTTTGTACTCTTTTGGTAATGTGTCCCACTTTTAAACTCTACCACACTTAAGGCGTGATGCCAAAATTATAGTTTCAAACTGTCTGCAAATCAAAATGAACAAACCATCAAAAATTTGAAATGAAGTTAGAAATAAATATATAATAACTACATCCCAAATCCTTAAAAAACAAAAAAATAGTATATGTGAACATATACTTACAAATGACTTTAACCAAACAAGTCTAGAGGAGAAATCTATTAGTTCTTCAAATCCTGAGCGTGTTTCACCCTTAATGTTTGAAGTGATCTGATGCACTCCCAAATTTTCTTCTAAGAGAAGGGACAATAATGGATGTTACTCGATGCCTTTGAGCCTTTTGATTATATTTATAGTTTTGTTAATTATAATCAAATATATATGATTCACGATATAGTCTTTTAACACATATTCAATTTTTATAATTATAATATCAGAGTCTTAAAGTGTGCGAGTCACCAGGTGCTTTTGTCTCAGAATGGTGATGTGCAAACCATGTGACATTTGGGGGGTAAGGCCTATACATCCACATATTAACACATATATATGTACCGATAGTCAAACTTACACCCATACATAAACATGTGAAAATCACAGAGACGGTGAATGTAAAGGTAGCAAAATGTGAAAATATGTAGTGAATAAATCAAAATGGGAAATCACTTTGAACTTTGTATCTTTAAATTCTTTTGTCAAGTCATTAATTACAAAATAATAATCAGTGACAATAAAAAAACACTTTCAAAGGATATGTATGTAATTATCTCTATAGCTCAAAAGTTGGCGATTAATTTAAGATAGCATAAATCAGAACTGGGTTTTGCGTTCAACTACACCTTCCAACCTCAACCCCTTGAGGTGTTAATAACATGCATTAAAATAGGCATGATATGTTACATCAAGGGAATAAGACTAAAGGAACCATTGGGTGCATGAAAGCATAAGCCTTGAGGCACAAATAGGACAACCTTGTCTAATGGTGGGTTTTCAAATGATACATCATGTTCCCTTATCTTCACAAACTTATCATGACATTTAAATAATTATAGACATGTACATGATTTATCAATTATTTTAACAAGTGTATCAAAAAATTATAGAATGTAAACTTGCCAACATTATCTAGTAATTTGTTTTTAGAACATTAGTATTGTGAATGTATATGGGTCAAAGTGATACCCGACTAGAGTGAGTTCTCCTTTATTATATAGAGTGAGAATATTTACATAATAGACCCAACATGAAATGAAAATAGTAAAGAGATACATAAAAAAGGAAACTATTTTCTAATACTCCCCCTCAAGTTGGAGCATACACATCATGCATACCCAACTTGGAATTCATATATTTGAAAGCTGAATATGGAAGTAGCTTGGTGAAGATATCTGCCACTTGTTGTTCAATCTCAACATGAGGAGTTTGAATTTCTTGAAGAGAACTAAATCACAAAGTGGCAGTCCACTTCAACATGCTAGGTCTGCTCATGAAACACCTTATTGCTAGCAATATGAACGGCTTCATGTGTATCACACATGAGAGAAATTGGTGTCTCAATAGACACTCCCATTTTTGGAAAAACAAACATAACCCATTATAGCTCACAACAAGCATGTGCCATAGCTCAATATTCAACCTTTGTGCTGGATCGTTCTACCACATTATGTTTTTTGCTCCTCCAAGTCACCAAATGCGACCCAAGAAACACATAATAGCCAAAAGTAGAACGTCTATCTCCCACATCACCTGCTCAATAAGCATCAGTGAATCCAGTGAGCTTCAATGATGTATGTGAGGGATTCTACCCTGTAAAGTAAGTAAGGCCCTTCCCTAACGATCCTTTAACATAAAAAAAATTGGGTGACTGCCATCCAGTGTGACATCCTGGGCACACTCATGAACTGGTTAACAATTCCCGCAACATAAGAAATATCAAGACGAATAATTGTCACCTACAATCCTACTATACTTTGTTGGATCTAGAAAATTCATTATCATAAAAAATAAACGTCTTAGTATGATAATCCATAAGCGTAGAGATAGTTTGTATTGTCCCATGCCTGTCTCTGTAAAGAGGTCAAGGATATATTTCCGCTGAGAGAGGTTTGTGTCCTTCTTGGAATATCAAACTTCTATTCTAAGGAAATATCGGATATTGCCCAGATTTTTTGTCTAAAATTGTGTTTGCAGCCATTCCTTGAGTTGTAGAATGCCAGTAGAGTCATCACCTGTGATGACAATATCATCTACATAAATAGCTAGAATAATAGTACCACTTGAAGACTTATACACAAATAGGGGTGGTTTCTAGAACAGTCTCATCACATGGCACAAGAAGTGCTGACTCTCTCTCATACTAAAAAATGTAGTCACTCTTAGGATTGTGCTCTCCCTTACTCTGAATAGAGTCACTAAAGAATAGAGTAGACTCATGGAAAGTAACGTCAGCCGGCACAAAAAGATGACAAAGACGAGGGAAATAACATTTGTATCCCTTCTGTGTGGGAGAGTATCCCCCACAAACAGTATGAACTGCACAAGGAGACAGCTTGTCAGCACATGGATCAAACACATGAACAAACACAATGCAACCAAACACACGAAGAGGAACAGGAAATGGTTGCTCGTTACGTCATAACACAGATAAAGGAGTAGCCCCATGTAAGATAGAAGATGGCTAACAATTAATTAAAAAAAATGCAGTGAGAAGAGCATTAGACCAATATTTCATTAGCACAAAGATCTAAAAGAGTAGCATAAGTGCTACATCAAGTAAATGGTGATTTTTGTGTTCAACAATCCCATTCTATTGACGCGTATGAGGACAAGTTGTCTAGTGAATCATGCCAACAGAATTACAAAAAGTAGAAACAACCTTCTTAACGTGTTATAGGGCATTATTAGTATGAAGAATCTCTAATCAACATCAAACTGAATTTTTATTAACCGATGAAAAGTTTTAGTGACAGACAAAACTTCATTCCGAGACTTAAGTATACCCAAGTCATGCAGGAGAAATCATCAATGAAAGATATAAAATAATGATAGCCATTATAACTTGACTCTTTAACAAGACACCAAACATCATTATGAATAAGGTCAAACGGACGCTTAGAGCGTTTCACTGTGGGACTTAGAACCAAAAATACAATGATGATTGCCTATTTGACATGACTGGCATTCTAATGAATTTATTGATGTTAAGCTGGGAACAAGCTTATGAAGACTCTGTAAGAACGGATGCCCATAGTGACAATTTCATTGTAAGGGAGAGCAGTTGAAAACGTTAGATGTGGTAGATGGAATCTGGTGAGCTGGGCGACAACCTTGAATGAAGTAAAGATCACCTTTCCTAGATCCCACACCAATCATCTTCCAGCTCCTGGGATCCAGTAACACAAAGAAAGAGTCTCCAAATATTACCAAGCATGTTAAGGAATCAACCACCTTAGAAACATACATCAAGTTAAATGGAAAGTCTGGTACACAATGTACAGACTATAAAGTCAAATCAAATGATGCTTGTATAGTGCCACATGCTTGAACTCACCTGATAGAACCATCAACAAGTGTCACAAAAGAATGTGGGATATATGAGTCGAAAGAGAGAAGCATAGATCGTATACCTATCATATGCTGGGGCCTCGGAGGCCTTGGAATCCACCATCCATGTAGAAGATGGATGAGAGGCAATAAGAGAAGTCCCCTGGTTACCTGTATTTGAAACTCGATTGATGGAGGATCCAAGAGAAGCTTGTTGGGTAGACTAAAGTAGATGGTCATACTCCTCCTTAGAGATTGTGACATCTGATTGCACTTGTTTAGAAGCTCCAGATGCAGATACTCCCGATGAAGTAGCCATATAATGTGCAACACCAATAGGGGGTCGACCATGCTTAGAATAGTATTATTCTTATGTATGTCCAAGTTTTCCACAAAAAGTACATTTGTCTCTAGGGTGACTGCCTCATCCCAGACCAACACCGCTTCTAGTTCTTTTTGCAGCACCAGTAGGAGTGGCATGATTCTCATAGTGTTGTTCTCCTGAAGTAGTAGAAATAAACTCAAACAAGGACAACGAAATTCTCACAAAGGCTTCTTCAAGGCTTGATGGTTTGTCTGTGGCAAGAATGACACTCTTGGCTAAAGCATTGACAAGATTTAAGTGAAAAAGAAACCTTGTTGTTACTAGATCATCTCGATTTTTTCATCTGATCATCAGTCTTAAGCGGCTGGTAGAAACTAAGTTCCTAGGAAATGGATTGTATAGTGCCAAAGTAATCCTCTAGAGAGTGACTATTTAGTCTTTCTGTAAAGAGTCGGTCATACACAATATAAAGACGGAGAACATTCTTCTCGTAAGAAAAGTGTTTCTTTGCAGTTTCCCAGATTTGTTTGGATGTAGAATAGAACATAAATCTAGAGGCAATATGGGGTTCCATGCGATTCCATAACTAGGCTTTCATTAGCCCATTGTTTTTTCGTCAAATAGGGTAGTCTTTGCTACTCTCATCAGGAGGTTCTAATTCAATAAGACCCACCTTCTCTCGAGATTCAAGAACAATGTAAATAGCATTCATCCAGAAGAGATAATTCTGTGAGTTAAGCTTAACAGAAGTTATTTGAGATTGATCGTTGTAGAAGATCGTAGCGGAAACAACTAACTTTTCATCTCCCATCTTGAAATTGGATCAAGATAACAACAACAGACAGAACGAGTATCACGTCGTGTCAAAGATGTAACACATCGTGTTGAACGTTGTGCACGTTGTGTCAGTTGGCAGAGATGGAAATCAGGCTTTTCTGACTAAATTCGACACCCCATGTTGGATTCTGGACACGCTGTGTCGGTTGATAATGATGGACGATAGAACTTCTGACTCACTTGCACACGTCATGTGGATAAAAGACACATCGTGTCATAGATTGTCAGAAAGCTTCTATGATTGTCAACATATCGTGTCCTGGATGAGCCACAATGTGTAGCTTCGGAGGTGTAACCTTTTTCAGCAGTTATAACACGCCTTGTAGCTTGCGATCTGCACTTTTAGAGAAAATTATGTACAACAACATGTCAGTGTTACCTGAGGAACACACCGTGTTTGGAGGCAGATGATGTAGATTTTGATGGGAATAAGCTCCGTCAAAGAGCAAAGTAGACTCTGGAAAGACGAATCGAGGAGAAGATGACCCCGGGAAGATGCAACGGGGGTGATGGAAATTAGCACTATCACTAATCAGTTGCAGATGTGAATCTGACGCATCAACAACCCCTAAACATTTAGACACTCATCCACGTACGGGGACTACGTTGAGAGGAAAAAAGATGTGAGAAGGAAGGTACTCATCCTCTCTACATGATAGAACAAGGGTCTTCTCTCCTTTAAGCGGCCACCGTGCCCTGACGGATCAGAGGATGACCGGTCTGGTGAGGATTATTTGCGGTGTCCTGCGGTGGCGGTGAAGGAAGGTGCAATAGGAGAGGGAGAAGGGAGAGAGGCGGCGGCTAGGAGAACGGCGGCTAGGGTTACAACAGCCAGATGTTCTCTGATACCATGTGAATGTATTTGAGTCAAAGTCATACACGGCTAGAGACAATTCTCTTTAATTATACAGAGTGCGAACATTTATATAATAGACCCAACAGGAAACATAAATAGTAAAGAGATACATAAATAAGGAAACTATTTTTAATAAGTACATTACCAGCGGGCGAGGAACAAACTCTCCTAATATGGATAGTGAGCAATACAAGTCATACATAATGTACTTAATTGCTAAACTTTATCACAAACTTGTTGCAGTAAAGTCGCTGATTTGTCAAGCAGGTCCATTTCTCCATAATAGGTGGACTGCCTCTCAAGAAGACATAAAAATCGATATCTATAGTAAATTAAGAGCATATGATTTTGTGGTGAATTTGTTTTATATGCAAAATTTATTTTTGTAATTTCATGACATATCTGTGAGAATAAAGAGACATCATGCAATATTAGTATTATATTCTATAATATCAGTTGTAACCGTGACAAGACTTGCTGAAAAGATTAGTTAAATATTTTTATCCTAAATTCGCAGTAGCCTGTGTGCATACCTACATATATATACTCTAAAATATGTGCTGAATGCAATGAACATTCAGAAAACATTTTTGGTTAATACAAAATATTAATAATCTGGTTTGTCCCACTTTTACCTTTCCCCCTTCTTTGAGCTGTTACACATACCTGGATTTCTTCTCCCTTTTACATTCTTAATAGTTCCTATTGTCGCCTACAAGAGTGTGACGTAGTCATAATCATGTTATGGCTCTAAATGAGAGGTCCTTGGTTTTCTTGTTGAAGATTATGGGGATATCTCGTTAGCATTTGTGGTTTACACCCGTAACACATTGTGCTTGCCAATGGTTTACCTTTCTTCCTTGTCTCGAACCTTTATGGGCTTATGGAGTTGTAGGAGGTGTTCATCCCCCTTCGGGATTTCATACGATCGTGTAGTTTTTTGTCTCTTAGTGTATTTTGGATATAGTTGGTGATAACCGTAACCAATGAGTTGTAGTTAATCAAGCTATTGGCGCGACTAATTAGACTGTAAAATGAGAGAAGCTCAAACAGGGATCCATTTCAACTTTTAATACGCTAAGAACTTCTTAAAATCAGTTAATACATGATATAATGATTTGTATTTGCTTTATGTGATTACTTATTACCATTTCTTCTATGAAAAAGGAAAACCATCTGCCTAGGCTAACTACTACTGCAAGCTTTATTAAAAGATGGCCGGATGTGGCAGGTTTGTATCTTTTCAGGAACCTATAAGCCAGTTTAATTTGTTCTATTTCAAGATCACTGTATTCATATCTATTGTTTTAGATGATTTGGATGAGAGGAAGGATGATGCTGAACCAAAAGCACAAGAAGAGAAGTATGTATGCTACTATGGGTCTACACTTCCAAAAGATAGCAACTGTGATTTGCCTTGTAGTTGGACAATGGCTGAGGCATCCACTTTTCTGATCAGAGGAGCAACTTATTTGCAAGACCAACGGAAGGTAATATGTGATTTCTATTTCCGGGAGGTTTGAAGTTTGAACATTATCAGAAGACTGGCCAGCTGTGCTTCCTGAACATCATAGTTTAACAAAATTATCTTATTTTATTATCACATGCATGGCTAAACTACATAATGAGTCTCCCCTTTTCATGTATCTCGTTAAAACTCTCTACTTGTTATTTATGTTTACCTGTGAAAGTGTCTAAGATCGTGTTTACTTCCTCATACACGACAAAGGTTTGGAAAACTTTGTTCATAATTTTAGTATATGATAAAATGTGCATTTTGTCAAATAATTTAAAAGTGTAGTGTGAAGGCGAGCACCAAGGCAGCCTAGGTGCTCCATGGGGATCCTTAACCTAGGTTCTAGGTACTCCATGGGGATCCTTAACCTATGTTCCTAGGGGTTTGATGGATGACTGATGGGCTGTACAGACCACCCATATGCTGATGGGCCTCATTATCTCCTTGTTTCCCTTCCCGGTCTTCACTCCATTTTATGTCTCTTCCTTGTACTCATGTGTTGATTTTTCTCCTCCTACTCCGCTTCCTCCCACTACATGTCACTCTCCATTTCTTTTGGCTTCTTCTTCCTGATATCCTCCTTCTCCATTTCCCTCCTACTGTTGTCACAACGTCCTATCCTATTTTTTATCTGTTAACCTCTCTCTCTATCTCCCCCACCTACTTCTATTTCTGTTACAACCTCCTGCCCCACTTTTCCTTTTTCCTTCTTCTAGTCCTCCACATCTCCTACTCCTACTGTTGTTGCTTCTATTGCTTGTACTTATCATGCTTCTCAGTAATTGAGCCAGATGGGGGCACCAGTGAGCACAAGCCATACGCATTAGCAACTGAAATAAAAGTAATGTCACCTTGAAAATGCATTTGGATAGCAAACTACGCTTGTGCCCTACCAGTACAACTGAATGGATTTGTATGCTACTGTTGTTGTATTTCTTTGAACTAGATATCAGTGATTTCTTTCCTCAAACTCAAATTATGAGGCCATGAGACGCAACTATTTTTTTGCCTCTCTCCCAAACTTCTAATTACCCTCTAAACCTATCCCTGATTGGTGTTGTTGTCTGCTCTAGTGCATGGTGCACTTTGCGAATGCGCTCCAATGCATGAATCAAAAACATGATATTATTCATTACCAGTTGCTTATTCAGTGTTTTACCTTAGCATGGAAATTAGATTTGTAACATTGTTTATCAACTCCAATTAAGAAAAGCCTATTTGAGCATAATCAAAATTTTGGCGGCCAATCAAGGATTTATGATATATTTCATTAAATACTGTACAATTTAACTGTAGTCTTCTATTGTGTTAATTAATGGTATGGCAGATTGGTTGGGCAATGTCTCATTTTTCTTAAGTTCTTAGAGTGGCACAGCGAGGTACTTTATTTTAAGCTCAGAGTACTTGGACATTTTGTAGCACATACAATTGTGTGAAGTGGCAATCTTATTAGTAAAATATTTTTTCACATATGCTATATTATTCATTGCATAGTGTGATTGATATCTATTCATATTACATGCTTGATTCTTACATTCATTTAGGATACCAAATGCCAATCTCAAAATGCAATTCAAGCCCTACACTTACGTGATGGTTGTCTCATTCCCTATACTGAAATACTTTTTTAGCCAAGATAATTGTAGCTCTTACTGGGGAAATCTAGTTGTTGTGGAAAGTCATAACACGTAATACTGTCATCTTTATAGCTTGTCTGTGTTTTTAAGTGTAAAATTCATTCTCTTGTTATCATTTTTTACATTATGCTCCCTTAACATAGAATTTTGTTATCATTTTTTACATTATGCTCCCTTAACACAGAATTTTGTTAATGTACAAGCTATTATTTTGTGTAGTGTCCCACTAAAAAAAATTCCTATCTTTACCAATGCTTCTCCCCGTTCCTCACTTCCTCCTAAGTCTCCTACTTCAACATAATTGATTTCTTCCTCTTCCACCCCCTTCCTTTTCCTCCCTTCACTACTGCTTCTGTTTTGTTGCTTCTTTTCTTTTCCTGTTCCTCACTTCCTCCTAGGTCTCCTCATATTGTTGCCAATACAAATACTAATGGAGTCATATTTAAGTATATATATTTGTAATATGCAAACTAATATACTAGAAAAAAAATGGCCAGGAAGCCTAGGGCCTTTCAGATCATACTCGCTGCCTAGTATCCTTGACAAGTATGTGTCGTCCCATGGGCGCTTGTATCACACTAAGGTACTTTTATTGGAGCTATGGTGCATGCAAGATACACCTAAAAGGTTGGTGGATCTTTCTGCTGATGCCACAAATAGAGGATTGCAGGACAGTATGGGTTATAGATCGATGGATGAGTTAGTTGAATTTAAATAATTGTATTGAATGATGAAGTATTGTATGTTTACACTTCTTAAGCTTTACATGGAAGGTACTTGGCATAATGTTGATAGTTAAAAGTGGTTGCAAGAAGCTACAAACGTTAGTAGTTGCCTAGAAGCACATGAAGGTATCCCTTAATTTACAAGGGATGCTTGGGTAGCCTTAAAAACAAGTTATAATTATCATCACCATCATTATCTAAGCTTTAATGCTCACCATGTTATCTTTGAATGCATATTATTCTTTTCCTTTAATCTTTCTTTTGGATGGCATTCTCATTGAGATATATAGAGATATGTGTTTTCTTGAGCGTCATGTGCTTAGCATGTGCTCCACTTATTCTATTTCTTATGTTGTTTAGTCCCATATGGGTTGCATCTTAACTATACATTCCTACGTAAGGCCTGAACACTTTCTAATTTTTTACGTCTACGACCGGGCTTCCGTCAGTTCTTGCTCGGGTGTCCGCTGGCCATCTAAGTTGAGAGTCCTCTTTGTCCGTGGGTATTTTCTGCCTGCGTCTCATGGGGGAACGTTGAGTTTCTTCTCATGCAGGCGTAGGTTTCTATGCATATTCTTCCCGTTTTCGGGTTCTTCTGATCTGCTGCGTCAGATCCCTGCTACCTCTGCCCGTTTCGGGTTCTTCTGCTCCGACCATTACGAGTCTCTACTGCTTCTACGGCGTCGACGTCTACTGCTGCTATGGCCTACTCTGAGCCCCCCAGATCTCTGTGTGTCACTACGGTGAAACTCGACGGCGGGTCCAACTACCATCTATGGTCAGTGTCGTTTGTTCTCTATGTCAAAGCATAGGGTCGATATCACCATCTTACGGCCAATCCTCCTGATGCTCCTACGGCGGATTCTGATGACAAGACTACACAAAGCTACATCCAGTGGTCCAAGGATGATTCGGGCATCATGTCTTGGATCCTCAACAGCTCTGAGCCCCGGATCAGTCAATCTCTTCTCTGCCATCATGATGCCAAGGCGATGTGGGATCATTTGGCACATGTGTACTCACATCAGGAGAATCCCAAGCGGGTCTTCGAAATCTTCAAACAGCTCGCCAAGGAGTTCTCCACTGACACGTCTATTGACGATTTCTATAATCAATGTTCTGCTTTGTGGAATGAATATGAATTGTATCACCCTCTGACTGCTGATATCAAGATTGCCCAGAAACAAAGAAACAAACTTCAACTTGTGCATTTTCTGGCTGCCCTTCCTGCCTCCTTCTCGGGGGTTGTTGATCAAATTCTGTCAAGCGATCCACTACCCACTGTTCGCGATGTCCTCAAAAGAGTTCAGAGACCGCCATCTCTGACTCCCACACCTGCTCCTGAGCATCCTGCGCTAGTTGCGCGCTCTACTGACTCTAGTCGTGGCCGTGGCCGTGGTCGCGGTCGCGGTGGACGACCTCCTCCTTCTGGCGGCCGAGGATCTTCTACACCAGGTCGGGGTACTTCCCAAGGCCCACGTCACTGCAACTGGTGTGGACGCGACAATCACACTGAGGACCGATGCTGGATCAAGCACGGTAAACCTGCTTGGGCTAACCAAACCGCTGATGATGCTGCCGTTGCTGACTCTCCCGCTGAAATATCACCTGCACCAACCAACACTGATTGGTTACGCTCAGAATTCGAGAAAATGTTTCAAGAGCGCCTTGCACAGCTACCCTCTACATCAGGCTCATCTGCCATGCTCACCTCATCATCTTCTGGTAACAAACAATGATGCATCGACTCAGGTGCTTCCACTCATATGACTGGTGCTCTTCATTTATTTTCAAAACTTAGTACAACAACTCCGATATCATCTGTCACTGTTGCAAATGGATCTAAAATAGCTGTTCACGGCACCGGCACAGTTCCTCTTTCACGAAAGCTGCATCTCAATTCAGTTTTATACATTCCGAAATTTCCTGTTAATTTGCTTTCAGTCAGCAAAATGATTAAACAACTAAACTGCTCTGTTAAATTTGATCCCTCTGGTTGTATTGTGAAGGATATCCGCACGAAGACGAGGATTGGTTCGGGCCGTGAAGGACCTGATGGGCTATACTACCTGGATGGACCACCTGCTCCGAAGGCGATGATCTCTACCTCTGTGACAGGTCTACAGTTGCATGTTCGGCTTGGACATCCATCTGCGGCAAAATTGAAGCATCTTTTTCCGCACTTATCAGGCGATAGTTTTTCCTGTGAAACCTGTGTTATGGGCAAACATTCTAGATCTATTTTTCCTGCTAAAAAAGTTATTTCTTCTAAAGAACTTTTTGAATTAGTACATGCGGATATTTGGGGACCATGTTCTGTGCCCAGTCATTCTGGTGTGAAATACTTTCTGACTTTCATTGATGACTATTCTCGTACCACTTGGCTGTTTCTGCTCAAAGGTCGAAACACTGTGTTAGATTGCATTCGCACTTTCTTTGCTGAAATTAAAACACATATCTCTATAAGATATAATATATCTAGCTCTTTCCTTACGAACTCTTTCAAAGTTAATTTGATTCACATTTCCCTCTTTTAATCTGCTTGACTCATTAACTCTAGTTAGAATTTGTGTATTAGTTGGTCTTCATTGAACATGTCTAATCCATCTAGGTTACAACCTCCTAGTTTCTTCTCAATACTAGTCACTTCCACTTTATCTCTTTACTCATTTCTAATATGACCATTCCCCCTTTTGTCACATCCACCTTAATAATCTCATTTTTGTTACATTTTTCTTGTGAATATCTTGCTTCTCACAACCCAACATTCACTACATATAACATGGCTACACGTATTATTGTTCTATAAAACTTCCTTTCCAAACCTTACATTTATCTAATATTCTTATCTGCCTCCACTATTTCATCCACCATGCACTAATCCTATGAGATGTCCTATTCTACTTCATGATCCAAAAGACTCACAAATAGTAAATCATGCTATCCCGATCTTCTCATTCACCTCTTTGATTCTGCTTATCCTAACAGTGGCTGATTTAATCATCACTGTGAAATTTGATTATGCAAAGTGAGTTAGATTGTTCACACAAGTAAGGTCAATTTATTGAGGGTTCATGTGTTCCAATTTTGCTTGAGGTTGCGGTTGGTAAATGCTTGGTTACTTTGCTTCACCTCATGTCACCCTCCTCTTTCTCATTGTTAGAGAGTCTGTTTATTATTGTTATTATTGTCTTTGTAATATGGGCCCAAGTATGTCTTGGCCCATTAGGGTTAGGTTGTGTCATGTACGCTTCCCTGTTCTCCTATATATAGGAGCAGGGCTTCTCTTATCTAATACAACAACTAGCCGTCTTTTACTCTCTAAGACGGTATCAGAGCAGAGATCCAAAACCCTAGTCGTCAAGTAAAAGGGAAAAAAGAGAGAGCCACAGCCGGCGGGCGGCCACCCCTTATTCTTTCTTGGCCGCCCGCAGGCCCTGTACACTCTTCATTTCATGGAATCTTCCACTCTTTCCTCTCCTTTTTTGCTGTTGTTGATGGCTTGATGCTCCCTTTCAATTGCTGCTGTGCATGGTTTCCTATTCCTTCACTTCTGCCGTATTGCTACAGTATGTTACTGTAGCACGACAAGATTGATGGAGCTTCCAACCCCTTCCTTTGTGGTTTCTAGCTGCCTCAAGCAGTTTTCTTCTCTTCCTTCAGCCCCTAGCGGCATGCAGGAGAAGAAAGGTCTCTTCTTTGTGCCTTGAAGATGGGGTTATGTTCACTTTTCATTCTCCTCATCGGTGGCATGTTCTAGTAGAGATTTGACTCGAAAGTTGTTGCATGGATTTAGGGATTCTTCTCCCTACGAGATCCTCTTTCAAGGGTCGCCCTGGATCTCTCCATCCTCCCGTAGTACCTTTCTTTGCTCTAATGAGTAAAGAGGAAGAATTCTAGCAGGCTTTTCTGGTCATCTAAGGCCGCAGTACTGTAGCGGCTACAGTACATATGGTTTTAGGACTGCAGTTGCTGTATTCTCGAATTTCTTGAAATACCATGCTACTCCCTCCACATGCCTGCTGTGATTAATAAAATTTTCCTCTATAGCAGCCATTGCAAGTCTCTTCTCATGTTGCTGAAAATCAAATATCTTGTCCTATCGCTGAAAATGTTGTGTTGTTTGTTTCTTGTTTCCATAGAACTTGTGTATGTCCACTCCAACCATCGATCATGTTTGTGGTTGGTGTGAGGGGAAGAATAGAAGAGAGATTGAAGAGAGGAAATCTATTCTTTTTTTTCTATTGCTATCTATGAGGATCTTTTGGCTCTATATATTTGTGTGGTTTTTGGAGCTTCAATTTCTACTACTACATCTTGAAGTTGTTTGTTGGCTACTGATTTGCGTTGATGATATTCTATCCAGCTACGTCGTCTTTACATCTTGCTACTTGTCCGTGCTTTATTTGCATGTTGACTTTGTCCGTGCTTTGTTTTGCATGTTGACTTTGTCCGTGCTTTGTTTTGCACGTCGACTTTCTGCTTCTGTGCGTCAACACTCTCTGGCTCATCCGTGCTTTGTTTCGCACGTTGACCCGTCCGTACTTTTTTGTACGTAGACTACTACTACTGTGATCCAACACTCTCTGGACTTTTCTACTGTGATCCAACACTCTCTGGGCTGCGACGTTAGTGACTGTGATGAAGACCATGAAGCAATGTTGTTTCTGCTTATTTACCCTCTAGATGATCATAAAGCTTCTGCGACTACAACCTGCTTGCTTGGAGTATCTACTTGAGGGGGAGTGTCCGAGTGTTTGAGTGCTTAATCGTAATATTGAGGGGGAGAAATTTCTTGCATGGGCTTGGTTTATCTTTTTGTTTTGTTTATTTATTTTCTAGTTTGACTCTCTGTTTGCAAGCTGATCTAGGATTTTCCCAACTTCAGCTTGAGGGGGAGTGTTAGAGAGTCTGTTTATTATTGTTATTATTGTCTTTGTAATATGGGCCCAAGTATGTCTTGGCCCATTAGGGTTAGGTTGTGTCATGTACGCTTCCCTGTTCTCCTATATATAGGAGCAAGGCTTCTCTTATCTAATACAACAACTAGCCGTCTTTTACTCTCTAAGACTCATCTTGGGACCAATTGACTATAAAAAATATGAGTTTCAGCTTAACACACTCCTTTCACATGAATAATGAACCCCAAGTATAAAACGTATAACATCTTTGGAGATTAATACTATCCAACTTGGATTGACCTACTTTTAGAGTTCTAGATTTACTAAAAGTAACACATGTGCCTTGTTTTATTTCCACTAATCATAATCCCTTGTAAATTCCAAGGCATTTACCCATAGGTTTGGTTTGTGATTCAACCCATATTTAGTTTCATTATTCAATACAATATCATTGTCCAAGCACACCAAGTGGGCATCATGAACTATTTACTTATTCTTTTACATTTCTTATATGTTTAGATTAGTCACACATCATGTAAATGGGTTATTGGCTGCCAGCCAAATAAAAGACGCGTTTTGTAGCACGATCATGTCATTTTATCGAGTTTAATAGGGTTTCGTATGCTCTGAAGGCACAATTTCGTGTTGACATCGGTGATAAGGTTTCATCTGCCCCAATTTTCAGACATCATGTAGCCTAAAAACACAGTGTTGTCCTACACGATGTGCCAATGGGTGATGGGTCCACGACATGTACTTTTGCACACCATGTTGATTCAACACAGGTTGTGTTATTCATTGGTAAGTGTCTCCACTATGTCCAAAACACATCAGGTTGTGTCAACACACGTCATGTTGGTTATTGATCAAAATCTTCAACAAGTACAAGACACGCCATGTTACATGAACACACTGTGTTGGTTATTGATCCCAGTCTCGATCAAATATGTCCAATTTATGTGACCATTTCAAATGTTGTATGCTTTTATACAACATCCATATTATATCATGTTGTTTATTGGTCCAAACCTTCTTCTAGTTTGAACAAGTTGTGTGCTCCTTTATTGTTCTAGATTATAGACAGTGTGTACTACCTCTACATGTCGTGCATTTTGCAACTCGTGTTCTCTATCTACACGACGTGTTTATCATAACCAAGAAGGAGACAACATAGACTATTCAATAGTCTTCCCTCTTTGTCCATAAGAGACTACTCTAACAACATCTCTGTATGATTTGATGGTAAATATGTAGAATTTCAACAAGATGACAAATTTTTTCAACAACATTTTGGCAAAGCCACTAGTTTGCAAGAGACATAAATACCTCACTCCCTCTATTCAATCCCCTAAGGCTCCAAAAACAAAGGGATCAAATAACAATCATCAATTTTCTAGATGGCCTCCATAAAGAATATGAAAGAGTTAGAAGTCTAGATCCTTTCAGGAATGAAACTCCCCTCTCTTGTGAAGGCATATCAGTACAAGACCTTTCTCAAGCAAGATTTAATCATTGCTCAACTGACTGGTCTTCTCTTATTACCCGAAGTAATAGTAACACCTCCCCACACAAGGTTGTGCACATGATGTAAGAGAACGCTATATTGCAAGATAGATTTCGCAAAATCTACTCATTGTGGCAAAAGGGGACACGACTAGGAGACATGCTATGAGCTTCATGGCTTTCCACCTACAACTCCTTCTATGAATATTGCTTAGTCTGAAGAGATTAAAGAGCTTTCTCATCAGATTAAATAATGACGAGAATACAATCAACTTCTTTAGTTCTAGGTATCTCAAACAGTTGCATATATGTTAACTCTTATACCTAGAGATAAGGTGCCTCAAGTACATACACCACAAGCATCTCACAATCTTTCCATACATGTTCTACCCCTAGGGCTCTTAATTCCGGTGTAGCATATCATATATAGTATATCCGTCTCATCTCTTATCTCTCTACCAATAGAATAACCTAGTCCTAGTTATCATAATTGTTGGTTCATCTATTGTCATTCAAGCACTAGAACTATCAAACCCCTTACAAACATCACATTTCCCTCAACCTTGTTCATAAACATTTCATTTGATATATCATCATCATGAAGTTAACTTCCTCACCTAATCTCACTTTTGAACCAATGTGTTGTTTTACATAAGATCTCTGATTGAAGATGGGATTGAAGGCGGGTATGAATATGTTGGTCTTTACGACATCTGTAGGGCTCCAAAGGCGTGTATGATTGCATCTCCTTGACACATCCCTAATCATTTGTGTATGCCTTTGAAGAAACTCCGTATATTACACCAAAGTTATCAAATCCAGTTGAACTTAATTGTGAAGCTTGTCAATTAGGAAAGCACTAATGATCCATCTTTAGGTTAAGGGATCATATTGCAATCTATATTTCAAATTGTTCATTATGATGTTTGGAGCAAGGAGTGAGGTTTCTTTGGAAATTTGTGAAATTTCAAAAAAGAAATTGATTCTGGTGGCATCTTCTATCAAAACATGTCATTGTGTCAATTTCGGTCGAACTGCTATCAAGTTTGCATCTATTGTTTTGATAAAAGAATCGACGATTTCGATGAATTTCACCAATTTCATTGGATTTTGAGGGTTTTTTTTGCACAATTCAAAATTTTTGATGATAAATTTGATAATTGCTATTCTTGATGTTAATGTTGTTATTTGAAGAGGAGTGAAGGGGGTTTGGGGATATTTCACCACTTAGTACTCATACATAGTATATACTTATAGTATATCATAATTGCATTGCATCCCCTAGTATTTTCTATTCAAATTATAAAAACATAATGCAATGCATGCTTTATGTCATTGAAATCCACATGAATCATGAAAGTTCTCTTACCTCCCACATGAAGGACCCCTTAAACTACTCCCATATAAAATTTTATTGCATAAGAGAATTATTTAGGTGTAGAGATTGTACCTGCAAAATATCATCACTTAATTTGTTCATTTTGGCGTCAAAGCGGGCACGATTTCATTTATTGAAATTTTCATCAAAATTCCCATAAATTTCAATTTCCACATCAAAACAACATTGAAATTGGATACCTCACTCCTTGGTTCGGAGGCCCAGTTGAGTTCCTTCAAAATTACTTTGTTACTTTGTTTGTTTCATTGATGATTTTTCAAGAATTACTCGTTTGTATGTAATAGAAATTCATTCTGAAATTTTCTCGATATTCCACAATTTTTGTACCGACTAGATTTTAACTGAAAAACTACAACTTTTAGACCAATAACATCAAATAATGGTTGTCACGTTCTAACTCACTTTTTATCTACCAAGGGTTTTATTCATCACTCCCCATGTCCTCACACATCTCGACAAAATGGTGTGACTAAGTGCAAAACTGACACATTATTGAAACTACCATAACATCTCCATTACACGTATGTACCTAAAGAATATTGAGGAGGTATCATCTCCTCTATATGTTCTCACTGCCACCTACCTTAATTCGCATGCCATAATCCACCTTGATGAATCAAGTTCCCTTTTAGATTTGTACCCTAAAAAACCTTTGTGCATCATTTTGACTAAGATTTTTGAGTGTCAGCTTCGTTCATGAGTGTAGTATTGGTCATGACAAGCCAATCCATGTGTTAAGGTATACTAAAACTTAAAAGGATCTTGGTGATATAACCTATATGAGTGTCTTTTCTTTGTCTTTGTTCATGTCATTTTTTTGAAGACACCTAATTTTTGTAAACTCTCAAGATGTAACTCAGGATGTCTAGGAGACCAAACAATCACTTCCTAATTCTGTGATGATTGGTGTTGTCTAAAAATATGTCACCAAACCATTATCCACCTCTCCCTTAGCTATGTGTCACTTGTTATTCATCTATCTATCATTCATGTTTATATTTGTTAAAAGAACTGTGATGGTGCACAAACATAAGGCAAGTTTCAACTCTCCCTCAATCAATGCTACTTCTGAGGATTCAAGAGGAAAACAAAGTTAAAATGACTACCTATTGCTCTTAGCAAAGATAAACTATCATTCACCTTACATCCTATCTCTAACTATATATCTTATGTTTGTAATCTCCTTCATAGTTGCCTATGTTTTTTTTGTCCTCCATCCAAATATATTAAACTACATCTTTACCTCTAAGACACTAAGGTTGGCGACAAGCTCTGGTAGATGAGATGGAAATCTTTGGAGAATAAATCTGGGATTCTTGCTCTTGCTGCTCCAAGCAAGACTTTTGTGGGTTGCATATGTGTCTTCTTTGTGAAGGTTGGTTCTAATGGGTTTGTGGTATCTTGGAAGCTTGCCTTGTTACCAAGAGTCCATGGTGTGGAATATCTAGAGACATTTTCCCAGTTATCAAGATGACTTCGGCCTAGTTGTTCATCTCTTAGCTGTTCACTTCTCTTGCTCTTATATTTATTAGACATCAAGAACACCTTTCTCCATGGTGACCTATTTGAGGAAATTTGAATGGTGTCACCTTTTGGGTTTGTCTCAGGGTTGGTTGTTCACCTCTATAAGTCTTTCTATAGTTTGAAGCTCTCAAACCAAGAGTTTCTCAAGGAATTCAGCCAATCCCTTCAGGAGTTTGGCATGTGACGGTCTAGTCATAGTCACTCTCTTCTATGAGTACAACTCCTCCTAGATATAGTTTATCATTGTTTAAGTGGATGCTATTGTTATACTGGTGATGATCAACAAGGCCTTATACAACTAAGGTAGTTTCTTCAAAACAAATTCCATACTAAGGATCTAGGCGACCTAAAATACGTTATAGGTATTGAGGTGGATAAATCCATGGATGGCATCATCTTGTCACTACCCAAGTATATTTTTGAAATTCTTGAAGAAATTGGCTATTTAAGAGCTAATCCCGCATATTCACCAATGGATCCCTTAGTCGAGCTATATAAAAACCTGGGGATCCACCTAAGACCTATGGAAATATTCAGGCTGGTCGGGAAACTCAACTATGTCACATGTACTCATCTCGATATCTCCTTTGCTATGAGCTTGATTAGTCAGTTCATGGATAAACCATGCACCAATCACTAGGATGCACTTACTTGAGATATTCATCCTTTTTCAAATAGAACCACAGGCAAATGCATTACTTATTCTTTTCATGGATACCTAAGGTGTTGGATTTCAGATGCAGATTGGGCATGTTCTATCATCGATCATCTTTTTGTGATGGGCTATTGTGTCTTCTTTGCAGGCAATTTGGTTTCTTGGAACGTAATAAAAAATTCTTCACGGCCAAATCTAGTGCAAAATTAGGATATCCATCCAGATCTCGTACCAGTGGTGAACTAAATTTGGGTCAAGAACTTTATATAAGAACTTGGATTTTGTCAAGTCAAAAGCTACACAATTTGTAGTGTGGTGATCAAACAATAGTTCATATTGCTTCTGATCCAGTTTTCCATGAACAAACAAAGCATACACAAGTCGATTGTCACTTCTATGAAAAAGTACAAGAGAAAGTGATCAAGTTCACTTTGGTTCAGCCAGACAATCAACTTGTAGGTCCGTTCACTAAGTCTTTGAATGGATGTCGAATCAAATTCTTACGTAACAAAGGTGCTTATAAAACATATGTACCATCTTGAAGGGGACTGTTAAAAGAATAAGTGTAAATAAGTATTTTCTTTTTTATTTTTATATATTTTATATTGGAATATCCCACATCATGTAAATGGATCATTGGCTTCCTCCACCAATGATCCTATATAAAGGTGTAAGTTTGTGTATAGTAAACATTAGTCATTTGTCTTCGTAATCATGTTTGAAACAAAAATAAATAAATATACTTGGAGTTGGTATTGAAAGAAAACGAATTATTATAAGAAATCTTGGTGTATTCTCTTGTTAACATATATATCTTGTTTTATATGTTCTGTTATTAGTTATGTTATTTCTACATTATATGTGGGCCTCTCTGTAATTGTTCCATTATTATATATATACAAGGGTGCACACATTGTGCAACTCTACGCTTCTAGAAATTACGGATTCTTTCACATGGTACCGGAGCAGTAAGATCCAGGCCAGCCGCTAAGATGGATTTGTGGGAAGAAAGAAAATATTGCCTGAGAAATGACTATATAGGAACAATGTTGGGGTGGCAAGTATTGAGGACGAGTTGCAAGAGGGTCGTTTGAGATGGTATCGACATGTACAATGCAGAACGACTGGCATGCCTATATGAAAAAATGCTATCGAGTCAACCACAATTAAAAGAAGAAGAGGTAGGCATACATTAACCTGGGAAGATCATATAAAGAGAGATTTTGAATCTCTACATCTTGATCAAAATATGACACATAAAAGTGCTGATCGGGAAACTAGGATCCATGTAGCCGACCTCAACATGGTTGGAATTGAGACTTTAGATGATGATGATGAGAAATTTCTACAAATCCATCCCTATCTACACAAGATTTCTACAAAGAATTCTCATAAACAAATAAAGGAATGTAGTCATGAAATTTTACCAAGATGGTCTACATACATATATATACATATTTTGCAATCATATCATATATTGATATTGAGGGGAGGTTTGCTACATATGTGAATGCAAAGGAACATAATTGTTTTGATAGGGAATTATTAATTATGCAATACATACATAGAAAAGATTCACATATGCAATAATATATTAGATCTTATTTCTTGTATGAAATAACATCGAACATTATAATTCTCAATTATTCATTTTTTATAAACAAACACAATGACAACCATTCTTGAATCCTTGGGTACGTGCACTTCCATATCTCATCCAAATCAAAAATGAAATTTTGACCAAAATTTCACAATTTTGATAGAAATTTTACACCATGGGTACAACCCATTAGGTCCTTCATTGTCCCCACCAATCTTTATTTCCTAGTGAAGGTACTGAAACCCAGTATGTCTAATAATTTTACTAGCATAAAAATATTCAAATTTTGGGTGATAGAGCACAACAAATAGTGCTAGAGATACTCTTAAATATATTAGTGACTCCATACAACCCCATTTGTATGTAAAAAACCGTTGATTTCATAAAAACATATATGTTGATCTTGCAAACCATGACTACCTAAACTGAATCTGATTTTATTTAGATGTCATTAGGTTCTATGATAATGGACATCTGAAAATGTTTTAGGAAGTCTTTTAAAGGTACTTGGATGCATTTTTCTGAAAACATATGAAGGGGCTCATATTTTATGCTTGACAAGATCAAATACTTGATTTTTGAAATATGTTGTCAAACATATATATATTGATTAGGGTATATTGTCATGGATACACTTTGTATTCTAATATGACTCTATATACATCTATCGTGTATATTACATATAAATAAATGTATATATGTTATTTAGATAAATTAATATGTTATCTTGACCGATGAGGGATAACTCAACTGGTGTGGCTCCATAGTTCCTTATGATGGGTTCTGAATGCAACTCTTGGAAAAGCTCCCTTGGAAATGAATTTCCCGTCATGTAGGCTGACCAGGTATGCCACTAATTGTCCTCATTGTGCGGACCACCAAAGAATTGCTGAGGTAGGTTAATTTGTCATTGTTGGGATCATGGAACAGGGCATCAACTTTTATAAGTGTAAGAAGTGGAAGTTTGTGGAAACATCGAGGAAAGTTTGACAGAACTTTGAGGGTTTTTACAATTAAACTTTGATGTAAATTTGACAAAAATTAATTTATAAAATAATATTGTGATGAAAATCGACAAATTTCATCAAATGTAGCTAAAGACACTATAGTTTACACATAGCCATCCATATAGGTTTACATATGTAGAAAAACACACAGTTACATACATTCGTGAAAGTCTAGTATATGATGATATCTATACTTCTTTCCACATAGTATGTTATAAAATTCGGTCTCATATGACAAGTCAAGGCCCTAAAAGAATAACTAAGGAAATATCGCATTTAGAGGACCGTTTACTTCGCAATTTAGATAGAAATGGAGATGTGATGTTGGGAGCATGGGTAGAAACATGTGAGAATTTTGTAGGTAAATTAACGCCTCAGACGGCTAAAGAATCATTCTATGCTCTAGAGGCTCCGGAGGATAGATTATTACGAGACATACTTGGCATTCAGTAATCCATTACCAAAGAAACGTCCCTAAAACTACGCATAGGCGGAAGAGGTCGAGTTATTGATGTGAGATAGATCCAAAAATAGGGTAGTTCTAGTTATAGTCCAAAAATTATTCATATATATATTCACAAAACGTGAAATAGAAGTGGATGATAAATTAGTTAGAAGACACATGATTAAAGGTGTTATTTCCAATGTTTTGCCCAGGCAAGATATGCCATATTTGCAAGATGGAACACCGTTTGATATGGTTTTCAACCAATTAGGAGTACCCTCACGAATGAATGTGGGACAGATATTTCAATGTTCGAATGGGTTAGTAGGAGATCTTCTAAAGAGACATTACATAATTACACCTTTTGATGAAAGATATGAACAAGAGCCCTCAAGAAAACTAGTGTTCTTATTTGCTGAGAAAAACTAGTGTTTTTTGAATTATGAGGCCACTAAGAAAACAACAAATCCATGGGTATTTGAACCTGGATATCTGGGAAAAAGCAAGATGGAAGAAACATGATATCCTTTTGAACAACCTAATCTAATAGGAAAGTCTTATATTCTTAAATTAATTCACCAAGTTAATGATAAAATCCATGGACATTCTAGTCGGCATCACACACTTATTACACAACAACCGCTTAGAGGACGGGCAAAGCAAGGAGGGAAACGAGTGGGAGAAATGGAGGTTTGGGCTTTAAAGGGGTTTGGTGTTGCTCATATTTTATAGGAGATGCTTTCTTACAGAACTGATCATATAAGAGCTTGTCAGGAAGTACTTGGTACTATGATCATTGGCAGAAAAATACCTAGCCTTGAGGATGCCTCAGAATCCTTTGAATTGCTCATTCGAGAACTATGATCTTTGGCTTTGAAACTGAATCCAGATTAACGGGAAGGAAATTCGATCCGAATGAATCAGAATTTACATTCTATGACTGACTGATATAAGCATCAAAAACTTCGAATTGAACCAGTATCTCCTAAACAAATATGTTATTGGGTCAATAAATTTTACCTGATGGAGAGGTAGTTGGAGAGGTAACAAAACCTTAATACTTTTCATTACAAAACCAATAAACCAAAAAAATGGATTGTTTTGTGAAAGAATCTTTGGGCCTATAAAAAGTAGAATTTGTGCTTGTGGAAATTATCGAGTGAACAGAGTTGAAAGTGAAGACATGAAACCTTGATAAAAGTTGACAGATTTCATCAAATTTAGCTAAAACCACAATATATGTTTACACATATCCATCAACATAGGTTTACATATATAGAAAAATACACGGTTACATACATTCCTCCAGATTATAGAATTCTTCAATATATAAAGTTTATGACGATAAGCAAATTACATAAAAATGGTGTAAATCTATGGCTGAACTAGTAGAGAGAGGGCAGATCGACTAATATTAACTTAGAATAATAAAAAATAACATCAAAATTACCTTACCTCAAGCTCCAACACTTTTCCCCCTCACAACAACTCCACACATTTTGATGACTTTGACTGATGTCGAGGAAGTTGGGGAATTTTTGAATGGACTCGGGCCAACTTCGTCGACAAATGGCCAATGTCAATGACAAGACCCGAAATGTCGAGGATGTTGTGGAATGGAGATGTTTACGTAGGTTCGACAATGCCAACTATCAACACCGACAAAATCGGCGACATTTCGCCCAATGTCGACAATTTTAATACCATGCTTGGAGGCATTCCCTTGTAAATAAAAAGTGTTTGTTTGTCATGTGAATATATACAATTTTAGACACATTAGTATATTTTATCTATAGATGTTGGCTAAATTTGACTAATACATAGCAGATATGAAACTCAAAATGTAATATTTTTTTTATTCTTCCTAACCATCAAGACTCGTAGTGGATTCCAGCTTTTTCCCTGTGTTTCTATGTTCTAGTAGAAGGATTACCTAGATGCCATGAACTTTAGTTCCCTAGGATTCTGACTTCAAAATCAATCCATCTCGTGATTCTCCAGTGGAAATGGAAGTTGACAGGAGGATTTGGCTTATGAATAGTTAAAATTTCACCACTTTTAGAGGACCTGTCACACATGTGGCTACGAGCTGGTAGTCACAATTCACATGCATGTTGGTGATAGTTTATATTAAGTTACTAGGATCTTTCTTAATGTTAGATCCATATAATGTAGGTTTGAGACCCACCTAAATGAGTTTGGTTTGATTGACTTTGGTTTCATCCCTGTGTCAACCTAGTTTCGTCTGAAATTTTATTAGTGTGGATGATGGTTTAAGGTGTAGTTTCAGGTACAGACGGAACCAAGCCGGACCATGCCCACCCCTAGGTTCTATATTTTTCCATAGGGGGATGTACTGCTCCTTACCGGGTTCCATCAATTCAGAAGTTGCTTAGAAAAATCATTCCTATAAAAAAAAATGTCGACTGAATATAGGGGAAGAAAATAATTCAAAGAGACTATCTAAAATAGAGTAGGAATCATTTCTCTTGCTCTACATCATTATATTCTTTTTGCAAACATGTAAAGTAGTTTTGCATCTTGCAGACAAAGGCAAATGGGACTTTAATGCAAATGGTTGCTGCAGACTGGTTGAAATCTGACAAGCGGGAAGATGATCTTGCAGGACGTCCTAATAGCATAGTTCAGGTGAATCCATATTGTCAATTCTAATTGGAAATTAGATTTTTTTTCTGTCTTTTAACTTGTGATGCTGGACTCAACATGAATACTTTGAGCCTTTCAAACTCATAAATTGCTTGTTTAATGGAGCCATGTTCTACTGTTTATGATACAAACCTTTACTTCAACAAAATTCTTTTGGATGATGAGGAACGTATAAATGGTTTTACTTATCTAAAGGCTAGGAAGCATGGACACAGGCACAATTATGGATACAAACACGGACACATGTCAGGACAATTTTCAAAAAATAAGACATGGACATGGCACCCGACACGACAAAGAAAATATAGATATACATGTATATTATTTTTTGTATAAATGGAAAAATGAATGAAACTCATTCAAACACAATGACCATGTCATCCAAGCTATATTCAACATATGCTCATTCAAGCACACTTTGCACACATCATTATATTAACTAATCTAAGACATACTATCAAACAATCCCACATTATAAACACAATAATAGACAAAGTAACAGAAACTTTATTCACAAATAATGTGTAAAGCGCTAATAACAAGTAAAACACTACAAGTATGAACTTATAATAAAATACATGTACATCTGAATTTGACATTGAAAAGATAGTGATGGTTGTTATTTGTAGAAGAGAGTGAGGACATTGATGTACATCCAGATTGGGAAGAAGAGGGGAAAGAGGAGGTTGTTGATGGTGTGGTGGTAGTGGTGTTCAAATAGAATATAGGTATTGGAGGTGGAGGAAGAGGAGACCGAGGAACATGAGAGGTCGCAACAATGAGTGGAGAGAGTGTAGAAGCTAGAGTCTATAACTGCAGAAAGAGTAGTAGTTGCCAATCTGGCGATGCGATAAGGAGATGTGGGTGAGTGGTGAGAAGAAAGTTTATGTGCAACAGGGTGTTTCCCTTCCTAGTGTGTCAAAGATGTGTTCGGGACGTGTCCAACTCTTGATAAAAAAGATGCCAGACTTGGACACATTTAGGTCGTGTCCACCACGCATCCATGTGTGTCCATGTTGGATATGTGTCGGACACGGATATGGCATCTTCCGGGAAGTGTCGATGCTTCCTAGTCTAAAGGTGAAACTTTCTTTTCAGATTTATATGTTAACTGTTTTATTCTTTGCAAACTACTTGGAAGTGGTTAGAAGATAACTCTAGCCTCAGATTTGGTCTTTGCAGTTACTATGTCCCTGTTGTGGTGCATGTAGGTTCCCTGCATCACCAATTTAACAAATTAAATAATATCTCTAGATCAAATGTATATATGGCAGATCTATTCACTTCGTCTGGTATTTCTTCATGTATCTCAAGAGTTGAAGGCCAGATACAGAGGACAGTAGAGGAACATCCCCCTGTAAGCCCAAGATCAGACTAGTACCTAGGCAAAGCCCTTACCAGGCAAAAAGGGGTATGTTAATTGCACCCAAATGGGGTATGTTAATTGCACGAGCAACAGAGAAAATGTAGCAAGCTGGCCTTCGACAGTTTGGTTGGACTTTGTAGCTTTCAGCCATTGAATGAACTTCTTCACCCCTCTTCCACCTGAGGTCATTTGTAGCAAAACTTTTTGGGCCGGGTTAAATAATTCCGTGATAATGCTAGATTTCTTTTCATCCCATCAATTTCTTTACTCTTCAAGCTCCAAGATAGGCCACAGATCTGTATGGAGGTTTTACTATGCTATATATATGTAGCATGTAACTGTATTTCTAAACTATCACAATAATTCCCTTTATGCTTAGCCTGATGAATTGGGGATGTTGTTGAGGTTTTTATCTCTTGAAAGCCAAGTCTTTCCACTGCTCCCTGCTAGGGTTGTCTGGGATCTCCTGTGGCAAATCAGAAATGATTTTCCAAGGGTCGAATTCTCTTGGTCAGACCAGTCTATGCCATGACATCAATTGACTTATGAGGCATCTATCACTATTGCATTCCATACTAATTTAATAACGGTAGTAGAATGTGTGTTCGCCCAGATACTTGGGATTTTAACCTGAGATTTATTCTTCTGGACAATACTAATTCTTAGATTCTAACGATGTAGAAATATGCTGCCCAAGGTGGGGATGAGTTCTTCTTGATCATCAACATACAGGTACTTCTTTTTCCTCGTTCATCCTGTTATGAAGGTGGTCTTAAGTACAGTTTTGAAATTGTTTGTGAACATATATTCTCTCAGTTTTATGTAAGGCAATATGTAAAGTGAAAAGAGACTTGCTGACGACTTTACTTATTATGGAAGATCCCAGGCTCAACTACATATAATCTTGCCTTGTACTATATGATGGAAACTCCTCTTGAACACACTCCTTTGCTGGAGAAATTTGTCAATGGGGATAATGCTTACCGAAATTCAAGATTTAAGCTCATACCATATATTTCCAAGGTCAATTTCTTTTCAATTTGAATTCGGGTGCAGTAGTTCTCTCTTTTAATTTCGTTTTACTACAGGGTTCATGGATTGTCAAGCAAAGTGTGGGTAAAAAGGCATGCTTAGTTGGTCAAGGCTTAGATATACATTACTTTCGTGGCAGAAATTATCTGGAGGTACATGCTTTTATAATTTGGTCAACTGGTTTTGTACCATTGTATCACGTATATGGTGAAATGGTGTATATACAAAAACTTTAACATGCCAAAGTTTCATAGTTTAATCTTGGCTACCATCTATAGCTTCTCTACTTGTAATAAATAAAGATGCAGTTTTTTGTAATATCGATATAAAATTACGATTACATATCTATTATCTAACTAGGGGTTCATGTATACACCTTCATGCTATACTAGGTAAGCATTCTTTTGATTGCCTATGGTTTTATCTTTCAGTTGGGTATTGATGTTGGATCATCATCAGTTGCAAGAGGGGTTGTAAGCCTTGTTCTTGGCTACTTGAACAGTTTGGTGATGGAGATGGCGTTTTTGTTACAGGTATTCATCTATTCATTTGAGTGGAGCGAACCGTTCAAACTTAAGTTCACTTTTTCTTGGTTGTACTTATCTCGCAAACATTTTACAAAACGTCTTTCACCAATAAAGGAAAACACCTTCTCTCTTTTCAGGCTACTGACCAAGAGGAACTTCCAGAGTTCCTTTTAGGAACATGTCGTCTAAATCATCTCGACTCTTCCCAGGCAGTTCAAATAGTAGAGTAGGTAACTTGTGTGGTGCCTGACAAATTTCTGCATGGCATGTGCCACTGACCTGTGGTTAACATCCTGATGAGAAGTTAGAGCAAAACCCAATACATGGAATTGAAAGTAAATATGTAATTGGCCATTCGTGTCATGGATCTTGTAACCGCCTTAGCTTATACAGAAAACAAAACAGAAAGCAAGAATACGGATCACAGAGAAAGTGCAGACTTGCAATCTGTATTTTCCCCTCCCACCCTCTCTCGTTTGAGGCTGGCTTATAGATGGGATAAATATACTTGCAATTTGCAATTAGCCTCTTTGTAGTGACTTTTGTATGAATAGAATTGCTGCGAATTTTTAAATGATTTGCGGTGTCTTTCCACTGTCGTAAAAGTTATAAAACCAATTGAAGAGTCTCAAATTTACGGGTATGAGAGTATACGACTGTAACTCGTTTCTTATTCTTAACGTATGTGTTGATCAGAGATACCACTTGCCCGGGAGCGGCCCCAGAGCGGCAAAGTAGCCAGTGCGATGCATCTTGACACAGCGGTAGCATTCACGTGAATCTATAACGAAGGAAAATAATTTCCCTTTTCTTGAAGGAACTGATGTTCGCTCATTGATGAAAGGAATAATGTAGGACATAAAAAGTACCAAAGAAAAAGAGTTCTGCTCCAACGTCTCAAACAAGACCCCACATCCCTATACGTAATGAATAAAAAGGCCCCACATTCCTATACCCTAATGAAATAAAAAGACCAATCATACAAATTGCAAACCTTTCAATTCTCTGAACTAGTGTTCAGGCTTAAGTTGAACACATTGGTTTGCCAAAATTTGCCTCTTGAATTTTTGCAATTCAGTTGCTTCATGTATTTTTTGCAGTTTAGCTGACACATGTAAGATCAGAGCTCCTTGTTGCCCCTTCATCAACATCTGAATCTTGAGAATATTTATGTCTTGGCCTACTCATTTGTCTCCCCAATCACCTACTCTCCTTGTAGTCACCACTTAAAGAGTGGGGGTGCTAGTAGTATTCACTATCAGAGGCTTCCAACGTCAACAAAAAAATATTTATGTACTTGGTATTTCCCTCTTAATGTGTCCTAGGAGTGTCAAAATACAAAGTATTCACCTCTACCTTAGCATCATCCCAAGACACCTTAGGGGTTTTATGCAACCTTAACCACCTCCAATCTTCTAGAAGTCACCATGAACCATTCTCTGAATATCACTCATCGAGATAGGGAAATGGTCTCTCAACCATTATCAGTCCCAAAGCATGTTCTTCCTCCCACCACAAAGCTAGAGAGAGATAATAAACATCGAGAAAAATGTTGAATCGCAACCTGATGCCCATGGTTTCTTATGTATCCAAGAAATTTATACATATTCGTTATCTTTAACCAATTAAAGTGTTTTCTCGCAAGCCCATATGCCTCAAAATGAGGGTTAGTAGTGTGTCCATCAAAATATCCCATTTGGCCTTATGTGTAATAGCTATGAGTAGAAGAATTAGAACATAGCCAACATCCATCTTAAATTTATTCATAATGATTATTTGTTGTCCAAACTGCTCCATGGTTGCCATCACAAGCAACTTTAAACTTTGTGGCTAACTTTTTTGTAGGCATATCTAATATGTTATGACATTGGGGGATGTTGGCGGAGCTTGTAATGCTTGCTTAAAATTTATACTTGAAATGTACTTGAAATTTATACTTGAAATGTACTATTTGCTTAAAATTCATTAATAACAACCTAATGGTGATTCAATCCAAAAACTCCTTGAAAAATATAAAGGATGAAATTTATACTATTTGTTCGGAATGAAAAATGATACCATGTATTTTCTTTATTCCCCTTGAAGGTTGATCATCTTTCTGGTCCTATGATCATGGTTGTGAACTTCCTATATCTTAATTTTATGGGATGTTGAACATAGTCATACCACTTGAGGACACAATCTTATTTGACAAGGTTTAGTCGTACATTAACAGGCCTGAGGCCCTGAGCTCATGAGTTTGCAACTTTTTGGATGATGAATGGTCTTATAGACAATATAGGCCTTCTCTGTATGTTTATTACTTACTCACACACACTTTGCCAAATAATTCATACATCACATGATCTATCCAATAGAAGAACACTTTTATGTTTTCAATGTTGAGCTCACAAAAAGTATGTACACATTGTTTGTTGGGTAGCACAAATTAGTATGTTAATGCCTTATCACTCAGCTTCTTTTTAACCTTATCAAGAGACAAATACACACACCCATTTCCTTTCCCTAATTCAGTGCAAGATTGAAATGGCACATGTATATCTTAGCTTCCATACTTAGTTACCACATGGTAACTCTCTCTTGCTTATACCAATATGTGTATACCTTTTCACATGACCAATAATAAAACACATAGGATCTTATTGTCCACATATGTGACACCTACTGATAAGATAGGCCTCTAGCACCATCTATAACTTCCAAAGCACAAGATAAAAACTTAGGAACCTAGTTGAGACCTAACTCCTTGATTGCCTCATTCGAACAAAGATTCTAGGTTCTACATGCTTCCTCAATCCATGTTTTTACCATTATAATGAATTGATTTACAAATATCATTTTGAGGAGACTAACCCTAATGGTATGTCATGTACACATCCTTGAATAGACCACCTTAAGGTTGGTATCGTTAATATCAATCTACTAGATCTTAATCATCATAGTAAGACACCATAACAAGAAAGATTTTGATGATGTTAACCAAGGAAGTCATAGAAAAGGTTTTGCTATACTAAAAAATGAAAATGGGTTTTAAGCCTTTTAATACCAATAACCCTTTGATGTTTGTACATTACCATCTAGATCTAACTATTTCCTGAAATAACATGTCCTACCAATGGGGTTTACTCCTCTAATTTGTTCAATCAAGGTCCATACTTGGTTAGCCTGTTGAATCCATCTCTAATCTCATTGATTCAATGCATATCTTATATAGTCCCTCCATAGACTTTGTGTAGAACATAAGCTCACTCGATCATCTATGAAAAACACACTACCATTCTATGTTAAAATCCAAATCTCTCATGCTCTTATAATATCCAACCAGACCAACATAGTTCCTATTTTAAGTAGATTCTCATTCTTGATTTATTTGTGGTGTCTTCTCAAGTTTTACCATATATTCATTATAGTTTGTGCTTATTGAACTTCTTCAAGGTCTACTCTTCTCCTAGATGTTTTGTTTGTTTGATTTAAATTTCTAAGAAGAATGTAATCTTAGAAAACAAATTGTTTACCACTGGAGGGGTTGTATTGGCATATTAGTTTATTTTAGGCTACACCACAAAGCAACACTTATTAGAATTTAGTTTAAGTTTCATAGAAATGTGTTGTTTGACACAAGACTTACAACCTCAAGTCCTCATAAAATGGCATATTGTGACTCTTCTTTCTCCATGTCTCATGAAACTGTGTTATTGAGAGTGAACACATCAATTTTTAGGGCATGTTGCCAAAAGGGATGCAAAAGATTATCTTGGATAATTATTAATGATATAGTGTCCATGAATGTATGGCACCTTTCCATTGAAACCATTTTAAGTTCAGGCATTCCAAGTGAAGATAGACGTGGAACAATACTGTACACCTTCAAAAGATATTTGAATGCTTGTCTTATAATATTCTCAGCCTCTAAGTAGTGAAGTGATTTGATATTCTTTCCAAATTGATTATGTACCTCATGCTTAGTTTCCTTGAACATCTTAAAGGATTATAAATTGTGTCTATAAGATACACATAACCATGTCTATATAAATAATCAATAAATATAATGTAGTATTGATTTACTATTTAAGTTATGTAACTTAAAATTCCACATATATCAATATTTACAATAACTAATAGGTCACTATCATTTTTACCAATCCCATTAAAAGGTTCTTCAGTAGTCTTTGCAGATAAAAAGATTTGAACACCTTATAAGACTCAAAATTGAATATGTCCACATATTTATCCTTATGAAGATTGGTTGTTCTTCTCATTTAAGTGGGTCAATCAAGATGTTATAGATAAGTACAACTTGTGTCGTTAGTTTTGAGTCATTTGTTAGTTATGTTGAATATTCCTTTTTTCAATTATATAATACATACACCATATAAATAGGTGCATTTCTAGCAAATTTAATACATTGAGAATGATACCCTTTAAAATAAAGAAAAATCATTTGATGTATGGGATCAATGGGGAGTGGAGTGAATTAAGATATAAAAACCTAAACAAAATATGTTATAACTTAAAAATCTATAGCAAGATAAATGCACAAGTACAAAAAGCAAGGGAGAGAGATTTTGGAAGAACCAAACGTGAAGGAAAGCACATATAGTGGTTCTGTCTCTCAAGGATGTAGCTCCCACTGCTTAGAGGGTCCTCTAGAATTTTGTATCTTGAGAATCGCCTTATATTTTATAATAAGATATTACACCAAGATACCCCTCTATTGAGTTCAAGAGTAACTATCTTCACTTTTCCGAGCAAGGGAGCCAACAACCTAAAAAAGGGACTCACCTCCCTTACCTTGGCTAACTGTGCTTTACCTTCATCTCCCTTAGCCAAGGAAGAATTTTAAGTCATCACCTTCGAGGGAGAGAATGAAATATGGACAAGGAGCTTAACATATAATAAGTAGGAACGTCTCTCTCACAAGATTCCTAATTCACTATAATGATTGTAGTGAATAGTTTGCTCAAGTAGTGATTAGAGGCTCTAGAGGTACAAACTCTCAAGTATAGCATAGAAGCATATATGGTAACATTGGGACAATAAAAACATGTCCTCTTTGTAGTTGATGCTTCCTACTGGCTATTAGAGATAGTTAGTACAAATTTTATCTATTTTGAGGGATGGTGGGATGTCTCAACATCTATATTTTCACTTTATCCCCCTCTAGTAGATATATTTGCACTTCACAAAAGCTAGAACCACAATTTCTTCAGGACTAGTAGGAAAAAAAACCTCTAGGTCAATGGGTTAAGTTTTTCATCTGAATTCTTGACTGATGGACATATTGGATTTGATCTTTTGTTTGTTGGTCGGGTTTTAAGTCAGTTTAACTCAAATAATGAGCATAATAAGACATCCACTACAGTCACTAATATTAGAAAATATATAAAGTTATACTAGGAGGTTCTCCACACTATGAGAGACTAATCACACTTGGTGACAAAGTTAGTATTTTTAATCAATAATTTTGCATCGTGTGGAATTTTAACCTACATTGCTAAAATAAGAAAATGAGCCAATACCAACCCAACCAACCTTTTATTTGTTCTAATTCTAAAATCAACCTATATTTAATATATTACATTTTAAATAAACCAAGAAATAAGTATTTATTCTTGTATTTGGGTGGAGGATAGATCCCAAGCAACTCCCTAGATTTGACCATGTTCACTAGGGCAAACTCAACTGACGGCAAGTGTAAGACCCTTGACCTGACTTTATGGTTAAACATACTTCATTATAATAAGTGTGTGCTTAAAACCTTAATCAAACTCTAATTTATGCTTTGATATCAAGTAAAAAAGATATGTTTTAAGTTTGGTCTAGTTTGGTCATCGTTTAAGTAAGTTTTGTAATTATTATACTTATGTGGACTTTCATGCAATTTTCCCAAATCTAGGGTTTTTCTATAATTTTCACATGTGACATGCCTCATAAAATATCTTAACATAATCGATATATTTGCACCTTTGAGTACCTATATGCGCCATCGGATGTGGGGTGTTTTCTAACTTAGGGTGGAGACCTAGGGTTTCTCACCTAAGTACCCCAATTCGATGATTCTTCTTTAAATGTTAGGGATCTGATGGTTTTGCTATGAGAATGAAGGATCCTATGTCCTTTTTTTCTGTTGCATGAGATTCTATGATTTCCTCTTGAGGCACAACAGTCGATGGTCTTCCATGTAGTGAGCACCAATCGATGGTGGATCAGGATTGCATATGTGGCTAAGTGAGGGAATGATCTGATGGCTCATTTGATGATAGAACTTAATGGTTCACCTAGGTTGTCAACTAATAGCTCTCCTAGATTGACAACCGATGGTATATATTTTTCATGGATGGAAGGTTTTGACCTTTGGACACATGGCATGCATGCTTTCAACCCCAAACCCACCTTCCTCTCCCATACTAGCTTTATATACTCCTCTCCTTTCTCCCAAATGAACTCTTTGCACCCCTTCATCTCCTTCTTGTTTCTTGAGAGGTCTGGCCCTCTTGCTTGGTGGAAGAAGAAGAGCTCTTGAGGGTGAAGCTTAGTCAAGCTAGGTTGCATGTTGATTGTTTGGAGCTTCCTAACCTAGCTTCTTTCCCCCAAATAAGCAAGATCTTCTTCCTTATCTTTGTTTTTCTTGTTGCCCTCCTTCTTATCTCTTCTTCCTTGGATAAAACCTTGGTGTTATTGGTGGAAGTTTGATCATGTGGTTGAAGAACATCTTCTTTCCTCTCTTTTACCCTAGATCTACTTTGTTCTTGGAGAAAGAAGCTATTTTGGATCGTTTGGAGTACTAAAGCTAGGGTTTCTCTTCTCTCTTTCAATCTACCTTGTTATTTGGATGTTCATCACCCTCCTTCAGACAAGTTATATAACTTTCATCCCGTTTCTTGCTTGCTTTTAACTTGATATATGTAGATCTTGCCTTAAAGATGTAGTAACATGTAGAAGGATGATCCTTTGAAGGGTTTGAGTGTATGTAGTGGTGTTTGTGTAGGTAAAATACCCCTAGATCTTGTGTGCATTCTTCTTTTGAAGTATTTTAACTTGATATATGTAGATCTTGCCTTAAAGATGTAGTAACATGTAGAAGGATGATCCTTTGAAGGGTTTGAACATATGTAGTAGTGTTTGTGTAGGTAAACTACCCCTAGATCTTGTGTGCATTCTTCTTTTGAAGCAAGCTACCTAAAATTTGCAAGTATACCAATTGATGGTTTCCTTGAAGTGTAGAATCAATTGTTTCTCCTTAAGTAAGATGAACTGATTTCTCATATGAGCTAAGAAAAGATGGTTTGACTCCTCATGAATCAATTGATGGTTTATACTTAGTTGTCAATTTTATGGTTTTCCTTTTGCATTTCATTCGATCTTTCACTAGTAAGTGAATCATGAGTTTTACTTAGCTTGAGAATCGATGGTTACAATTGATTCACGAATTGATGGTCATGTTTGATATGTAAGTTGATGCTCTCATCAAGTAGATGAATTGATGGTTTCATTTCACTTGAATCAAAGGTTTTTACTTAGTGTAGAATATCTGATTTCACTTAGTCTTCACAACCGATGGTTTACCTAATGCTTGACAAATGATGGTTTCACTAGATTGACAAATGATGGTTTCACTAGCTTGACAAACGATGGTCTACCTATTGTTCATAACTGATGATCTACCAGTTGTTCACAACTGATGGTCTACATGTTGTTTACAATGGATGTTTGTCTATTTTCTTGCAACCGATGGCTGTTCTACTCTATGGGGTGAATAATCAACTAAATTAAGAAAACTATGACTTCACTAGGTACATGATTCGATGGTTTTGTCCAATATGGAAATTGAGGGTTTTATTGAAGCCCATGATTTGATGGTTATGCCTTGTGAAATATATAAGTCTATATTTGTGCTTAGTAAGTGAACGGATGGTCTTTCTGTGACCATGATTTGATGTTTTTTTCTTGACTGCATCTATGCTTTGATGGGATGCTAGGTATAAGAGTCTATGTTTTTGCCAAAGTATGTGTATGAACCAATAGATCACCTGTGGGAGTTGATTTGTGATATCAATTCCGATCTACCTTGTTGAATCTTAATTAAGATAATTAAGTGGCAATGGTTTAATATATCTACCTTCATCTAATGTTTTAATGATGGAGATTTACTCTCATAATGATAATGGTAACCCTATTATGTTACTTTGAGAAAATCATAGCTCTTATGATTAATGAAATCTTATCTTAAATCTGTATACAACAAGTGAGTTAATGATTTGTAGAACCTTCTCCAAAAGTATTAAAAGATAGTGATGGTTTTGCAGGAGATAATGTGAATGGTCTAATCTACCTTTAGGCATGACTTGAGCCCTAATAGAGGTGTAATCCTCTTCATGATTGACAAAGGATTAGTACCCTATGATGTTATGATAAGGAATATGTCTCATACAGTTTATATCTTCTGGAGTTGTTATATACCAATGTTTTTGTAGAAACATTTTAGGGTTTGTTGTTAACTTGATTGATGCAACCTGAACTCACCCTAGCAATAACTAATCAAATGAAACCCTAATCATGTAGTACCCTCTGTTGTAGAACTATTCCAATGTTAGGACTTATTGGATAGTAAAATGAGTATTCCAGAAGGGAAATCAGAGTCATATATTATTGAGTATATGCAAATGTACGGGAGGGTATATCCTTTTCATCCTGATCCCAAGGTTTTAGAGAATGGCCGAGGCCATATCTCAGATGAATGAATATGTATATGTGATGTGATTCAAGATAGATGTGTTGTACCTTAAATGATAGGGTTGAATACTCTAGTTTCTAGTGTCGTGGCCTATGTACTAGGGGGTACTAGGTTGTTTGTAGCTTGATTGATATGTCACTGTGGCAGACTCATACTGACCAAGGGGAAGAGGTCTTAGGATTTTAACTCTCCTAGATCTTATAAAGAATTGACTGCGACTATAAAATAGTCAGTTGGAAGTTTGAGTGGTATGTCTCAAATTGCCTAGGGCTTAATGAAAAATGTAACTCGGTCGTGTAGCCTATTCGATAGGGTTACTTGACAACATACATTGGATAATAACTCTTGCCTTGTTTCTGTAATATTTAATTGATGCATAATACAGTAAGAAAAATAAACTGTTTAAATGGTGACAACTTTACTTGTTCTTCCAAATATAATAATAATTCTTCGATGTTGTAATGATATCTTCCTTATGTGTTTGTTTACATAATTTGTTGTAAGAAATACACATTGTTGAGAGTTATATCTCTTGTTGGGAAATGGTTATCACCTCGTGGGTCACCACATCTTTCTTGGTGATTATCGGTGGCATTGTCAGGCCCATGGTAGAGAGGAGTAGCTTGGAATCAGTAGGAGTAGAAGGTTGGCTAGTTGTTAGTGTGTCCAACAATTGTCCACATATTCTTAGGTTTGGGCGGGGAAGTTTTGTAGATGATGTACATCGAATGTATTTTTTGGCAATATACTTATGATTGTATATGATGTAAATATGTGGACAATATCTTTTGTGTACAGGTTGTGGCTAAGGCCACTAAAGAGTTGTATAGATACCTGGTATGGCATCTGCTTTTATGTAAATATGTGGACATTATCTTTTGTGTATAGGTTGTGGCTAAGGCCACTAAAGAGTTGTACAGATACCTAGTTGCTTGTAGCTTGATTGATATGTCACTGTGGCAGACTCGTACTGACCAAGGGGAAGAGGTCTTAGGATTTTAACTCTCCTAGATCTTATAAAGAACTGACTACGACTATAAAATAGTCAGTTGGAAGTTTGAGTGGTATGTCTCAAATTGCCTAGGGCTTAATGAAAAATGTAACTCGGTCGTGTAGCCTATTCGATAGGGTTACTTGACAACATACATTGGATAATAACTCTTGTCTTGTTTCTGTAATATTCAATTGATGCATAATACAGTAAGAAAAATAAACTGTTTAAATGGTGACAACTTTACTTGTTCTTACAAATATTATAATAATTCTTCGATGTTGTAATGATATCTTCCTTATGTGTTTGTTTACATAATTTGTTGTAAGAAATACACATTGTTGAGAGTTATATCTCTTGTTGGGAAATTGTTATCACCTCGTGGGTCACCACATCTTTCTTGGTGATTATCGGCGGCATTGTCAGGCCCATGGTAGAGAGGAGGAGTAGCTTGGAATCAGTAGGAGTAGAAGGTTGGCTAGTTGTTAGTGTGTCCAACAACTGTCGATGTATTCTTAGGTTTGGGCGGGGAAGTTTTGTAGATGATGTACATCAAATGTATTTTTTGGCAATATGCTTATGATTGTATATGATGTAAATATGTGGACAATATCTTTTGTGTACAGGTTGTGGCTAAGGCCACTAAAGAGTTGTACAGATACCTGGTATGGCATCTGCTTTTATGTAAAATGTTGAACCTATATGTAAATGTTTCTAGACATGTTTATTCTCAGTTTCAATTATTACCTTATCTTACAATGAGGTTAATTAGTGACCGATCGTGTTTTGGATTTGAGTAATCTCATTTTTCATGGTGGGTTGCTACAACAAGATGGGTATGTCATTTTTCTAGCTAACACAACTGCAATAATGACTTGTTCTAATTAACTATGTAACACATTTGAGATTAACTATAGGTCATAAAATCATTAAAATGACTTGTAACAAAGTTCTAACATACTTCTAGCAACTCTTTAATTTTTTTGAATTTTGATCTATATAACTTGACATTCTCATTCTAGGGTTTGTAGATTTTACAGATTTGATTGTATCTATCAACCTAAAATGATGTAGAAGTGTTTAACACATAAGAATGGAAATGTGACTTCGTCATCAACATATGTGCAATAGATAACTATCAAGTGAGCATCCTCCCATCCCATTTTTTAAAATGACAAATCATATCTACAAAATATTGAAGGAACAAGAACTATATTTTTTTATCTCTAGATCTCTAGAGGCATATATTGAGTTAACAAGTCCCCCTTAATTCATGCATACTAAATACATATGTTGGTCCTCAACATGTCTATCACAATAGATAAATAGATATATGTCTTAGTTATAAGAATAATTCTCTGGTAATTCCATTCATATGAAAACATTCAGAAAGATATGCAATTTGAGTATCATTTCAGTATTACTAGGTGTTTCTTCCACTTGTTTTCTCAAAAAGTGTGGGGTAGAAGAGAATAATACAAAATCTATTAATATTAAATTATATAAATAAATATTGAAACATTCAAACCACAACAAGCAAGAAAAACATGTGATTTCCACAAGTCACAATTAAATAGGAACACACTTTACTCAAATCCCAAAACAATTCATTAATAGCAAGCATTGAGTACAAGGTATAGAAGATAAACTGCAAAATGCAGAAAATGATTTCATACACTAGTACATCATGCAACATGAAAGCAGAAGGTATACATAGCCTCATACTATAAATTCCCTACATACTACATGCTAAGCTCACAAAATACAATGTATCTGACACTCTATACACTAGAACCTATAATCATTTATAGGTTTATTTTTTGAGTCATACCACTCATTGCAAGGAGTGAGAGGTCTGTTTGTGGAACCTTTAGGAACATCCTCTATGGTGCCTAATAAATCAACTAAAGTATATCCATATAGGTGACTCCCCTCACCATCTTCATATTCTTCTTATTCATCATCTGGTGACTCCCCTCACCATCTTCATATTCTTCTTATTCATCATATCCCACCACATCATCGACATCCATCTTAAGATCACCAAAAGAAAGGTCAAGCAGACACCTCTCATGGATCTATGTCCATGCTAAGATGCCACTTTTGACCATGGCATGCACCCAAAGACATGTAGGCATGGTGCTTTAGTTCAAATCCTAAAGGATGGCATGAATCTAACATATTGGATCAAAGGCATATCAGAGGTATGAGTATTTGGTGGATAGGTATGTGGAGGAACCATGTGGGTATATACATGAGAGAGTTCAAGAGAATAAATATGCTAGATAGAAGGTGCATATTGTCAACCTAGATAAAACTAAACATATGTATATGTAGCATACTTAGTAGGAAATAAAGATGGCTGGTATGGTCCTTGGTAGGTGGAGTAGGTGGATTGGCAGGAGAGGTTCATATGAGACATGAGGTGGGATATATCTTTATATAGTTAGGTGGTGGTTTGTTGCAGATAGTCAGTGAATACAAAACAGGCATTTGGATGTACTATTTGGCCCATCTGTTGTTTATTTGAAATAGTAAAGGAGTCACGACTAGGGCAGGATCGCTTCGTTGAAGATATTGGTCGTATGGTTAGGGTTCACAAGAGGAGGAGAGGGAGGAGTACACACCAATGGTGGGTATTGAGTTTGTAGTGTCCATAGAATTTCTTTATGGGGGTCTCAGTAATCACATTCCCTTTATGTTGTGTTGTGTATTTTAGATCATTGAAGAGGGATTTGTTAGTATGACGTTGGAATACTCCATAGATGAGCTGAGAGTAATGATGTTGGGACTCATTAATGTTTTTCTCTTAGTCTAAGAAATTCATACGGTATAGCATACCTATATCTCATCTATCTCACTTCTTCTTATTTTTCTCGGGATGGACATTGTTGTTGAATATAAGGGATGTGATTCTATCTTTTGTGTGGAGGGAAGATGAAGGGAGGGTTGACTATCTAGTGTACTTATGACCCAATTTATTGATGGCAAGGTGCACAACATGGTGATCTTAGGGTCATAGAGGTTGTAAAGGTTAGCATGGTCGATTAGGTTAATTTCCTTAGCATAGGTGCCATGCACCTTTACTACATTAAAAGAGAATGTTCAATCTTAAGTTCAAGGAATAAGAATTCAAGTAGATTTAAGTGACTAGAAAATAAATTCCTAATTGTTCTAAACAACAAGGTTTGAAGGCTATTCTGGCAATGATGCCAAAATTTAATGTGATTTTTATTACCCAGACAAATTCCCTAAGATAGATTATCATAGGTTTTAAACCTTTTTCACAATTGTAACTAACCCACCGGAAAGCATTTGATCCATTGTAGTATAGCAAAAGGGTCAAATCCAAATGATAACTTTTTTAACAAATCACCGAGAACAAGTTCATGAGAAAAATATTAAAAATGGATTGTTTGAGAATGATTATAAAATAGGAAATGTAAGGAACTAGACAAAAATGGGTTGAAGTAAATATTAAAGAATACTATGACATTTGGATTTCACCACCATCACCTATGCACAAACCCTAAAAGTTACAACTCAATCATCACAACAATAAAGACTAGGACCATATAAATTTGCCTCCTTGCATGGTCTCTATGCTTAGGATTATACCGAACATGCTAATTGATAGATCAAATTCAAGAACGAAGCATATCTCAATTGAAGAACAATCTAGTATATTGAGAAAATAACTATCATAACAATTAAGATAGAGTAGGGGAGACAGGGCTTCTCCTCATGCCTCAACGAGAAGGTCTACTTGCTCATAGTTATGATAAAAGCACAAATACATATATGAAGAGGAAAGCATGTCACTAAAGAAGAAGGAAAAGATGAAGAGAGAAGCCTGAGGTCTCAAACAACAGCAATTCTCTCTAAGAGAAACAAATCTGAAGATCTCTACAAAGATGATCTTCTTCCTTCTTTATCCTCTGGTTCCTTGATCCAACACCATGCTCAGAACTGAGAGTGAGCAAACTCCCCTCCAATTAGATTTTCACTTATTTCATTTCAATCATCTATTTTTTTCATGAGGTTGGTGGATGGGAAATTTTGCTCTGTCTTCCACATTAGTCAGGTAACCAGGTAGGTTGGTCGGTTTATCATCCACTTGGTGGTGCGACTGGTGAACTTTTGGTTGGCCCATAAGTCAGGGAGATTGTCCAATCATCATTCAAAAATCCCCTTGGAGAGTGAGTGGGTTGGTCAATCCATGGGGTGGATCATTTGTTCAAGAGGATGCTCGAATTTGTTGTTGGTTATTGACTTTGGGGTGGCATATATTGTGGTTGAATGACCAGTGAAGTGGATCGACCGATCACATTTGTCTTTTAGGATCTCTTTTATATGTCAATCGTGTAACCCAAGAAGTTTCATCGACCAATCAAGAGGACTCCTAAATCATGGGAGTTTATTGATCTTCAGGATAGCCTTTTGATCGAGTGAAGATGGGCTGACCCATATCTTTCTCTGGAGATTCTTGAATGGGTAGATTGATTGGTCAATCATGGATCTTTTTCACCACTCAACTTGCCTAATTTATGTTGTAAAGCTCCATTTTACTTTCTATTTCTTTTGATTTGGAATATGAATATGAGGAAGGAACTTGATGGTTCTCTTGGATGAATTGTTCTTTTCTCACCACTCTCCGGAGATGTCTTGAATGGGTAGGTTGATTGGTCGATGCATTTCTTTGCTCTAAAGATGTCTTGAATGGGTAAATAGATCGTTGATCAGGAGCCTGGTCTCCTGAACAACTTACCTAATTTTGTTCTATAAAGCTCCATTTTGCCTTCCAATTTCTTCTGAACTTGGAATATGAATCTAGAAAAGGAAATTGGTTGTGCTGTTTAGTTGAATTGCTCTTTTCTCTACATAATAGTAATAATTCTTATTAAAATTCCTAATATTTAAAGGTGAAATAAAAATCATGAAACTATGCAAAATAATAAGCAAAATTTAATGGAATTGAACAAGATTGATCTATAAAATGCAATGACAAATGTCATTAGTATGCATTCAACTACCCTGATCTTGAACGCTGCTCATCCTCAAGTAACATAGAATTACGACCAATCCTCTTGGATGTACTATTTGGCCCATTTGTTGTTTATTTGAAATAGTAAAGGAGTCACGACTAGGGCAGGATCGCTTCGTTGAAGATATTGGTCGTATGGTTAGGGTTCACAAGAGGAGGAGAGGGAGGAGTACACACCAATGGTGGGTATTGAGTTTGTAGTGTCCATAGAATTTCTTTATGGGGGTCTCAGTAATCACATTCCCTTTCTGTTGTGTTGTGTATTTTAGATCATTGAAGAGGGATTTGTTAGTATGACGTTGGAATACTCCATAGATGAGCTGAGAGTAATGATGTTGGGACTCATTAATGTTTTTCTCTTAGTCTAAGAAATTCATACGGTATAGCATACCTATATCTCATCTATCTCACTTCTTCTTATTTTTCTCGGGATGGACATTGTTGTTGAATATAAGGGATGTGATTCTATCTTTTGTGTGGAGGGAAGATGAAGGGAGGGTTGACTATCTAGTGTACTTATGACCCAATTTATTGATGGCAAGGTGCACAACATGGTGATCTTAGGGTCATAGAGGTTGTAAAGGTTAGCATGGTCGATTAGGTTAATTTCCTTAGCATAGGTGCCATGCACCTTTACTACATTAAGAGAGAATGTTCAATCTTAAGTTCAAGGAATAAGAATTCAAGTAGATTTAAGTGACTAGAAAATAAATTCCTAATTGTTCTAAACAACAAGGTTTGAAGGCTATTCTGGCAATGATGCCAAAATTTAATGTGATTTTTATTACCCAGACAAATTCCCTAAGATAGATTATCATAGGTTTTAAACCTTTTTCACAATTGTAACTAACCCACCGGAAAGCATTTGATCCATTGTAGTATAGCAAAAGGGTCAAATCCAAATGATAACTTTTTTAACAAATCACCGAGAACAAGTTCATGAGAAAAATATTAAAAATGGATTGTTTGAGAATGATTATAAACTAGGAAATGTAAGGAACTAGACAAAAATGGGTTGAAGTAAATATTAAAGAATACTATGACATTTGGATTTCACCACCATCACCTATGTACAAACCCTAAAAGTTACAACTCAATCATCACAACAATAAAGACTAGGACCATATAAATTTGCCTCCTTGCATGGTCTCTATGCTTAGGATTATACCGAACATGCTAATTGATAGATCAAATTCAAGAACGAAGCATATCTCAATTGAAGAACAATCTAGTATATTGAGAAAATAACTATCATAACAATTAAGATAGAGTAGGGGAGACAGGGCTTCTCCTCATGCCTCAACGAGAAGGTCTACTTGCTCATAGTTATGATAAAAGCACAAATACATATATGAAGAGGAAAGCATGTCACTAAAGAAGAAGGAAAAGATGAAGAGAGAAGCCTGAGGTCTCAAACAACAGCAATTCTCTCTAAGAGAAACAAATCTGAAGATCTCTACAAAGATGATCTCTACAAAGAAGATCTCTACAAAGGTTGAAACAAATAATACTACCAACCTATCATATTTTCTTTTATAACATCATTTGGTTCCCTACAATTGATTATTTTCAAGCAACCCAATCTCCTGGAATCACAAAATGTAGCTTCAAATTCCCTATTTTGATTTCACATTCACAAACAATTTTCCATATCAAATCCTCCACAACACTGTCATATCATTAATATTTTAGAGAATTTCACATATTCCTATGACATTTACACAAGAATAGTGCTTATCTATGGAGAAAATTACTTTCAAGGTGATTATTGCCCCTGGGAGGAAATTGGAGTGAATGAAGGTATGGAAGGGAAAACTTGCAAATCTCTCATCTATTCACCTCAAGATTGCTTTATTTTTATTGCAATTACATTAATTACATTTTTTCCTTCTTTGACATACACATTGGCTTCCTTTTATTTATGGTATGCTCCTATTACATACAAGGGATATGAAAGAAGTGGGGGTGAGAGAGAGGATGCCACCATAAATTTGGAGTTGGGCACATTCTTTTTTGGCTATTTGATTTATTTTCACGAATGATGGGGTAAGAAGGTGGTGTAAGAAGTGTAGAAAATGATAAACTTGCGCATCTCATAAATGCAAATTAAGATCATAGGAACAATCTAAAAAAAACAACTCAATTAATTCATGTAAATTGCAAGATAATTAAAATCCGTAAGAAGTTTATATTAACTAAGAAGAGACATGTTGCAATGTAATTCTTGTCACTCACATACACTTTGCTATATTTTCCATAAAGTGATATTACTTAAGATCATTGGGGACATGATAGATTCTAGTATTGGAAATTGTGATTCATCATTTCAAAAAGGATTTATTTCATTCAAGAGGGGTACATTATTGGCCAATGACATGCAAACTAACATAAAAATATTTAAACAAATAATAGGAAGTAAATGCAATGACAAACCTAGAAAGCAAATGACAAAAAAGGGAAGATTATATGGATGGAATAGAGACATGACACCCACCCTCCACCCAGAACTTACAAATTTGATCCTCCTTGAGAAAACTCTAGTTCCAGAATGGAGGGGAAGAAAATCACTAAAATGGCCACCAAATGATGTGTTGACCCAGTGGTGGTGGTTCCTAAAGCTGGTGTGACTTTGGAGGCTGGCCCTGGAAAGAGTCCCAAGATGGTCTATCTGACCAATCTCGACTTATGTAGGATCTCAAGGGATCCTCAAGAAGTGGTGGCTTTTTGTATTGGCTTCCCCAATAGTGACAAGTAGGGGAAGGATAAGTTTGTCCTACATCAAAGTCTACATAGTAGGTGTGCATATGCATGTAGTTTTCTCATCCCACATGCTACTGCTCATGCATTGGCTACATGAGGCACATTTCATTGAGTTAGTGGCCCTATAACTAATGATCATGCTCCATTCAAGTTTGAGTGCCCCTTGATGTGGTCCAAATGCTCCTGGATCTTGTTCAAGCCATAGGGTCCATATGAGACTATAGTGTTAGACATGCATTTCTTTGTATGACATGTCAAAGGTGTTGGGGAAGGGTCAGAGTCTTTGTTGTTCACCTCCATGGAAGCAATGCATCTTCTAGAAGTTGGCTCAAAAACTTAACCCTCGATGGTGGATGATCCCTGGTGTAATGTTGGATGTGTGCACCTACATTATCGAGGTCATAGACAAATTGACTCTCACAAAATAAGATTGACTAGGCAACGCAAGAAAGTTGGTCAATGAGAGCACTCCCCCAATTGAACGACTCATCATTTGCACACACCACAAGAAGTACAAGTCGGAGGAGGTGAAATGTCGATTGCACTAGTCTAGACAAAGATGGTGTAGGCAAGGATGTAGTGAAGGTACCAGACCTTTGGGTTGTGGATGAATTGTGCCTTCATTCCATGTGGGAAAGAGGGGAGTCAGCCACTGATCTTGGCCTAGAACTTGTCAGTGACAAAATTATTGGATTGGAAAACTATGATTCTCTTGACACACTCTTCCTTCCACTATAGTCAACATCAAGGATGAGGGCAATGAGGTTAATATAGTCTAAGGAGTGCTCCTCCATGAACATACGGAAGGAGAAATTAAACTTGTTGTTGTGGCTATAGTGCATTGCGAAGGATGCAAGGAACTCCAAGATGAGCTCCTTGAAAATAGGCCGCATGCGGAATGAGAAAAGGGACATTTGAACACAGTGGGGGAGCAGAAAAGCTCATAGATGCCCAAGGCCTTGAGCATTTTACGACATGCTTGTTGGGTAAGTTGCACCACAATGTCTTCCATTGACTTGTGTTGATTCTTGTGCTAGGGAAGGATGATGGCCTTATACTTGGATGAGAGAGGAGCCAAGTTGTTGGTATGTATGCCCAGAGAGCCAATCATATGATTATTGGATTGGCATATGTTCTGATTGATTTGATAAGTATCAAAGGCAAGCTTCCAATTTATTCTAGCTCAATCAATTATGAGATAAATGACGACACAGAATGAATGTCTAAAGGATGACAATACTCAATGACGTATGTATTCAAGTTGAGGACCTGAATAATGAGATCATACAGATGCTAAGAGTATGTACATTCTTGTTATGTCCCTAGTCAGATGTCATTGTGGAAGGTTCATAGACAACAATGACACATCAAGACTAGAGTGTGTGCTGGTTGATGACAGTGTCTCATTAGTCATGATATATGATATCAAACCAAGCACATAGATACATGTTAGAGAATAGTGTATCAGACAGACCCACCATGAGAGTGACACATGGAACCATGACATGGTAGTTAGAGTCATCTCTCATAGTGATGGTGGTGATTGTGATTCTTAGACCTGAAATCACTACACTCGTCGAATGTGATTGGGTACAATTTGACATCATCAAACACATTCCTGAAACATGGGTTGTTATAATGGTGATGATGGGGTGGCTTTGACACATGAGATAGACTATGAGTGATAGATATGTGATTTGTCCCTCCCAAGGGAGTATGATGTCCATGCCACTTGATAAGTGTGACTGAGAAAGGCATGTGCATGTACATGTGAATCAATATATGATATTAATGTTGCACATATCTCAGACAGTCTTCTCTAGTTCAAGAAACATGAAAGAGCATTGAAAGGATGACAACTCCATGCCTTGATTTCATTCAGGATATCAGAAACAAAGGAATTATACATTCACTAGAACACCAATCACAGACTGTAGGATTGAAAGTTGTTCTCCAACTTTCCTTTTCACTTAGGTAGCATTGATGTGCGACTAGGCACCACTCTTTGCTTGTGATGTCATCAGTTAGTTATGGACATTCACTACCAACGTGAAATGGGACATATAGGGTCACACACAAAGGATTAACATGGAAGAGGAGTTTATCCATGAATAATGTTTGGATTGATTACTAAAGTGTTTAGGTACTCAATCAAACATTCAATCAATAGACTTGACTCAAAATCATCAAGTTCAAGTGTTGAACCAACTGATTTGAGTGTCAAATTGATTGAGAACTGAATTGATTGTGTTCTGCACAACAAGGACCACCAACCAACTGGTTCACTAGGTGAACCGATCGGCTCATGGCCAGTGAGACAAATGGTTCACTCTGGTGAACTGATTGGTTCATTTGTCCAAACGAGCAGTGTTTGATTTTCCTGATTTGTAAGAAAAAGGTTTTTCATTTCACTTGTTCAATTTGATTGGGACACGAATTAATCTTTGCATTAATTAGAAATGAATAAGGAAAGTCAATTGTGGCAAGTCTAGGAAGTGAAATGACCGGTTCATTAAGTGAACCGACTAATTCACACTCCCAACCGAACGATTCACTAGTGAACCGATCGGCTCGCCTTGCCAAATGACTATTTCAGTTATGAAATGACCTGTTCGCATGCCAAAATGCAAATTGTTCATGGAAATTTCGGACCCTTCTACTCCCACACAGATTGGGAACACTGACCCATCCCTCTACTATAAATAGAGGGGTACATGGGGATTCTCCAGAGACATAACTCAGAACATCAGTTGCTCTGTAAAGTTGTTGTCCTCTTTGGTTGTGGTAACCAAGAGAGCCCAAACAAGTTTCACCCGTCCAGGGAGGAACAACGAGGGAAAGACAACTGTAGAAAAGCAACTGGTTGTGGGAGAGGGTTTTGATGACTAGTACACTGACAGAAGGGGGTGAATCCTTCTAGCCCATCCTTCAGGACAACTAGAGTTCCCGATAGTCCGTGTGGACTATCTGTAGAGGTGGGAGAATTCTACCGCCCAGGAGGACTGAAAAACCACTAGAGGGGGGTGAATAGGATTTTATAAATATTTTAACAATAATTAACCTCAAACAACTACAATTGAGATAATAAGGAGGCAAGGTGTTTAGAGTGGTTCTACCCTTAGCCAAAACTAAGGGAGTCAGTCCACTACCCAATTGTTTCCAATTGAGATTTTGAAAGTATTTAAATTTTATTGCCTCGCAAGGATGTTACATAAAATTACAAATACTTTCACCACCCTTTGGACAGCCTTCACCTAGAATAGTCCCACCAACCTCGAAGCAACCTTCCTTGAAGTAACTTCAAGCTCCCCCTTGAAGTAGCCTTCCTCTTGATGTAGCTTCCCATTGAGACAACCTTCTTGAAGTAGTCCAAAGTCCTCCTTCTCCACTGAGAAGACCCTTCTCCACCTGAGAAGATAAACGCTCTCCAATCCACAGCCTCCAACCCTAGGAGTAGCAAGGAGAGTACAAGAAATAAGAAAGAACAAGAAGGGAAAATGGAAATTACAATTATCGTTGTAGCACAAGGCTTGATTTCCTATATCAAGCGTTTTGATCTCCTAACCAATGTGTATGGAAGTGTAAGTATGGTGGAAAGGAGATTCTAGCCTATAGGACACGAGCTTGTAGCAATGGGAAGGATTAGCAAATGCTAGAGTTGCTCAATTTCTCACAACAATGGATTGCCAATTGCAAGTATATATGCTCAAGTGTTCCACAAGTGTGTATTGGGTGTCCTAAGGCATGTCCTATTTATAGAAATGACGTATGAATGCTTAAGAACGTTCTAGACACTTTCTAGGGGGTTCTTAGTGCTTAACTAGCTGTTAGTTGTCCACTAATTGCTTTAGCAACGACTAGTTAATTAATTATGAAAAGTGCAGACAGAGACAATCTCGGTCGAGGAATTGTCGACCGAGAGTCATGTCGGTCGAAGTCTTTGTCGACCGAGGGATAGTCTGGAGCAAGTGTATATAACATTCGATTCCAACTCCTAACTACCTTGTCTGCTGTGTCTAACGGCTATTTGGGTCAATTCTCGGTCGAGGAGTTTTTTGACCGAGAGTGTCTCGGTCAAGAAGTTTTTCGATCGAGAATGACTCTATTTCAATGTTTTAAACTATGTACTAAGTGTGTGTATCAGTGTGCAGTTGTGACACTATTGTAGGGGATGACCTATCTAAGTGTTGTGATTGGCTAGGGAAGATCTAAACGCTTGATTTACATGATGTCTAAGTACTTGTACATTATATACTTGTACAAGTTTTTACATTTGATTACAATCATGGAATTAAAGTATTTTGAGCATATAGATCTTCCAAAGTTGTGTCATCCACCTAGTTCCTGTAACACTCAAGTAGCACGTTAGATCCACAAGAATGAAATGTTTTCCATTATCAAAACAAAGGGATTTAAATGATGTCCATTTAGCCAACAATCTCCCCCTTTTTGAAGATGACAAACATTTCCAAAATATAAATCAAATAATCTTAAAATGAGTTGAGTTTCATACTTGAGATTTACCTTGTGTATTCCTTCTCTTGTTTATGGAATGTGTGCTTATTATTCCCCAAGAAGTATGGAACATAAAGTCCAACTCTTAGGGAATATAGCAACTTTTAATGTAAAGCCGAGAGATTATGAAACTCATTGATTGAGTATTTAAGATTTAAGATGTATATTATTTCTCCCCCTTTGTCATTTTAAAAAGATAGCCATTAAAATCATGTGTAAAAACTCCCCCTTAATTTTTTCTCCCCTTAAAAAGATAACATCAAATCATTTGAAAAGATGTCCATTTGAAGCCAAAATGTAAGGATCAGAAAAACCAACCAATTTAAGAAGCACAAATGTCAAAGAAAACATCTTCTAAGGGAGTAATGAGTAGTTGCTTCCTGAATTTATTGAATTGATCTAATGGAAGAGGTTTTGTGAAAATATCAGCCAATTGATCTTCCGTATCAACATGATGAAGGGATACATATTTTTTAGAGATGTGATCCCTTAGAAAATGATGACAGATTTCGATATGTTTGGCACGGCTGTGTAAAATAGGATTATGTGCTAAGTTTATAGAACTTGTATTGTCACAAAAGATAGGCGTGGATGAAAAAGTAAAACCATAATCGTTTAAAACTTGTTGCATATAAAGCACTTGAGCACAACAAGATCTAACTGCCATATATTCAACTTCAGTTGTAGATAGGGTAACTGTGTTTTATTTCTTGCTAAACCAAGATACTAAGGCTCTTTCTAACAAGAAACAACTTCCACTTGTGCTCTTTCGATCAATTTGACAACCAGTATAATCAGCATCAGTATAAGCTTTAAAGTCCAAAGATTGTCCTTTAGGATACCATAGACCATAACTTGTTGTGCCGGCTAAATATCTTAAAATCCGTTTGACGGCTTGAAAATGAGTTTGCATAGGTTGTGATTGAAATCTAGCACAAAGTCCAACGGAAAACATGATGTCCGGTCTAGAAGCAGTTAAGTAAAGCAAGCTACCAATTATGGCCCTATATAAGGAATCATCAATAGTTTCCCCATTTTCATCCTTATCAATTTTAGTAGAGGTAGCCATTGGAGTATAAGCATTTTTGCAATGTTCCATCCCGAAACATTTTAAAAGTTCATTTGTATACTTCTCTTGGCTTATAAAATCCCGGTAGGCGTTTGCTTTATTTGAAAACCAAGAAAGAAGGTCAATTCTCCCATGAGACTCATTTCAAATTCCTTTTGCATAATATCACAAAATTGTTTGCATAAAGATTCAGTTGATGCACCAAAGATAATATCATCAACATAAATTTGAACAACTAGAAAGTAGGATTCATATGTTTTGAAAAATAAAGTAGAATATGAATTTCCAATGAAAAAACTGTTATCAAAGAGATAGTTTTTGAGCCTTGCATACCAATTTCTAGGTGCTTGTTTTAAACCATAAAGTGCTTTCTTAAGTTTGTATACATAGTCACCTTTTTTCGGTATTTTAAAACCAGGTGGTTGGGCAACATATACTTCTTGTATTATTCCATTTAGAAATGCACTTTTGACATCCATTTGGAATAGTTTGATGTTTTTGTGGGCAGCTATAGCTAGTAGCATTCTAATGGCTTCAAGTCTTGCCACTGGTGCATAAGTTTCTCAAAGTCTATTCCTTCTTGTTGATTATACCCTTGTGCTACCAACCTAGCTTTATTTCTTACTACTTCCCCGACTTCATTTAACTTATTTCTGAAAACCCACTTAGTTCCAATAACGGTTTTATCTTGAGGTTTAGGAACTAAGTCCCATACATCATTCTTAGTGAATTGGTTTAATTCTTCTTGCATTGCCATTATCCAATAGTCATCTTTTAGAGACTTAGTCACCTTCTTAGGTTCAATTATAGCTACAAATTCCATATTTGCAACATCTCTAAAAGATGAACGGGTTTTTACTTTATCATTAATATTTCCAATGATTAGTTCTTGAGGATGATCCTTAACGAGTCTAGGAACGGGTTGTTGTGTCTCAACTTGTTGATCATTTATAGCATTTTGATCATCTTTAGTTGATATGGTTAGATTTTCTAATGGATGAGTAATATCAACTACATCATAATTTTCATTTCTTAGTTCTTCATGAAAAGTAATGTGAATGGATTCCTCAACTTTTCTAGAGATAGTGTTGTAAACTCTAAATGCTTTACTAGAGGTTGAATATCCCAAGAAAAAGGCTTTTTGTGATTTAAAGTCAAACTTTTCTCTATCATCTTTTGTGTTCAAGATATAGCAAGTTGAGCCGAAAGTATGAAAATAGTCAACCTTTGGTTTCTTAGTATACATGATTTCATATGGTGTTTTCTTCAAATAAGAGTGTACGGTTACTCTATTTAGCACATAACAAGCTGTGTTTACTGCTTTAGCCCATAATGTTTTAGGTGTAGTATGTTCAAGCATCATAGTCCTAGCCATTTCTTGTAATGACCGATTTTCCCTTTCAAATATGCCATTTTGTTGTGGAGTGCGTGGAGTAGAAAAATTGTGAGTGTAGCCTTGAGATGTGTAGAATTCTTCAAATAGATGATTCTCAAATTCTCCACCATGATCACTCCCAATTGTGCATATTTTGTTTTGTAATTGATTTTCAATCTTTGAACAAAATTGTATGAAAACTTGAATAGTATCATCTTTATTTGCAAGAAAATGTACCCATGTATATCTACTGTAATCATCAACAATAACAAAGCAATATCTTTTCCCGCCAATAGATTGTGTCCTCATAGGTCCGAACAAATCCATATGAATAAGTTCTAGAGATCAACTAGTGCTAAGCATGTTTTTGGGTTTAAAATAAGTTTTAGTTTGTTTACCCAAAGTACATGGTTCACAATTTTCAGATTGATTAAAAGATAACTTAGGCAAACCACGAACAAGATCATATTTAACTAGCTTTTTGATAACATATGAACTAGCATGACCTAATTTTCTATGCCATAGTTGTAAATAATTTTCTTTTGCAAGTAAGAATTTTCCAACTACAAATTGCATAGAGTTAGGTCTAAGGATATATAGATTTCCAACTCTTTTTCCTTCATAAACAACATTTGTAGTATTTTCTATTAGTAACTTGCAGCAATTTTTGTTGAATAAAATACCATATCCACTATCACATAATTGACTGACACTTATTAAATTATGGTACAAACCATCAACAAGTAAAACATTCTTTATTTCAAGGTTTGTACCAATATTACCTATTCCAACAATTTTACCTTTACCATTGTCTCCAAAAGTGACTGTTCCGCTTTTCTTTTCCTCAAAAGTTTGAAATGCATCCTTGTTCCCGGTCATGTGTTTGGAACATCCACTATCAACTATCCAATCCTACAATAAAATATAGGTTTTGGTACCCATGTGATGGTCCATTATAGTTAGGTACATTTAATAACAAACTGAACATGTTTTAACAAAGTAAACTGAACATAACTTCATTCGGTCGAAAAATAGTTCGACCGACAGATGTCTCGATCGAATAATTTTTCGATTGAGAAAGTTGTTATTTTACAAGTTAAAGCTGAACTAAAATAGAAATTCACTGGTCGACAATTTCTCGATAGATTTTTGCTCCGATCGAACATTCTTCGACCGGAATAGTTGTTGTTTTCACTATAAATTTGTTGTAGATTTCAGATTTGTCATAGGCATTCTCTCATTCAAATATTTTCTTGACCGAGGATGTCTCGGTTGAACTGTTTGTCGACCGAGAATATTCTGTTTGTTTCAGTAATTTGTTTGTATTAGTTTTGAATTTAAAGCAATACATGAAGCTATCTACTTAGTTGAGATAAGACATTTAGATGTTCAAAAGAAGTGTTAGATCATATCCCAACTAAATTACATTCAAATCTTCTAAGTTTGAGGTTTGGGGACCCAAACTAATTTAGAATCCTTCTTCTTATAAGGGCATGAAAAAGAGTAATGTCCAAGACGCAAGCAATAATGACAACAAATAGAATCAATTTCATTTCTCTTTCTAGGATTTGGAGTTGTGTTCTTGGGTACAAACATGATCTTGGTCTTGGATGCTTGAGTTCTCCTAGGTTTAGGTTGATAGGATTTTTCTTTGGGAACATATCCTAAATCTCTTCTTCCATTATTACTAGAAGAATATTTCAAAATATTATCAAGAACATCATTGCCCCTTAAACCATTAATTTCTCTCTGTAGTTTAGCAATCTCATCCATCTTCTTATTGATATCTACCCTTGCTTGATCCAGATCAAATAATAAAGAGTTTCTTTCCTTAACGACAACATCATAATCTAGATGATTACATAGAATAGGTTGAGTCTGAAAATTATTCAGTTTTGTAAGCAAATCAACCTTTTCTTGAGAAAGAAGATCATGATTTGTTTCTAAATTGAGCAACTTCATATTGCAATCATTCAAAGATGATTTCAAAGTCAAATTTTCAGAAGCAATACTATCCTTTTCAAAAGAAAGATTATTCAATCTAGCATATAGATCCTCATTAGTTCTAGTAACCTTCTTTAGTTTCTTTTTGTAATCAACATATTTGTCATGAGTATCTTGTAGACTAACAATTAGATCTTCTTTTGGCAAATCAAGGAGGCTTACCTCTTGAGAATCATCACTATCATCTTCTTTGGCCATGAGACACTCTACATTCTCTTCTCCACTTTCACTATCACTTGACTCATCCCATGCAACTTTGTATGCTTTTTCTCCCTTCTTCTTGGATGAGCTTTTCTTTTCTTTCTTTTCTTTAGGACATTCATTTTTTAGATGTCCCTTCTTTCTACATTCAAAACACCTAGGAGGGGAAGAAGAAGAACCAACAACTTTGTTAGATCTAAATCTTCTATATTTCTTACCATTAACAATTAAAGCTTCTTCTCCTTCTCCATCACTTATTTCATCACTTTCTTGTGTGATGATCTTTGAAGCTTTTAGGGCCATATCTTTCTTTCTTCTTTGTTGAAGTTCACGCTCTCGTCGTTCTTCTTCCTCCAAGGTTGCCTCATGTGCTTCTAAGTTGCCAATGAGTTGCTCCATCCTTAGTCGGGTGAGATCATTTGCTTCTTAAATAGCAGTCACCTTGGTCTTGTACTTGGGAGGAAGAGACCTAAGAATTTTTGATATTTGATCTTCTTCACTGATCACTTTACCTAAAGCATTTAAACCATTCACAATAGAAGAAAATTTTGCATACATTTCACTAATAGACTCATTTTGATCCATACGAAACTGTTCAATTTTTTGCTTAAGCATTCCGGTTTTAGAATTCTTAACTTGAACAGTTCCTTCATAGGTTATGGAGAGTCTATGTCATATTTCATATGTTGTTTCACAATTTGATATTCTATTGAATTCACCAATGGAAATTGAACAATAGAGTATACTTACAACTTTTATATTCATTTGGGATGATCTTACCGTATTAGCATCCCAAGTTGCATACTCTATTTGAGGAAAGTCATATGGATTTGACACCATCCTCCATAGATCCCAGCTAATTCCTTAGAAATAGAACTACATCCTCCTCTTCCAGTAGGTGTAGTTAGTGCCATCAAAAGGTGGAGGTCTAGCCATGAGTGTCCCTTCCAAGTTGAGGTTGTTGAGTACCCCGTCACCCATTCTTCAAGATTTTGTTAGAGTTCCTTTAATCCTTGCTCTGATACCAAATGAAAAACCAATAGAGGGGGATGAATAGGGTTTTATAAATATTTTAACAATAATTCAACTCAAACAACCACAATTGAGATAATAAGAAGGAGGCAAGGTGTTTAGAGTGGTTCCACCCTTAGCAAAAACTAAGGGAGTCAGTCTACTGCCCAATTGTTTCCAATTGGGATTTTGAAAGTATTTAAATTTTATTACCTCGCAAGGATGTTACATAAAATTACAAATACTTTCACCACCCTTTGAACAGCCTTCACCTAGAAGTAGTCCCACAAACCTCAAAGCAGCCTTCCTAGAAGTAGTCCCTTGAAGTAGCCTTCCTCTTGAAATAGCTTCCTGTTGAGACAACCTTCTTGAAGTAGTCCAAAGTCCTCCTTCTCCACCTGAGAAGATAAACCCTCTCCAATCCGCAGCCTCCAACCCTAGGAGTAGCAAGGAGAGTAAAAGCAATAAGAAAGAATAAGAAGGGGAAATGGAAATTACAATTACCGTTGTAGCACAAGGCTTGATTTCCTATATCAAGCATTTTGATCTCCTAACCAATGTGTATGGAAGTGTAAGTATGGTGGAAAGGAGATTCTAGCCTATAGGACACTATCTTGTAGCAATGGGAAGGATTAGCAAATGCTAGAGTTGCTCAATTGCTCACAACAATGGATTGCCAATTGCAAGTATATATGCTCAAGTGTTGCACAAGTGTGTATTGGGTGTCCTAAGGCATGTCCTATTTATAGAAATGGCCTATGAGTTCTTAAGGATGTTCTAGACACTTTCTAGGGGGTTCTTAGTGCTTAACTAGCCGTTAGTTGTCCACTAATTGCTTTAGCAACGGCTAGTCAATTAATTCTGAAAAGTGCAGACATAGACAATCTCGGTTAAGGAATTGTCAACCGAGAGTCTTGTCGGTCGAAGTCTTTGTTGACCGAGGGACAGTCTGGAGCAAGTGTATATAACGTTCGATTCCATCTCCCAACTACCTTGTCTACTGTGTCTAACGGCTATTTGGGTCAATTCTCGGTCGAGGAGTTTGTCGACCGGGAGTGTCTCGGTCGAGACATTTGTCGACCGAGAATGACTCTATTTCAATGTTTTAAACTAAGTACTAAGTGTGTGTATCAGTGTGCAGTTGTGACACTATTGTAGGGGATGACCTATCTAAGTGTTGTGATTGGCTAGGGAAGATCTAAACGCTTGATTTACATGATGTATAAATACTTGTACATTATATACTTGTACACGTTTTTACATTTGATTACAATCATGGAATTAAAGTATTTTGAGCATATAGATCTTCCAAAGTTGTGTCATCCACCTAGTTCCTGCAACACTCAAGTAGCATGTTAGATCCACAAGAATGAAATATATGTCATTATCAAAACAAAGGGATTTAAATGATGTCCATTTAGCCAACAAGGATGATAATCAACTACAGTATGGGCCAAGACCAGGAGCTACACAGACACCGTCAAAGACAGGTGGTTGAAGACCGCACTAGCTGTGAGGTATTGTCACTGAGCAAGCCTCTTGCTAAAACAATCCTTCCCATTACATAGATATTGATGCGATCTGCTAGTTATGGGTTTTATGGTCAATTCAAATTTTTGTTTCTGTTGCCTGCTCCGACCACGTAACCAATAGTGGTATCAGAGCCACATCAATACTCTATGTTTTGGGATAATCTATATGATCAGATTTTGGTTTTACCTTCTTTTATTTATTGCATATGATGCAAATATTTAAATGACTAATGTGAATATCTAATTAATACCACATGATCCCAAACTAATATATACATATATGATATGGTATATATGCAATAGATACACGTCACCCTAAAAAAGTTTTGATGGTGGATGTGTAGCATGGTTATGGCCTATAAACCCTACGTGAATGTGTGTGGTTGGTTATGGTTGGTTGCATCTCGGTCTACGCATTGAGCCCTCTTTTTCTTTTCTAATGTTACTCGAGATAACTTGAGATTCTCTTATAACTTTGTTCTCCTTAAATGTACCTCGCGGTTTCAAACAGATTATGTAAAAGTATGACAGTTTTTTTTATGACAAAGACTTAAGATGACCGCTTGATGGACCAAGATGACCGACTGAGGAGCAGTTGGTGGCCTGATGAGGAGCCCGATGACCCGAAAAGCCGACCGTCTGTAGGAGCCAGACGATCGGTTGGTGACAACCAACCGACCGGCCAGGAGGCGAGCCTATCAGTCATAGGATGAGTTGATCAACCCCGAATGGCCTAAGCACGGACCTTCATCAACAACAGGTTGCATGTGATGTACACCTTAGATGACCATAATTCCTTATGGCTCCAAAGAACTATGATAGGATCGCCATAATCATTATTTTATCGTTATTACATGTTTCCATTTGTGGGATATAGCATGTATATGATACATACTATATATGTGGTGATTGGATACTTATATGCATATATAAGCGTATTAGAAATCCCTCAACAAAATATTAAGTTTAAGATGCCTTCCAAAAGCAGCACACATGAAAATCTTGATCGACTAAGTGTGGGCATGCCCTAGCGTGTTGCACCATCTATCTCATGGAAGTGTGATGGTGAATATGTAGGTCTGCCCTAGCAGGGTGCATGTTCATTGTGTTGGCGTTTGGGTCGAACTTAACAAGGTGACCTTGATCGGATCAATCACCTTGTGGCATGTAGATGTTCATGACAAAGAATTGTGCATAACATCTATCCAAGAATTGCATATGATGCAATTGGTAAATGTTACCTACCTTAATTGTTTGATTATGGACATTGGCGTTGGTCGGGTAATAACTCAATTGTTTTGGATCTTGTTTCATTAGAAGGTTGTACGCTGCAATCTTCTAAATTAATACTTGAGGGTTATCAATTTGATCAAAATAGTGGGAGCGATAATTAATTAAAGACCTAATTAATATTGTCAATTTTCAAATCAAATCAAATAAAAAGAGTTTTGGATTAAAATTACAAATTTCCTTTTTGTAGAATAAATGGCTACCAACAACAATTACTTTTCGTTGCGATCGGTCCTTGAGAAGGACAATCTAAATGGGAACAACTTCCACGATTGGTTTAGGACATTGAGAATTGTTCTCACTCAAGAGAGAAAGCTCTATGTCCTAGATACACCAGAGCTAGAAGAACCCGCTCCGAACGCACCAAAGGCTGAAAGGGATGCTTACAAGAAGCATATTGAGGATGCCATTGATGTGAATTTCTTGATGGTGTGCTCAATGAACTATGAGTTGCAGAGACAACATGAGAACATGGACGTCATTAAGATGGTTAGCCATCTCAAGAACATGTATCAAGACCAAGCACGATAAGAGAGATATGATGTCTCTAAGGCATTTTTCAAGTGTGTCATGATAGAAGGAGATCTAGTAGGCCCTCACACACTCAAGATGATTGGGTATGTAAATAATCTAACTCAACCGGGATTCCCTCTGTGCCAAGAGTTGGCTACTGATGTGATACTGCAATCATTGCCATAATCCTACAGTCAGTTTGTGATGAACTACAACATGAACAACATTGACATGCCACTGACAGAGTTATTGGGCATGTTGAGGACAACTGAGGCACCGATGAAGAAAGACAAACCCAAATATGTGATGATGATCAGTAGAAAGAAGGGAAATTCTAAAGGCAAGGGCAAGGTCAAAGCAAAGAAAGGATCTGATACTAGCCAGCAGCCCAAGTCATCATCAACTCTCAAAGCCAAGGGAGGGGTGAACAAGGGAGGCAAATGTCAACATTGTCATGAGCCAGGACATTGGAAGAGAAATTGCCCTCTCTACATAGATGAACTAAAGAAGAAGGAGGGGGTGGAAGTCTCCACCTTAGGTATCATGAATTAAACTTAAAATTCTTCTTTATCTTAGGTATATGATACCAAGATATAGATCTAACATATATGATGTGCAGAATCTAAGGAGAAGTGATGGCCTTTATGAAAGGACTAAGAAGGAACACTCATCAACGTTGGAGCAAGTGTTGCTGCCATAGATAGTAGTACCTTTTAGTTTATTTCATCCCAAAGGGCATGTAATAGAGTTATGAACTGCGATTTCATTTTTCCAATAAATAGAAACATTTTATTTTTGCATCTTGTAATGATAAGGATGTCTATCAATAAAGTTCATGTTTCAATTTCAAAGATATGATCTTTTATGGCAATGCCTTATTTATCCTGTGGTACTTGGTATGCATGAGATAAAATAATAATACCTAAAAGTTATTGACGACTCAAACAATAAATTAGCATTATCATCTAAACAAATGAATGAGAAATTCATCTCTAGGTTCTATGTTGATAGATAAACTAGACTCTCTTGGTCAATGAGTCATTAAGAGATATGAATGTCTTGTTTATTGGGCATGATGACAAGTCACTCTTCACTAGATGTAGTGGGAGAATGACTATTCTATTAGGTATAATACATATTGATGTATATACATACCTATTGGAGTAAATGTTGACACTTTAGATATGGATATCTTGAAATGTTCAAGAGTATCATAAATGAAGAACAAACTTGGTAAAAGTATTAATTCTTTGATATGATCAATGAACGAGATACTTAAACCAAATGTTTGAGGACCTTGTGAGTAACTTTGATAGTGTATCATAGAGAACTCATGATTAAGGCATAATTATGTCTAATTTAAGAAGGAATCATACTCTATATAGTAAGAGCATGATCATCAAACAAATAACTAATCTTCTAGAATTCTTCTAAAGAACGTGCTTTACACTAAATAAAGGTAAAAAAGGAGATTAAGACCCACAAGTGTTGTGGATTCTCAAATTCCTTATGTAACAGATACACCTAATATATCTAGTAGAAAACACCTTGAGCTTGATGAATAATGATATCCTACAAACTCAAAGGTGATGAATTGGTCAAATGATGATGAGCCAATAATCTATCTAGATGATGTTGAGAAACCAGATTTTGAGTTATGGCTTGAAGCCATAAGATCCAAAATGACTTCCATGTGAACCAAATAAGGTATGACCTTAATGGTAGCACTTATAGGGATAAAACCCATAAGTGCAATTGGGTCTTAAGAGTTAAGACTGACATGGATGACATTTGAAGATATGATTGGCTGAGATAAATTCAAGTGTGTTCAAGGTGTTGAGACTAGTGATTTTATTTAACCAATTGTAGGGGGTATAGGCCATAAAGGATCATGCTTGCTATTGGAACTTAAAGACTACGAAATTTGGCATATGGATATTAAAACTACATTCCTAGAAGGAATAAAATTAGTTTGTGTATGAGACACAGCCTGAAGGGTTTTATAATTCCATTAATGCAAATGTAGTGTATAAGTTACAAGAGATTAATCACTATGATTGATTAAATACAAGAACCTCAGAATTGGAGTCTTTACTTTGATTATGTAGTTAAAAGGTTTGACTGATATATCGAAATAAATAAGGGATCTATGATTACAAAGATTTAGTGGGAGTGTATTCATATTCCACATGATGATGAGGAATAAAACGAAACGGGTGTGAAAACCCTTCTTTAAGGAATAAAGAGAAATGTCCTATGTGATAGGAATAGAGGCCAATAGAGATAGTTCTCGAAATTCTCTTAACCTGATAAAGAGAGAGCATACATTGGCAGTCTGTACTCAAGGGTTCAATATGCAAAAATTTAGTGGGAGAAAACTTGTCCATATTATATGGAGTTAGTCTCTCAGATGCCTAGTGTCCAAAATTATTATGAAGAATAGGAACACATCGATAGATGCCTTGTGTATTCATAATTGGATCTATCATGTATTTAATCATCCCATTATCTTGTATGTATTGGACATGACAAGAAAATATATGTGCATTCATCATCTTGCATGTATTGGACATGACAATATAATATGCTCATCCTGCTATCTCGTGTGTAATGGACATGATAAGTGGATGTCTGTCTATTTCCAGTGAGAGTCACTAAAATACCATAAAGAACTTATTTAAGTACTTATGAAGTATTAAAGGATTAGTTATATGGTATTAAAAGGAAGAGTTAAGTGTAAATGAGTTACACTGATGCTATATTCCAGAATGACAGAAAAAGGACCGCAAAATGCAAAATATAAAAATTATATTCAATTGTAAAGTGAGCAAGAGTTGTTAAATGGAAATGTTCCGAGTAAAATTAAACAGCCAATTAATTCTAAAAGGAATATCGAGTATCCTTGTGTTATGAACACCAGAGGATACTATATGGATCTCGAAGTTCATACAGATGAACTTATAGATATTCCAACCATTAATGACAGAGTAGAAATACTATGTCAAACAATGGAGCTAATTGTTAGGCAAAGTAATATCATATTGCATATTACGGCAATTCCATCTCATACAAAATGGCGTACAGCGAGGAGATGTGAAACATGCAATATACCTACTAAAGAAAAGTGTTGCTAATTCACATGATTAGCACTAGCATAGTAAAAACATGTGGGACATGTTTAGAGATCACTGAGAATATGATTTGAACGTGATTGGCTCTAAGTGCAAGTGGGAGTCTATTGGTATGTATGCTTAGAGAGCCAATCATATGATGATTAGATTGGCATATGTTCTGATTGATTTGAGAAGTATTAAAAGCAAGCTTCCAATTTATTCTAGCTCAATCGATTATGAGATAAATGATGGAGTAGAATGAATGTCTAGAGAATGACAATACTCAATAACATATATCTTCAGGTTGAGGACATGAACAATGAGATCATATGAATGCTAAGAGTTTGTACATTCTTGTTATGTCCCTAGTCGAATGTCATTGTGGAAGGTTCATAGACAACAATGACACATCAAGGCTAGAGTGTGTGTTGGTTGATGATAGTGTCTCATTAGTTATGATATATGATATCAAATCAAGCACATAGATACATGTTAGAGAACAGTGTATCAGATAGACCCACCATGAGAGTGACACATGGAACCATGACATGGTAGTCGGAGTCATCTGTTATAGTGATGGTGGTGATTGTGATTCTTAGACCTAAAATCACTGCACTTGTCGAATGTGATTGGGTACACTTTGACATCATAAAACGCAGTCCTGAAACATGGGTTGTTATAACGGTAATGATTGGGTGTCTTTGACGCATGAGATAGACTGTGAGTGATAGATATGGGATTTGTTCCTCCTAAGGGAGTATTATGTTCATGCTACTTGATAAGCGAGACTGAGAAAGGCATACACATGAACATGTGAATCAATATATGATATTAATGTCACACATATCTCAGACAGTCTGCTCTAGTTCAAGAAACATGAATGAACGTTGAAAGGATGACAACTCCATGCCTTGCGTTCATTCAGGATATCAAAGACAAAGGAATTATACATTCAGTGGAACACCAATCACAAACTGTGGGATTGAAATTTTTTCTCCAACTTTCCTTTTCACTTGGGTAGCACTGATGTGTGACTAGGAACCACTCTTTGCTTGTGATGTCAGAAGTTAGTTACAGACATTCACTATCAATGTGAAATGGGACCTATAGGGTCACACATAAAGGATTAACTTGGAAGAGGAGTTTATCCATGAATGATGTTTGGATTGATTACTAAAGTGTTTAGGTACTCAATCAAACATTCAATCAATAGACTTGACTCAGAATCATCAAGTTCAAGTGTTGAACCAACTGATTTGAGTGTCAAATTGATTGAGAACTGAATTGACTGTGTTCTACACAACCTGGACTACAAACTGATCGGTTTACTAGGTGAACCGATCAGCTCATGTCTAGTGAGTTGATCGGTTCACTTTGGTGAACCGATCGATTCATTTGTCCAAACGAGTAGTATTGGATTTTCCCAATTCGTGAGAAAAAGGTTTTTCTTTTCACTTGTTCAATTTGATTAGGACAAGAATTAATCTTTGCATCAATTAGAAAGGAATAAGGAAAGTCAATAGTGGACAAGTTTGGGAAGTGAAACGACTGGTTCACTAAGTGAACTGACCGGTTCACACTCCCAACCGACTGATTCACTAGTGAATTGATCAGCTCACCTTGTCAAATGACTGTTTCATTTATGAAATGACTAGTTTTCCTGTCGAAGTGCAAATTGTTCATGGAAATTCTGGACCCTTCTATTCACACACAGATTGGAAACCCTAACCCTGCCCTCTACTATAAATAGAGGGGTACAGGGGGTTTCTCTAGAGACACAACTCAGAACATCAGTTGCTCTGTAAAGTTGTTGTCCTCTCTGGTTGTGGTAACCGAGAGAGCCCAAGCAAGTTATACCCATCTAGGGAGAACAGTGAGGGAAAGACAACTGCAGAAAAGAAACTAGTTGTGGGAGAGTGTGTCAGTGACTAGTACACCAATAGAAGGGGGTGACTCCTTCTAGTCCATCCTTCATGACAACTAGAGTTCCCGATAGTCCGTTTGGACTATCTATAGAGGCGGGAGACTTCTGCCGCTCAGGAGGACGACAGTCAACCACAGTCTGGGTTAAGACCAGGAGCTGCACAGACGTCATCAAAGATAGGTGGTTGAAGACTGCACTAGCTGAGAGGTATTGTCTTTGAGTAAGACTCAGGACCAGATATATCTCGCTAAAACCATCCTTCCCATTACATAGATATTGATGCGATCTTTTGGTTATCAGTTTTATGGTCAAGTTAAATTAGAGGGGAAGTTCCACGACTTGTCGTCATCCTGTGATGGCAGTGTTGTGGGGGATTGGAATAGGTTCCTATGTGGTGAACAAAGGATCCTCATTGAGCATTGAGGTCATCAATCAGCTTCTCCATTATAGTTATGTCAGCCAGCATGGCCTCCTTGTCAAAGTCCTTACCAGCCTCCATGTTGTTATGGGCATGCTAGTTGTCTTCCTAACTCATTTCTCAGATGTTCATGCCATCAATGGACCGAGTAGAGCGCGAGCGGGAGAAGGTGGGATCCATCATATTTGCCTTGTCATAGCTCTTGTTAGAGTCGAAGAGGTTGCAATTTTATAGGATTATGTGCTCAGAATTCTCCAATGGTTGGTCTGACGAGGTGGATTCATGGTCTAGAAATCATCACGACATCATCAGTTGAAAGGAAGAAGAGAGGTCAATGTTGCTCACTTGACTAGGGATGTAAGGGGGTTGTTGAAGTGTGGTGGTTGGCCAACAGGACACACAATCGACCAATCAGAATGTTGCAGAGGAGCATAGGGTTGCAAGGAAGGAGAGTGCCAAGCGCTAGGCCAAGGGATGATTGGGGTTGATGTCGACTCCCTTCCCCTACAACTAATCATAATGAAGAAGGATTGTTTATTGTTTGATCAAGGGCATTTGGGTTGGTTGATTAGGGTCGTTTGTGGTGAAGAAGTGCAGGCTTTGGTCATCGTATTAGAATATCGTGGGCCAGGAGATCTATTTGTCTTTGTTCAGCCTATAAGTGAAGGTGCAATGGGTGATTGGGTGCCCTAATGAGCGAGAGATTCCCTAGGTTGATTGGTTGATCCACTCAGCTAGTTAGTCAATGAAAAATTAATTACATGGGATCAACGTCCATTATCATTTTTGGGTCCTGGACTAGTTAGCCGATCGGTGAGCTTGGTCAGTCGATCAGGATTTATTCGCGAGTCCAGTGGTTACTAACATTTTTGGACCCTCCCTCTTGGTTGTGCAATCTGACTAGATCGTCGGTCTACCTCAAGATGAGGAAAAGTCCCTTCTATAGGTCGCTCAAGTGACCAGGAGGTCTGACTACCAATCTGCATGTAGGAAGTTTTTATGCAAAATCTGACCCTCATGGTCGGCTGCTCAACTAGTTGACCGATCAGGGTGTCATCAGGGTCTCTATCAGTCAGAGATTGAACTACAAGCAAATTCGGCCTAAACTTTGAATTGAATAAGTCTTCAACTATGAAACTCAACTAAAAAATGAAATGACATAATGGAAATGCAATATAACTTGTTTAACAAATTGAACTCTAACTAAATAACCACTGGGTTTCCTCACGGCAAGCACCTTATTTAACGTAGTGGTTTGATGCCTAAGTTCTCAAATGAGAACCAAGCTAGCAAAGGGGAGTGTAATCACTTCCCTTATTGTAAAATCTTTAGCACTGATGTCTCTCTTTAGTCGGTGATTGTTTGCAAAAAACTCACCTTTGATCTTATCCTACAAGACAAATGCACCATGTGGATAGATCTTCTTCACAAGATGTGGCACATGCGACTGGGATCTTCATTCTATGGTGTGAAGAGAAAAATTTATTATGATAGAATCAGGGTTACAGAGAGTCATATACGTAGCATTGTCTTCAGGTATGATGTACTAAAGACACAACATAGCATAAACTAAAGTAATGCTAATGGGCCTAATAGAGGAAGTCCAATTAGCTAATATAATAGAAAATAAATAACATAAAATACCACCAACACTCCCCCACAAGATGGAGAATACATGTCATGTGTTCGCATCTTGTCACGCACACATGAGAAGGATGATGGTGGAATAAGTTTGGTGAAGATATGAGTAGTCTATTCTCCAGTCTTTACATATGGCGTAATGATCTTCTTATCACAAATCAAGTCTCTCACAAAGTGGAAGTCAACCTCAATGTGCTTGGTATGTTCACAAAAAATTGTATTATTATCTATATGAATAGATTCTACATTATTACAGTTGAGAGTTGCTAGAGAAGAGAGAGAGAAAGAAACCTAATTCTCAAAAAATTAGATGACATCCATTGAGTTTCACAATAAGCATGTGATATGGCACGATATTCCACTGTAGCACTGGAATGAGCCACAACCGCCTACTTCTTACTCTAGAAACTGATGGGATGACCCCCAAAGAGAACATATAGGCCATAAATCGATCTCCTATCATTCACGTCTCCATCCCAATCAACATCTACATAACATGCCTATTAGTATATATGCTTTATCTGTTATCCTATGTTGTACGTTTTGATATCTTGTGTTGTGTGTTTTGTTATGTGCTTAAGACTTGTCTTGTATTTAGCTTTTCTTTTATCCCATATTGTCTAGTTCTGGTTCTCCCTTACTCTCTTGTGCTATAAAGGAAAGTGCATTGTAACTTTTTTGATATATCAAACACAGGTTTTCTCATTCTATATGGTACCAGATGTGTTTAAACCTCCCTAAACCACCACCCCATAGACCACCCCCTCCTACCATCAACCAACCCACTACCTTCACCTTTTCCCCCATTACCACACCTAGTCACCCTCTCCCTCCATCACCTTCATCACCATCACCCTCTTCCTATCGACCACCACCCCATCGACAAGCACCACATCGACCACCACCCATTGACTTCCACCCACCAATAAACCCTTCATCTTCCACCCATCGACCACCACCCATCGACCACCACCCACCAACTAGCACCCATGACCGCCACCAATTGACCGCCCATCAACCTCCACCCATCAGTCAACCCTTCATCTTCCACCCATCGACCACCACCCTAAACCATCACTCATCCACCACCACCCACTGACCACCACCCGTCGACCTCTACCCCTCATTGACTTCCATACCATTGACCTATAACCCATCAAACTCCACCCCATCGACCTATATTCCTTCATTTACTCTTCCAATTAGTCTCATAATAGCACATTAAAAACCTAAAAGGTCTCACCTATTTTCATGCTTATGCCACATGGTGGAGTGAATCTCACACTATGGCGGCGTAGGTCTTTTCTTTTCTCTACTACCCATGCGTGGGTTTTGTTAGATCTATTGATCCAGATCTATTGCTGCTATCTACTGCTCCTATGTGGGTTTCTGGGATCTGTTGATCCAGATTTGTAGATGCTACTGTGTGTTGCCCCTATGTGGGTTTTTTAAATTTGTTGATCCAGCTCTTTTGCTGTTGCTATTTACCACCCTTATGAGGGTTTCTCAGATCTATTGATCTAGATATGTTGATGCTATCTTCTGCTCCTATGTGGGTTCCTTGGATCTATTTGAATCTGGTTGTTGCTTCCTCTACCCATGTACGGGTTGTTTAGATTTTCTCTTTTGTTGTTGTCTTTCTACTACTCTTGTTCTACTGTTGATGCTCCATTGTGAGTTTCTTGGATCTTGTCATCGATATCTTCCCTCTTATACCACTTGTACTGCATCTTTGTGATTTCCATGGAGATTATGGATCGTTCACAGAACTTGTGTGTTACAACCTTGAAACTTGATGGGTCAAATTACCATCTTTGGGCAACATCATTCAAACTCCATGTCAAAGGCCAAGGATGTTACTCTCATATCTGTTATGTTGCTAAGGATTCTCCTGATGTCTTTGCGGATGACAAAGACAAATAGGCCTATGACCAATGGTCCAAAGATGATTCTAGAGTCATAACATGGATGGTGAACAATGTTGAACCAAAGATCATCTAATCTCTTCTTTGCTTGAAAAATGCACATCCCATGTGTAGTCACATCAATAAAACCCAAAGATGGTCTTCGAGGTCTTCAAAAACTTGGCAAAAAAAGAGTATTCTATTGTTGACTGTGTAGAATATTATTACACCAGTGTTTGGCACTTTGGACTAAATTTGAAGTATATCATCCACTCATTATTGATATCAAAGTAGTTCAACAGCAACACACTAAACTTTAGCTTGTCCAATTTTTGGTTGGTTTGCCTCATTTACTTTGTAGGCGTGGTAGACCAAATCTTATTCAGTGACCCCTTATCTACATTTAGGGATGTTCTCAAGTGTGTTCAATGCCTTCCTTTTATGGCGTCTCTGCCTATTATTTCTTCTGATCACTTAATCCTTGTGGTTTGCACCCCTGGTTCTTGTCAGGGACATGGGCTTGGTCGTGGTCGAGGAGATAGTGGATGTGATCCTAGAATAAGTCCTCCTACTTGCCCTGGATGAGTTCAACCTCAACCACTTCCTACCAACCACTTCTGTAACTTCTGTGGATGCACGAATCATGATGGGGACCACTGCTGGAAAAAACATGGTAAACTTGTTTGGGAAAATCAGGTCTCCTCTGATGTCTGTGAAGACTCAACTACTACTGCGTCAAGCTCTACTCAACCTATGGTTGAGTAGATTATCTTAGAGTTTGAAAAACTCCTCCAAGTGTATCTATCCCCATGAACAACTGCTACAGAAGGAGGTTCCTCTACCTTACTTGCATCTCCTACTAGTATCGATAAATATAAATGGGTCATCAACTACGGTGCATCTACCCATATTTCTAGTTGTTCCAAACTTTTCACTACCTTATTTAAGACTAAAAAAGTTCCTCCTATTACTATTGTGAATGGGACTCAGTCTTCTGTCCATGGCCTTGGAACTATAACTCTGTCTAAAAATCTTCCGTTAACATTTGTCATATATGTTCCACGCTTACCTCTTAATCTACTATCTGTCAGTAAAATTGTTAAGAGCCTTTAGTGCTTGATTATTTTTTACCCTGAGGGTTGTGTGTTTTAGGATCTTTGTACAAGAAAGAGGATTGGTTTGGGCCATAAGGGACCATATGAATTGTACTACCTGGATGTGCCACAATCTGTTGATGCTCTTCTATCTAGTCTACAATGGCACTATCGCCTGGGACATCCTTCTATTACTTAAGTCTATTGTTTATTTCCAAATATTTTTGAGAAATATTTTTTTTGTGAATTATTTCAAATTGGGAAACAAACTCAGGTTGTTTTCAAAAGAAGCAAGAAATTAGTTCTAAAAATCTATTTGATGTTGTTCATGCTGATACTTAGGGTTCATGTTACGTTTATAGCTTGTCCGGATATCATTGTTTTATGAACTTTATTGATGATTATTCTAGGGAAAATTGGTTGGTTTTACTAAAAGATGGTAGTAACATTTTGCAAACTATCACCACCTTTTTTTACTAAGATCCAAACCCAACTCAAAACTGCTGTCAAAATATTACGAACCAATAATGCCTTAGAGTTTATGCAAAAATATGTCAATCTTCTTTGTAAATCTTGGGGTACCATTCCTCAGACTTCCTGCTCTTACACACCACAAAAAAATGATTTGGAAGATAGGAAGAATTGTCATTTACTTGATGTATCACGAACTCTTCTTCTTCACTATCATGTCCCTTAACATTCTAGCCTGAAGTTGTTTCTACATAATGCTACTTAATCAACTCTATGCCTTCTTCTGTGTTACATAATAAGGTCCCTGTCTCTCTTCATTTCCAGATGCACCTTTGTTTTCTATTCTAACACACATCTTTGACAACACCAGTTTTGTCAAGAATCTCCGCCCTGGGATTTCTAAAATTTACCCTTGTTCCATTAAGTGTGTCTTTTTGGGAAATATCCAAATTTAAAAAGATTATCAATGCTACGATCCTATCAATTGACAATGGTTTGTGAGTGCAAATGTTGTGTTCTTTTGAAAACACATTATACTACTCTGACAAAACATCTGCTTTATCTAGTGATCTAGTGGTTCCTACTCCTCTGCTTGGGGTACTAGAACATTATCACACTAACAAAATTGAAGAGGTGTCCACAAGAAGACCGACAGTTACATACCCCCATGTAGCTTCTCAACAACCAACTCCCACCTCATCAGCAGGTCACAACACCCTCCAGGTATTTTCTGACCTACATCTTCCTATCAACCTAAGGAAGGGTGTTCACTCCTGTACTCAACATCCAATTAGTAATTTCTATTCTACCACTAATATTGGTGCTAGATTGCATGTTTTACTACTGACCTTTCTACTATTTAGGCTGAAGAATGCTACACAATATCTTCAACATCCTAACTGGCATCAAGTTGTTAAAATATAAATGTTTGCACTACAAGACCTAGGATCTTGTTGATCATCCTAAAAATTGTCCAATGATTATATTTTGTTGGATCTTTACTATTAAATATCAACTAGATGGTTCTATTGAATGGATGAAGGCTCGCCTTGTCGAAAAAGGCTACACTCAAACCTGTGGAGTGAACTACTTTGAAACTTTTTCTCATGTTGTCTGTCCAACTCTGTGAGAGTACTTATCTCTATAGTTTTCAATAAATATTTGCCTCTTTATCAACTTGATGTCAGAAATGCCTTCTTGTATGGTGACCTACATGAAGAACTTTATATGGAGCAACCATCTAGTTTTGTTAGTCAGGGGGGAGATTTCTAAAGTATACAAACTCGGGAGCGATATATGGCCTAAAACAAAGCCCACGAGCATGGTTTGATAAACTAAGCTAGATACTACTTAAATTTCAATTTCTGCGTTCACATTCTGATCATTATGTTTTTGTTAAAAAAACATCTATGGACTTATTGCACTTATTGTTTATGTGGGTAGTATCATTTTGTTTTGTGATGTTTCTTACGGTATTGCAGCCACCAAATGATATCTTGAACAACATTTTATTATGAAAGATATGGGCAAATGGAGATACTTCTTGGGAATCTAAGTTTCCATATCGTCTTCTAGCGTCTGCCTTTCATGGTACAAATATGTGATGGATCTTCTAACATAAGAAGGTACGCTTGGGTCTAAACCTTCTAGTACTCCTATGATCCCAATACCAATTGGGATGATGAATCTTCACCTCCATACCTTGATAACCATCAATATTGATGAATAGTTGGTAAGATTATCTATATCAATGTGATGAGAGATGATATTACTATTGTCATTGGACTTGACAATAGGTATTTAGACATACCTTGAAAAGGTCACTGTGACGTTGTGTGTCACATTCTTAAATATATGAAATCTTCTTCTAGAATTTTTTTATTATATCACAGACATGGGCACTGCAAAAATACTAGGTATTCTGGCTCTGATTATGTCAGTAGTCGTTGTGACTAAAAATCTACTTCTGGATATTGTTCCTTTGTTGGTGGGAACTTGTTTACATGGCACAGTAAAAAGTAGAATATGGTTTCCTGGTCAGGTGCTGAAATAGAATAAAGGTCATGGCTCACACTGCCTGTGAACTAATATATGGGTCCAAGGACTCCTCAAGGAATTTGATATTTCTTACTCTAATCCTATTTCTATGCACTTTGATAATAAAGTTTCCACCTTTATCGCGAACAATCCCACTTTCCATGGGTACACAAAGCACATCGAAGTGGATTGCCACTTTATCTAAAAAGTAGTTCTTTATGGATGTATTTGAGCTCCTTATCTTTGGACAGAAGAATAGGTTACTAATATCTTTACCGAGATACTTCCCAAGCCTCACTTTGCTACACTGGTGGACAAGCTGGGCATGATTGACATCTATGCTTTAGCTTTAGGGGAAGTATTACATATATTCTTATGTGTTATCCTATGTTGTGTGTTTTGTTTTGTGCTTAAGACTTATCTTGCCTTTAGATTTTCTTTTATCCCATATTTCGTGGTTCTAGTTCTCCCTAACTCCCATTTGCTATAAAAGAGAGTGAATTGTAACCTTTTTGATATATCAAATACAGGTTTTCCCATTCTATAAGGACAAAGAGATATATGGAGATTGTGGTTTCTTTTAAAGGAGATCTCTACCATGTGAACTTTTCAGATAGCATAGGATACATCATATCTAACTCCAGTGACACATAAGAGGTTTAGCCATGTATTGACTAACAACACTAACAACAAAGGAAAATTTGGTCGGGTAATTGTATGATGTATGAGCTTTCCAAACATGCTTTGATATTGTTTAGGATTAGAAAATGACTTCCCCTGAGATAGGTTTTGTTGTGATACTCCAAAGGCAAAGAATGGGCTAATAATTCAGCATAGTAAGTCCTTCAAGAGGTGGAGGACGTTGCTGACAAGATTGTAGCACCTCTATGCCCAAGAAGTAGTAAATATGTCCTAGATCCTTGGTATGAAAATGTTGTTGGAGTGCCTATTTTAATGTTGGAATACCATGAACATCACTACCAGTGATAATGTAATCATCAATATAGACAATGAGGATGATGATTGCAGCTTGAGAAGAATTGCATAATAGTTTATGATCACGAGATGGCCTAGAAAACTCAGGCTAGAAAGAATGCCAATAGTTTTGTAAACAAAGCATGTGGTGGTTGCTTGAGACCATCGAAAGAGCGCTTGAGATGAAAAATTCTTTGGAAATATTTCTCCTAAGTATAGAAACCCAAATGTTGTTTCATATACATACCTCCTTTAAATCATCATGAAGGAAGGAATTTTTGATGTCAAGATGGAACATAATCCAGTCTGTGTGAATGCCAAGGGATATTGCAATATTGATAGGAGCAATATGGGTAATCAGTGAGAAGGTTTCAAAAAAATCCACATCATAGTATGAGGGGACACATTTGGACAATCTAGGATGGATGGTTGTAATAACCACACAATGGACACTGTGAACCATAATGTGTTGACCACTTCATTTGAAAAGTTTTGTTTATTTTAAGGAAACAAATTACAAAAAGTAATCTACCCCCTCCCAAAAATTCTCAGTCCATCGACTGACTCATCCAGTTGGTCGAATCACATGTACCAGATCTTTCAACTTCTTGCAGTCCTAATATATATATTATGCACCAAAATGGTCATAACTTTTACATCCCAAGGCAGAATTAATGTATAAGTACGTGTTGTAAAGGGAATTTTATGATCTACATGAAATATGTATATGAATAGATTTCTAGATGGTCGAATGTCCTTACAAGTTGATTGACTCATCGTTGTGGGAATAAACAACAAAAAGAGCCACATGTTCATAATATTTAAAGAAGGCGACTCAATAAATCCCTCCAATTTTGGGCAAGCAATTATTTTTGTAAAAGTTTACTCCATTGACTAGGAAAATTTACCAATTACATATGCTTTTATGTGGTGGAAAGAATGCATTTAAAAACCAGTTAAAATTCAAATTAAGAAGGTCATTATTGTAGTCAAACTTTAGTTAAAGCATATCCAACATCCTCTACCACCATAAAGTATCACTTCTAGGGTTTTTGCCCCTCCTTTCTCCCTATAAAAGGAGGGAGGACTCTGAGGCAAAGGGCATCAATTTTTTCATCACTTTTTTCTACCTGTTCCTCTGGGACTTCTATTGTAATCTTGTTCTTTTACATTATGTTTGAGTATTTCTCTTCTGGGGCATGGGGAGTAGCCCCATAGCCCAACCTCTACATTATTTTACTAACTCTACCAATTTAATGAAAGGATACTTCCCAAATTGTTTCTGCTTTGATTAAAGGATATATATATATATATATATATATATATATATATATATATATATATATATATATATTGTTGTGGGGTCTGGCCATAGTAGCCCGGGTGGTAAGAGCTCGGTAAGTCTCAATGAAGGACCCAGGTTCAAACCTCATCGAAGGCCCTTTGTGAATGGAAATTCACGTTGATTAGGTGCGGGAGGGGGGTGACCGGACCACACCCTCTCATGTAGGCTTCGCCCGGGATGGGTTCTCTCAGTCATAAAAAAAATATTGTTGTGGGGGCACCAAGATCTCGAATCCTAACAAAAATGAATACATAAATTCTTGACACATTTCTGTGTTCTTTTACCTTTCTGATTTGCACTTATTTTCTAGTTAAAAATATAATATTATTATGGGGATGTCAAGATCTCAGGTCTCAATAAGAACAAACACATAATATGTTGATGTGATCCCCTGATTTGAATTATGATCTTTTTATCAAGTTATCTTATTTGTTATAACATATGGTGACATGATCACCTGGTCCATGGGTTAGGACCTCGAAATGAGAATCACATATTCTTAACATGATCACCTGATAATTTTTTGTTGGATGGTTGGATGAGGATCCTCAAACATTGTAACCTCAGGTTTGAGATAAGTCTCAAATTTGTGTGATTTTATGCTCCCATGGGACACAACTCCACATGTTCCTAATTTGCTCATTAAAATATAGAGTTGGATCAGTTAATGTGGGAAGGTGGTTTTCGACGGTGATCCTCCATACCCCCAGTTTCTTTTATCATTTGATTAGTTAAATCTTATTTCTTTAATTTTACTTTCTGTTATTAGCATAATTAAACTATCACAAATTAGAATTTTCCTTCTTGTTCTTGCAATTGGTTTTGAATTTCAACCATTGAGCTTTAAGTGAATCCTTTGGAAACAATTTGAGCTTTAAGTCGTTCCATTGATACATCTAAATTAAATTTAATACTTAAAACTGATAAGTGCATATTTATCCATCCTAATTGTATATTTTAGATCTCTCTTTAGGATCATTTCATTAATTTTATTTAGTTTTAAAGTCAATTTATTTAGTTTATCTTTTATCCCTTTTATTTGGAGTTTTTACTAGTTTTCACTGACTTTTGTAGAGAAATGATAAAATCCATCCAAAACCCGAGAAGGCCCATGATACATGGGCTCAATTGTCTATCTACCCCCTCCCAAAATTCTCAATCCACAGATCTTCATTGAATAGTGTAGGATGTGCTATTGATGTATGTGGATCGGGAATGATTGACTCAATGTGGAGTTTAAGTCAGTTTGCTAGCACATGGTGTAAGATAAGGAGGAGGATCTAGCTTATATTTCTTCTCATCACTGAATTTGCACACATGAGAAGTGGTGCTGAAATGAAGGGAATACTTGGATTTAAATCAACATTATAAATATTTTTGCACTCCTCAAAAATCATACAATCAACATTGTGGAAAAATGATTAGTGGGTTTTCATGTTGATATAGCATGTGGCTCAAGTTCCTCTATACAAGGTTATATTCTAGGATTTTTCCTAGTTATTTAGTGTGCAAATGACACACATCAAATTTGGCATTGTGGTTGGGGAATACAAGCATTGTTTTTCAACCTCGTTCCTTGTATATATAAGATATATCTTCTTTCTTTTTATAATTTTAGTTTGATTTTATAATTTTTAGGTTGTTCCATAATTTCTTTCTTGTTCATAAATTCCTTTACTTGTTTATAATTTTTAGACTTGTTCTATAATAATTTAATCCCTCCTTTCTATTTTATTTTTTGATTCTGTAGTTTTTTTCTATTATAATCTCTTTGGTTATCTTACAACTTTCATTAAGTTTACTATCATAATTTTTTGTCTTGTTCTGTAACTTTTACTCTTTGATTTTTCTAATTTATTTTACCTATCCAGACCCATTCCAGTAATGTATCTCCTCCTTCTACCAAGTTTTCATTTTGTAGTTTGTTTTGTAATTTTTGGACTTCTTCATAATTTATGAGCTCATCTTTGTAATTTTTAGATCTTTTCTAATTTCTAGTTAACTCCTTAACTTTATTTTGTAAATTTAGTTTCTTTTCATATTTTTTAGTTTCTTATGGTTTAGATCTTTTCCTTTCTTTCTATCATAGATTACTTTTTGTAATTTGTTTCCTTAAAATAAACAAAACTTTTCAAATGAAGTGGTCAACACATTATGGTTCACAGTGTCCATTGTGTGGTTATTACAACCATCCATCCTAGATTGTCCAAATGTGTCCCCTCATATTATGGTGTCATCTTGTAATATTGAGTATTCTTACCAAAGTGAATATAATGAAAATTATAATCCACAAATTCCTAAAGACTATTATAAGGAACAGTACTACACATACCAATATGAGGGATGTTATGGCCAGGAATGTTGTGGAGGGTATGGTGAGGATGACCAACAAAATTTTGGGGGGTATGAACCTTATTGTGAAAGCAATATACACCTCAGCATGAGAAAAGGATTAAAGTCCTAGAAAGAGTAGTAGCAAAACAACAAGAAATATTAGAAAAATGACAAGCCTTGTTAGTTTTTGTACTAGAGGCTAAATCAAAGAAAACCTCGAAGAAGTTAGAGCAGCCTCGGATGTTTTTCCCAATGATGATGATGACGCTGATCCCATGTTTATGTCATTTATGTCAAATCCTACTGGAATAACATACACTGAGGAATTGCAACCTTCATGGGATGAGCACATTGGTATTTGACCCTTCTACTAGAGTATTTATTACTTAGGTATGAAAGGCCACAACATGAGATCTGTCTTTATCCTAAAGTTCCAAAAACTCCTCCTTGGTCAATTTGCTTGGGTTGAACCTTTTCTAGATAATGAGCTGCCACTCTTCCATGATAAATAAGTAGATGATTCTCGAGAAAGGCTTTCTCATCAAGAGCCTTACATTTCACCACAACCAATTTCTTTTTCACATACGGCTGATCTAGATGGGGAGTCACCACCATTTGAAGAACATCACATGCCCCCACTCCTTGATTGTAAATATGATATTCTCATTTTATTTTCTTTTGAACCCTTAGGAACATCTTGTATAGAGGAACTTTAGCCACATGCTATATCAACATGAAAACCCACTAATCATTTTTCCACAATGTTGATTGTATGATTTTTGAGGAGTGCAAAAATATTTATAATGTTGATTTAAATCCAAGTATTCCCTTCATTTCAGCACCACTTCTCATGTGTGCAAATTAAGTGATGAGAAGAAATATGAGCTAGATCCTCCTCCTTATCTTACACCATGTGCTAGCAAACTGACTTAAACTCCACATTGAGTCAATCATTCCCGATCCACATACATCAATAGCACATCCTCCACTATTCAATGAAGATCTGTGGATCTTATTGTAAGGATTTTGGGGCAAAAAGTAGCATCATTTTTTCCTACCTGAAAGCCCCTTCGAGCTTTCATGACCACTCAATCATCGGGTGTACTATAAAGCTCACTTTTGTGAGGTTCCAACCCTAGTCAACATTCCATTCAAATGGATGTTCTTCGAGCTACCCGACCCCATGGTGATCTCTGCACTTTTCTCCCCTCCACTTTAAATTTGTGTTATGTTTGGGATGAGTAAAATTTTAAGTTCGGGGTGGAGGTGGGTGTTACGTAATCATTCCACCCACTCTATCTTAAAATTCTAGTAATATCCATTATGTTATGTAGTTTAGCTTTAATTAAAAAAATATATTTTTGGCCTTTATCTAGTCGGTCAAGCCTTTATCTATTTGTTCATGATGATATGTATATTTATCAATATACCCCCTTGAATGATGCAACTTCTTTTGTAACATCAATTATAAAAACCTTCCATTGATAAAAGTTATCATGTCACTTAGGATCTTAATTAACATCATTATTTGGAAAAGATGGCAAGATGTAGAGGACAGATAGGATTAAAAATAATGCTTCCCTATCTAGAGTTATAGATTAACTTGAAAATTTTCATGATTTTTCATAACTCAAAATTAATTGACCTAGTGTATGATGCTCCTGATGTGCTTAAATTGAAAAACTAGTTACACAAAGAACAATCTTTTCTACACTTCTTCCATCTCCTTCTTATCTCTTCATCCGCAAACAAAAAAAACCAAAGTTCCAAAACCCTTAGTTTTGGTGGCAAGACCTCGCTTCCTTCCGTACCTCCCTTCTCTTCACTTTTATGCCTAGGGGAATATATATAAACCCCAACCAATCAAAACAAGCCTCATTCTTGTACAATGACTCATAAAATATGTGGGAGTCTAAATACAAAGGTAAAATATGTTATATTGTGGGTCTTGAAATAGAACCAAGCTATGAAATAATCTTGAAGTAGAGAATATGAAAATTATTTCTCATGAATCTAAGAAGTCAAGGTTTCTTGGCCATATAAGGTAGAAGGACTTAAGTTGTGTTATGTGAGTGAGGATAATGAGACAAAAGTATTATGTGACGGTGTTTTACATTCAATGTTGATCAAGGACAAGTAAAGTTTAAGTTCAGGGTATTTTCATAAGTGCATATTTTATACATCCTAATTGCATATTTTAGATCTCTCTTTAGGAATATTTCATTAATTTTATTTATATTTAAAGTCAATTTTTTTAGTTTAGCTTTTCTTTCTTTTATTTGGGGTTTTTGCTAGTTTTCATAGACTATTATAGGAAAATAATAAAATCTATCCAAATCCCAAGAAGGTCCATGAAAAAAGGCTCAATTGTCTATTTATCGCCTCCTATAATTCTCAATCAATCGACCTACTCATACAGTGGGTTGACTCACATGCACCAAATCTTTCAACTCCCTACAGTCCTGATATATATATCATGCACTAAAATGGTCATAATTTTTACATCCCAAGGTAGAATTTAACGTACAAGTATGCGTTGGAAAGAAAACTTAATTCTCTACATGAAAAATGTACATTACACATATTTACAGATGGTAGGATGACCTTATGAGTCAATTGACTCGTCCTAGAGGAAATCAGCAACAAAGAGAGTCATATGGTCAAAATATTAAAAAAAGGCTCAATAAATCCCTCCATTTGAGGGCAAGCAATTAATATTATAAAAATTTACTCCTTTGACTAAGAACTTTGTCCAATTCCATATAATTTTATGTGGTGGAAAGAATTCATTTAAAGACCAGATAAAATTTAAATAAAAAGGTCATTGTTATAATGAAACTTTAGTGAAAGTAGATCCAGAAGCCGCCGCCACCACAAAGCCACAATTCTAGGATTTTTTTCCTCTCCTTTCTCGCTATAAAAGGAGGGGGGATTCCAAAAAAAGGACATCACTTTTTTCATCACTTCTTCTACCTTTTTCTCCGAGATTTTTATTGTAGTATTGTTCCTTTACATTATGTTTGAGTAGTTCTCTTCTGAGGCATGGGGAGTAGTCACATAGCCCAATTTCTACATTAGTTGTATTGAAACTATTATTTTAACAGAAGGATGCTTCCCAAAATATTTCTGCTTTGATCAAAAGATATAGATATATTCTTTTGGGGATACTGAGATCTCAGATCCCAATAAGAATGAATACATAAATTCTTGATGTGTTTCTATGGTCTTTTATCTTTCTGACCCATACTCATTTTCTAGTTAAATATATTATGTTGTTGTGGGGATGTCAAGATCATGGGTCTCAACAAGAACAAATACATAACCTTTTGATGTGATCACCTAATTAGATTATGATCTTTTTATGTAGTTATCTTGTTTGTTATAACCTATGATGACACGATCACATGATCCATGATTGAGAACTTGGAAATGGGAATCACATATTCTCAATGTGATCATCAATAGATTTATGTTGGATGGTTGGACAAGGATCCTCAAACATTGTGACCTTGGGTTCAAGAGAAGTTTGTCCTTTGTGTGATTTGTGCTCCCATGGGACACAACTCCACATAATCCTGATTCGGTCATCAAAATATGGAATTGGATCGGTTAATGTAGAAATGTTGTTTTTGGTGGTGGTCCTCCAGACCCCCAGTTTTTTTATCATTGATTAGTTAAATTTTATTTTTGTAATTTTACTTTCTGTTATTAGCATAATCAAAAACTCACAAATTAGAATTTTCCTTATTGTTCTAGCGATTGGTTTTGAATTTCAACCATCTTTCTGCCATCACTTGGATTGATACCTTACTACCAGAAAGTTAATTTATTACTTTCAATGAATCAATTTCCTCTTTATAAGGTTAAAGTCTAGGACTTTTCTTAATGATTTGGTGTGCATGTGACACACATCAAAGACCCACCCACAATCAACAATATTTTTGTTTGAAGAGGGACAAGATCAAAGGTCCCATTCTCACACAACATTGGCATTCCCTCAAGCATCATAACTTTTCAACTAGGGTTTTGAAGGACCACATAATAGTTTTTGAGAATTTGGATAGATTTGAGTTGTTCGGAAATGGTTTTACCAGTACGGGAAAGCTTGGATAGACAACATGTATGAGATATATGTTGGTGAAGAGTGCAAGAGTGGGTACTGTTTTGAAGAACCATGGGGTGTGCTAGATCCTCAGATGTGAACATTGGTGCCAAGTAATGTGCCAAAGGAGGAGGAATGATAGGAAGGTGTGTGATGGGTTCATGATCCACTTGGTCAAAAAGATCCAGCTCAACAAACTTAGTTAGAGACTGAGGTTGTAGTGAAGAGCATGTTGATGTAGAATAAAAGAACATATCAAATTCATAAAAAGAAATGTCAGCAGAGATACATAGGACAATTTCTTAGAAAGGTCAGCTTTAGAACATACACTAGTTTTTTTTAGGAAAAGAAATCCTATGATGCTTCCCAAACCCATAAGAGTCACATGGGATACTTATTAAACTAGACAAAGAGGGTTTTAGGTGCTTCAACTTCTCAAGAGAGGGATAAATGGTAATGGATTTTGATCCATCCAAAATTTTGTATTTTAGATCTCTCGTTAGGGTCATTTTATTATATTTAGTTTTAAAATCAAATTGTTTGTTTTAGCTTTTCTCCCTTTTATTTGGAGTTTTTACTCTTTTTACTAACTTTTGTAGGGAATTGATAAAATCTATCCAAAGTCCTAGAAGGCCTATGTACTAGAGGCTCAATTGTCTATTTTTTGCCTCATAGAATTTTTAATCAATCAACTTATTCATCCAGTCTGTGGACACACGTGCACTAGATTTTTCAACTTCCTGTACTCCATATATATACCCTACACCAAAATGGTCATAATTTTTACATCTCATGGAAGAATTGAATGTACAAATATGTATTGGAAAGGAGATTTAATGCTCTACATAAAAAAATTTCTTAGACGGCTTTCCAATTAGTTGATTGGTATTACAAATTGATCAACTCCTCGTTGCTGGCGTCTGTAGTAAAAATAGACACATGGTCAAAATAATAAAATAAGACAATTCAAAAAATTTCTCCATTTGGAGAAAGCAATTAATACTGTAAAAAGACATAAAAGAAAGTTATCTGATTCTATATACTTTCAATGGAGGAAATAATTCAAGTAAAGACTCAATCAAATGCCGAAATAATAAATCATCAATGTGGTCACGACTTGAACAATGTGACTTCAGGCTGAGGCAATCTAGTCACCATCAGCAGCCATTCCTCTAGGATTTTCCCCCTCCTGACCCCCTATAAAAGGAGGAGGGACTCAAAAGCAAAGGCATCACATTTTCTATCCCCAAAAGCTCCCTCTAGGTATGTTCTTATTCTTTGTCTATTATGTCTAAGTATTTTTCTATTGGGGCAGGGGACTATCCCCATAGCCTGTTCATATTTGATGTAATCTACCCCATTGTTTTAGTAAAAGAATATTTTCCTTTCATTTCTCCTTTGATCTTTGGATGAATTGATATACTCTTATGGGGTGATGTGATCGGATCCCCACAAGAATGAACCAGTAGTCCCTTAATTGTGATTTTTATCTTTTTATCCATCTGATCTTATACTTATTTTCTAATAGAATGATTATATTATTGTGGGGTGTCGAAATCTTAGATCCTCATAAGAATGAACCCATTATCTTTTGACGTGATCACTTGGTTTAAATTATGATCTTTTTACCTAGATACCATGTTTGTTATAACCCATGGTGGCACGATCACCTGATCCATGGGTTCAAACGTCATATGGAAATCATATGTTTCTCGATGAAATATTAGACAATAACATACATATAAAAATGTTGGGATCAATGGTTTGTGGGAGGTCTGGTCCTTATAAGATTTGTGCTCCGAAAGGACACAAATACACATGATCTAATTTGATTATTAAATCTTAGAAGTTGATTCATTGAGTAAGCATGGTTATTAGTTGTGATCCCCAAACCCCTAGTTCATTTATCATTTTATTAGTTAAATTTTATTTATGCATTTTTACTTTCTGTTCTTAGAATAATCAAACTCTTAATAAATCAAATTTCCTTCTTATTCTTGCAATTATTTTGGATTTCAACCATCTTTCCGTCATTCCTTGGATTGATATCATACTACCATAAACTTGACTTGTTGTTTGCAATGAGTTGACCACGTCTTTAGAAAGCTAAATTGTAGGACTTTTCCTAGTGATTTGGTGTGCAAACGACACACATCAAAATTGGCGACGTTTTCGGGGATGACACTCGTTGTTTTTCAAACCTGGTCACTTGTATATATGGGATTTCTCTTCTTTATTTTCATACTTTTAGCTTGGTTTTATAATTTTTAGTTTTTTCTATAATTTCTTTCTTTTTCATAAATTCCTTAACTTGTTTATAATGTTCGGACTTGTTCTATAATATTTGTTCCTTCTTTCTAGTTATTTTATGTTGTAATCTTAGTTGTTCCATAATTTTTAGTTCTGTTAAAATCTCTTCCTTTAGTTTATTTTCAGAATTGTAGGTCTTGTTTTAAAATTTATTATCTTAGATTTTTGTAATTTATTTTTCCTACCAAGACCCATTCTGGTAGTTTATCTCCTTCTTCTATCAAGTTTCCATTCCGGTAGTACGGCTTCTAGTTTGTTTGTAATTTTCAATCTTATTTATAATCTCTTAACTTATCTTTGAAATTTTAGTTTTTTTATAATTTCAAGTTAACTTATTTTGTAAATTTAGATATTTTATAATTTTTCATTTTTATCTCAATAAAAAAACTTTTCAAACGGAATGATCAACACATTATGGTTCACAATGTCAATTGTGTGGTTATTACAATTATACATCACTAGATTTTCCAAATGTGTACCCCATTCGGTGGCACCTTGTAGCATCAAGTTTTCCTACTAAGGTGGATATAATGAAAATTACAATCCATAAACTTCTGAAGACTATTATGAGGAACAATGTTACACATATCAATATGTGGGATTCTATGATCAAGAATGTTATGGGGGTACGTTGAAGAGAACCAACAAAATTTTGGAAATGGACCTTATTGTGTCCAATATACATGTCAACAGGAGGAACAAATTAAGGCCCTAGAAATGATAGTAGTAGAGAAACAAGAAATACTAGAAACCCAACAAATCTTGTTAGCTACTTTACTAGAGGCCTTCCAGAGAAGTTATAGAAGCCGAAGATGATTTTTCCTGAAGATGACAATGATGATCTCATATTTATGTCATTTATGTTGGATCCTATCAAATTAGCACAGACCAACAAATTTCAGCCTTCATACTATGAGCACCTTGGTATTTTGGCCCTTCTGCTAGAGATTTATTACTTGAGTATGCAAAGTTACAGAAGATGAGTTGTCCTTATCCTGGAGCTCCAACAATTCCTCCTATCATAGACATAAATTTAGACGTTATCATTGACCAAACCACTTGGGTTGAATGCTCTCTAGATAATGAATCATCACCTCACCACGATAAAGCAATAGATATTTTTGGAGAGAGGCTTCTCATCAAGAGTCTTACACTCCATCACAACCTATTTCTTTTCCACATATGACTAGTCTATATGGGGAGCCACCACCACTTGAAGTGAGTCACATTCCCCCTCTCATTGATTGTAAAGAAGACATTCTCATTTTACTTCCTCCTGAACCGTTGGGAACATATTGCATAGAGGAACCTGGGCCACATGCTATATCAACAAGGAAACTCACCAATCCCATTAACAATAATGTTGATTGTATAATTTTTTAGGAGAGAAAAAATATTCATGATGTTGATTTAAATTCAATTGTTCCTTTCATATCAACATCACTTCTCCTATCTATAGATCAATATGATGGGGGGAAACCAGAGCCAGATCCTCCACCTGATCTTGGCACCCGCCAATCTCCCCCTATCCACATTCATCACCAACACTCCCTTCACCACTGAAGGAAGATTTACGGATCCTGTCGGATGGACTATGAGATGAAAGGAAATATGAAGGTCCCTTTGAGCTTCCACAACCACCCAATCATCAGGTGCACTATGAAGCTCCACTAATCAAGGTTCCATGCCTCATACACATTCCATTCAGTTGGACATCCTTCAAGCTACCAGGACCCCCTGGTGATTTTTGCACTTTTCTTCCCCCGATTTTAAATTTAAGTTTTGCTTAGGATGACCAAATTTTAAATTTTGGGTGGATATGGATGGTACGTACTCATTCCACCCACTCTATCTTAATGACTTACAATTTCCATTATGTTATGTAGTTCAGCTTTAAATTTTTCAAACTTTTCCCTTCATTTTGTCCATTATCTAATCGACCAAGCCTTTATCTAATCAAACATGATGCTAATCACGATTATCAATATACCCCTTGAATTGTGAAACTTCTTTTGTAACATAAATTATAAAATCCGCCATCAATAGAAATTATCATGTCACTTAGGATCTTAACTAACACTATTCCTTAGAAAAGATAGCAAGCTATAGAGGACTGATAGGATTCAAAAATAATGATTCATTATCTAGAGTTATAGATTAACTTGAAAAGTTTCTTGATTTTTCATAACTCAAAATTAATTGACTCAATGTATGATGCCCACAATGCACTTAAATTCAAAAACAAGTTGCATAAAGAATAGTCTTTTCTCTACACTTCTTCCATCGCCTTCTTATCTTTCCATCCGCTAAAGAAAATAAAATGTCAAATTGTAAAAATCATAAATTTGGGGTGGCATCCTTCCCCTTCTCCTCCCTCTTTTGCTTCTTCCATACCCCTAGTAAATTTAAAAGGGGCATACCATCAAGAAAAGATGACCAAAGAGCACATCAAAACATACGGTCAGTGTAACTACAAACAAAAAAATAAAAGGTCTCAAGTCAAATAGATGAGAGACCACTTCTTTCAATGCCTACGTTCACTCTACTTTGTATGCCCAGGGGAATCTGCAAAACCCCATCAATTCATTGAACCTGTTATTTTTCTTAAGAATGTGTGGGAGTGCTAAATGTAAAGGGAATATAAAATATATTTTATTACAGATCTTTAAATGGAACCAAGCTATCAAATAATCTTGAAGTAGGGAATATGAAAATTATTTTCTATGAATCAAAGAAGGAAAGTTTCTTTCTATATAAGGTGGAAGGACACAAGTGGTGTTATGTGAGTGAGGATGATGGGTCGAAAGTATTACGTGGTAGTGTTTTGAATTCAATATTGCTCGAGGACGAGAAAAAATTAAGTTTTGGGTATTCTGATAAGTACATTTTTATCCATCCTAATTGTATATTCTAGATCTCTCTTTAGGAGAATTTCATTATTATATTTAGTTTTGAAGTCAATTTGTTTCGTTTAGCTTTTCTCCCTTTTATTTGGAGTTTTTACTAGTTTTTGTTTACTTTCAAAAGCCCTAAAAGTCCCATGAAACAATGGCTTAATTTTCTATCTGTCACCTCCTAGAACTCTCAATCAATCATCCGACTCATCCATTTAGTCGACTCACATGCACCAGATCTTTCAACTCTCACAATCCTGAATATATACCTTGCACCAAAATGGTCATAACTTTTACATCCTAAGACAGAATTTAATTTATGAAGTATTCATTGGAAAGGAAATTTAATTCTCTACATGAAAAATATATCTTGGGCGGCTTTCAGTCGGTCAATTGCCCTTACAAGTTGATTGACTCATTATTGCGGTAATCTTTTGTAAAAATGGTCAAATGGTCAAAATGTTAAAAGAAGGTAATTCAATAAATCTCTCTTAACGTTGTAAACAAGTACAAAGAAAAGTTTTCTAATTTCATATGCTTTTGTGTGGAGGAAATAATTCAAGTAAAGACTCATCCAAATGTCGAAACAATAAAGTCATCAATGTGGTCAAGATTTGAGCAGTGTGACTTCGGGATGAAGCAAGTGATTAATATAGTTGACTGATTAACACCCCGGATTAGACAATCTAGCCACCTCCAGCAGCCATTCCTCTAGGATTTTTCTTATCCTTTCACCCTATAAAAGGAGGAGGGACTCCAAAGCAAAGGCATCACATTTTCTATCTCCTAGAGCTCCCTCTGGGCATGTTCTTGTTCTCCGTCTATTATGATTGAGTATTCTCTACTAGGGCATGGGGACCAGCCCCATAGCATGTTCTTCATTGATGTAATCAACTCCATTGTTTCTGTAAAAGAATGATTTCCTTCCATTTGTGTTTTGATCATTGGATGAATTGATATACTCTTGTGAGGTGAGGTGATCTTATATCCCCATAAGAATGAATCCTTAGTCCCTTAATTGCGATTGTTATCTTTTATCCATCTAATCTTGTACTTATTTTTTGGTAGAATGATTACATTCTTGTGGGGGTGCCAAGATCTCACATCCTCACAAGAATGAAGCCATGATGTTTTGACGCGATCACCTGATTCAGATTATGTCTTTTTATCAAGTTACCTTATTTGTTATAACCCATGCTGATGGGATCACCTAATCCATAGGTTCAAACGTTGGATGGAAATCACATGTTTCTCATTGAGATCTCAATTAGTAATATGTTGGACTATTAGATAAGGATCTACAAATGTCAGGATCAACTTGTTTGTGAAAAGCCTGGCGCTGATGAGATTTGTGCTCTGAAAGGACACAAATCCACATGATCCAAATTTGATTGTTAAATCTTAGGAGTTCATTTATTGAGTAAAGCATGGTTATTGGTGGTGATCTGTTGTAACACCCAGTTTTGTTTATCATTTGATTAGTTAATTTTTATTTTTGCATTTTTACTTTCTATTCTTAAAATAATCAAACTCCCAACAAACCGGATTTTCCTTCTTGTTCTCTCTATTGGTTTTAGATTTCAACCATCTTTCTATCATCCTTTGGATCGGTACCTTTTTGCTAAAAAGTTGACTTATTTCTTACAACGAGTTCATTTCCTCTTTAGAAGGTTAAACTCTAGGACTTTGCCTAGTGATTTGGTCTGCAAATGACACGCATCAATGACCATAATGTTGGTGAAGGTGAAGAGGTGTGCTCACTAGAAGGGTAGAAGATGGAACAGCATAGACAAAGTAATAAAGGTCATTGGATCTAGAAACCAAATTAATGTTATGAGAAGTCTGAGAATCTTGCATCAAAAAACCATGGCTAGAAAAGTTGACATTGGAAGTAAAGGCATCAACTAACTTAGCAATGAACATTAAATTAAAGGGAAAATAAAGAAATATAATGAACATATTGATATTTGAGACTAGGTGAGATATTAAAACTTCCACATTGTTGAACAACTAGAGTGATAGATGAGGTAGGAATGTGAGTTTAAGTTGAGTAAAGGAGATGTCTCATATCAGTCATATGTTGGGTGGCCCCGGAGTCAACAATTCAAGGAGAGCTAGATTCCTGCATGTAGGGCCTGACATTACCTTGGTTGGAGGTCAGATGCACCTAAGATGTCACAGTGGATTGTATGGTCATAAAATACATGGCTCTTGTAGGTTGTGGATGAGACTATTGAGCTGGCTGTAGAAGTTTATAATACTCGACTAAAGAGATAGTAACAAACATATTGTCTAATCTGTGGGAAACTTGGACAGCCACAATACTATGACCGCACCCACATGGATGACCATGATTTTGATAGCACTTTTTCTCGAGGTGCCCTAACTTTTTGTAGAAAGTGCATTACGACCTAGGATGACATTCACAACCACATTCTTGTCTACGGACAACGGCAACAATCGCTAGTTGTTATTTTGATAATGTATAAGACAAGTAGTGGAAATTAGATTATTGGAGACGAAAGAAGACATTCTTCTAGAGGGGAGAGTTGCCACCTGCCAAGATAATCTTGTGGACTGGAGCATAGGTAGGATGAATTTCATTGAGAAATATATCTGTGAAAAGATTGTGCTGCTCTTTGGTTTGATCCTTAGAAGAGACGGGCTGAAAATAGTCAAGTTGTTTAGACAATCTCATAATGGAATCAAAGTATACATCAAGAGTCCTATCACCTTATTTTCACCAAAAAAATGTATCCTATATTTTATAAAGCCTCAATGCATTATTTTCCTACATGTATTGATGATAGACAACATCCCATGGTTCCTTTGTAGTTTTGTAAAACATGTACTTGGAGACAATAGAATGTTCCATGTTGTTCCATATCTAGATTTTAACTTGGCTATTTTCCCATTTCCGTTCAGGGGCATCCTTATCAAGAGCATCAATGAATTTCACCTTTTCTCTAGACTCTAGTATGGTTTGAAAAGAAATCATCCAGAGTAGGTAATTATCTCCATTCAACTTGATTATGAAGATAGGAGCATTGTCATTATAGACAAAGATCTGAGGTGAATCTTTTTCATCATCCATTCCTTTAGACAAGATGAAAAATTCATTCTAATAGGATGTTGGTGAAGAAAGATATCAAAATAGTCACATCAGTAAAACAATAATGGAGAAGGATAGCTCAGTAGCACAGTAGTAGAATAATAATAAGTATGAGCAAGCACTGCTAACATGTAAAGTGAGAGAAGAACCTAAAAAGAAGCATGGCTTGAAGAACTATCACAAGAATTATGCACTCTGATAGTAAAGAGATAGTAAATCCCTAATAATTAATGTCATTCATCCATCTACGTAGGTAAAATACATGGAGAAAAAATTAACAAAATAGTTATAATCGAGGTTGTTACAACCTTATTTTTAGAAAAAGATCCCTACCATGTTCAAATTAACACACTGCTAGTTAGATCTAGTGGTGATGATGAAGGGGAGGAGTAGCAATTAGATTCTCATGGAGTTTGCTAAGCTAGAAAGCATCCAATCATGGGGACATAGGTGCAACTACAAAGGGGAGGTGACCTACAACCCTCCCATTGAAGATCATACAAATCGAGATGTGACCCCTCCCAGATGAGGTGGTAGAGAGGCCAGACATCCAAAAATCACAGCTCGTTCAACAACAAGATAGAGGATGAAGTCTCATGCAACCGCCCCACTGGTAGCGATAGTGGTGACATGCTAACGCACGACTGTCAATCACATAGCCAACAGCTGGGGCGACAGCTAGTCGCAAGTGTTGCTGCTACTGGACAGAGGTGGGAGGGTGAGTGGCACAAGGGTGGGTGTCGTGGGTAGGGCCATAGGGGTAAGGGTAAGTAGATAAGAAGAATAGAAGAAGAAAGAAGAAGAAGAAGAAGAAGACCAGTGTCATGATAGAAAGAAGGCTCATTTTTGGAAGTTAGATGGATGCTCTTGACACCTTGTGAAGAGAATTCTTTTTGTAGAAGAAAAGTATTAAAGCGAATCATATATAACCTTGTCTCAAGGTATGTGGTCTGGAGACACAACATAAAATAAGTTAAACTAATGTTTCAGGCCTGAGTAGAGGAAGCTCTATTAGCTATTACAAGGGAAAATCAATAACATAAAATACTACCAGCACCCAAAAAACAATTGCAAATAGGAATTGTTGAGCAAGACTTGGTCTCCCACTTGGATGTCTTTTCACTTATGGTGTTCATAGTATCACATTTTATCCCACTCCTTGTAGATGCATGCATTCTTGTAGGAAGACACGCAATTCATCAAGATCTTGCAATAGAAAACAATTCTCTCCAACGAGATATAGATCAAAGTTTATAAATTAGAGGTCCATCTACATTTGTGATCCATCTCATCTAAGAGATGATAATATTTTCCATAGGTCCACTCAAATGGAGTAGTACCCAAGTGTTTATTGAATGTTGCTCAGTATACCCATAGAGCATCATTGAGCATTAATGCCCAATTTGTCCTTGTTCTCCCTACTATCTTCTCAAGGACGAACTTGATATGTTAGTTTGAAAAATCAACTTTTTTGATGATTTGAGGATTATTTGGTGAAGCTACTTGATGATGGATGCCATACTTATTCAGAAAAAGCTCAAATCTCTTCTCCAGAAAATGAGATCCACCATCAGAGATGACCATGTGTGGTACCCCAAACCTAGTAAATATGATATCTTTGAAGAGATTCATGATGGGTATTGAGTCACTAGAGATGGTTGGGATTTCCTAAAAACACTTCGAGAAATAGTCAACCACAATCAAAATGTAGGAGTAGCCTCAAGAAGTGGGAAATAGACACATGTTCTCCACTCTGAAAACATCAAATATCTCTATTTCTTGCTAAGATGTCAATGGCATCTCGTTGTGTTTTGAAATGTTGACGAATCACTGCATTTATCACAAGAAAGGATGCACTCATAACCATCTTTGAAAATAGTGAGATTATAGAATCCACATTGGAGGATCTTTAGGGTGGTCTTCTATGCACTCATGTGGTCACTCGTTGGACCTGAGTGGTACTACTTAAGGGTTGGGTACCTTTCTTCCTCCATGACACACCTTTGGTATAGACCATCAACATCAAGGCAAAAAATCTACTGCTCAACCTAGTAGTAGTGCTTGATGTCATGTAAGAATTTCATCTTGGAATGGTCCATGTACTTTGGGTGTAGAATGCCTACAACAAGGTAGTCTACAAAATATAGAAACCAAAGTATATCAGAACATACCTTCATCGGGAATAGAATCATCAAACGGGAAGATGTTAGTGACATAAAGATGAATACATATGAGATGATCAGCCACCATGTTCTCTCTTCCCTTCTTATCATGGATTTCCTTATCAAATTCTTATAACAAAAGGACCCCCCGAATCACTCTTGGCTTGGTATCCTTCTTCGTCATCAAGTAATGGATAGCATCATGGTCTCTATAGACAATCACCTTAAAACTGACAAGATATTATCTGATTTTATAAAGGCATACACAATGGCAAGTATCTCTTACTCATTCGTGGCTTGTTTCCATTGTGCTACATCTAGTATCTTTGAGGCATATTAGATGATGTGATGCCCCTCGTCAATTTGTTGTTCCAATACTGCTCCCACTACGTAGTCACTAGCATAGCACATTATCTCAAAGGGTGGAGAATAGTTTGGTGCTCGAATGATAGGCGTGGTGTTGAGGGAAACTTTCAAGTTAGTGAACCTTTCCATGCAAGTGCCATCAAAATACATAGTTTATTTTAAAATAAGATTGGCCATTGGCTTTTCAATGTTTGAGAAGTCTTTAATGAACATATGACAAAAGCATGCATGACCCAAAAAAGCACAAACTTCTTTTACATTTTATGGCAATGTGAGTTTGTCAAGGATTTCGGCTTTTACACTATCTACCACAATTCCCTAGGTGCTCACTTTATGATCAAGGACAATACCCTCCTTCACCATGAAGTAACTCTTCTCCCAATTTAGTGCCATATGTGCTCCTTTACTCTTTGATAGTAGGAGAGATGAGTGATGTAAATAAGAGTCAAAAGAATCGTTCTAAACTGAATCCATGAACAGTTCCATCATAGTTTCTATCAACCCCACAAAGATTATTGTCATACAACACTATAAAGTAACGGGAGCATTGCACGAGCCGAAAGGCATCCTCCTAAAGCCATAAGTTCTTAAAGGGAATATGGAAGTGGTCTTCTCTTGGTCATCAGGATGGATAGGAATTTGGTAAAGTATGGAGTAAACATCAAGATAGCAAAAGAATTATTGATGTTCCAATTGCTCTACGAGCTGATCAAGCAAGAGCCAAAGGTCGCCACAAAGCTCCCCAGGAATCTCAAATAAGATCTGGAACCCACCTCCTTCAATCATCTTAACCATCTCTCACCCCCAAAACCTAGGTTTAATTTTAGATTTGCCAAATCTGGGGGTCTCGCTTTACCAAGTCAAGTAGATGTATTATGGATTTTGGTTAAAAAAAAACAAAATCCTTCAGCAAGTCTGGTTTTTTGAAGTCAAACTTCTTGATGCACATCTCCTCCATGTGCCCAATATCATGTCAGTTCCTATTTATATTGTCAAAATAAAGGTTTGAAAGAAAAAAAAACATATATTATATAGTCAGCAATAGAACTACACAAAGAATACAACCCTATGATGAACAATAATGGAAGCCAAACATTTTAAGATACAGAGTGCCAACTACCCAATTCTGTCACTGTGGTCACTTTCTGTAATCCTTCACTAACGACCTATTTGGTACGTGGTGAATGGATGGGAGGGGAAGGGAGGGGAAAGAGCTTAAGTTGTTTGATTGCACATGGTGAAGGGGAAGGGAATGGAATGCAGGGGAATGAAGGGAAATAGAGGGGAAAGAATCCAGTGTATTTCTAGCCACCTTTCTCCCCACCAAATCGGAGTGGAGACAAGGGGAAGGGGAAAGACTTGACGGAAAAATTATTATAAAGCTTGGATGGAAATATGAAATTTGGAGCGAAAATATAAATAATATGGTAGAAAATATTTGTATGGCTCACAACCAATGAGAAAAAAGAACATGTAGTCTCTCACCTCGATTGGAGGGAATACAAAATGTTGGGAATATTGAGGCAATGGGAATATTGAGGCATCAACTTCTTGTTGACTCAAGGTCAATTAGGTCAATGTTGACTCACGTCTAAATTGACTAAACCCGTGTTTTGATGATGACTAACCATTCCACATTTTGGTGTCTAATGCCTCTACTTGAGTGATTTCAGATTAGGTATAGACACACTCCAATTTCCCTAACTTGCGCATATCAAATTGGAGAAAAGACAAGTCAAAGTCATACAAGTGCATGTTTTTGTAATATGATGTATATCCATTAGAATCATGTTGTAAATCACTTGTAATGATTGTATGACTTGTAATTAATCTTAGAAAAATATCAGGAGCACTTAGATCGAATATTAGAACACTTTAGATGCAACTTTGAAAATTGATTACAGGCACTTTGTCGGTCGAGTTTCCCAGCCTGAAAACTCGACCGATCATCCTTGATCAATTTTCTGGAGATTACATCGGTCGAGTTGTGTTTACACAGAACTCGACCGATGGAGTAATTGACCAAATCGATTTTCATTGGTCGGTCGAGTTTTCTCAGGACAAACTCGACCGATGGTCTGAATATCGGCTTTGTCTTTTACTCTATCGGTCGAGTTACACTCGTAGAAACTCGACCGATTGCACTATACGGAAAAGTGTAGAAAATCGCTTCTAGCCGTTGTGGAGTTGCAACAAGTGAAAATAGATCTGTTGCAAGCCACAAAACGGCTAGTTTTCGTTCATAAGTGTTCCCAAAGGCTAAGAGGCATCCCCAGCTATAAATAGGACCCATGGGGCTTCATTCCAAGGTTGAGCATTCATTACAAACTCTTTGTGAGGTTCCTATTCCATAGTTGGGTGCTTCCTACAGCCTCCTCTCTCTCTAAGCTTAATCACTTGCTACATCCATTAGAGTGAGTAGGAAATCTGTAAGAGAGCTAGTCCTATTTGTATATCTTGTGAGGCTCTCACTTCCATAACCTCCCCATCTCTCTTTTGCAATCATGAAGATGAAGGTTCTCTCTCTTAGCCAAGAGAGGTGAAGAAGAACAAGGGAAGGCGTCCCTTGGTGAAGATCAAGGCTGAAGACTTGGAGCTAGAGTGGGTAAGCCCTTGGAGAAGGCAGAAGACTCAAGCTCAAGTGGGTAAGACCTTGGTGGTGGAAGCTTCTCCAAGTGAAGGTGAAGTCAAAAGCTGAAGATCCAAGAAGAGTGGGTAATCCCTGCAAGGCCGAAGACTTGTGCAAGAGTGGGTAAGTCCTTGGAGAAGGCCGAAGACTCTTGCAAAGTGGGTAAGTCCTTGGTAAGGTTAAAGACTCTTTGTATTGGCTGGGTAAGTCTTTTGTTTGGTCATGCATTGTATGCCTTATAAGTGAATATAAGAATGCAATAGTTTGGAAGTCCTAGAGGTTGACCTCTCTAGGCAAGTGGACTGACACACTTCTAGTTTGAAGTGTGGAACCACTCTAAATATCTTGTCTAATTGGTGCATGTTCAATCTCTCTCTCCCTTGCTATGTATCTTTTAGTTGCGCACAAATTTCCTATTTAGCAACCTTATCTTGTGATATATCTTGAAAGTCTAATGAATTTTGTTTAAGTGCATTCAGCTCTATTCACCCCCCTCTAGAGCATCTAATCACCCATCTAGGATCCAACAATTGGTATCAGAGTGAGTCTTCTCCAAGCATACTTCAACAAGTAGGAGAAGATGGGTGACTACCTAGGAGGGAGATTCTCTACCAGCCTTCCAATCTTTGATGGGAGCAATTTCCTCTATTGGAGAAGAAGGCTTCAATTCTACATCCAAGGATCAAGTGTTGAGATGTGGCAAATGGTGAACATCACATACATGCTACCAAAGACAAAGATTGAAGAATGGTATGAAGCTACCTTGATGAAAGCAACCTTGAATGCTAGAGCTATGCACATCCTATATGCCTCCATGACCCCCACCGAGTTCAACCGGATTTCTTCATGTGAAACAACCTATGAGGTATGGAGAAAGCTTTGCATCACTTATGAAGGAACAGATCAAGTGAAGGAAAGCAAAGTCTACATGCTCAAAGGGCTGCTTGAGAACTTCAAGATGGGAAAGGAGGAGAGTATAGCCAATATGTACTCAAGGCTCAACACCATTTCGAATGGTCTTGCTATTCTAGGACATCCTATGTCTAGTGGAGAGATCAACTCAAAGATCCTTAGAACTCTCCCCAAGAGGTGGGAACCCAAGGTGACTTCAATTGAAGAAGCAAGGTCTCTTAGGGATATTCCTATTGAAGAGCTCATTGGAAATCTACAATCACATGAAGCTAAACTTGACAAGAGGGGGGAAGTAGAAAGACAAGAGAAGAAAGAGCTAAAGAGAATGAAGAAGGCTGAAATGAAGGCTCAAATTGAAGCTATCATGGAACAAGTCTCTCCATCCTCTCAAGCTAAAGAAGATGCCATGTACTCCAAGGGTAAACTCTACAAAGGCAAGTCCTCCTCCATCCGGTGCTTCACATGTGGAAAGAAGGGTCACTACAAGGAAGATTGCCCACAAGGCAAAAAGACCCATCTTCACAAGAAGAAATGGCAATCAAGCTCAAGTGGCTCTTCCAACTCAAGCTCAAGTGAAGATTCAAGTGAAGGATCAAGCTCAAGCTCTAGTGATGAAGGAGAATGCCATTTTGCACTTATAGCATCAACAAATAAAGACTCAAGTGAGGTAAATCTAAACTCTTTAGATAAAGAATCTTTGATTGCTATTATTTATGATACTTGTGCCTCTCTTAAGTCTTCTAAAAGAAAAAGGAAAAATCTTTCTAAAATTGTTGATAATTTGCATGTAGAACTAGATGATCTTGAACATGCTAATTCTTGCTTGCTTGATGATAAAAATGCTTGTCTCAGCCAAGTAGACTCTCTTAAACTTGAAAATGCTAGTTTGCTTGATAAGATTAGATTTCTAGAAGCTCAACCTCTCATACCTAGTTCTAATGAAGAGCATACTTTAATTATTGATTCTCTCATGCATGATATTTATGTTCTTAAATCTGAAAACAAGGACAAAGATTTTGTTTTGCATGAATTAGAAATAGAAAATGCCTCCTTGCTTGCTAAAATCAATGGGCATGAATCTTGTTCTAGTTCTACAAATAGAGATAATGATGTTGCTGCTCTTCATAATGATAGAGATTCTTATCTAACTAAAGCTCTTTGCTTAGAAAATGATCTTTTGCATGCTAGAGATAATATCAATAATGTGTCTTCTACTATTGCTTCTCTTAAGCATGATAATGACAGTTTGAGATCATCCTTGCAAAGATTCTTAGTTGGTAAAAAGATTCTTAATGACATCCTACACCATACTACTAAACAAATTGGTAGACATGGTTTGGGGTATGATAGTAGTCAAGGGAACAACAAAGATAAATGACCTCCAATATTCCATGAAGAATCCTCTAGTTCCAAGACTATGGGCACATGTAATTATTGCAATGAAATTGGTCATTATTCTACTTGTTGTCCTTTTAGGAAAGCACCCAAGAGCAATAGGACTTGGGTTGCTAAACTAACCCCTTCGGACCCAAAAAATATGATTGGGGACCATTTCATATTTCTTCTTGTAGGTACTTGCAAATGGATTGACTTGAGCTATTGAATTGCAAATTGACTTCTCAATCCACATGAAAGAAGAAAGGTGAGATGTGTAGAGGGTGACAACAAGTGGAAAAGGAATGGTGAGAATAAAGGTAAAGTTTTTATTGCTTATAACCATCTCTAACTTGTTTTTGTCAAGTTATTGTGCACTATACATTTGGTTTTTGAGTCAAAAGTGGTATTTTGTGTTTCTCTTCACACTCTTGCTCAAAAACTATTTCTAATGCTTCTAAAGTGCATTACTAACTTGCTTAGACATGTTTGGATATGGTTTGTATATTTAGCATGCCTTTGAATATGTTTTTATGAAATATATGTGCTTTTTGACAGTTGGTCTGTCGGTCGAGTTTGTCTTGTTTGAAACTCGACCGATAGGCACAAATGGGTGTTGCCAACAGCTGTCATCGGTCGAGTTGTCAATGCACAGAACACGACCGATAACACTGTGCACAGAATACACACTTGGCTTATTGAATGAGAAATTCCCTCTCAACTAGATTTTCTCAACCAATAGCCTTATTCTTTGGCACTCCTTTGGTACCTTTATATATGCATATTGCCATGTTCTAAATTGCCTATCTTGCTTACAACTCTATCTCTCTAATTTTTCTAAATTGGTATATCTATATGTTGCAATTACTTGCTTTGAGTTGTTTTGCAGGTTTTGATGATGATCTCTTTGGATCTCTTGGTTGTGTCTTAAATTGCTTCCGTTGTGCTCTAACTTGCTACATCTATCTAGTTGTATATCTTATTTTGATACAACCTTGAGATTCTTAGGGGTAATCATCTTTTGGTAAGGATGCATATCTTGTGAGTTATATCCTTTCATGCTTCTAAAATTGCATATCTCTTTGTTTGGATATATCTCTACATATACTCATAGCTTGCTTTATCTTGTGTATCTTTTGGTATCTCTTGCTATGATCTAGATCCTACTAGTAGTCCTAACTTGTGATATCATCTACTAGTAGTTCACATACATGTAGTTCTAGCCTTGTTTAAAATTGGCATCTTTTCTCATCTATATGCTATGCTTATATCTTGTCTCATACATGCTCAAGATTGTTCCTTGAATTGAATATCTACTATCTTGAGTTGCTTGCATAACATTGTGATGCAGGGCACAAAGAGCTACATTGTATGTAGAAATTGGAGTATTTATGGATTTTTATGCAGATTTTTCTTTAGTTTCAGTTTTTTGTGCAAGACTAGTGTTTTTTATTCAGAAACAACCTTCTGAGCAAGACTCATTGCTTTGCAATGAGCTCTGATAGTTTTTGGTCAAATGCCATCATCTGGAGGGTTAAAATTGCAATTTATTGTTTTTCTGCAGCACTTTATCTTGCATTTTGGGTTGTTCAAGTATATGTTTTAACTTATTTTTCTTTCTATGTTTGGACAAGCCCCTATCTGTGCTCTTCTACTCTCCTTATATATATATTTGTGTTATCTCCTTTCTCTTTAACAAGTGATGTTTCTTATTTTCTTCATAACCCCACTTTTTGAAATGACAAAGGGGGAGAAAGGTATGTCTTCTTTTTAAAAGAGGAAGAAGGCATGTCTTACATGAAGAGGAGAAGTATGTCCATATAAAGGGAGAAGGTAAAGGGGAGAAGACATATATGTGTAGAACATATATGAGTAGTATACATAGTTTCTATAAATGTTATGAAAGCTAGCCATGCAGGAGAAATAACATCAATTGAGGGGGAGTATGAGAACTCCACTAGCATCAATTGAGGGGGAGCATATGAACTCAATTCTATTGAAACCCCTAGGTTTCTCCAAAGGTATGATTTTACTTAAAATCTTTCAATACATTTATGGAATGGTTTGTCATCTTCAAAAAGGGGGAGATTGTTGACTCAAGGTCAATTAGGTCAATGTTGACTCATGTCTAAATTGACTAAACCCGTGTTTTGATGACGACTAACCATTCCACATTTTGGTGTCTAATGCCTCTACTTGAGTGATTTCAGATTAGGTATAGACACACTCCAATTGCCCTAACTTGCGCATATCAAATTGGAGAAAAGACAAGTCAAAGTCATACAAGTGCACGTTTTTGTAATATGATGTATATCCATTAGAATCATGTTGTAAATCACTTGTAATGATTGTATGACTTGTAATTAAGCTTAGAAAAATATCAGGAGCACTTAGATCGAATATTAGAACACTTTAGATGCAACTTTGAAAATTGATTACATGCACTTTGTCGGTCGAGTTTCCCAACCTGAAAACTCGACCGATCATCCTTGATCAATTTTCTGGAGATTGCATCGGTCGAGTTGTGTTTACACAGAATTCGATCGATGGAGTAATTGACCAAATCGATTTTCATTGGTCGGTCGAGTTTCCTCAGGATAAACTCGACCGATGGTCTGAATATCGGCTTTGTCTTTTACTCTATCGGTCGAGTTACACTCATAGAAACTCGACCGATTGCACTGTACGAAAAAGTGCAGAAAAGTGCTTCTAGCCGTTGTGGAGTTGCAACAAGTGAAAATATATCTGTTTTAAGCCACAAAACGGCTAGTTTTCGTTCATAAGTGTCCCCAAAGGCTAAGAGGCATCCCCAGCTATAAATAGGACCCCTTGGGTTTCATTCCAAGGTTGAGCATTCATTGCAAACTCTTTGTGAGGTTCCTATTCCATAGTTGGGTGCTTCCTACAGCCTCCTCTCTCTCTCTCTAAGCTTAATCACTTGCTACATCCATTAGAGTGAGTAGGAAATCTATAAGAGAGCTAGTCCTATTTGTATATCTTGTGAGGCTCTCACTTCCACAACCTCCCCATCTCTCTTTTGCAATCATGAAGATGAAGGTTCTCACTCTTAGCCAAGAGAGGTGAAGAAGAAAAAGGAAAGGCGTTCCTTAGTGAAGATCAAGGCTGAAGACTTGGAGCTAGAGTGGGTAAGCCTTTGGAGAAGGCAGAAGACTCAAGCTCAAGTGGGTAAGACCTTGGTGGTGGAAGTTTCTCCAAGTGAAGGTGAAGCTGAAGATCCAAGAAGAGTGGGTAATCCCTGCAAGGCTGAAGACTTGTGCAAGAGTGGGTAAGTCCTTGGAGAAGGTCGAAGACTCTTGCAAATTGGGTAAGTCCTTGGTAAGGTTAAAGACTCTTTGTATTGGATGGGTAAGTCTTTTGTTTGGTCATGCATTGTATGTCTTATAAGTGAATATAAGAATTCAATAGTTTGAAAATCCTAGAGGTTGACCTCTCTAGGCAAGTGGACTGACACACTTCTAGTTTGAAGTGTGGAACCACTCTAAATAGCTTGTCTAATTGGTGCATGTTCAATCTCTCTCTCCCTTGCTATGTATGTTTTAGTTGCACACAAATTTCCTATTTAGAAACCTTATCTTGTGATATATCTTGAAGGTCTAATGAATTTTGTTTAATTGCATTCAGCTCTATTCACACCCCCCCCTCTAGAGCATCTAATCACCCATCTAGGATCCAACACTTCTAACCATGAAATGTTGAAAAGGTAAATCAATTGGTCGTTTACATAAGTAAACACCTTGAATGAATCATCTATGATGTTATTGAGTTGTGATCTATAAAAGTCACCATTTAACCCTAGACATCCTTTTATTAACAACAATAAGGATTCTATTGAGAGTAGAGTAAAACCCACAATTGAATGTTCATTTAAAACAAGCCATCCATTGTCAACAAGTAAGCTCCTTAAGTTGATCATATAAAGGAGACCATCTAAATCACATTATTAGGACCAACATATTACATTATCCATCATTCCACTTTATTGGAGGAATAAACATTAGATCTTGACCATTGGGTCGAGTTCATATGTTAAAACCATCAATTACAGTGTAGGCCCGATCATTGCATCAAGTAACCCAAGAAACTATTGGTCTAAGGCTTAATTGATGCTATAAATATATGATTAACTCACCATAGGTTTTGGAGACTTGATTCACCATCATTAGTGACCATTAAGTCACCATAGGTTGTTAGATCAACACTATTCATTAATCAACATCAAATATCAAACTAATATCACCATTGATTGATAGCATCATTAGGGTGCTTAGTTGTTAATCACTAGGCTTCTAATTAGGCCAACACCTGACCTAAGGGGTGAACGTAAGTTGACACCCTTGTTCACCACCATCAATTGTCATGAAGACTACACCATCAGTTGTTGCAATGTACCACCATTGAGTCATGTGTTTATAGAAGAAATTAGCTTTAAACCCTAAAATTGATCATTGGTTGATAGGTGTTTAGCACCATTGGTTGTCAAACCAACCTAATACAAGTCATGTTATACCTTAGGAATAACATACACATGAATACAGGTTCATCTAGAACTGAAATCAGAACAGGGAACATTATAAAAATTGAAATCTAAGTCAAGCATAGCTTTTTAGTGCATAGTACATTTTCAAACAAGAACATGAGCTAGCAAGCTTATGGTAAGCAATAAACGTGGTGCAAGTTATAAAAATTGTCTCTAATGAGAAGATGAAATCCCAAACAGAAGAAAACTCGAGCAGGTAGGGTAGAAAATTCAAGTATAAGCTGTGAACTCGTCCATCTAGCACCTTTCTTCATCAAATGAGCAAACCCTAAGCATAAGGAGCAAGAAAGGTAGGGTTTTAGAGTTTTAGAGCAATTTCTACCATGGAATAGAAAAGTTCCGACCTGGAGAAAGGTAGGAGGAAGGATAACAAAGAAATAAACGGAGGGTTAAGATCACTAGAAGGAAGCTTTTCAAACCCTAAAAGGAAGTCAATTGCAACCCTAGATTCTTTTTCCAAGAAGATCCCCTCTTTCTTCTTCATTGGATAGGAAATTCATAGCAGCACAGAGGGAGAACGAGGTTCATATAAGGAGGGAAGTGGTGGAGAGAAAATGGCTCGTTTGGGTGCTTAGGGATAAGTATATGAAACTTTAAGATAAAGATAAAGAAAAAGTTGAAGTTCTAATATCTTTCCAAATGTCCATGGCCTTAAACTATTAAGAATATACAAGCACACACAAAACAACTCCCCCACCGTCCATAGAGACATGCTTATCCCACGTTTCTTAAATTTCCAAGCAAAACAAATAATTCATTGTTTGATATGTACTAAAGGTAGCTCATCCATGAAGGGGTAAACCCTAAAATACCCTCGAGGAAAATACCTTCAAACTAAGGTTTAAATAGGCGCCCCGTGGCTCAACAAGATTAAGAATGATGAGAGAATGTCTAAGAAAAATAATACAAGTGATAAGTTGCAAAGAAAACGTCTCAATTGGGTAAATTACATAAAAGTCAAAAATATGCATAAAATTACATAACTTGCTCAAACAATGTCCAAGTTGGACCAAATTTGAAACGAAGATTGTATTATGATTTCAAAGCATATCACAATGTTAGATTAGGTTTATAAGAATTAAATTATGATAATTAAACTTATTCAACTCATTAAGTAAGTTTAAGAGCCTTACAATTATCTTCCCTCCTCGCTCATTTTATTCTATTTTTACTTCCCTCCTCTCTCCTTTTATACCCATTTTATTTCCCTCTGTTTTTAATATTTTTTCAAAATTTTCCCACCAAAAAAATTATTTTTTCAAAATATGTTATACTTTTTGTAAAAACTCTAATAGTTTTTATTTTGTGAAAAAACTCATTAGGAGTCAACAGTTGTAAAACAAAAAAATATAAAAAAAATATAAAAAATAGATGTTTAACAAGGAGAGAGAGTGAGTGGGGGAGGAAAAGGGGATGGCGACCACGGCTGACAGGGACGGTTTCAGTCGCACGTGAAACGTGCTTATGCCCCTAATGCGTGAAGGAAATATAGTTCTTCTTCAAATTAAAGACGTAGGAACTTAGTAACGATAAAGAAGAGACCATGGACCAACTTAAAAAGGCGGCATTGACGAGCACCTCTAGAAGAAATCACAGCAGTAATCAGATTCTCTATACACATGTCAGCATGTAAACACAACATAGTTTCTTGAGAAGCGAAACCAATCGACTAAAAACAATTGCAACCTAAATGTATTTGCTCATAATCAAGTTTCAAGATCTGTTGTTCCATTTGTGCTGCATCAATAGATAAAGAAGCCATATTTAACTACTCCAAGCACAAATATCCAAAAGCATGGCACTTTATGGAATTGACAAATAATGACAAGTTCCTAAGCAGGATTTTGGGGTACATGTTTGAGAATAATGCATATTTTAACTATTCTGTCTGTGACGTGGGAGTTCTAATAGCATGCAAATCCAAAAACGCAAAGCTAACATCAATAACTTAAACTACAAACGATGAACAAATAAACATGGGCAACCTGGATGCCTCTTCTCATAATCAATTTGAGATGTGGTGCCCCCATTTCCGCTGCACAATTGGATAAAAAGAAGCCATTTTAAGTACTCCAAGCAAAAACATCCAAAAGCATGGCATTTTAAAGAATTGACAAACAATGAAAAGCTCTCCTAAGCCAGATTTAGGTGTACTTGTTAGAGAATAGAGCATATTTTAACCATTTTGTCCGTGATATAGGAAGTTCTAATAGGCTGTCTTTGTAGCCAAAAACGAAAGCTAACATCAATCATTAAAACTACACATGACATATAATGACCATAGTAAATTCTGGCTATCTCAATCACTTCAAAAGATGCACACACCTTATACTAGAAAAAGAAAGGTCGGCATCAACCATTTATGGAATCATTAGCACAGATGTCACAGGTGATGCAGAATCATATGAAACAAACGAGCAAAGATGCACCTACATTGACTTTTGTGTGATATCATGACTCGTACAACACTAATCTTTTAAAACATGATAATCATTTCAAGCTTGTATAAATATGCATGGCATCCAACATAATTTCAAAATTATCAGTATAACTTTTAATATATATAAAAGTTATAAATTCCATAATTCATAAGCAACTCCTTTGATTTCTAAGGAACAAAGAGCGACATGTTTCCCAATCAATGCAGCTGTCCCTGTCAAGTTCCTATTAGTATGAACCCTAGGAGAACGAGAGCTTATGTCTTGACCTACAACTTCTTCAATTGTTTCTGAAAGATAAAAAGTAAGGAATCACCCTATTGGAGCTCTGTTATATACTCTGTCCATCCAATTAATACCCTCCAATATATCACTGTTGGAACTGTTAGTATGTGAAGCTAATAGCTTAGTCTTCATGCTTGACGCAGTGTGCACATCAATCAACCAAAATAGAATCAGCCACATAAAAAGTTCAAAGAAAATTTGTGCAAATGATTTCCTATTAGTCTATAAGCATCACAGTTTAGGCACCAGGTTAGGGGATTATCGCCAATACTAAAAAAAATAAAAAGATGCCACAGACTTCCGCCCATCACAATGAACCAAAGGATACACCGGGTTCAAAACAAAATCAAATGTCAAATCCTATCTTGCAATTGTTCTCTAAACAAAATAGAATCAGCCACATTATAGTTAAGAGAATCTTGTGCTGACGATTTCCTACTACCCGTCTGTGAACTTCGTAGTTTGAGGCAACATCAGGTATGTGATCTTCACCAATGCTGACAAACAAAAAAGGTGTCTTTCTCCAAAAAAAAAAAGAATCAGCCACATTATAGTTAAGAGAATCTTGTGCTGACCATTTCCTACCCGTCTATAAACTTCATAGTTTGAGGCGGCATCAGGTATGTGATTTTCACCAATGCTGACAAACAAAAAAGGTGCCAAGTGCATCCAGATATCCATTCAACACAATAAATTAAAGACTCTGCAGATTCAAAACAAAAATCAGATGCCAATGCTTGTCTTGCAATTGCTTTCTCTTTTGTATGTGCAGGCATGTCAATGGACGACTCCGCCTCAATCCACTAGGCAGTCCTCAATGCTAAAATGATCTGAGAACATGGATCCCCGCTAGCAACGGCCACGAGTTAAAAATCACAGGACTGAAACGGGTAACTTCTTGGGAACCATTTTAAGGCATTCCACAATTTTCCAGCAGTACAAATGGTTTATATGGTTTTAAAGATTAAACAAAAAAGCATTTGAACAGATATGCTAACACGAACCCACTTCATAGCATAAAAGTATAGGTGGCACACTAGCTCACATTATACTTTAGATAATAGCTTGAACTATTCAAAATAAAGAAAATTAAATCTCCATATCTATCTATATCCAGAGAAAATTAGATGGCATTATATGAACCATAAATTAACATTGAATGTATTCCTCATAATAGATAATCTACAGCAAAAAAGTAACTTCCAACAACAGCAAATGAGGAAATGCCACTGCGTGCCATCCTTAGCCAGATGCCACGGAGAAGGAAGCTCCTATCAGCCGGAGATATGCCAGTAAGTCTTTCAATCCCAGTTCCGGGCACCTTCCACTTCAAGAACTTCCTTTCCATAGAAATATACTTAGGAACAACAGTGCACTGAGATCGAGTTTGAGCAGTGTCAAAGCAATGGGAAGCAGCAGCAGCGATTGACCCACACAATCCAGCAGCAAAACTAGCAGCAAGTGGGGATACGGGTTCAACATCAGCGATTGATTTGGGAGGTGGATCTATATCAAGAGCTTTCCACTCAAGCATAGCAATATGATAAAATTGCCATGTTGAGAAAAAAACACCTCCAAAAATGCAGTCACGGGCCAGTGCAGATCGAAGGCCTCTCCATAGCGAGGACCATCCTTCTAAAGATATGATGTGTGAAGGGCTTCTAATATCTGAGGCGAGTGGAGGCCTTCCTGTCCCAGTCATCATCCAAGGATACTCCTTCAGGGCCATGGTCATGTTGGGATTTGTAGGTGATAGTACAGATAGCATGTCAACAGTATGTCTCAACGATTTCATATCAGGGATGTAACCTCGTCCAAGTCTTGAAATCATGGGATTCATGTCCCGCACCACCTCAGTTGTGCACATGTTTTGATAGGAAGCTGCAGAACTCAACTGTTGGCGGAGCCTAAAAAGTTCAAATGGTGAGGCTGCAAATGCCTCTAAAGCACCAGCAGCAATTCCAGCTAAAAGAGCCTCGGATACGTATACATAATTATCTTCTCTTCCGTCTTTGTAGAAAGCTGAAAGAAGTTCATAGGTTCCGAATCGAAGGCCAAGTCCAGATATTCTGCCTACTGTTAACCAGGAAATCCCGTTATAGAACCCTGGAAAACCCGACACTGCTCTTATCCTACTCAAAACTTGAGTAAAATTCAATTGTTTCTGAGAACCTGCAGCGACCTGATGAAGGGACTTGAGGGTGTCAAGTGGGTAAGTCAGGAAAGAGGCCAAAGCGACTGATCCCGTGGCCACGGCGGCATGGGATGCAAATGTGTGTTGCCTCAGCAGATCTTCCATCTATTGTGGCGGGTGAAATTGCCGCCTATGGGCTCAGAGCTTCACCATATAATTTTTTTCTTACAGAGATGCAAGGTACCCGCCGGACTTCTTTGGCCGCCGGGAAGTACAGTCACCCGCAGGGATCACAATCGCCACCGGGGACTTCCATCGCATCTGGAAGCTCTGCTCGCCAGCTTTAAGCTGGAACACCAAGAAGGAAAGGAGAGGGAGGGCGGTGAGGAGCTGGAGAGATGGGAAACGTGAGACGAAAAAAAGATAGGGGGCGTGATACTAGCCAGGCTTTGTTGGCCGTGGATATGGAAGCTCGGCCGCCGAGAAACAGAGATTGAGAGCCTCCGAAATGTAAGGGCGAAGAATGAGAATCTCCCCGAGCTGACTTCGCCTCCGGTGAGCTCCGTTCCGCGCCAGGAACCCGCCACGATGAACTTCCTTTGTGCAGGGAGCTACTTCTCCCCCGCGAACCCTAGTTCACCCGGTTCAATGCCCGATGAGATTTTTCGGCGGAAGGCCTCAAAACCACACGGAGAAACGGGGAGAACATAGAACACTGGTTTAAAAAAAAAAACGCTGGTTTTGTAATATGTTCGGGATCTCAGTTCATTTCATCGCGGATTGCTGATCGCGCGTTTCCAATGGAATTCGTTGTGGTGGAGGGAGCTGGATCCTGGATGAACAGCCGCTACCTACCGCTGCATCGCGGGGTTCACTCTCGCCGTAAAGTCCATTTAAGGTGTAGTTAGTTACGGCACATTTGGTTTAGCGGATATGGTTGGGTTGCATTTCTTGTTCCGGCAGTAAAAATATATTTTTTTATCGTAAAGGCCGCTAAGTATATTTAGGCAGCAAAAATATTAGATTTGATTTACTAGACATGGAAAAAATAATGAATCATATATTTTTATTTTCACGATGTGCATTGAATGTTGGATGCCTTTTTACATCTCAAATTAGCAGGACGCCGCCGTCCAGCTTATTTCCGCCTTGTCGAGACGTTTTGTCCCCACACCTCTCTTCTTTTCTGCCGCACAGACCTTGCACTCCTTTTTTCTTTTTGGTCTCTCGCTGCTACTTGAGCAGACGGCAGTGCTTTTTTTTGTTCTTATCTAATTTGCCCCATGCTAATCTCATGTGCAGCATAACAAACGTAAATGTCAGTTGGTGGAGATCTTTGATGTACCAGTACTTTCTTAATACAGTATTTACGAAATACAGCAATCTGGAGAATCCGATGGAATCCATCAAAGCAAACGTGTGTGAAAAGTGTGGGTTCTAAAACATAAAGATGAGGTATCTTTTTTAAGAAAAGTGTTATTGTGGGCATACTTTTGGCATATAAATGGGAGACATTTTGTGTTTTTTACTATTATAAGAGAATAAAATGCCCTTATCTTTTTTAAGAAAAGTGTTATTGTGGCATACTTTTTGGCATATAAATGGGAGACATTTTGTGTTTTTTACTATTAAAAGAGAATAAAATGCCCCTTGTTTTATAGTGGAAAATGACAGCATGTTTTCTAGTAGAAAAATTATAAACGTATCCCATCTTGAATCCCAAAATGAGTCCACATAGTTAGATTTGTCAAACGGGTGGGTAGGTTGGGTTGGATTGGATCGTTGTGGGTGTGTGCATAGCAGGTGCGGGTCAAAAAGATATACTTCTAAACGGACGGAAGAAAAGTATATTCAAACCCGATCCGGCTACGGGTTGCCTGCGGGTGTCCATATAAAATATGATCAATCAACAATAAGTTACTAGTTACTTTCCTTAACACTAAAAATAATATTTGAAATAACTTGAAACTATATATGTTCTTTATGTCAAAAATAGTGCAATGGGACCAACCAACTACTATGTTTAACATCAAACCTTTACGATTAGTTGTCAACATATGTTTATATAAACTTAAAAAAATCACATCTAGCTATTGTATGCTCAGAAAAACCAATATAGTTTTCATAAATAGATATCATAAAAACCAACACATAATTTTGTCATGTAATAGTAGACATTCCTAATATTACAACTACTTACTTTTATCTATTGCAAAGAAAAAATAAAGAGGATACAATTATTGTTGGTAAAGGTAAAGAGTTAACTTGTGTAAAATAAGAAACATCTTTTAATAAGTGGGTGTGATATTATATATATAAATATATTTGCTTTAGTTAATTGGGTCACCCACGGGTGCTCATGGGTCACCCATGAAACCCGCTATATAGACAGGTGGGTTGTGTATGGATGATTTTCAGTAGGTGGAAAATTTCGTCATCCAAATCTAATTTAAACGAGTCGACTCGTGCGTGCCCGCAGATTTTGATCCAATTTGATAGGTCTACACATAGCATGACTCATCTTTTAAACTAAATGGATGTTATTTAGTTTGGTGCATTTTGTACTCATATGAATTTACTTCGATCTATTTGGTAAGTTGTTGCAAATGGAGTATGATTATGATCCAAACAACTTTGTAGGAATGTGTGAAGCGTGTGGAGCAGTGAATAGGGAAAAGTAGTATGTCAACCATGAGTTGATAAATGGACAAATAGTTGGCAGCCAGCCAACCATTTCTTGTTAATACATTGCAAAGCAGATTGTGAAGCAACAAAGAACTGGGAGAAAGCTGGCAACATACATGTAAATGAATGAGATACGGAGTGAACAATGTTATATCCAATATCTGAATTTAAGAAAATGTTGACTCCAGGTCAATGTTGACTCAAGATCTAAATTGACTAAATCCTTATTTTGATGATGACTAAATCATTCCACTTGTTTGTGTCTAATATTTCTACTTGAGTGATTTCAGAGTAGGTATAGACACACTCTAAATGTCCTAACTTGCGCATCCTAACTTGGAGAAAAGACAAGTCAAAATCAATGTAAGTGCACTTTTGTGGAATATGATGTAAATCCATTAGAATCATGTTGTAAATCACTTGTAATGATTGTATGACTTGTAATTAAGTTTAGAAAAAAAATCAAGAGCACTTAAATCAAATATTTAAGCACTTTAATGACATTTTTCAAAATTCATTACATGTTATTAATTGGTCAAGTTACAAACTCGACCAATCCCTTGATGGATTTTGAAAATATCCAGGTTCGGTCCAGTTACAAACTTGACTGAACCATTCAGTCGAGTTACAAACTTGACTGATCCCTGCACTGGACAAACTGAATAGTGCAATTGATCGAGTTTCCGACACACAAAACTCGACTGGTCGCACTTTACGGAAAAGTGTAGAAAAGTGTGTCTAGCCATTGAAATGTTACAAAACTCAAAAAAAATATTCGTTTCAGCATCTCAAATGGCTAGTATTTGTCCTTAAGTGTTCCCAAAGGCTGTTAGGCATCCTCAACTATAAATAAGACCCCTTAGGCTTCATTCCTTGGTTAGTCAAGCACTATGAAGGTCTCTATTCTATCGTTGAGTGATCCTACAACCTCCTCTCTCTCTCTCAAAGCATAATTACTTGCATCATCAATTAGAGTGAGTAGGAGATTTGTAAGAGAGCTAGTCCTACATTTATATCTTATAAGGCTCTCACTTCCTCCACCTCCCAATCTCTCATTTCAACCATGAAGATAAAGATTCTCTCTCTTGACTAAGAGAGGTGAAGAAGAACAAGAAAATGAGTTCTTTGGTGAAGATTAAGGTCGAAGACTTAGAGTAAGAGTGGGTAAGCCCGTGGTGAAGGAAAAAGACTCCTTCCTCAAGTGGTTAAGCCCTTGGTGAAAGATTCTCTGAGTGCAGGTGAAATCAAAGGCGGAATATCCTTGAAGAGTGGGTAATCTGTGCATGGTCAAAGACTTGATGCAAGTGTGGATAAGACCTTTGTGAAGGCTGAAGACATCTTGATAAAGTGGGTAAGTCCTTGGGTAGGTTGAATTGGATTGGTAAGTCCTTTGGTGGGTGATGTGTTGTAACTCTTATAAGTGAATATATAGAGGAAGACACACTTAGAAATCCTAGAAGTTTACCTCTCTAGGTAGTAGACTGACATACTCCTAGTTTGGAGTATGGAACCACTCTACGTAGCTTGTCACTTGGTGTTTGTTCAATCTCTCTCTCTCCCTTGTTATGTATGTTTTAGTTTCACACAAATTTCCTATTTAGCAACCTTATCTTGTGATGTAACTTGAAGGTCGAATGAATTTTGTTTAAGTCCATTCAGCTCTATTCATTCCCCCTCTAGAGCATCCAATCACTCATCTTAGGATCCAACAATTGGTATTAGAGTAGGTCTTATCTAAGCATATTTCCACAAGTAGGAGAAGATGGGTGACTACCAAGGAGGGATATACTTGATTAACCTTTCAATATTTGATGGGAGCAATTTCCTCTACTGGAAAAGAAGGCTACAATTCTACATCCAAGGGTCAAGTCTTGAGCTATGGCAAATGGTGGACCATCCATACTAGCTACCAGAGACAAAGATAGAAGAATGGGATGAATCTACAATGAAGAAATTTACCTTAAATGCAAGAGCAATCAACACCCTCTATGCCACCATAAACCCCACTGGTTGAGAACTTCAAGATGGGAAAGGAGGAGAAGATACCCAACATGTACTCAAGGCTCAATACTATTTTGAATGGTTTTGTTGTACTAGGTCATCCTATGAGTAGAGGAGAGATCAACTCTAAGATCCTTAGAACTCTCCCCAAGAGATGGGAACCCAAAGTGACTTCCATTGAAGAAGTAATGTCTCTTGATGATATCCCCATTAAAGAGCTCATTGGGAATCTACAAGCCCATAAAGTCACACTTGACAAGAGAAAAGAAGTTGAAAGACAAGAGGAGAAAGAGCTAAGGAGAATGAAGAAGGCTGAAATAAAGGCTAAAGTTGAAGATATCGTGGATCAAGCCTCTCCATCCTCTCAAGTTGAAGAAGATGCCATGTATTCTAAGTGTGGAAAGAAAGGTCACTACAAGATAGATTGTCTACAAGGCAAAAAGACCCATCATCACAAGAGAAGAGAAGAAAAGTACAAGAAGAAGGAGAAATGGCACTCAAGATCAAGTGACTCCTCCAACTCAAGCTCAAGTGACTCCTCCAACTCAAGTGAAGAATCAAGTGAAGGATCTAGCTCAAGCTTTAGTGATGAAGGAGAATGCCATTTTGCTCTCATGATTTAAAAAAGTGAAGACCCATATGAGTTAAATCTAAACTCTTTAGATAAAGAACATTTAATTGTTATAATTAATGCTACTCATACCTCTCTTAAGTCTTCTAAAAAGAAAAGAAAAAAGATTGCTAGAATTGTTGATAATATGCATGTAGAATTAGATGATCTTCAACATTCTAATACTTGCTTGCTTGATGATAAAGATGCTTATCTTAGTAAAGTAGATGCTCTTAAACTTGAAAATGCTAGCTTTCTTGATAAGATTAGATTTCTAGAAGCTCAACCTCTTATGTATAGTGCTAATGTAGAGCATAGTAACATTGTGGATTTTGTCCTGCATGATATTGATGTTCTTAAATCTGAAAACAAGAACATAGTTTTGACTTTGCAAGGTTTAGAATCTGAAAGTGGTGTTTATCTTTCAAAGATTACTTTCTTGAAAATGAGAATGCTTCCTTGCTTGCTAAAATCAGTGTTCTTGAATCTTGTTCTAGTTCTACTAGTAGAGAGAATAATGTTTTTGCTCTTCATATTGATAGAGATTCTTATTTCACCAAAGCTCTTTGCCTAGAAAATGATCTTTTGCATGATAGAGATAATATAAATCATTTGTCTTCTACTATTTCTTCTCTTATACATGATAATAATAGTTTGAGATCTTCTTTGCAAAGATTCTTAGTTGGTAAAAAGAATCTTAATGATATCCTACACCATACTACTAAATAAATTGGTAGACATGGTTTGGGATATGATTGTAGCCAAACGAACAACAACAATAAAGGACCTCCAATCTTTCATGGAAAATTCTCTAATTCCAAGGCTACGGGCACATACAACTATTGCAATGAAGTCATTATTCTACTTGTTGTCCTTTTAGGAAAGCACCCAAGAGAAATAGGACTTGGGTTGCTAAGCTAACCCCTCCAGACCCAAAAATATGATTGGGAACCATTTCATCTTTCTTCTTGTAGGTACTTGATAAAGGATTGACATGAGCTATGGATTTAAAAATTGTCTTCTCAATCTACATGAAAGAAGAAAAGTGAGATGTGTATGGGGTGGAAATAAGTGGAAAAGGAATGGTAAGAACAAAGGTAAAAGTTTTCTTTTTTATATCCAATCCTAACTTAATTTTGTCAAGTTAGTGTGCACTACTATGGATATGGTTTTTGAGTTGAAAGTGGTATTTTGTGTTTTTCTTCAAACTCTTGCTCAAAAATTGCTTCTAATGATTTCATAGTGCATTACTAGCTTACACATGTTTGTATATGGCTTATACTTTTAGCATACCTCTAAATATGTCCTTATGAAATATATGTGTTTCTTGACAGTAGTTTTGTCGGTCGAGTCTGTCCTGATAGAAACTTGACCGATAGGCATTAATGGGTGTTGCCAACCACTATTTTCGGTTGAGTTTGTCCTATAAGTAACTTGACCGGTAGCACTGTGTACATAATACACATTTGGCTTATTGAATGAGAATTCCCTCTCAACTAGATTTTCTCAACCAATAGCCTTATTCTTTGGCACTCCCTTGGTATCCTTATATGCATATTGCCATACTTTAAATTTCCTATCTTGCTTACAACTCTATCTCTCTAATTGCTCTAAATTTGTATATTAATATCTTGCAATTACTTGTTTTGACTTGTTTTGTAGGTTTTAATGATGATCTCTTTGGATTTCTTGGTTGTCTTAAATTGCTTCCATTGTACTCTAACTTTCTACATCTATCTAGGTGTATATCTTGTTTTGATACAACCTTGAGGTTCTTAGTCATAATCATCTTTTGGTAATGATGTATATTTGTTAGTGAGTTATATCCTTACTTGCTTCTGAAGTTGCTTCTCTCTTCGTTTGGATATATCTCTACATCTCTCACAGCTTGCTTTATCTTGTGTATCTTTGGTTTCTTTTGCTATGATTTAGATCCTACTAGTAGCCCAAACTAGTGATATCATCTACTAGTAGCTCTTACACATGTAGTTCTAGCCTTGTTTATCACTTGATATCTTTTCCCATCTAGTGGTATTCTACTATATGGTATGGTTGTATCTTGTTTCATACTTGCTCAAGCTTGTTCCTTGAATTGCATATCTACTATCTTGAGTTGTTCGCATAACATTGTGATGCAGGATACATAGAGCTACATTATATGTAGAAATTTGAGCATCTTTGGTTTTTAGCATATTTTTATCCAATGTCAGATTTTGATGCAAGGCTAGTGTTTTTTATGTAGAAACGACCTTCTGAGCAAGATTCAATGCTTTGCAATAAACCCTGACACTTTTTGCATGAATTTAGTCATCTTGAGGGTCAAAATTGTGATTCATATTTTTATAACACTTTATCGTGCCCTGATCTTTGATTAGAATTTCAGTATGGGTTGTTCAAGTGCATGATTTAACTTACTTTTCTTTTTGTGCTTGGACAAGCCCCTAATTTTTCTCTTCTACTCTTTGTTATAACTTTTGTTATCTCCTTTATTTTAAAAGTGGTGTTTCTTATTTCTTCATACCCTCACTTTTTGAAATGACAAAGGGGGATAAGGTATGTCTTCTTCTAACAAAAGAGGGAGAAGGCATGTCTTACATGAAGAGGAGAAGCATGTCTATGTAAAGGGGAGAAGGTAAAGGGGAGAAGATATATAATTGTAGAACATATATGAGTAGAAGACATAGTATTCTATAAATATTATGAAAGTTAATCATGCAGGAGAAATGTCATCAATTGAGGGGGGGTATGAGAACTCTATGACCATGAATTGAGGGGGGGCATATGAACTCAATTCTATTGAAACCCCTAGGTTTATCCAAAGTTATGACTTTACTTAAATGCTTTCAATACATATATAGAATGATTTGTCATCTTCAAAAAGGGGGAGAATGTTGACTCTAGGTCAATGTCGACTCAAGGTCTAAATTGACTAAGCCCTTATTTTTATGATGACTAAACCATTCCACTTATTTATGTATAATGCTTCTACTTGAGTGATTTCGGATTAGGTATAGACACACTCCAAATGTCCTAATTTGCACATCCTAACTTGGAGAAAAGACAAGTCAAAATCAATGCAAGTGCCTTTTTGTGGAACATGATGTAAATCCATTAGAATCATGTTGTAAATCTCTTGTAATGATTGTATGACTTGTAATTAAGCTTAGAAAAAATCAGGAATACTTAAATCGAATATTTAAGCACTTCAATAATATTTTCCAAAATTCATTACATGATGTTAATCGATCGAGTTACAAACTCGACCGATCTTGATGGATTTTGAAAATGTCCAGGTTTGGTCCAGTTACAAACTCGATTGATCCATTTGGTTGAGTTACAAACTCAACCAATCGTTGTACTAGACAAACTGAATAGTGCAATCTGTGGAGTTTTCGACACACAGAACTCGACCAATCACACTGTACAAAAAAGTATAGAAAAGTGTTTCTAACCGTTGGAATGTTGCAAAACTCAAAAAAATATCCGTTGCAACATCCCAAATGGATAATATTCGTCCTTAAGTGTTCTCAAAGGCTTCTACACATCCTCAACTATAAATAGGACCCTTTGGGCTTCATCCCTTAATTAGCCAAGCACTATGAAGGTCCCTATTTTGTAGTTGAGTGATCCTACAGCCTCCTCCCTCTCTAAGTTTAATCACTTACATCATCCATTAGAGTGAGTAGGAGATTTGTAACAGAGCTAGTCCTACATGTATATATTGTAAGGCTCCCACTTCCTCCACCTCCCAATCTCTCATTTCAACCATGAAGATGAAGATTCTCTCTCTTGGCTAAGAGAGGTGAAGAAGAACAAGGGAAGGAATACCTTGGTGAAGATCAAGGTCGAAGACTTGGAACAAGAGTGGGTAAGCCCTTAGTGAAGGCAAAAGACTCCTTGCTCAAGTGGGTAAGCCCTTAGTGAAAGCTTCTCTGAGTGAAGGTGAATTCAAAGGTGGAAGATCCAAGAAGGGTGGGTAATCCCTGCAAGGCCAAAGACTTGATACAAGTGTAAGTAAGACCTTGTTGAAGGCTGAAGACATTTTGATCAAGTGGATAAAACCTTGGGTAGGTTGAAGAGTCTTTGTATTGGATAGACAAATCCTTTGGTGGGTGATGTGTTGTGACTCTTATAAATGAATATATAGAGGAATATACAATTAAAAATCGTATAGGTTTACCTCTCTAGGTAGTGGACTGATATACTCCTAGTTTGGAGTATGGAACCACTCTACATAACTTGTCACTTGGTGCTTGTTCAATCTCTCCCTCCATTTCTATGTATGTTTAGTTGCACTCAAATTTCCTATTTATCAACCTTATCTTGTGATATAACTTGAAGGTCTAATGAATTTTGTTTAAGTGCATTCAACTCTATTCACCCCTCCACCAGAGCATCCAATCACCCATCCTAGGATCCAATAGAAAAATGTTTGATCCAATATATGGTCTGGTATCTAACAGATATCACATTATAACATTCAAATCTAATCTGATTAGATGTGTTCAAATTCCACATGCTACTTGTTGGTTGTTTACACTAACGAGTTTCAATCCTAACAAGGAAACTTTACCCAACTTAACCAATCTCCGCAAGTATACAGAGGTAGTGTATTCAAGGTCAAACACAAGGAGCTTAAGTAATTAATTGGGCACAACATCACTAAAGTTCAACAATTTAGATCGGTTTAAAAAGGATGGTAATGTTTATCTAATTGCAGAAATTCAGATTTAAACAAGCAATGAAAAGATTACTAAAAGGATTTAGATCCAGAAATTAATGGATCTTGGACATTAAAATTTCACTCAAATACCATAGCACATCATAGGAACACAAAAATCTAAACATACATAAGCACTTGTTTTAAAGGAAAAGTTGTGTTGCACTTCACCTCCTGGTATAAGTGCAACGATCTCAACTCAAAGTCACATTCTCATGCACAAATTTCATTTTTGATCACAACTTGTTCCTCAACTCATTTATTTCCACTCTCGTAGTAGAAAAAGAGTTTCCAAGAAGAGCACCTCCATACATTCCTACTTATCTTCTCAGATCAAGCAAGAAAGCAGAACACATGCATATAAAGTGGCCAGAAATACATGTAAGAGATGATAAAATCGGTACTTTCATGGTAGAAAAACAAGCAACATAGTATTTAGTACGAAATTAACTTGTTCCATACATGCTATGACATGGGAGATACTCACCCATACCCAATAAAAGGGAATTACTCATCCATAATCATACTTTGCAGATTTACTATAGAAAATTCAGGTTTTAACATGATCTAGAGGAGGAAAAACAAAGAGATCTGAAAATATAACCACAAGAAGGAGGAATTCCAGTTTGGGGACGAAATTCTCCTCCTTTAGCTGCTACAAAACGAACTAGCTCCTCTCCCGAGAAGCTACACAAAGTTGGGGAAGCTTGGTTGCACCTTGGAGAAGAGAATGGAGAAGAAGAGAAGAAGAAATGGGCTCCTTTGGCAAGAAACCACCTCCTTTCTCCTCAAAATAGCCCTCTTCTCCTCTAGACTTGCTCTAGGATGCGAGAACTTTGAATTATCACCGTAGATAACCACCCATTAAGCCCCCCCTTCATTTTAAACAAAAGGTCACAACTTTCGAATTTTTAAAACTGACAACAACACAGCGTGCGTCGCAAATGCACGTCGTGAAAGGCCTCCGGTAGTTGCTCTAGAAAGCACTATGCACAGCGTGCGTTGAAGTAATACACATCGTGCAACTTTGTAAAAACTTTCAATCTGCTCCAGAATACACTGCGCACGGCGTGCGCTGAAGTAATGCACGCTGTGTGACTTTCCAGAAGATTTTTGGTTAGCTTGATGCTCAAGGTGCACGTCGTGCATTTTCTTTTCTGTACTTTTCTGGAAACTCGCACGCCGTGCTCAAGGTTCGAACCCACCGTGCATTTTGCTGTCTGGGTGAAACGAAAATTCTTCTGAAATCTTGCACGTCATGCGTTTTGCTGTTTCAGTAGAATTAAACTCTGCAATTCAGTCTTATTTGGAGCATATCTGCAATGCAAGTTATGCGATAAGTAAGGTAACAAAAAGATGGCAAAAGTAATATGAAAAGAGGCTAAATAGTATCAGAATGAACCAAATGTGTGTGTGATAGCGTTTGAAAAGATGATGTAGAAATCACACAACAAATCCCCCTAAGCTTGAACTATTGTTTGTCCTCAAGCAAAAAGAACATGGCTACAATCAAAGTGAAAGAGTAAACAAGCTCATGCATGGATTAAATAAAAATGAGATATGTAATTAGCTCAACCAATCAAGTACATTGTGCTTGTGTTCATTATTATCGTCTCAAATTTTCAACATCCAAGATAGAGAAATTAAGTTCAGCAAGGTTGGTCCCAAATCAAGCAAAATGATCAACTAGACAACATTAAATAGAATTTGGATAATCAAACCAAACAATCAGTGCATGTACATTACAAAATGTTCAGCTAGTATGGATGTAAGACGATGAAATCAGTGATAACATTAACAAACTTAGTTGTACTCTTTTTTTCAAGGATATGATGATGGAAATTTTTGGGTTTCCAGCATTCGGCTCCTAATTTAGGCTTATGCTCACGTGGAATGACAGTTGGGGTGTTGTTTTTACCCTCTTTTGATATTCATATCACCTAACCATCGTTGCCAGATCAGACTCACACTAGGCTAGCATGATATGTGGGTCATTTGCCATCTTTTATTGGGTAAGGGTGAACAAAGGACAGCACAATTCATTATTCAACTCCAAAGATTCAACAAGAATGTTAAGGTAACAAGATTTCAGTCTTTATTTTGTAAATTTTTCACTGAAAAATTTATTGTAAATGCACTAAAGGTTTGGCAAGAGTATCCTGTATTCTATTAAATGTTATAAAGTTGATTCATTCGCTCAAAAATGGAACTGTTGCATGTATTGACTAAGCAAAGATGTAAAAAGATTTTGAGATTTCAATAACAAACACAAGACAAAATCATGTACATAGGGATTTTCAATTTCCATTTCATTCATACATGCTCTTGATTTTTCTTTTCATGTAGCCAAGAAACATAAAGGACAAAATAATTCAAGCATACAAGGGGGTTTCATTCTAATAAGATAGCCTCAAATCATATTTACTTTACCATCAAGGAAACTGAACATGGAATAAAATGGAAAACAACTGACACAACTAACTCAATTAAAGAAAAACTGAATGAAAACTACAAATACCGGCCGGTTGTGCCCCCCCTAAGCTTAAAGTCAGCAGTGTCCTCACTTCGTCAATCAAACCTAAGGAGTTCACAACCGGGTACCTGTCATGGATCAAATATCAAAAAGGAGGGACACCACCCTGATCCGGGAAAAACTGGCTCACGAGATCTGGAATGTCCATGGGCTGGTCTGCAGAATCATGCTTTTGGGGAAACTAGGGTTGTTGTGGTAGTGCTATTGGCACACTGGCGGCTGGTTGGCAGAGTCGTTTGCTGAGGTGGTTGTCGTCAGCGCTGCTGTAGGCTGCTAGGGGGCGGCTAGGCGGCTGCTTAGGGCGGTGACTGCGTAGGACGGCGATGGTAGGGCACTCATAGAGTTGGAGCAAGCAAAGGCCGAGATGGCGGCGGTTGGTGGAGGTGTGAGCTGGTGGCGTGCAGATGTGCACAGCTTGCGGGAGGAGGCGACGACGTGCAAATGTGCATGACGTGAGCGAGGAGGAAGGTGACGACGATGTTGAGGGCATGACTACTTTCTTTCTTTTGCTCTTGCACGACTGTTGGAGTGAGAAGTTAGGTCGTGCACTCCCCCCTTTTGACCAATCTTTACGAAAAAAGACACGACATGCATGTGATATGCACGACATGTTCCTCTTAACTTTTCTCTTTTCAAACTGCCTTTACGCCCAGACACACGTCGTGTAGGTTACATGCACAATGTGTTCGACCTTAAAATCTCCTTACAGACCTGACTTTGTGCCCAGACGCACGGCGTGCATGTATGGATGCACGTCGTGTGAGTTTACAGAAACTCTTGTTGCTCAGTTGATAGATAGACGCACGACGTGCATCGTTTAAATGCACACCGTGTAAGATTCTAGTAACTTATTTGTACATTTGTAGCTCTAGGTGCACAGCGTGCACGAACAAGTGCATGGTGTGTAACTTTCCAAAAAGTTTCTATCTTCTGCAGCTCTCCGAGTGCACAATGTGCATCGAGTAAATGCATGTTGTGTTAGTTTCCAGAAACATATTTATGAATAGAACACGACATGTTGGCAAAAACACGTCGTGTACCTAGAGATATATCCCGGTTACAATATATTTTCTGTTGAGGTGCACGCCATGTCAAATAAAGACACGCCATGCATTTTGGAATTTCTACAAAAAATAGTAGTCAGTCAGCACGAAATAAAGATAGTTATGCCGACAATCAAGTCTAAATAATTACATTCATCCATGACAGGCTTATTGACAAAATAAAGAGTGTTTTTGACTCAAAGAACTTTAAAAGAAATCTATCCTAATGTGGGATCAACTACCACAAGGTCCTCCATTTAGAGTCTAGAGTGAGACTCTTCAATTCCTTCAAGCATCTTGGAGGGAGCAAGAGGATCCCTTGTCCACTTTATCTCCACAAGAATAAAGCTTGCAACACTGTCCATTCACTTTGAAGTTGCTGTCTTTGCCTTGGAGTTCCACAGATCCATATGGGAAAATCTTTAGCACAAGAAACGAGTTGGACCACTTTCATTTCACCTTCCCTGGAAAAAGCTTTAATTTAGAGTTGAATAGCAAGACTTTATCTCCTTCTTGGAAGTCCTTCCTGTGAATTCTTTTGTCATGCCAAACTTTTGTCCTCTCTTTGTACAACCTTGCATTCTCATAAGCATCAAGGCGAAGTTCCTCAAGTTTCTACAACTACAAAAGGCGCTTCTCCCCTACCTTCTTCATATCAAAGTTCAAGAATTTAATGGCCCACAAAGCATTATTCTCCAACTCTAGTGGAAGGTGACATGATTTGCCATAGATCATCTTGAACAGAGTAGTTCCTATGATAGTCTTATAGGCTGTACAGTACGCCCATAATGCATCATCGATCTTTAAAGCCTAATCTTTTCTTGAACTAGAAATAGTCTTTTCAAGGATGTTTTTCAGCTGCCGGTTTGAGACTTCTACCTGCCCGAACGTTTGAGGATGATATGGCGTAGAGAACTTATGAGGTACACCATATTTAGAGAGAAGGTTGTTGAATTGTTTTTCAATAAAATGTGTGCCTCCATCTGAAATTATAGCTCGAGGAACTCCAAACTAAGGAAAGATAATCTTTTGAAATAGCTTTACTACATATTTGGCATCCGGCGCTTGGGTTGGGATGGCCTCAACCCATTTGGACACATATTCGCAAGCAACAAGAATGTATTAGTACCCGCAAGAGGATGGGAATGGTCCCATGTAATCCACTCCTTATACATAAAACACCTCAACTTCTAAGATAGAGTTGAGGGGCATGTCATCAAGGCGGGATATACCTCCTATTCTTTGACATCTATCACAAGATTTTACAAATAAATTGACGTCCTTGAATAATGTGGGCTAATAGAAACCAGCTTGTAGTATCTTAATAATAATTTTCTCTCCTCCGAAATGGCCTCCATAAGGAGAGGCATGACATCCATCAATAATGTTTGGGATTTCTTCTTCAACAACACACCGGTGGATTAGCCCATCACTTCCATGCTTGAATAACAATGGATCATCCCAATAGTAGAATTTCACATCATGAAAGAATTTCTTCTTTTGTTGATACGTCAAATCAGGTGGGAGTTGTCTGGTAGCAAGAAAGTTGGCAATGTCTGCAAACCATGGTGCTTGAGTAGATGATAATGCATAAAGCTTTTCAATGGGTAAGTGATCTTCAATGGGCAATGGATTTCCAGCCTCCGTGGTTAATCTAGAAAGATGATCAGTAACATTATTTTTTGTACCTTTCTTATCCCGGATCTCAAGATCAAATTCTTGTAGAACCAAAATCTAGCGAATAAGATGTGGTTTGGCATCTTTCTTGTTCAACAAATACTTTATGGCAGCATGATCAGTATATACAATCACCTTGGATCCCACCAAATATTGCTAGAACTTGTCAAAAGCATATACAATGGGTAGCATTTCCTTCTCTGTGGTTGTATAGTTGATTTGTTCTTCATTAAGGGTTTTGCTTGCATAATAAATGGCATGGAGTTTCTTGTCCTTCTGCTATCCTAGAACAGCTCCCACTGCATAATCACTTGCATCACACATTAACTTAAAAGGAGAATCCCAATCCGAAGGTTGAATAATTGGGGATGAAATGAGGGCCTCCTTGAGCTTAGAAAATGTTGCATGGCAATCTTCATCAAATATGAACTTCGCATCTTTTGCAAGTAAGGAACACAACGACTTCACAATCTTAGAGAAATCTTTAATGAATCTTCTATAAAAACTGCATGGCCAAGAAAGCTATGGATGTCTTTAACTGAAGATGGGGTAGACATCTTTTCTATGGCTTCAACCTTTGCCCTGTCCACTTCAATACCATTGTTAGAAACAACGTGTCCTAGTACTACACCGGATTGTACCATGAAATGGCACTTCTCCCAGTTTAGCACTAGGTTAACCTTTTTACAACGGGCTAAGACTAAAGACAGGTTCAATAAACATTGATCAAAGGAATCACCATATACACTAAAGTCATCCATGAAAATCTCCAGTATATTTTCAATAAAATCAGAGAATATGGCCATCATACACCGCTGGAATGTCGCGGCAGCATTGCAAAGACCAAACGACATACGATGATAGACATTAGTTCCATAAGTACAAGTGAATGTGGTTTTCTCTTGGTCAGGTGGATAAATAGGAATCTGAAAAAAATCAGAATACTCGTCCAAGTAATAAAAGTAAGAGTGCTTAGTGAGGCATTCAAGAATCAAATCAATGAAAGGCAACGGAAAATGATCTTTGCGGGTTGCCTTATTCAAGCTCCGGTAGTCAATACACATACACTAGCCGGTGACTATGTGTGTTTGTATTAACTCATCATTGTCTTCCTTAATGACAGTTGCACCCCCCTTCTTAGGAACCACGTGAATGACACTAACCCAGGGGCTGTCACTAATGGGATAAATGATTCCAGCATCAATTAATTTGAAAATTTCTTTCTTTACTTCAAGCATATTTTGATTTAGGTGTCTAGGTGGTTCAACTGTTGGTTTGGCATCATCTTCCATATTTACTCTATGCATATAGATTGAAGGATGAATGCCTTTTAAATCATCTATGGAATAACCAATGACATCTTTATGCAAACACAGTTCGGCAAGTAATTTATTTTCTTGGTCATTGGTTAATTCATCATTTATTATAACAGGGGATGTAGAATTTGGGTCAAGAAATGCATACCTCAGCCCGGGTGGAAGGGCTTTTAGTTCTACCTTTTTCCCCGTTGTATCTTCATCAACTTTGTCATCAACAAGTGGATCATCTTCATTAGTAGCTTGTGCTTTAGAGATAGGAAATGCTCTGGAAATTTTAGATTTGTTGATTTCATCCACATCATTATCACAAAGATTAATCATTAAATCAGCAATATCATCATTATCCTCCTCAATTGGATCTATAGTATCTAAAAAACAGATTTCTTCAACACGTGTAGGTGCTTTCATGGCATCATAAATAGAGAATTCCATTGCTTCTTCACCAACACATAGAGTGAGTTTTCCTTCCCGAACATCAACAAGACATCTGGAAGTACTCAAGAATGGTCTTCCAAAAAGAACGAGATTAGAAGGAATCTCCACCATATCAAGAACAACAAAATCACATGGTATATAGAACTTTCCGATCTACACTAGTACATCCTCCACTATACCTTTTGGGTATTTAATAGAATGACCAGCTAACTCAATAGCCATCTTTGTCGGCTTCAAATCTCCAAGATCTAGTTCTTTCCATAAGGTAGATGGAATGAGACTAATACTAGCACTAAGGTCTACTAGACCTTTGTCAAAAGTGGTATTGTTGATCTTACATGGCAGTGTAAAAGATCCCAAATCATCAGGCTTTTGTGGAAGGAAGTTGTGAATAATAGAACCCACTATCTCCAAAAGCATTACTATTTCAACTTGATCAACCTTTCTTCTTTTAGTTAAGATATCCTTTAGGAATTTAGCATAAGAAGGAATCTCGGCAATAACTTCAACAAAAGGAAGATTGACATGTAGTTTATTGAGAATGTCCATGAACTTCCTAAACTTGAAGTCTTCCTTCTTGTTAGCAAGCCTTTGAGGAAAAGGTGCAGTGGCCTTGAAAGAAGGTCGTGTTTTGGCCATACCTTTCTCCTTGATGCAATTAGGAGTGTTGGACTCCTCTTCATCGGCTACCTCCATGTTCTTCTCTTTGGGTGGTGAAGGTCTCTCAATTTCAACTCCACTTCTTAGAGTAATTGCATTAGCTTGTTGCCTTGGGTTCACTTTTGGTTGACTTGGAAGAGAACTGGATTGAGGATTCCTTTGTTGTGCTAGAGCTTGATGTGCTATTTGGTTCTCCAACATTTTGGTGTGAGTGGAAATACCATCCACCTTTGTAGAAAGTTTAGCAATAGCATCTTTCAACACCTTGTCATTTCCCCAGAGTTCTTCATTTTGCTACATTTGTGTAGACATAAATTTTTCCATCATATCTTATAAAAAAGAACTTTGGGGTTGTTGTGGCTATTGGTAACCCCTATTATTAAAACCTGGTGGATTCCCTTATCGGTTGACATGTTGTTGTTGCTATGGTTGTTGTTGTCCTTGTTGGAAGTTCTGAGCATTGCTTGTGTTACAGTAGGAGAAATTAGGATGATCTCTCCATTCCTGATTGTATGTGTTGGAATAGGTATTGTACTGCTTGTTCCCTTGCATTCCAATGACATTCACCTGTTCAAAACTCCCTTCAATTGCATTAGGAGCAAAGCATGAAGAAGAAGTATGCCCTGCATTGCCACAAGCTTCACATATAACTCCAGCTGATTAGATTTGCAAAGTGGTCATCTTCTCAAACTTCTGTGTAAGAACATCGAGTTTGGCAGCAATAAGATCAATGACATCAACAATGTGTTTCCCTCCTTGCTTCCCGGTCAAAGTACTAGCTGTACAGGCTGATTTTACTCCCCATTGGCAGTGATTAAGAGATATGTATTGAATAATGTCATAAGATTCCCCATAAGACTTAGTCATCAATGCACCATTGGTTACAGCATCCAGTGTCAACCGGGTGTTGTAAAATAGGCCATTATAGAAAGTTTGAAGTAGCAACCAATTGGTCAAACCATGGTGCGGGAAAAGGTGTTGGAGATCCTTAAACCATTCCCATGTGTCATATAGAGTTTCTCCTTCATTTTGAGAGAAATTGGTGAGCTGATTTCTTAATTTGGCTGTCTTGCTAGGCGGGAAATACTTTGTAAGAAAAGCATTCAAGAGTTGGTCCCAGCTTTTGATTGACTTCTTTACAAGAGAAAAAAGCCACACCTTGGCTCTATCTCTTAGGGTGAAAGTGAATAGCATAAGTCTTACTCCTTCAGTAGATAATCCATTGATTCAGAAAGTATACAGATATTCTAAGAACTCAACAACATGAAGACTTGGATCTTCATTAGTAGTACCTCCAAAATGATTCTGATGTATCATCTGCATCATAGAAGGAGCAATAGAGAAATTGTTCGCTTCTACTATAGGCAGGTCAATGGCCCCACAACTATTTGTTGCAACCGGCATTGCGAAATCTTTCAAAGGACGATCGTCCTCCATGGTTGGATCACTTGGTGTATCTTCTTCAAAGGGTGAAGAAGATGGCGTTGGTGATGATGGTGGAGTACCTCCTAGAAGTGGTGACTCTACTCTCCTTGATCTTCTTAAGCTTGAAAGAGTACGATCGATTTCAAGGTCTAACAATGCAGATGTTTGAAAACCCCTCTGTGAGTGATGCATATAACCTGAAAAATAGCAAGAGGAATTAAGAACACAACTAAAAGGTACAAGGAAATTTGAAAATGGAAATGGTGATCTAGTCTCGAATACGAATTAGAACTTATTACTCCAATGAAATTACCGTAGCTCCCCGACAACGATGCTAAAAACTTGTTGGTTGTTTACACTAATGAGTTTTAATCCTAACAAGGAAAGTTTACCCAACTTAACCAATCTCCGCAAGTATACAGAGGTAGTGTAGTCGAGGTCGAACACAAGGATCTTAAGTAATTAATTGAGTGCAACAACACTAAAGTCCAACAATCTAGATCGGTTTAAAAAGGATGGTAATGTTTATCTAATTGCAGAAATTCAGATTTAAAAAAGCAAAGAAAAGATTACTAAAAGGATTTAGATTCAGAAATTAATGGATCTTGGACATTAGAATTTCACTCACATATCATAGCACATCATAAGAACACAAAAATCTAAACATACATAAGCACTTGTTTTAAAGGAAAAGTTGTGTTGCACTTCACCTCCCGGTATAAGTGCAACGATCTCAACTCAAAGTCACATTCTCATGCATAAATTTCATTTTTGATCACAACCTATTCATCAAATCATTTATCTCCACTCTCATGGTAGAAAAAGAGTTTCCAAGAAGAGCACCTCCATACATTCCTACTTATCTTCTCAGATCAAGCAAGAAAGCAGAACACATGCATATAAAGTGGTCAACAATACATGTAAGAGATGATAAAATCAGTACTTTTATGGTAGAAAAACAAGCAACATAGTATTTAGTACGAAATTAACTTATTCCATACATTCTATGACATGGGAGCTACTCTCCCATGCCTAAGAAAAGGGAATTACTAGTCCATAATCATGCTTTGTAGATTTGCTACAGAAAATTCAGGTTTTAACATGATCTAGAGGAGGAAAAACAAAGAGATCCAAAAATGTAACCATAAGAAGGAGGAATTCCAGCTTGGGGACGAAATTATCCTCCTTTAGCTGCTCCAAAATGAACTGGCTCCTCTCTTGAGAAGCTGCATGAAGTTGGGGAAGCTTGGCTGCACCTTGGAGAAGACAATGGAGAAGAAGAGAAGAAGAAATGGGCTCCTTTGGTAAGAAACCACCTCCTTTCTCCTCAAAATCGCCCTCCTCTGCTCTAGACTTGCTATGGGATGAGAGAAGTTTGAATTATCATCGTAGATAATCGCCCATTAAGTCCCCCCCTTAATTTTAAACAAAAGGTCGCAACTTTCAAATTTCTAAAATTGACAGCGACACGGCGTGCGTCACAAATGCACACCGTGCGTCGTAAATGCACGTCGTGCGTCGTAAATGCACGTCGTGCAAGGCCTCCGGCAGTTGCTCCAGAAAGCACTGTGCATGACGTGCGCTGAAGTAATGCACACCGTGCAACTTTGTAGAAACTTTCAATCTACTCCAGAATGCACTGTGCACGGTGTGCGCTGAAGTAATGCACGTCGTGCGACTTTCCAGAAATATTTTTGTTAGCTTGACGCTCCAGGTGTATGTTGTGCATTCAAGTGCACGTCGTGCATTTGCTTTTTTGTACTTTTTTGGAAACTCACACACCGTGCTCAAGGCTCGAACACGTCGTGCATTTTGTTGTCTGGGTGAAATGGGAATTCTTCTGAAATCTTGCATGTCGTGCGTTCTTCCTACACGCCGTGCATTTTGCTGTTTCAGTAGAATTAAACTCTGCAATTCAGTCTTATTTGGAGCATATCTGCAATGCAAGTTATGCGATCAGTAAGGTAACAAAAAGATGGAAAAAATAATATGAAAAGAGGCTAAATAATATCAGAATGAACCAAATGTTTGTGTGATGGCGTGTGAAAAGATGCGGTAGAAATCACACAACAAATCCCCTTAAGCTTGAACTATTGCTTGTCCTCGAGCAAAAAGAACATGGCTACAATTAAAGCGAAAGAGTAAACAAGCTCATACATGGATTAAATGAAAATGAGATATGCAATTAGCTCAACCAATCAAGTACAATGTGCTTGTATTCATTGTTATCGTCTCAAATTTTCAACATCCAAGATAGAGAAATTAAGTTCAGTAAGGTTGGTTCCAAATCAAGCGAAATGATCAACTAGACAACACTAAATAGAATTTGGATAATCATGCCAAACAATTAGTGCATGTACATTACAAAATTTTCAGCTAGTATGGATGTAAGACGATGAAATCATTGCTAACATTAACAAACTTAGTTGTACTCTTTTTCTCAAGGATATGATGATGGAAATATTGTGTTGGAGAACCTTAAACCGTTCCCATGTGTTATATATATTTTATCCTTCATTTTGAGAGAAATTGGTGAGCTGATTTCTTAATTGGGTTGTCTTGCTAGGCGGGAAATACTTTGCAAGAAAAGCATTCAAGAGTTGGTTCCAGCTTTTGATTGACTTCTTTGGAAGAGAAAAAAGCCACACCTGGCTCTATCTCTTAGGGTGAAAGGGAATAGTATAAGTCTTACTCCTTCAGTAGATACTCCATTGATTTGGAAAGTATTCAGATATTCTAAGAATTCGGCAACATGAAGACTTGGATCTTCATTTGCTCTACCTCCAAAATGATTCTACCATATCATATGCATCATAGAAAGAGCAATAGAGAAATTGTTTGCTTCTACTGTAGGTAGGTCAATGGCCCCACAAATGTTTGTGGTGAACGACATTGCAAAATCCTTGAAAGGACGGTCGTCCTCCATGGTTGGATCACTTGGTGTAGCTTCTTCAAAGGGTGAAGAAGATGGCGTTGGTGATGATGGTGGAGTACCTCCTAGAAGCGGTGACTCTACTCTCCTTGCTCTTCTTAAGCTTGAAGAGTATGCGTGATTTCAAGGTCTAACAACACAGATGTTTGAAAACCCCATTGTGAGCGACACATAGAACCTGAAAAATAGCAAGAGGAATTAAGAACACAACTTAAAGGTACAAGGAAATTTGAAAATGGAAATGGTGATCTAGTCTCGAATACTAATTAGCACTTAGTACTCCAATTAAATTACCGTAGCTCCCTGGAAACTATGCCAAAAACTTGTTGCTTGTTTAAACTAACAAGTTTCAATCCTAACAAGGAAAGTTTACCCAACTTAACTAATCTCCGTAAGTTTACAGAGGTAGTCTAGTCGATGTTACAACCCCAATTTTTGGGTTCCTTTGGTGAGAAATGGAATTTCTCATATTAAAGATATTGGACAAATAATGATGTAATTTCGTTTACAATAGCCTTGATGATTGTATTGTGGGCTTTATTGGCTATTGGGCCCAATATCAAGGAAATTCAATTAATTAATGAATAATTGAGTTTTTGAGAAAAGAGAGATGTGGAAACCTCTGGAAGGCAAAAGAATGTAATCCAAGGATGGATTTCATGCCTCATGGGTTCCTTGTGTCCCAAGGAGTCCAAAGTTGGAAAGAAAAGGCAATAAGAAAAGATTAATTAAGTATTTCTTTATTAAGAAAGAAATTGAAAACAATGGTAAAATGTGGAAAACAAGTGAAAAGAGGTGTAATTGAGTTATTCTTGGTGGAATTTTGTATCCCAAGGATTCCTAATGATAAAAGGAATACCAATGAGGAAAATAAAAGAGAAATAAAGAGAAATCCTCTAAAAGAACTATTTTAATAAGAAATAAACAAGATAATGAGAAATAATGAAGAATAATGCATTTAGATGCATCTAGAAGGATAATGAGTATCCAATAAAAAGGGATTTCGAATTATTATAATTACTTGGGGTCCAAGGAGCACAATGAATAAAAAGAGGAAAGAGAAAATACCCATAATAGAAAGTAAGAGGATAATGTGAGTATACAATTAATGTATTATGTGGTATTGCTAAAAAGAAAGTAATTGCTATTAAAGGAAAATAGGATTTCGTGCCTATGGATTGAAAAGCAAGAAACAAAGAGAATAAGTGGGATAATTTTCAAAATTGTAATATCAAAAGAAAAAGGAGTATGAGAGAAAGAGAGAGAACTAGCTTCTGGGTGAAGGAATCCCTTTCCTATTAGGAAAAGCATCGTTTTCTTTGTGGGCAAACGTTCATGGGCCTGCGTACCCCTCTATATAAAGGGGTAGAACACCGGTTTGAGTTCAAGGAATATCTCACATAACTCTACCTCTCTTGTTTGTTCTCTACGTGCAAAACCTAGCTGAGTTGGGTAGAGGCACCCTGGAACTACGAGGGTTCTTTTCATGGTCTTTCTTGAGGAGGGAAGCCTCCACTATCACCCAGATCAATCGACCACTCCTCCTTTGGCCTCAGGCTCGTGTGGCTGACCGCTGACCTGCTGTAGTTGTAGCAACGGTCGTGAAATTCTCCTGCTTGGGAGCAGTCACCTCAGCCACATCTCAGAGCTCCTACAGGCACAACTAGGGCCGACGGAGCAAGGGGACCCATCCCCAGGGGCTGATGAGGTCCAGGAGAGGAAGAGGAGCGTCGTCCATGGCTGCTAGGGTGACCAACTGGAGGTGGCGCGAGGTTGAAGGAAGGTTCATGCCATTGGACCGTTCTGCCCTTCCCGTTATTGAAGGAGCGACCCACTTATCAAGGGCAGAACCGTCATTCGATTATGTTTCCAAATCACAAAATCCTTGCATGGTAAAGGAGGCGACGTGTCGCTCTCCGATTGGTCCAGAGTAAGTGAATTTCATTAAATTCATAACTTTTTAATGGTAGCTCGGTTGGGGACATATAATACATGAATCTTGCTCAGAAAAGCATGAGGAATTCAATAAAAATACTAGTAGAGACTAGTTTTGCTTCTAGTTCGAAAAGTACATAAAGTTAGTACTTTAATGCTTTAAATGAATCCAAAACCCTAGATTTGTATAATGGTGAGTTCAATAACTTAGTTTAATATTCTAAATCAAGATTGGACATTTTGACATAAAAAGGATAATAGGAATATGATTTGAGTTTAAAAACCCATGATTTGCTTGATTTGGGTTTTCCAGGGTGCAAAAGTGCAATCAATGTTAAATTAGGGTTTACTAGCCTAGCAGATGTGAAAAATAGTAATTAAGGTACAGTTGTCAGTTGAACTATAATCATTGATGAAGACCCTAAATGTAACATCCCTGACCTGGGTTATGAGTTAACCCTAGGTGTCTTGCCTAAATATGTAATTAAATCTTTGTGATTAACTCTGAACATGTAATTAAGTTTCTCAGAAACATATATTTCAGTATTTGCTCCTTTTTATTTAAAGTTGTAGCATTGTTTTGATATACAGGGACCTATGTGCAATTTAACCAGTTGAAAGGGTTAGATTGCAATTTGCACATGATGAGATGTTCCTCTGATGTTGAGACATCATGAGAATCTTCTTGGTAAAGTTTGAGGGATTTCCCAAGCTTGGGCACCAAGGTGCAACTGTGGAAGCAATCCCGGTGCTTGAAACCCTAATTTGGGGTAAAATGCAATTTACCCAAATTAAGGGATGCTATGTGTAAAATATATCATCTAATGTATCTTTTAAGACTCTTGCCATCATTTAGAGAAGAAATGATGAAGAGGTCACCTCAATTGAATAAACAAGTTATGAAATATACCTTGTGATTGAATAATCAGGGTATATGTGCAATATCCCTTTTATGAATGTACCTTAGTAATAGATTGATCTTCTTTGCCTCTTTTTCTTGACCTTAAGATAAAGTTTGTCCTTAGAATAAAGAGGAAGGGACGAGAAAGTAAAGAAGGAAGGACCTAATTGGAATTATGGAAAACATATGGACTAATGTTGAAAATCCTACCCCATGTATATAAGCTCTCCTTCCCTTAGTTGCAAGGGAACTTACCCTTCGTTACCTTACTGTTTCATTTCACCAAGGAAGACCAAGGACTGCCTTGGAGCTAAGGAGGACGACTAAGGGAAGCAAGGTAGGTTTGGGACCCTCTTTTTTCCTAAATTCATGGTTAAAACTCGAATTCAAGGTCAATTTCATGGCTAACTCACAAAACTCTACCTTTCTAGCCATCTCTTTTCGTCTTTCCTTGGAGTTTCACCTTGGACAACCTGTGAGAGCTCAGGGACGCCATTAGATCTTGAAGTTTGAAAGCTTGGAGCTCAAGGAGCAAGCTTTAGGCGGGTTTTATAACTCTAAACTCATGCTTTACTATATACATCTCTTTTATGCGGTTAGATGATAGTTCTTCATGTTCCCTACCTTTCTTTGCTACCTTGCAAGCAAATCCGTGGGATATCTGTACTGTTCTTGAGCTAGGAGATGAAGGCGTGATTTCCAAGAAAAACCCACCGCTTTCCACTTTCTTAAACGGTCTCTCTAACTTGCTCTCACGGTCTCAGGACCGCGAGGTGAGCAAACGGTCTCTGGACCGCGAGAGGGCAAACGATCCTCACGACCGTTTGGACCCGTTGACCGAGCGTGGACCGTATAAGAAATCTGTTCCTGATTATGTAGGCTAATCACCCTCAAAAATTGAGAGGTTAACTCCAAAGGAATTAGGAGATATGGCCTTTTTAAGTAACAACTTTAATTGAATTTATTCCTGATTTTCAAACGGTCTGAAATTGCCTTTTTGGGCAAACGGTCTCAAGACCGTGTAAGGTCGTTGACCAAGCTTTGACCATATGAAATTACTGATAAAAATTATGTTAATTAACAACTCACCAAGTTTGATGGTCTAATTCCAAACGAGCTAAGAGTTGAAGGGTGATTACTAGGGTTAACCCTAGATGAAATCAGTACTGAAATTATGGTGACTTAATTAGGGTTTTTAGGGTTGATTGACCTAAACGGTCTCAAGACCCTTTGGGGGTCATCCAAATGATCTCAAGACCGCGAGAGAAATCAACCATGACCGTTTGAAGTTCTAGGGTTAAGCTAATTTGATCAATTAAGGACCCATTTGCAATAAGTTATCAATTAATCAAAATTCTGATTAATTGACTCAATCATGGTTCAACCCCTATCAAATCATATTAGATTTTGATTAAATCTTGGGCAAACGATCTCAAGACCATGTGGGGTCCACCCACATGATCTCAAGACCGTTTGGGCCAAGTTTGGGCCCAATTGGAGCTCAATTGAAGGGTTCAACCTTGTGTTGATACACATTGTTGAGTGTTGATGGGTGAACATTGATAGACCCTAATTGAATCGACTTCAACCCTAATTGGTCAACAATTGAGGGTCAATTGAATGACCAATTGGTTAAGCATAATCTTAATTGACCTAATCCATATGTGGTCACCATGGCTTTGACCTTTTGAGGATTTCAACATTGGTTGACATCATCGGTTGAAACCATTGAACTTGTTGATGGTCCAAGCGGTTGAGACCATGTGAGCCTCACGGTCTCAAGACTGTGAGAGGGCTTGCAGTATCAAGACCGTGAGGGGCTTCACGGTCTTGAGGTCAAAGGTGAGCAAATGGTCTACATAACCTTCGCGGTCTTGGACCAAGTTGAAGGCTCGCGGTCTTGGACCAAGTTGAAGGCTCGCGGTCTTGGACCAAGTTGAAGGCTCGCGATCTTGGACTAAGATGAAGGCTCGTGGTCTTGGAAGTCAAAAATGGGCTAAACGGTCAACTCTTTCAAACGATCTCAAACCAATTGGAGGTTGATGGTTGAGATCGATCAAGGTGATTCAAGGTTGACTTCACTCAATCATTTGAAGATATAAATGGATCAAATATGCCCTAATCTAAACCCTAATGATAACCTAGGACATTAAGGGATTAATTGACTAATGATTTGACCATGATGATGATCAATGGGGTAAATTACCAAAATACCCTTGAAGGGTCAATTGAGTAATACCTTGATCAGATCAAACCCTAATCACATGGTGGCGATGTTTTTGGCTATGTTAGCCTATGATGACTTAATCCAACCTGATTTAGAGTGGTGTTATCACCCTCTACTAGTATGAGGAGAGAGAAAGTACTTCTAGAGAGAGAAAGTAATTCTAGAGAGAGAAAATACCCTTTTTAGGTGGAAACTCAATTAAAGAACCTTCAATACACATGAATGTGCATAATTAGGGTATGATCCACCTGTGTGAAGTCATAGAAACCATAATTATGATGAATGATGAATCTTTAACTAATCAGAGAGCATCAATGATAATGATACTCATACATGATGATGTTATGAGTTCAATTCAATGTAATGTGAATAGTAAACCCTAATTCAAGGGTGATGACATGTAATGTGAATAGTAAACCCTAATTCAAGGGTAATGGCATGCAAATGAGTATTAAACTCCAATTGATGAGAATCAGAGGAGTTAACTGTTATGATAAGAGTGGGAAATGTATTCCTTATTTTTGTATTACCTTTATCAGTTGAATTAACCATGCAGGTTCAGATATGAAGGTGATCTTATCCAGGTATGCATATTGATGTTATATTCATTGAAGGCATGTTGTTAGCCTTATGAATAAGAAAAGTAACTTGATGCCCAGTCAGTGGCATCCCATGAGTTAATGTGCTGTAAGAACCATGAATACCATCAAAGTCATGCTTTGGAGATGACTTGTGATGAGTATGATGAGAAATTATGATTGATATGAGTTAGGCATGTTACATTTAGTATTCTTCCTTTATAGCTGTTATGCTACTGTTATTATTTGGAGAACAATGTATGTTTTTAAAGAATACTGAATATACCTAACTAATCAAGTATAATGTAGAGCCCTGATCATAGATCCATCATTGTCAGAGATCAAGTGATGGTGAAACAGGTTTTCCTCAGGGAATTCCTGGAGCACATACTTTTGAGTATGTGGGGTACATGGATGTGTAGAACCTTACATCCTAGTGTATGAAAGTGATGTAGATGTGTAATCCATCCATCCTTCACTATAATTCCATATCGTATCAGTGGTAGGTAAACATGAAACCTCCTGATGACAAAGAAAACACAGATATCTGTATCAGTGGAGATAAACATGAAATCTCCTGATGACGAAGAGAGTACAGAACGCCACTGTGACTCTAGAATAGCGAAGGACAAGTTTACCCTGGTGAGCTATAGTAGTAGAGACACGAGATGTCCTACAAGTGATCCTCTTACTGACTGAGGAAGGTGAAGGTCATGAGAATCCGGCTCTCTTAATGACCTATGTATGATACTGATGTGACTTCTCAGTGATCAGTTGGAGTATGAGTGGTATGCCTCATCTCCACAGGGCATAATGTTGTTTGTAAAACATAATCAACCACGTAGTATACCTGCTAGAGATAACTACGAGTTAGTTGACTGATGATACACTGTGATAGTGCTTATATTTCTTCATGTTTCATAAATGTTGAACTCATGTTGTATAGTTGCAACTGTTATTGAATACTTTGAAGGCTTTATTGCTTAAGATATTCTTTGATGTTATATTAAAGCTTCTGGCAGAGAGTTATAACTCTCGCTGGGACAATTATGTAAAATTGTCTCACCCCGTAGACTTCAACTTTTTAGGTGGACGTCGGAGACGAAGGAACCAGCCTACAGGTGACCAGTCTCAGCAACAGCATCACCAGGAGCAGTAGTAAAATCTCAGGTGGAGATTTATCCTGCCATGTGGTGTAGTTAGAGTCAGTCCTATGTGCCCTCTGTACTCTCAGGTCTTGGAGTCTTTTGTTATGTGATCTTGAGATTTTGTATCTTGATGTATATAGTTACTCAAGAAGTAATTATCCTGAGATGTAAATAGTTTATCTCTCCTTATGAAAGAAGTTTTTATGGATTCAAGCTCTTGTCTTAAAAGTTTTAATTTCCCGTGCTTTTTGTCTACCGCTGATTATCGAATCGCTTCCGCTAAGTTTTAATCGTGTTTATGTCATAGTTTGGAGATCAGAGCCCACAATTAGTGGTATCAGAGCTCTAGGTTAGTTGAGTCTACAGAGGCATAGGACTTAGGATGTCGAGTCTATCTTTAGTACTCCTTCTTTATCTAATAGAATCTTTTGCTCCTCAGGAGAAGAAGATACATAAGAATGGCTGAGCCACATGATGAGTACGTGGCGGAGAGTAGTGCTAGTGCACCTCGAGGCGGTGCAAGGGTTCCAGAAATAGAACAGCCTGCACCTGAGTCACCTAGAGAGCCACCCCAGTTTGACCCAGCCGACATGGGTAACCCAGCTATACAGACGATGTTCGGGCAGTTTATGACTGCCATGACACACATAACCGACAGGATGCCCATGCATGCACCTAGGGCACCTGTCCATCCTGAAGCACAAGGTATCGGTAAGACGTTCGAATGACTTCGTCGTGTCGGAGCTACCGAGTACTTCGGGACTGCCGACCCCGCTGATGCTGACCTTTGGTTGACAGAGTTGGAGAAGGCTTTCAGGATTCTTATCATCCCGGAAGCTGAGAAGGTTAGACATGCTGTCTATCTTCTCAAAGGCAGTGCTGGTCACTGGTGAAACATGGAAGAGCAGAAGAGACCTGGAGTAGAGTTCTCATGGGAAGAGTTTCGTCGGGAATTTATCAATAGATATTTTGCAAAGACCTTCCTAGATGAGAAGATCTCTCAGTTTGAGAGACTAAGGCAGGGTATGATGAACATTAGCGAGTATGAAGCTAAGTTCATGGAGTTGCTGTGGTTCTGTCCGCACATGGCTTCCACAGAGGAGGAAAGAATCAGAAGATTGGAGAAGGGTTTGAATGCTGATATGTCAACCCCCGTGTCTGCCTTAGAAAACCGAGAGAGATTCTCTACCTTCGTTGAGTCAGTCCGAAGGATAGAGAGATCTGTGGTTGAGAAGAGACAAACTCAGAAAAGATATCCACAGTTCTAGGGTTCTTCATCTAGGGATTTCAAGAAACCTAGATTCTCTGCACCTAACCCTCCACCACCCAGATCGAGTTTTCAAACTCAATGGACACCGAGCAGAGGTAGAGGACGGAGTCAACCGCTTCAAGGAACTCACAGTTCTGCATCAGTGTCAGTTACTGGACCACCCCGACCACAACAACAGGAGAGGAGTTGCTACAACTGTGGTAAGGTGGGACACTTGATGAAGGATTGTCGTTCTAGGCATGTCAGTGTGACACAGCCTTCGAGACAGAATCAACAGGGATCTCAGAATAGACAACATCAAGGAGCAGCTCGAGGAGGTGGACAAGCGTCTCAAGCTGGGTCATCAGTACCACCTCAACACTAGGCGACTGCGAGGTTCTATGCTATGAACCCACCTGAAGCAGTGGTCAATCCACGGGTAGTGGCAGGTCAGATGAAACTTTTATATTCTGATATGTCTACATCCTGTGTTGTATCTGTTCTGATTGACCCGGGTGCTACGCACTCTTTCATCACTCATAGAGTGATTCGTAACTGCAATGTGACTGTTAGTCATAGGGCAGATAGTTTGTTGTTGGAGACTCCATGTAGTGGGTCTGCCGTTTTGCAGGAGGTATGTTCTCCCTGCATCCTCTTCTTTTCTGACCATCGCATTCAAGTGGATCTTATACCACTTGATATGCAGGGATTTGATATAATCCTCGGGATGGATACCTTGGAAAGGTATAGAGTTGTCTTGGATTGTGAGTCCAAGTTGGCTGTGTTTGCTGACGAAAGCAACACATGGATCTTTCAAGGTGAGAGAAAGATTATGCCCACCTGCCTTGTGTCAGCTATGGTTGCTGATAAGTTGTTGAGACAAGGATGTTATGCATTCTTAGCCCATGTGGTAGATGTTACCAAGGAAAGTTCCAATCCTGCTAAAGTTCCTATAGTCAGGGAATTCGAAGATGTGTTTCCTGAAGAACTTCCTGGTATACCACCATCTCGGGAGATTGATTTTGAAATCAATTTGATCCCAGATACGAAACCCATAGCCCAGACTCCGTATAGGATGGCGCCTGCCGAGATGGTAGAACTCAAGAAACAGCTTCAAGAGTTACTTGAGAGAGGCTTTATCCGACCAAGTACTTCACCTTGGGGTGCTCCGGTCTTGTTTGTTAAAAAGAAAGATGGGTCAATGCGGTTGTGCATCGACTACAGACAACTCAATAAAGTAACAATAAAGAATAAGTATCCTCTACCAAGGATTGATGATCTCTTTGACCAGTTGCGTGGTGCAACCGTCTTTTCTAAAATAGACTTGAGGTCTGGATATCATCAACTCCGTATTAAGGATAGTGACATATCCAAGTCTGCCTTTAGGACAAGGTATGGTCACTATGAGTTCACGGTTATGTCGTTTGGACTAACCAATGCACCAGCTGCATTTATGGAACTCATGAATAGAATTTTTCGACCTTTCCTTGATCAGTGTATTGTCGTCTTCATAGACGACATTCTTATCTATAGTAAGGATGCTTAGCAGCATGAGCAGCATCTTCGACAAGCTTTGACCTTGCTAAGAGAACACAAGCTGTATGCTAAGTTTAGCAAGTGTGAGTTCTGGCTGCCGGGGGTATCTTTTCTTTGACATGTGATATCTGCTTCGGGAATTCGTGTTGACCCTACAAAAGTAGAATCTGTTCTACAATGGGAACAACCGAAGACATCGACGGAGATTCAAAGTTTCTTGGGTTTAGCTGGCTATTATCGAAGGTTTATTAAGAATTTTAGTTCTATATCCTTACCTTTGACCAAGTTGACCCGGAAGGATGTTCCTTTTTCTTGGAGTGATAAGTGTCAACAGTCTTTCCAGCTGTTGAAGGAGAGATTGAAAAGTGCACCTGTGCTAGTGCTACCTGAACAAGGAAAAGGATATGTAGTTTTCTGTGATGCTTCCAAGAATGGACTAGGATGTGTGTTGATGCAGGATAAACAAGTGATTTCTTTTGCTTCCCGACAGCTTAAGAAACACGAGGAGAATTATCCGACACACGATCTGGAGTTAGCTGCTGTGGTTCATGCCTTGAAGATCTGGAGACATTATCTCTATGGAGAAACATTCCAGATTTTCACAGACTACAAAAACCTTAAGTATATCTTCTCTCAGCATGAGCTCAACATGAGGCAACGTCGCTGGATGGAGTTAATCAAAGACTACGACTGTACAATTGATTATCATCCGGGCAAGGCCAATGTTGTTGCAGATGCCTTGAGTAGGAAATCAGCAACATCAACCATGGATAGAGCACAACTAAACTCTTTAGTATGCTCTAGAAGAGATATGCTTATCTCCTTAAGGCAAGACAATGTACAATTGAAAGTGTCATTGTTAGCCGGTCTGTTAGCTGAGATGCATATTAAACCTACCCTAAGGGAGCAGATTAAGGAAGCACAGCTAGGTGATGTTGCAGTTCAACAGATTAGATCTGAGTATGGAGATGAAAAGTGAGATGGTTTCCATGACTCAGAGGATCAAGTAGCTTGTTATAATGGAAGGATGATAGTGCCGGATGTGGACAACTTGAGAAAGTTAATCCTGGAAGAAGCTCATTCTTCCATGTATGCTATGCATCCAGGGAGCACCAAGATGTATCGGAATTTGAAAGATCTGTATTGGTGGCCTGGAATGAAGAAGGATGTTGCAGAATTTGTTCTGAGGTGTCCGGTGTGTCAGCAAGTTAAAGCTGAACACCAGAAGCCTGCAGGGACAATGCAACCTTTACCCATACCACAGTGGAAGTGGGACCATGTGACCATGGACTTTGTTGTTGGCCTACCCAGGACAAGCAAAGGACATGATTCCATTTGGGTAGTTGTTGACAGGTTGACTAAGATGGCACATTTCTTACCTGTCAAAACAACTTATTCTGCTGAAAGGTTATCACAATTGTATGTGCAAGAGATAGTGCGTTTGCATGGAGTTCCTGTCACAATAGTTTCTGACAGAGGTCCTCAGTTTACGAGTCATTTTTGGGAACAGTTACACCGAGCCTTAGGCACCAAGATGAGGTTTAGTACGACCTTTCATCCACAGACTGATGGACAGTCGGAAAGGACCATACAAACCTTAGAAGACCTGTTGAGGGCATGTGTTCTCCAGTTTACCGGAAGTTGGGATCTACACCTAAGCTTAATAGAGTTTGCCTATAACAATAGCTATCAGCATAGTATTGATATGGCACCATATGAGGCCTTGTATGGTAGACGTTGTAGATCACCTTTGTGTTGGTTTGAGACTGGTGAACATCAGTTGTTAGGTCCTGATCTTGTGCAGCAGACTACAGAGAAGATTAAAGTAATACAACAACAGATTAAGACTGCATAGGATAGGCAGAAATCTTATGCTGACAAGCGTCATAGACCCTTAGAGTTCCAGGTTGGAGACAGAGTGTATCTCAAGGTCTTGCCTTGGAAAGGGGTCCTTCGTTTTTGAAGGAAAGGGAAGTTAGCTCCTAGATTTATGGGACCTTATCCAATCTTTGAACGAATTGGAAAGGTAGCATATAGACTAGAGCTGCCACCTGAGTTACAAAGGTTACATCCTGTGTTTCACATTTCTATGCTGAAGAAATGTCACCCAGACACCGAGTCAGTTCTACAACCCATGGAAGTAGAATTGAATGATGATATATCCTATGAGGAAGGACCAGTGTCAATCCTTGATAAAAGATTTAAAAAGTTAAAGAAGAAAGATATAAGTCTTGTAAAAGTCCTCTAGAACCATCGTGGTGTTGAAGAAGCCACTTGGGAGTTAGAGGATGAGATGAGAAGGAAGTATCCTGCCCTTTTCTCTTGATATGTCTTATCGATTTCGGGGACGAAATCCTTGTAAGGGGTGGATAATTTGTAACATCCCTGACCTGGGTTATGAGTTAACCCTAGGTGTCTTGCCTAAATATGTAATTAAATCTTTGTGATTAACTCTGAACATGTAATTAAGTTTCTCAGAAACATATATTTCAGTATTTGCTCCTTTTTATTTAAAGTTGTAGCATTGTTTTGATATACAGGGACCTATGTGCAATTTAACCAGTTGAAAGGGTTAGCTTGCAATTTGCACATGATGAGATGTTCCTCTGATGTTGAGACATCATGAGAATCTTCTTGGTAAAGTTTGAGGGATTTCCCAAGCTTGGGCACCAAGGTGCAACTGTGGAAGCAATCTCGGTGCTTGAAACCCTAATTTGGGGTAAAATGCAATTTACCCAAATTAAGGGATGCTATGTGTAAAATATATCATATAATGTATCTTTTAAGACTCTTGCCATCATTTAGAGAAGAAATGATGAAGAGGTCACCTCAATTGAATAAACAAGTTATGAAATATACCTTGTGATTGAATAATCAGGGTATATGTGCAATATCCCTTTTATGAATGTACCTTAGTAATAGATTGATCTTCTTTGCCTCTTTTTCTTGACATTAAGATAAAGTTTGTCCTTAGAATAAATAGGAAGGGACGAGCAAGTAAAGAAGGAAGGACCTAGTTGGAATTATGGAAAACATATGGACTAATGTTGAAAATCCTACCCCATGTATATAAGCTCTCCTTCCCTTAGTTGCAAGGGAACTTACCCTTCGTTCCCTTACTGTTTCATTTCACCAAGGACGACCAAGGACTGCCTTGGAGATAAGGAGGACGACCAAGGGAAGCAAGGTAGGTTTGGGACCCTCATTTTGCCTAAATTCATGGTTAAAACTCGAATTCAAGGTCAATTTCATGGCTAACTCACAAAACTCTACCTTTCTAGCCATCTCTTTTCGTCTTTCCTTGGAGTTTTCACCTTGTCCAACCTGTGAGATCTCAGGGACGCCATTAGAGCTTGAAGCTTGAAAGCTTGGAGCTCAAGGAGCAAGCTTTAGGCGGGTTTTATAACTCTAAACCCATGATTTACTATATACATCTCTTTTATGCGGTTAGATGATAGTTCTTCATGTTCCCTACCTTTCTTTGCTACCTTGCAAGCAAATCCGTGGGATATCTGTACTGTTATTGAGCTAGGAGATGAAGGCATGATTTCCAAGAAAAACCCACCGCTTTCCACTTTCTTAAACGGTCTCTCTAACTTGCTCTCACGGTCTCAGGACCGCGAGGTGAGCAAACGGTCTCTGGACCGCGAGAGGGCAAACGGTCCTCACGACCGTTTGGACCCGTTGACCGAGCGTGGACCGTATACGAAATCTGTTCCTGATTATGTAGGCTAATCACCCTCAAAAATTGAGAGGTTAACTCCAAAGGAATTAGGAGATATGGCCTTTTTAAGTAACAACTTTAATTGAATTTATTCCTGATTTTCAAACGGTCTAAAATTTCCTTTTTGGGCAAACGGTCTCAAGACCGTGTAAGGTCGTTGACCAAGCTTTGACCATATGAAATTACTGATCAAAATTATGTTAATTAACAACTCACCAAGTTTGATGGTCTAATTCCAAACGAGCTAAGAGTTGAAGGGTGATTACTAGGGTTAACCCTAGATGAAACAGTACTGAAATTATGGTGACTTAATTAGGGTTTTTAGGGTTGATTGACCGAAACGGTCTCAAGACCGTTTGGGGGTCATCCACATGATCTCAAGACCGCGAGGGCAATCAACCATGACCGTTTGAAGGTCTAGGGTTAAGCTAATTTGATCAATTAAGGACCCATTTGCAATAAGTTATCAATTAATCAAAATTCTGATTAATTGACTCAATCATGGTTCAACCCCTATCAAATCATATTAGATTTTGATGAAATCTTGGGCAAACGGTCTCAAGACCATGTGGGGTCCACCCAAATGATCTCAAGACCGTTTGGGCCAAGTTTGGGCCCAATTGGAGCTCAATTGAAGGGTTCAACCTTGTGTTGATACACATTGTTGAGTGTTGTTGGGTGAACATTGATAGACCCTAATTGAATCGACTTCAACCCTAATTGGTCAACAATTGAGAGTCAATTGAATGACCAATTGGTTAAGCATAATCGTAATTGACCTAATCCATATGTGGTCACCATGGCTTTGACCTTTTGAGGATTTCAACATTGGTTGACATCATCGGTTGAAACCATTGAACTTGTTGATGGTCCAAGCGGTTGAGACCATGTGAGCCTCACGGTCTCAAGACCGTGAGAGGGCTCACGGTCTCAAGACCGTGAGAGGGCTCGCGGTCTCAAGACCGTGAGGGGCTTCGCGGTCTTGAGGTCAAAGGTGAGCAAACGGTCTACATAACCTTCGCGGTCTTGGACCAAGTTGAAGGCTCGCGGTCTTGGACCAAGTTGAAGGCTCGCGGTCTTGGACCAAGTTGAAGGCTCGCGGTCTTGGACCAAGTTGAAGGCTCGCGGTCTTGGACTAAGATGAAGGATCGCGGTCTTGGAATTCAAAAATGGGATAAACGGTCAACTCTTTCAAACGATCTCAAACCAATTGGAGGTTGATGGTTGAGATCGATCAAGGTGATTCAAGGTTGACTTCACTCAATCATTTGAAGATATAAATGGATCAAATATGCCCTAATCTAAACCCTAATGATAACCTAGGACATTAAGGGATTAATTGACTAATGATTTGACCATGATGATGATCAATGGGGTAAATTACCAAAATACCCTTGAAGGGTCAATTGAGTAATACCTTGATCAGATCAAACCCTAATCACATGGTGGCGATGTTTTTGGCTATGTTAGCCTATGATGACTTAATCCAACCTGAGTTAGAGTGGTGTTATCACCCTCTACTAGTATGAGGAGAGAGAAAGTACTTCTAGAGAGAGAAAGTAATTCTAGAGAGAGAAAATACCCTTTTTAGGTGGAAACTCAATTAAAGAACCTTCAATACACATGAATGTGCATAATTAGGGTATGATCCACCTGTGTGAAGTCATAGAAACCATAATTATGATGAATGATGAATCTTTAACTAATCAGAGAGCATCAATGATAATGATACTCATACATGATGATGTTATGAGTTCAATTCAATGTAATGTGAACAGTAAACCCTAATTCAAGGGTGATGACATGTAATGTGAATAGTAAACCCTAATTCAAGGGTAATGGCATGCAAATGAGTATTAAACTCCAATTGATGAGAATCAGAGGAGTTAACTGTTATGATAAGAGTGGGAAATGTATTCCTTATTTTTGTATTACCTTTATCAGTTGAATTAACCATGCAGGTTCAGATATGAAGGTGATCTTATCCAGGTATGAATATTGATGTTATATTCATTGAAGGCATGTTGTTAGCCTTATGAATAAGAAAAGTAACTTGATGCCCAGTCAGTGGCATCCCATGAGTTAATGTGCTGTAAGAACCATGAATACCATCAAAGTCATGCTTTGGAGATGACTTGTGATGAGTATGATGAGAAATTATGATTGATATGAGTTAGGCATGTTACATTTAGTATTCTTCCTTTATAGCTGTTATGCTACTGTTATTATTTGGAGAACAATGTATGTTGTTAAAGAATACTGAATATACCTAACTAATCAAGTATAATGTAGAGCCCTGATCATAGATCCATCATTGTCAGAGATCAAGTGATGGTGAAACAGGTTTTCCTCAGGGAACTCCTGGAGCACATACTTTTGAGTATGTGGGGTACATGGATGTGTAGAACCTTACATCCTAGTGTAGGAAAGTGATGTAGATGTGTAATCCATCCATCCTTCACTATAATTCCATACCGTATCAGTGGTAGGTAAACATGAAACCTCCTGATGACAAAGAAAACACAGATATCCGTATCAGTGGAGATAAACATGAAATCTCCTGATGACGAAGAGAGTACAGAACGCCATTGTGACTCTAGAATAGCGAAGGACCAGTTTACCCTGGTGAGCTATAGTAGTAGAGACACGAGATGTCCTACAAGTGATCCTCTTACTGACTGAGGAAGGTGAAGGTCATGAGAATCCGGCTCTCTTAATGACCTATGTATGATACTGATGTCACTTCTCAGTGATCAGTTGGAGTATGAGTGGTATGCCTCATCTCCACAGGGCATAATGTTGTTTGTAAAACATAATCAACCATGTAGTATACCTGCTAGAGATAACTACGAGTTAGTTGACTGATGATACACTGTGATAGTGCTTATATTTCTTCATGTTTCATAAATGTTGAACTCATGTTGTATAGTTGCAACTGTTATTGAATACTTTGAAGGCTTTATTGCTTAAGATATTCTTTGATGTTATATTAAAGCTTCTGGCGGAGAGTTATAACTCTCACTGGGACAATTATGTAAAATTGTCTCACCCCGTAGACTTCAACTTTTTAGGTGGACGTCGGAGACGAAGGAACCAGCCTACAGGTGACCAGTCTCAGCAACAGCATCACCAGGAGCAGTAGTAAAATATCAGGTGGAGATTTATCCTGCCATGTGGTGTAGTTAGAGTCAGTCCTATGTGCCCTCTGTACTCTCAGGTCTTGGAGTCTTTTGTTATGTGATCTTGAGATTTTGTATCTTGATGTATATAGTTACTCAAGAAGTAATTATCCTGAGATGTAAACAGTTTATCTCTCCTTATGAAAGAAGTTTTTATGGATTCAAGCTCTTGTCTTAAAAGTTTTAATTTCCTGTGCTTTTTGTCTACCGCTGATTATCGAATCGCTTCCGCTAAGTTTTAATCGTGTTTATGTCATAGTTTGGAGATCAGAGCCCACACTAAAGATGATAATTGGCCTTAATAATCTTGACATGACCTAAAAGAATAAACATATTGGTTTTAGTGTAAAAGAAAGATATCTGACCTAATTGGAATTCAATTATGCCTTTAGTCCGAAACTGAGGATGAGATGTTGAAATAATTAGGGTTTGTGATCAATTGCGTTAAATTAGGGTTTAAAATAGTAAAAGATGAAGGGGAACCCTATTTGCAATGGAAACCTTAAAAGTGGACTAGAAACCCTAGGAAGCGAGCTAGATTTAATAGATCTTAATGACATGAGTAATAAAAGGAAGTTGTATAATTGTTTCAGGATATTATTGAATGCTTGCTTGCCTATTGATTGATTGGATTATTTCTGTCTCACATCAACTTGACAGGTATGTGGTTACGCTTATGATTATTCCGCATTAGTTTTCCGAGGATTTTATCGATGTTTACATCGTGGCTTGAATTAATTGTTGGATGAATTTAATTCATGCAAATTATAATGTGAATACGACTATCACATAAGAGATGCGCCTACTAGCTCAGATCCTAGTCCCCTCTGTAGCTTAATGGGTTGACCTAGTACATGGCTACCAATAGGGTAGGCCCATCAGGTCATTGGATGACTTAGTATATGGCTACCAATGGGGTAGGTCCAGCAAGTCACTTTGAGTCAGAGATTGGACTACCTATGGGTAGTGGCATGCGACTCAACCCTAGATAATGATCTACCTATTAGGTAGGATCATGCGGGGTTTAATAAGGATCTACCTAGAGAGAGGTAGTATCTCAGTCCACTGTAGGGACGAAACAGAGATAGGGGATAGGAAAGGATTGAGTAGTATGGTTTAAAACGTAATCTTGGCTGTTAAATGATAATTGGTTGATTACTTTGTTAATATAGTTGCATGATTATTGTTTCCCCCACATACCAGCTTCTTGCTGACCGACGTTTTGTTTGTCGGCGTTTTAGGTACAATGAAAAGAACAAACAGTAAAGTGGCTTGTGTGGAATTAAATGAGAATTAAAGTGCAAAGGAGGATTAGATAGATTAGTATCTGTGTGGATAGAAGTTTTGAAATCCCAGTTTTAAGAGGTATGCAAAGTTTTTATTTTTACCATATTTCAATATAGTTGGTAGAATTCAATACTTGTTAATGATTGTTTGTCGAACCTTTGATCCATGTTATTAGATAACTGATCTGATCTCTTGGTCTTCCTTAAGTGGGGGTTACCGGGAGACGGGGTCGTTACAATTGGTATCAGAACATATGTTCCTCACTTAATCTTTAATAATTATTAAATTTTACAAATTCTGTAGAACCCAAGGGAGTTATTAGAGGATTATCCGAAAGACAGAGGTGTCTAGAAAAGGATCATGACTGGGGGCTGGCAATATTTTCCTCCGTACCACTAGTCAGAATACAAGGACTCCCGGATCTGTGTGACTGCCTGGCCAAAGTCTTAGGGTATGAATCGAAATAAGATACATTTAGGACTCTCTCATCTTGTTCATCCCTTCTCAACTCAAATTCTGTTAAGGACCTTAAGGATTAGGGTTTTCTCTCTTCCTCACCCTCTTGAGGTATGGGTAAGGTTGATAAGGATTAAGGGTTCCTCCACCAAATTAATAAAAAGCATGTAAATAAGATGTTGTGGACATAAGCTTAATAGAGTAAGCGTAAAAGAATAGATACATGCTTAGGTCATATGACACGAGTTATCATTGCCCTCAGGAGAGACCCGAGGATAGACCTCCTTTTTAGGAGGATGAGTAGAGAGAGTTAGTCTTGGAGGTAGAGACCTCCATTAAAAGTAGAGACCTAGTACATCCTCTGAGAATGAAGTTAACCCTAACCCTAAGTGGAGGTTAGAGAGAGATGACATGATGAGTTAGATGTCATGGTTGACCGAGTGTTTGGTTGGACATGCCTTGGATGCCATATGAGCCATGAGAAGTTGATGACCGAGTACCTTTGGCAACCCAACCCTGGGAAGGGTCGTGCATGTTTGAGCGAAGGATGGCTCCTTCATGGATGAGGTTAGAGAAGAACCTATAGAAACATTATGGGTTGTTACAAGTAGGATATAGCTGCACCCAAAATACATCAGTAGTATGAGCAGTAAGTAAAAACTGAGGCCGGAAGGACAAGATGGATGGATTATGAGATAAGCATAAGGGGCTATGTATAATCATGAACAAACATAAGGTTGAACATAGGCATCACCCTTGAAGAGGTATGCTTGTGAGATTGATCCTTCATGGAGAGAGGACCTCTGATAGTGAGACAGTTTGTAGGGATTAGCCCTAGAGAGAGAAAGCAGGACCCAAGCAAAATGGTTGGAAGCTTAGATTCTAAGACATGAGGAACAATGGGGAATTGAGGATGATGCGACCTAAGTGGATGATAGGGGCTGACTCATGCTCGATCATTGGAGGCTGATGATATCTTGGTTGCCTTTAGAGGAACCAAACCCTAGAGAGAGGATGATGCTTTTGGTACCTATGTGCCTATGGTATAAGTGTTTACCTACTGAGATGAGACAAAGAGTGCCTTAGACCCTGAGGAGGCTTAGGTAACCAGTTGTGAGGCTTTTTACCTAGTTGGTTATCTTTGAGGAGAACTCAACTCTGAGGTGTTGCTCATATAAAAGGATCATGGGAGTACATGACATACCTTGGACATGCTTGATTCGGGGTTAAGAGATTGAGCATGCAGTTGGACACCCAAAGGTGAACCTAGGGTTCCTAGACCTAAGAGGGGGAGTGGTATACCTGATCCTCGTGACGAGACTTGAGTCTCTATAGTTTCGAGCATGGTGCTCCTCATGTGTAGAGGTGAAAGAAACCCCTTAAGTTAAAGGTATGAGTGATGAATCCCTCACAGCTAAGTTGGTCTAATGTTGAGGATGAGAACAAGTGTGACCTAGCATGGTTTTGTAGGTGTCTACTTGTGCCTTAGTAGCTTGCTAGGGATAAGCATGCTCATGTGGAGGAAGACCCTAAACATAAGGATGTTTGTGACCGTTGTTATCAAAGTGTAGTTTCCTCCCATCTTGGGAGAGGGACCCTTTTGAAGGGTGTATACCAGTTTTGTTGGTTTGGAGGTAACCTAAAGAGGTTTCATAGGATCTTGAGAAGCTAAGTGAAAAGTACATGTCATGAGAATGAACCTGTAGACCCATAGATTACCATCTCTACATGCATGTGGATGTGTTACCATGAAGGTAACCGGTATGGAGCATGACCAAGGTAGGCAGGTCGCCATGACCCCTGTGAAAGGATGAAAGACAACCCACGAATGCAGAGAGAAATGACGAAGGCTTAGGTAAGGTTCTAAGTTGGACATGTACTATAAGAGAATCCTAAGTCTATCCTAGGGTCAGGTAGGGATAAGACCAATGGAAGTAGGAGTTGCCTAATTCTCTAGTTGCACATGACCATAGGGTCAGGAGGTAACAGCTATCATTGTCTGAGGGCCATGGGTTAGGAGATTGATCACCTTCATGACCTCATGGGACCCAAAGGACAGATGAGTAGGGCACTCTCTGGATGCATAAGGGAAGAGGGATGACCCCAAAAGTGCCAGCACCCTATATACCTAGAGGAGATGACCAAGGATTGTGTGTAAATCCAAGTAGGTTCGAGACCAGTTTTCCATGGAAGTAACTTTGATATCAAGATGATTGTGATGTAGAGACATAAGTTGCACGTTTCAACTTAGATTTGAAGGTGTACTGGAAATGGGGGATGTATCATCTCTACTCTTGGAACATGAAGAACTCTGTATTTGGACTGCAGCTAAATGCTTATTTCCTCTTGTCATGGGAGGGAGAGATGGGACAGTAAGCATGCCATACACCAAGGATAAAAGATGATGCGAGTTGGAACGTTGCTACGAGGTATGAGGATAGAGATGATAACATACCTTTGTGGAGTGAATGATACATGGATGGTTTACAAACACCAAGAGTATTAAGGAAATCATCTTGTGAGGATGTTTTATCATGAGCTATGTAGAATTTGCAAGTTATGCAAAGTTGAGTTGAATCACCATGAGGATGAGCTCAGAGTTTCTTGATGAAGACAAATTTAGAGTTTGAGATGAGATGATAAGTGGAATACATGGAGGTGTATGTCTTCAACATTACCTGACACCTAAGGAGGTGAAGTGGTAATGAATGCTCTGGTTGAGATATAGCTAACTAGTTTAGCTAGAGGCTAGAAGAAGTTGAGGTTATTCGACTAACCCTAAGAAGATGTGTTTTGGCTAACACACAAATGTAACAAGATATGTTGAACAAGTTAATGGTTGTTTGGTTAGCCAGTTTAGTCCTTGATATAGTGAAAGGATGGTGATAGAACCTCAGATACACTTCTTTGGATAGGAAGGTAATAAAACCTGGATGAGAGTGGTTTAGGGTTTCTGAGGAATCGATCTTGAGGAATCATGACATACAGGAGATCATGGTTTAAGATCACCAAACACTGTGATACTACAAAGATAGTAAGTGATAGTAGTACTTGGGATGCTTAATATGAAATTGCATGTAGCATGTGGCAATGCAAGTCAGGAGGTGAAGGACGAACACCAGTAACCCAATGCATGGATATAAAGTATAAAGAGTTCCCGAGAGGGAATGGGAGTTCATCACTGTGGATGTTGTGAGTCTCCTCTAGACCAAGGAAGGTCAATATGAAAAATGGGTTATGGTAGATCACCTTACCTATATGACATGAGAAAGAAAGAGTACTGTCAAGGGACAGATCCGGTTGAACTACATATGAGAGAGAGATGGTTCAACTACAACATGATGCGAGTTCAAAAGTTCTTGAGTAGGACCTAAAGGTTCACTTCCATAAGGTGGAAGCAGATGCGTGAAGAACTCGATGTTAGTATAGTTTATCACCCCTTACTAATGGTTAGTATGATCCAGACTAGAGGGTCTGATGAGAGCATGTGTGCTCATTTAGGGTGATACAAAGAGACAATTCTTAAGATGTGATGATAACCACCATAGCCTTTATCGGGATGTAAGAAGGAGGTTGTGTCGGTCACCACTTCATTAAGATGATGTTGGTGAAGGAGGCCTCACGAAGGTCAAAAAAGAACCACAGTGGGTGCAGATGAAGTCACTTTGATCGTGCAATGGTTGAGAGAGAGATCCCAGAGACGACATGAGTTGTGAGCTGATGCAAGCAGACTGACATGCAGTTCATTGTGGGAGAATATGTGATGTGAAAAATCCGACCCCTCTAAGCTACAGTTGAGAAAGCTGAGTCCCCGATATGTGGGTCCATTTGAGATGGATTGGTGGAGATGGTTGTGTTTAGCCATGACCCGCAAGATAACATGATGTGTGATCCTATCTAGAGCACTATGTGAGGTACCCAAGCCATATGCTGAGCCTTGAACCTATTCAGCTTTTGAGAGGCTGAAATGTCCTGAGTCACCTATGAGGGTACGATATATCAAGGTAAGAAAGAACTCAGATGGAAGAATATGAGATGATGAAGGTTCTTGGGAAGCACCATGGAAAGGGTGAAGCCACATGGGAGCCATGATGGACATATGGAATGCTTAACCTGTTTGTTTGCTTGCTTGATGGAATTTTGAGGGCAAAATTCTTATAAGAGGGGAAGGATGTTACAACCCCAAATTTTGGGTTCCTTTGGTGAGAAATGTAATTTCTCATATTAAAGATATTGGACAAATAATGATGTAATTTCGTTTACAATAGCCTTGATGATTGTATTGTGGGCTTTATTGGCTATTGGGCCCAATATTAAGGAAATTCAATTAATTAATGAATAATTGAGTTTTTGAGAAAAGAGAGATGTGGAAACCTCTGGAAGGCAAAAGAATGTAATCCAAGGATGGATTTCGTGCCTCATGGGTTCCTTGTATCCCAAGGAGTCCAAAGTTTCAAAGAAAAGGCAATAAGAAAAGAAAAGATTAATTAAGTATTTCTTTATTAAGAAAGAAATTCAAAATAATGGTAAAATGTGGAAAACAAGTGAAAAGAGGTGTAATTGAGTTATTCTTGGTGGAATTTCGTATCCCAAGGATTCCTAATGATAAAAGGAATACCAATGAGGAAAATAAAAGAGAAATAAAGATAAATCCTCAAAAAGAACTATTTTAATAAGAAATAAACAAGATAATGAGAAATAATGAAGAATAAAGCATTTAGATGCATCTAGAAGGATAATGAGTATCTAATAAAAAGGGATTTCAAATTATTATAATTCCTTGGGGTCCAAGGAGCCCAATGAATAAAAAGAGGAAAGATAAAATACCCATAACAGAAAATAAGAAGATAATGTGAGTATACAATTAATGTATTATGTGGTATTGCTAAAAAGAAAGTAATTTCTATTAAAGGAAAATAGGATTTCGTGCCTATGGATTGAAAAACAAGAAACAAAGAGAATAAGTTGGATAATTTTTGAAATCGTAATATCAAAAGAAAAAGGAGTATGAGAGAAAGAGAGAGAACTAGCTTCTTGGTGAAGGAATCCCTTTCCTATTAGGAAAATCATCATTTTCTTTGTGGGCAAACGTTCATGGTCCTGGGTACCCCTCTATATAAAGGGGTAGAACCCCGGTTTGAGTTCAAGGAAGATGTCATGTAACTCTACCTATCTTCTTTTTTCTCTACGTGCAAAACCTAGCTGAGTTGGGTAGAGGCACCCTGGAACTACGAGGGTTCTTTTCATGGTCTTGCTTGAGGAGGGAAGCCTCCATGATCACCCAGATCGATCGGCCACTCCTCTTTTGGCCTTAAGTTCGTGCGGTTGACCGTCGACCTGCTGCAGTTGCAACAACGGTCGTGCGCTTCTCCCGCTTGGGAGTGGCCACCTCAACCGCATCTCGAAGCTCCTGCGAGAACGACTAGGGCCGACGGAGCAAGGGGACCCATCTCCATGGGCCGACGAGGTCTAGGAGAGGAAGAGGAGCGCCGTCCATGGCTGCTAGGGCAACCAACTGGAGGTGGCACGAGGTTGAAGGAAGGTTCGGGCCATTGGACCATTCTTCCCTTCCCTTTATTGAAGGAGCGACCCACTTATCAAGGGCAGAACCATCATTCGATTATGTTTCCAAATCGCAAGAGCCTTGCATGGTAAAGGAGGCGACGTGGCGCTCTCCGATTGGTCCAGAGTAAGTGAATTTCATTAAATTCATAACTTTTTATCGGTAGCTTGGTTGGGACATATAATACATGAATCTTGCTCATAAAAGCACGAGGAATTCAATAAAAATACTATTAGAGACTAGTTTTGCTTCTAGTTCGAAAAGTACATAAAGTTAGTACTTTAATGCTTTAAATGAATCCAAAACCCTAGATTTGTTTAATGGTGAGTTTAATAACTTAGTTTAATATTTTAAATAAAGATTGGACATTTTGACATAAAAAGGATATTAGGAAGCAAATCATGAGTTTAAAAACCCATGATTTACTTGATTAGGGTTTTCCAGTGTGCAAAAGTGCAATCAATGTTAAATTAGGATTTACTAGCCTAGTAGATGTGAAAAATAGTAATTAAGGTACAGTTGTCAATTGAACTATAATCATTGATGAAGACCCTAAAGATGATAATTGGCCTTAATGATCTTGACATGACCTAAAAGAATAAACATATTGGTTTTAGTGTAAAAGAAAGATATCTGACCTAATTAGAATTCAATTATGCCTTTAGTCTGAAATTGAGGATGAGATGTTGAAATAATTAGGGTTTGTGATCAATTGCATTAAATTAGGGTTTAAAATAGTAAAAGATGAAGGGAAACCCTAATTGCAACGGAAACCTTAAAAGTGGACTAGAAACCCTAGGAAGCGAGCTAGATTTTATAGATCTTAATCACATGAGTACTAAAAGGAAATTGTATAATTGTTTCAGGAACTTATTGAATGCTTGCTTGCCTATTGATTGATTGGATTATTTCTGTCTCACATCAACTTGACAGGTATGTGGTTACACTTATGATTATTCCGCATTAGTTTTCCGAGGATTTTATCAATGTTTACATCGTGGCTTGAATTAATTGTTGGATGAATTTAATTCATGCAAATTATAATGTGAATATGACTATCGCATAAGAGATGCACCTACTAGCTCAGATCCTAGTCCCCTCTGTAGCTTAATGGGTTGACCTAGTACATGGCTACCAATGGGGTAGGCCCATCAGGTCATTGGATGACTTAGTATATGGCTACCAATGGGGTAGGTCCAGCAAGTCACTTTGAGTCATAGATTGGACTACCTATGGGTAGTGCCATGAAACTCAACCCTAGATAATGATCTACCTATTAGGTAGGATCATGTGGGGTTTAATAAGGATATACCTAGAGAGAGGTAGTATCTCAGTCCACTGTAGGGACAACACAGAGATAGGGGATAGAAAAGGATTGAGTGGTATGGTTTAAAACGTAATCTTGGCTGTTAAATGATAATTGGTTGATTACTTTGTTAATATAGTTGCATGATTATTGTTTCCCCTACATACCAGCTTCTTGTTGACCGACGTTTTGTTTGTCAGCATTTTAGGTACAATGAAAAGAACAAACAGTAAAGTGGCACGTGTGGAATTAAATGAGAATTAAAGTGCAAAGAGGATTAGATAGATTAGTATCTGTGTGGATAGAAGTTTTGAAATCCCAGTTTTAAGAGGTATGCAAAGTTTTTATTTTTACCATATTTCAGTATAGTTAGTAGAATTCAATAATTGTTAATGATTGTTTGTCGAACCTTTGATCCGGGTTATTAGATAACATCTCTGATCTCTTTGTCTTCCTTAAGTGGGGGTCACCGGGAGATGGGGTCATTACAGTCGAGGTCGAACACAAGGATCTCAAGTAGTTAATTGAGCACAACAACACTAAAGTTCAACAATCTAGATCGGTTTAAAAAGGATGGTAATGTTTATCTAATTGCAGAAATTTAGATTTAAACAAGCAATGAAAAGATTACTAAAAGGATTTAGATTCAGAAATTAATGGATCTTGGACATTAGGATTTCACTCACATATCATAGCACATCATAGGAACACGATAATCTAAACATACACAAGCACTTGTTTTAAAGAAAAAGTTGTGTTGCACTTCACCTCCCAATATAAGTGCAATGATCTCAACTCAAAGTCACATTCTCATGCATAAATTTTGTTTTTGATCACAACCTATTCCTCAACTCATTTATCTCTACTCTCATGGCAGAAAAAGAGTTGCCAAGAAGAGCACCTACATACATTCCTACTTATCTTCTCAGATAAAGCAAGAAAGCAGAACACATGAATATAAAGTGGCCAGCAATACATGCAAGAGATGATAAAAAAGATACTTTCATGGTAGAAAAACAAGGAACATAGTATTTAGTACAAAATTAACTTGTTCCATACATGATATGACATGGGAGCTACTCTCCCATGCCCAAGAAAAGGGAATTATTCGTCCATAATCATGATTTGCAGATTTGCTATAGAAAATTCAGGTTTTAACCTGATCTAGAGGAGGAAAAATAAAGAGATCCAAAAATGTAACCACAAGAAGGAGGAATTCCGACTTGGGGATGAAATTATCCTCCTTTAGCTTTTCCAAAACAAACTGGTTCCTCTCCTGAGAAGCTAAACGAAGTTGGGGAAGCTTGGCTGTACCTTGGAGAAGACAATGGAGAAGAAGAGAAGAAGAAATGGGCTCCTTTGGCAAGAAACCACCTCCTTTCTTCTCAAAATTGCCCTCCTCTGCTCTAGGCTTTCTTTGGGATGAGAGAACTTTGAATTATCACCGTAGATAACTGCCCATTAAGTCCCCCCCTTCGTTTTAAACAAAAGGTCATAACTTTCAAATTTATGAAACTGACAGTGACACATCGTGCATCGCAAATGCACATCGTGCAAGGCCTCTGGCAGTTTCTCCAAAAAGCACTACGCACGGCGTGCGCTGAAGTAATGCACGTCGTGCAACTTTGCAAAAAAAAATTCAATCTGCTCTAGAATACACTACGCACGATGTGCACTGAAGTAATGCACACCGTGCGACTTTCGAGAAGATTTTTGGTTAGCTTGATGCTCGAAGTGCACATAGTGCATTCAAGTGCATGTCGTGCATTCAAGTGCATGTCATGCATTTTCTTTTCTGTACTTTTCTGGAAACTCACACACCATGCTCAAGGCTCAAACACACCGTGCATTTTGTTGTCTGGGTGAAACAGAAATTCTTCTGAAATATTGCACGTCATGTGTTCTTCCTACACGTCATGCGTTATGCTATTTAAACAGAATTAAACTCTGCAATTCCGTCTTATTTGGAGCATATCTGCAATGCAAGTTATGTGATAAGTAAGGTAATAAAAAGATGGAAAAATTAATATGAAAAGAGGCTAAATAGTATCAGAATGAACCAAATGTGTGTGTGATAGCATGTGAAAAAATAATGTAGAAATCACACAACACTACCATACACCAAGTGGTGTCTTCTTCTTACTCCATCGACACTTGGGTTCACCTTATATTGCTCCATGTTTGTGTTCTCTACTGTCTCTCCCCCGAGTATAATCAAGAACACTCAACTCGAAAGTGTGCTTCACTCGAACAAGTTTTGAATCCTTAAATTCCTAGAAACTTATAATTTAGGACATGATAATATCCAACAACTCCTAGGTCTCATTTTGACTTACCAATGTCCTTTTGAGCATGGAAAAATCTATTGAATCCAAAGTTTTCCATGTTAAGTTAAAGATCAAGGGTGGCAATTTTCAACTACTATTATAGTTCTCTCCTATAGTAGTATTGATCCCTCTAACTCTATTACTCATTTCTATCCCCTCCCACTTACACTGCAACATTTGTCAGATATATCTTGATCTCCCTTTGTTACTTTCGATGCTATGATTGAAGATGCATTCATTTCCTTTCAGAAGAGATTGCTTGTACATGTGATGGCCTTTGCACACAACACCTTCTTGACAATATGTGTGGTGTAGCAACACCTATTAAAGCTTACTTTTTAATGTTATCATAATTGTTCAACATATGTCTTGTCGATCATTGTCCTACCTCCTAGAATCCTATGTCTCTAGTATCCCTTTGTCTCCTCTTCTCAAGACATGCAATGGAAGTTAGCTTATTAGAGTTGGTACAATTTGGTGGTCTTATTCCTAAGGTTGCAATGAAGGGTGTCCAGTCAGATGCAACCCCTTATATTAAGGGCCGTCTGTTTAGTGTTGGTATTTTCAGGGGTGTTGAATCCTTTATACATGTTTTTACTCACCTTTTCCATGTCTAGAAACATTTTACCACCTTCATGATGGCCCTTGTTGACTTTAGTAATGCATTCAGTATGGTTTATAGATCAACCATATTTTAGGAAATCTTTCTTCATTTCCAACAATTGCATGTTGGGTTGAATTTTTTTTCTAGTTTGGGGTTGTGTTTGATGATGTCAAAGTATATCAAATGACATGTGATGAATGTAGTGACTTCAAGTCTAATAACTACAATCACCACTATCACTTTGAGAGAGGATTCTGACTACCATTCCATGGTCTCCATGTATCACTCTCATTGTTGGTCTGTCTGATAAACCGTTCCCTAACATGTACATGTGTGCTTGACTTGATATCACATATCATGACTAATGAGATTCTATCATCATCAATACACACTTTAGTCTTATGTATTATTGTTGCCTATTTTGCTTCCATAGTAATATCTGACTAGGGACATAAAAAGAATGTATGTACTCTTGGCATCTATATGATCTCATTGTTCAAGTCACTTACTTGAAGACATATTTCATTGAGTAACATCATTTTCTAGACATCTACTTATGCATGTTTCATCATCTCATGACTGAGACAAACATAATATATGGAATTACCTTTATTATTATCAAATCAGGTATTTAATGCCATATCCCAATCATCATGTGATTGGCTCTCTGGGAATACATGCCAACAGACTCCCACTTGCACTTAGAGCCAATCACCCAGAAATCTTATTCTGAGTGATCTTAACATATCCATCATGTTTCAGTTATGCAAGCATTTTTATAGAGGATTTAGAAACATTTGTTTAAATTCATTATTTTGCAATTTTTACATCTCTTCATTGTATGACATTTCATATGAGATGGAAGTGATGTAGTATGCTATTTGAGATTTATAGTCTATCACAGTATTTCTACTGTGTCATCAATGGTTGGAACCTCACACAAGTTCACCCATATGAACTTCTTGATCCTCCGTTGTTCTCATAACACAGAGATGCTTAGCTTCTTTTTTAGATTTGAACAACTATCATTAGCTTAGACCCTTTCTAGCTTACAGTTCTCATTTAATGTCAAACATAAATTTAGATTGCGATCAATAATTTGTCATTTCGGAAGATTGCATCAGTGTAACATTTTACACCCAACTCTTCCTTATTACCATAACCATGGAACCGATCCTTTTAGTGCTTCTCAAGCACCCAAAGATGTTCTTTATGATAGTCCAATGACTATCATTGGCATCTGACATATACCCTCTCATCATGTCTAATATGTATAATATTGCTACGTAGGAATATATATGCCCTCTCATCATGTCCAATACATATGAGATGATTGGATATTGTAATGTCTGTCTCATGAAAACAAGATTAACTAATGCGGAAGCGTTCACTAAGCAGCAGATTACCAAAAATCACTAAAAATTAAAACCTTTTTATCAAAAGGTCCATCAAAGGAAAACTTTCTCACATAGAACCAAAGTAACATAATTACATTCTTGTTCACAAGTACATGTTTTGTATTACCTCCTTTTGAGAATTACAAGCATTAACTGTCCTATCAAGCTAAACACAGGCAGTATAAAATCTCGAGGCACTGAGCCAAAATCTCGAAAGCATTAACTACTACTCCGAGGACCTGAGAGTACAGAGACGACACATAGGACTCTATCTACATCTATATAAGGCATAACAGCCAGTGTCTCCACCTGAGACTTCACTACTGTCCCTGCTGCTGTTGTTGTTGCTCTTCACCTACTGAAGGATTCCTGCCTCCTCGTCCGCGTCCACCTAAAAATGTGATTCCCATGGGGGTGAGACAATTGTAAATTGTCCCAGCGAGAGATATAACTCTCCGCCAGAAACATTATTATTGCATCTTAAGAAGATAAATATACACAAAGGAATTATATTTGTTTGGTAGCAGTTAATTCAATGTCTAATAGATTAGAACATCATTCTTATCAAAAGCAATACAGATATAGTTTTATAGAACAACATGTCACTTATCCTTTAAGGAATATGAAGAACATATATTCACTATAGAATCATTACCACAACATTAACTCTCTTCAGGCTTAGATCTTATATCTAATGCCTGGCATTATCATTGTGGAGTCATGGCCTGTAGCCATACTCTTTTCACAAAGTGTTGGGATCTTAGTCCCTTAACTCATCAAGTACATTTCCACTTCTTAACAAGTTCATTATCATGATTATAGAATCTGGGTATTTGAACCCCCATCTCATCATAGAACACTTGTTACCATTTATTAGGTAACTTCGTACCTTTAGGTCATCTGACCAAGAACATTATAATTTTTGCTACACAAAGTACTGCACATAGATCATAAAGCTCATATCACCTCTCATTACCCCTTATTAGACAACAAGGCATATTATGGCTTATAAAGCTCATAAACAATCTAAGATAATTATCACATCATGTAACACACATAACTCATTGATTATGGGTTACCTCTCACTAAGAAACAAGGTATATGAAAACTTATAAGGTCTATAGAACATTTTCAATATACAGAACATCATAGCTCATACCTGGCTATGCTCATCATCTCAACATATTTGCATGTTTAGTAATCATGATACAATTACATATCAGTACCATGCAATACAAGGGTTATCTTATTACATTCATAACCCATTAATCTGTAAGTGAGCTTCACATAGGATTATCCTGTATTATAATTTCACATAGTAATACTCTGTATTAGGGCTTACATAGAATTAACTTGTCATAGGATTCCACATAGCATTACCTTGTATTAGGGATCACATAGCATTGACTTGTATTAAAGTTTCACATAGCATTACTCTGTATCAAGGTTCACATAGCAAGGAATCAATATGAATAATCATAAGTATTCAATCATATTCTTTATTCTCATCATTCATCATTAAATGAATTATCAACACATAGCTTGAGTTTCTCTCTCTTCTTTACCAGAATATGCTTACATCATAGTTTATAGGATTAGATTAACCTTTTCATAAGGCATGTTAGCCTACATTCAATAAAGTACATTACATATCAATGTAACCATTGATATGACACATCTCATGTGTCATTTATCCAATTATATTGGACTTATAACACATCAAGGTATACCAGTATTGGGGTGTTGGATGTGATATCTATCATACCTTGATGTATCACTTCCCTCAACACCTTCATCTTACTTGAGTTTATTCACTTAGCTTGTATTAGGGTATTCCTCATCCTAATACTTATGCAATAGCTCATCACATTCATCATGCAAGGTAATTGTCATTAGTCACTTCACTTAGAATATACAACCATTGCCAAAACTATGGACTCATCCTTAAGTTAGGAACTAACAAAACGGCCATACTAGGTCACTTGCAAATCAACTTCAAGTCAAGCATAGAGCACCACGGCCGTGCATCCAAGAACGGTCGTGCAAGGGGAAGCCACCACGGCCGTGCTACCTTGCACGGTCGTGCTACAGAATATCACCATGACCGTTTTACACCACCACGGCTGCCATCATTCAACCCCTTTAGCTTAATTAAGAATAGTATTCTCCATATTTATAATTTGAGAATTCACATAGAATATTCCATACATTTGTGGTTGTCACATAGTATTATTCTCCAATAGAGTTTTGCATAATCATCCTTCTATATCAAGGATTCACCTAGTATTATGTAAAATTAGAATTTCACAACACATCACCCAGTGGAAGGACCTCACATAGAATTAGTAGCACAACCCTATATTAGGGTTCCATATACCTTTATCCCATTTTAGGGATTAGGGTTTATCATTCACATCCAAGTGGGGTTTCTCTTTCCTCATACCCAAATTAGGGTTAGGATATACAATTCCCATTAAATTAGGGTTTCCTTCATTGTTACACTAAGCTAGGGTTACATCATCACCCTGGATATATGATAACACTCAGCTTTGCCCTAGATTAGGGTTTCACACATAGCTTTGTTCTAATTAGAGTCTCACACATAACATTGCTCTAATTAGGGTTTCACACATAGCATTGCTCTAATTAGGGTTTCATACATAGCATTGCTCTAATTAGGGTTGCACTCATAGCATTGCTCTAATTAGGGTTTCATACATAGCATTGCTCTAATTAGGGTTAAGGCTCATTGATTAGGGTTTCATGATCTCATTATTATCGATCAACCTTTATCACGTAGTTTACTCATAATGAGAGAATTAGGTCTTAATTATATAAGCATTCATCTCTCTCATTTTCTCTCTCATCCTCTTTAGGAGGTTAACTACTCCAAGATTAATCTAGGTCAACTCTTCACTTGAGTACACATAGCTAGGGTTAACCTTCACAATCATCATGGGTCTACATCTTTAATAATCACATAGATGATTAACCTTTGATCATAATAGATATCCAAATGGTCTAATCAATTAAACCATCAATTATATAAAGAATTCAAAAGGATTGACCAATTAAACTTTCATTTCCACAAAGTGATCAATTGGGTTAACCATTGAAATCTTCAATTTCATTAAGTATCTAAATAGGTTCACCATATTGGACCTTCAATTCCATGAGATATTCAAATGGGTTAACCATGTTGATCTTCACAAAGTTAATTACTTAGACCCTCAATGATCTTGGTTCACATACATCAATTGGTTGAAAACCATTTGAACAAGTTGTACTTGAAACCAAATGGACAAGGTAGGTATTGAAAACCGTTTGCACTTTGGGTCTCCAAACGGTCTTGAGACCGTTTGGTCCAAACCTTCTCAAAACCGCATGGACCAAAAAGGTACTTCAACGCTCAATCGACTCAATGTTTCTGTCCATGAACCAATTATAAATTGAACCACTAAAGCATTCATAAATTGGATCACTGAATCACCATTCAATTAGACCTTTAATTTAGGGTTTTGAACCAAATTGAACTAGGTTTGATAATCAAGAAACCATCACTTAGGGTTTGAAATCGAGGATCCATCAATGGTTGACGTTGTGGAATCAAATCAATTGAAATCAATGAACTATCATCATCACATGATGTGACCTGACCTCAAATGGTCTTGGATGACCACCAAACGGTCTTGAGACCGTTTTCCCATTCCATCATCAAAAACCATGACATCCAATTAGGGTTTTGGACCATTGGATTGATTATCAAATCAACACTTAGTTGCAATTCAATTTGGTATCTTTGGATCATCAAATACCCAACCATGCTCAAACCTAGACCTCCAAACGGTCTTGGGTGACCCTCAAATGGTCTTGAGACCGTTTGGGTGATTCCCAAACGGTTTTGGAACCGTTTGGGTCAATCAACCCAAACCATCAACTTATTCAATTGCAAAATCAGCACTTAGCCGATTAGGGTTGATACCATATCTTTGGATCTTCAAACACTTAGCCATACTTAAACCTAGACCTCCAAACGGTCTTGAGTGACCCCCAAATGGTCTTGAGACCGTTTGGGTTATCCCCAAACGGTTTTGAAACCATTTGGGTCAATCAACCCAAACCATCATCTCAATCAATTGGAAATTCAGCACTTAGTCGATTAGAGTTTGCAATTAAGTAATCATTCACAATTGAAACCTTCAAGATCAAACCAATTGAAACCATTGGATAAAAATCCAAGAACCACAGCATATATCTTCAAATGGTCAACCATCTCAAACGGTCAACCATCCCAAACAGTTTGGGACCCAAACCACCAAACGGTTTGCAAACCATTTTGTCACCAAATGGTTTGGTGAAACCGTTTGGTCCCAACATTGAAACTGTTTGCCCTAGATATTTGGGGAGGTGTGTGCTTATGATGATGTCATCATCATAAACCTCCAAACTCACGAAATCTACTGTGACTTCCATGGAGATTGCATCAATCAACCAAACTTAATTTCGGAAATGTAGAAATGATCACCAATTGATAAGGAATTGATTGCAATAATAAAATTAAGGGTTAAAGTTATAAAACCCACCTCCAATTGAGATCCAATGCTCCAAGCTCATGGAAAAAATGGTGGATGCAACTCCTTTCACTATTCCAAGGGTGGTCCTCAAGCTTTGAGTGAAAAGAATTGGTTAGAATTGAAGAGGGGATCGAGATATGAAGAATTCATGCATTGATTTTTGATTTTTACCATGGATTCAAGGTGAAAGGAGGTCAAGAACCTTACCAACAGGTTGGGGGTCGTCCTCCTGATCCTCCACAGTGCCTTTGTCATTTTCCAAGCAAGAAATAAATCCGAAAAAGCCTTTGTTTTGGCTTGGAAAAGGTACTTTTATAAGAAAATCGATGAGAGAGAAAATACTTTATAAAAGTCTTTTGATTCCAAAATTGTTGCCACCACATCCCCCTTGGTTTCTTGCATACAAGGGAATCTCTATCCCCACCAATCTCTCTTCCATTATCCATGAATTAAGGGAAAAGAAATTAAGCACCTTAACCCTTATAATAAGAATATCCATATGTGAGTGGAAATTCTTTTTCTTATAATAATGGTGAGTGGGATTTCACCTCCTTGGGATATGCTCATGCCTTTTCAAGGCTTTAAGCTCATACACACACATATGATTCCAACCATTTTGACTTTGGTTGAAGGCCCTTTAATTAATACATTCATTTTTGCCCTAAATTAAATTAGGGTTTCACTTAGGATTAAATCTTGATTATTTTAATATCAAGATTCTCTCTCCTCCAACTTAATTCAAATGAGGCGCCCCTCTCATTTTATTTGCTCTAAAATATGCCAAGAAACATTAGAGACCTTTTGAAGTGGTAATTTTCATATTGAACCCTAGGTTTTGGGTAAATTGCACATTACACAAAAACTAGGTTTTAATGTATATGGATTGCTTTACAAGCTTAATCTTGGTGCCCAAGCTTGTGAAAACCATACCACTACATCATATTCATTCTTATGATGTCTCAATATCATAGGAAAATCTTATCATGCAACATTTGCAATTTAACCCCTCAACTTGGGTAATTTGCACTTTAGTCCAAAATAAGCAAACATTGCTTCAACATTGTTCAAACATGACCAAAATTGAAACATAAGTTTCTCATGAGCCCTAATTACTTTTCCCAAGATTAGATTAAGTATCTACTCAACCTTATTAGGAAAAACATCTAGGGTTAACACATAACCCAGGTCAGGGATGTTACAAATTATCCCCCCCTATAAGGATTTCGTCCCTGAAATCCCAGGAAAAATGAGGGACATGTTATTCATTAATCATGCCCTCGAGTCTCCACCTAACTTCTTGATGTTATGGAAATACCATAGATATGTAATTCACACAAAGTTACTTTCACTAATTTAACCTTATCAGTGTTTATGCTTATACAGAGCATGAACCCCTAACATATGATGTCCATATTGTTGAAAGGAAGAAGCATAAAAGAACATACTTCAATCATTACTCAAGAATATTTACCAAAAGAAAAACATATATATCTAATAGAGATAATTCACTCATCAATCCTTTATTCATTTAGGAAAGTTCATCTAGCAAACTCTATGTAATTGGGAATGTTCACATAGCTTTTCCTTTTAGTTGAGAGTGTTCACATAGCTCTTCTTTTTAGTTGGGGATGTTCACATAGCTTTTCCTTTTAGTTGGGAATGTTCACATAGCTATTCCTTTTAGTTGGGAATGTTTACATAGCTCTTCCTTTTAGTTTGGAATGTTCACATAGCTCTTCCTTTTAGTTGGGAATGTTCACATAACTCTTCCTTTTAGTTGGGAATGTTCACATAGCTCTTCCTTTTAATTGGGAATGTTCACATAGCTCTTCCTTTTAGTTGGGAGTGTTCACATAGCTCTTCCTTTTAGTTGGGAATGTTCACATAGCTCTTCCTTTTAGTTGGGAATGTTCACATAGCTCTTCCTTTTAATTGGGAATGTTCACATAGCTCTTCCTTTTAGTTGGGAATGTTCACATAGCTCTTCCTTTTAGTTGGGAATGTTCACATAGCTCTTCCTTTTAGTTGGGAATGTTCACATAGCTCTTCCTTTTAGTTGGGAATGTTCACATAGCTCTTCCTTTTAGTTGGGAATGTTCACATAGCTCTTCCTTTTAATTACATTATACTCTCTAGATTATTTCAGAATGACTACTTGATCAGAGTAATAAAAAAGATAACAATCTAAGAGTTTCATACTTGCCTTATCTTCAATAATCATATACCTGGCCAAGGTATATAAGTATTGAGATTAGGTAGTATGAACTTTATCTGCTATCATATTCCTCACTTTTCATATCATTATACACACAAGATTTTCCATTTCCTAGATTTTCTCCAGGCATCCCTTCTATATCTCATCTTGTATCATAAAGATAAGAGAGATTATAAAGCATTTTAAGGAATACTGAGTAAGATATAAGTTCTCATGTCCCTTGTGTCCTTATAGCACTAGTAAAAGGAATTCAAAAACAACTACTTTCATATCTTTAACACATAGAATCATAATATGAAGTATCAGATTGAATATATTTCATTTAAGTATTACCCCTCAAGGTCACCTATCACATTAGGTTGTTTTCAACACATAGTGTCCAGTTATATCATGTTGTTGCTTTTGCCTTCTCTTAGTGGCTACTGCCCTGGTGCACTAGGCATCTATTGCACTGGTGAAACCAAAAACTTTGGTTTTTCAGAATATTTAGGAAAATGTCTCTAAAATTATAGAGACCTTACCTTAATTCTCAGATTATTGCCCCTCCTTGGGCACTACCATCACATATGTACTATTTGTCCAAACTTATGGAAGAATCTATTTTCTCACCATATATTAATCTTTCCCACATTTCCACTGTTCCAACATGACCATGTCACTCAGGAATCCTTTCAAAGCCCAAAGTTTATGCATTAAAGACTGGTAACTTAGATTGTAATACTAGTATCCAGTCTTCTATATGCATCACTATTATCCTAATCTTCCCTTCAAGAGCATAACATAGGATTCTCTATCCTGATTAGGTCAAGGTGGGAATTCTCAGGCACTTGTTCTCCTCTTGCCTGATCCCATGCACCCTCTCTTGGTGCAACAACATTGCCCTTAGCAATGTGTTCCTCATGTTCTCCAGTCATTTTCAAGTTCTTCTTCTCCTATGTGAGCAGAAGATACTATCAGATAAACTGGAAGACACTTAGAATAGACTCTACAACCTTAGTCCAATGAATCTATAGACTCATAGAACCTAGAGCTCTAATACCACTAAATTGTAACGTCTGTCTCACGAAAACAAGATTAACTAATGCGGAAGCATTCACTAAGCAGCGGATTACCAAAAATCACTAAAAACTAAAACCTTTTTATCAAAAGATCCATCAAAGGAAAACTTTCTCACATAGAACCAAAGTAACATAATTACATTCTTGTTCACAGGTACATGTTCTGTATTACCTCCTCTGAGAATTACAAGCATTAACTGTCCTGTCAAGATAAACACAGGCAGTATAAAATCTCGAGGCACTGAGCCAAAATCTCAAAAGCACTAACTACTACTCCGAGGACCTGAGAGTACTGAGACGACACATAGGAATCTATCTACATCTATATAAAGCATAACAGCCAGTGTCTCCACCTGAGACTTCACTGCTGTCCCTGCTGTTGTTGTTGCTGCCCTTCACCTACTGAAGGATTCCTGCCTCCTCGTTCGCGTCCACCTAAAAATGTGATTCCCACGGGGGTGAGACAATTGTAAATTGTCCCAGTGAGAGATATAACTCTCTGCCAGAAACATTATTATTGCATCTTAAGAAGATAAATATATACAAAGGAATTATATTTGTTTGGTAGCAGTTAATTCAATGTCTAATAGATTAGAACATCATTCTTATCAAAAGCAATACAACTATAGTTTGATAGAACAACATGTCACTTATCCTTTAAGGAATATGAAGAACATGTATAACATTTATTCACTATAGAATCATTACCACATCATTAACTCTCTTTAGGCTTAGATCTTATATCTAATGCATGGCATTGTCATTGTGGAGTCATGGCATGTAGCCATACTCTTTTCACAAAGTGTTGGGATCTTAGTCCCTTAACTCATCAATTACATTTCCACTTCTTAACAAGTTCATTATCATGATTATAGAATCTGGGTATTTGAACCCTCATCTCATCATAGAACACTTGTTACCATTTATTAGGTAGCTTCGTACCTTTAGGTCATCTGACCAAGAACATTATAATTTTTGCTACACAAAGTACTACACATAGATCATAAAACTCATATCACCTCTCATTACCCCTTATTAGACAACAAGGCATATTATGGCTTATAAAGCTCATAAACAATCTAAGATAATTATCACATCCTGTAACACACATAACTCATTGATTATGGGTTACCTCTCACTAAGAAACAAGGTAAATGAAAACTTATAAAGTCTATAGAACATTTTCAATATATAAAACATCATAGCTCACACTTGTCTATGCTCATCATCTCAACATATCTGCATGATTAGTAATCATGATACAATTACATATCAATACCATGCAATACAAGGGTTATCTTATTACATTCATAACCCATTAGTCTGTAAGTGAGCCTCACATAGGATTATCCTGTATTAGAATTTCACAAAGTAATACTCTATATTAGGGTTCACATAACATTAACTTGTCATAGGATTCCACATAGCATTACCTTGTATTAGGGATCACATAGCATTGACTTGTATTAAAGTTTCACATAGCATTACTATGTATCAAGGTTCACATAGCAAGGAATCAATATGAATAATCATAAGTATTCAATCATATTCTTTATTCTCATCATTCATCATTAAATGAATTATCAACACATAGCTTGAGTTTCTCTCTCTTCTTTACCAGAATATGCTTACATCATAGTTTATAGGTTTAGATTAACCTTTTCATAAGGCATGTTAGCCTACATTCAACAGAGTACATTACATATCAATGTAACCATTGATATGACACATCTCATGTGTCATTTATCCAATTATATTGGACTTATAACACATCAAGGTATACCAGTATTGGGGTGTTGGATGTGATATCTATCATACATTGATGTATCACTTCCCTCAACACCTTCATCTTACTTGAGTTTATTCACTTAGATTGTATTAGGGTATTCCTCATCCTAATACTTATGCAATAGCTCATCACATTCATCATGCAAGGTAGTGGTCATTAGTCACTTCACTTAGAATATACAACCATTGCCAAAACTATGGACTCATCCTTAAGTTATGAACTAACAAAACGACCATACTAGGTCACTTGCAAATCAACTTCAAGTCAAGCATAGAGCACCACGGCCGTACAGCCAAGAACGGCCGTGCATGGGGAAGCCACCACGGTCGTGCTACCTTGCACGGTCGTGCTACACAATATCACCATGACCGTTTTACACCACCACGGCTGCCATCATTCAACCCCTTTAGCTTAATTAAGAATAGTATTCTCCATATTTATAATTTGAGGATTCACATAGAATATTCCATACATTTGTGGATTTCACATAGTATTATTCTCCAATAGAGTTTTGCATAATCATCCTTCTATATCAAGGATTCACCTAGTATTATGTGAAATTAGAATTTCACAACACATCACCCAGTGGAAGGACCTCACATAGAATTAGTAGCACAACCCTATATTAGGGTTCCATATACCTTTATCCCATTTTAGGGATTAGGGTTTATCATTCACATCCAAGTGGGGTTTCTCTTTCCTCATACCCAAAGTAGGGTTAGGATATACAATTCCCATTAAATTAGGGTTTCCTTCATTATTACACTAAGATAGGGTTACATCATCACCCTAGATTTATGATAACACTCAGCTTTGCTATACATTAGGGTTTCACACATAGCTTTGTTCTAATTAGAGTCTCACACATAGCATTGCTCTAATTAGGGTTTCACACATAGCATTGCTCTAATTAGGGTTTCATACATAGCATTGCTCTAATTAGGGCTTCACACATAGCATTGCTCTAATTAGGGTTTCATAGATAGAATTGCTCTAATTGGGGTTTCACACATAGCATTGCTCTAATTAGGGTTTCATACATAGTATTGCTCTAATTAGGGTTAAGGCTCATTGATTAGGGTTTCATGATCTCATTATTATGGATCAACCCTTATCACATAGTTTACTCATAATGAGAGAATTAGGGCTTAATTATATAAGCATTAATCTCTCTCATTCTCTCTCTCATCCTCTGTAGGAGGTTAACTACTCCAAGATTAATCTAGGTCAACTCTTCACTTGAGTACACATAGCTAGGGTTAACCTTCACAATCATCATGGGTCTACATCTTTAATAATCACATAGCTGATTGACCTTTGATCATATTAGATATCCAAATGGTCTAATCAATTAAACCATCAATTATATAAAGAATTCAAAAGGATTGACCAATTAAACTTTCATTTCCACAAAGTGATCAATTGGGTTAACCATTGAAATCTTCAATTGCATTAAGTATCTAAATAGGTTCACCATATTGGACCTTCAATTACATGAGATATTCAAATGGGTTAACCATGTTGATATTCAAAAAGTTAATTACTTAGACCCTCAATGATCTTGGTTCACATACATCAATTGGTTGAAAACCATTTGAACAAGTTGTACTTGAAACCAATTGGACAAGGTAGGTATTGAAAACCGTTTGCACTTTGGGTCTCCAAACAGTTTGAGATCGTTTGGTCCCAAATGGTCTTGAGACCGTTTGGTCCCAAATGGTCTAGAGACCGTTTGGACTCAAACGGTCTTGAGACCGTTTGGACCCAAACAGTCTTGAGACCGTTTTGTCCAAACCTTCTCAAAACTGCATGGACCAAAAAGGTATTTCAACACTCAATCGACTCAATGTTTCAATCCATGAACCAATTATAAATTGAACCACTAAAGCATTCATCAATTGGATCACTGAATCACCATTCAATTAGACCTTTAATTTAGGGTTTTGAATCCAATTGAACTAGGTTTGATAATCAAGAAACCATCACATAGGGTTTGAAATCGAGGATCCATAAATGGTTGACATTGTGGAATCAAATCAATTGAAATCAATGAACTATCATCATCACATGATGTGACCTGACCTCAAACGGTCTTGGATGACCACCAAATGGTCTTGAGACTGTTTGGTTGATCTACAAACGGTCTTGAGACTGTTTTCCCATTCCATCAACAAAAACCATGACATCCAATTAGGGTTTTGGACCATTGGATTGATTATCAAATCAACACTTAGTTGCAATTCAATTTGGTATCTTTGGATCACCAAATACCCAACCATGCTCAACCCTAGACCTCAAAACGGTCTTGGGTGACCCTCAAACGGTCTTGAGACTGTTTGGGTGAGTCCCAAACGGTTTTGAAACCGTTTGGGTCAATCAACCCAAACCATCAACTTATTCAATTGCAAAATCAACACTTAGCCGATTAGGGTTGTTACCATATCTTTGGATCTTCAAACACTTAGCCATACTTAACCCTAGACCTCCAAACGGTCTTGGGTGACCCCCAAATGGTCTTGAGACCGTTTGGGTTATCCCCAAATGGTTTTGAAACCGTTTGGGTCAATCAACCCAAACCATCATCTCAATCAATTGGAAATTCAGCACTTAGTCGATTAGTGTTTGCAATTAAGTAATCATTCACAATTGAAACATTCAAGATCAAACCAATTGAAACTATTGGATAAAAATCCAAGCACCACAGCATATATCTTCAAATGGTCAACCATCCCAAACGGTTTGGGACCCAAACCACCAAACAATTTGCAAACCGTTTGGTCACCAAACAGTTTGGTGAAACCGTTTGGTCCCAACATTGAAACCGTTTGCCCTAGATATGTTGGGAGGCGTGTGCTCATGATGATGTCATCATCATCAAGATCCAAACTCATGAAATCTACTATGATTTCCATGGAGATTGCATCAATCAACCAAACCTAATTTTGGAAATGTAGAAATGATCACCAATTGATAAGGAATTGATTGCAATAATAAAATTAAGGGTTCAAGTTATAAAACCCGCCTCCAATTGAGCTCCAGAGCTCCAAGATCACGGAAACAATGGTGGATGCAACTCCTTTCACTATTACAAGGGTCGTCCTCAAGCTTTGAGTGAAAAGAATTGGTTAGAATTGAAGAGGGGATCGAGATATGAAGAATTCATGCATTGATTTTCAATTTTTACCATGGATTCAAGGTGAAAGGAGGTCAAGAACCTTACCAACAGGTTGGGGGTAGTCCTCCTGATCCTCCACAGCTCCTTGGTCGTTTTACAAGCAAGGGGAAAGAAAGAAATCTGAAAAAGCCTTTGTTTTGGCTTGGAAAAGGTACTTTTATAAGAAAATTGATGAGAGAGAAAATGCTTTATAAAAGTCTTTTAATTCCAAAATTGTTTCCACCACATCCCCCTTGGTTTCTTGAATGCAAGGGCATCTATATCCCCACCGAGATCCCTTCCATTATCCATGAATTAAGGGAAAAGAAATTAAGCACCTTAACCCTTATAAAAATTACATTTTTTTTGAGGTTAAGGACTGGTCCTGTATTCAACTAATCACCAGAATCATACAAAACCAGCGGAGAGATGGAAGGAGGTACCATTTCTCCAATCTGTCCATAGTCGTTGTCATCAACCAGAGCCCATTTGGCCATGGCGTGAGCAACTTTATTACAGCTCCTAGGAGCAAAAACAAAAGAAATAGAAGCAAAAGACAGAGCTAAGTTACGTATATAATCTAAAATAAGACCCAGATGATCCAAGCGTTGCATCGATCCAATGAGTTCCAGGTGTAGGACTTGAGAATCCGTCTCGCAGATCAGGTCCGTGCACCCCATCGCCGCTGCACGCCACAAACAGAAAAGAAGAGCGAGAGCCTCTCCCATCTCCACCGCCACAGTTGCTTCCCGCCGCAGCCTGAAGGATTCGACCACCCTCCCCGAGTGGTCGCGCAGCACACCTCCAAGCCCAATCAAGCCATGAGGACCCATAGCGATGTCAGTATTCAGTTTCAGGCTCTCCCGGGGTGGTCTCCTCCAACGCTGCAGCTGCGGCTGCTCACGTGCCGCATCGCCAGTGATGGCCACCACCATGGTATCCTTGTACTCATCGATGATGCCCATATACCTGCTGATGATGGTCCGCTTCTTCGTGTTCTCCTGATCAAACACCCGCCGATTTCTCCAGTGCCACAGCCCCCACCACACACCGACTGCCATCTCCAGCTCATCACCGGAAAGATTATCCGCAAGGTACTGAAGCCGGTCAGCTAGATGACGGTTGCCCGACTGTAGTATCTTCTCCTTCAGTGGGTGGTCATTCCACAACTTCCGCACCTCTAGACACTCGAACAACATATGATCAATGGTCTCTTTCTCCGTGTGACATATTGGACAACGGAAGTCCACATCGCAATGACGATCATAGAGCCTACCCATCGTGGCCATACTGCCCGTACAAACCTGCCACAGAAAATGCGCGAGATGCGGTGGCCACTGTGTCTTCTATATCCATCTCCATATTGGTTCACCCTGCTCCCTACGGCTCCGTAGGTACTCCTCACTGCCAAGATGACCCAACCAATAAGCTGAGCGGGTCGTGAAGTCACCCCTCGGCCTCGGCCACCAGAAGGGCGTGTCGGATGGTCTCCTCGAGCTGAGCGGTGTGGAAACTATGGCATCTGCGGCAGCTTGCGGAAAAATAGAACGGACCTCCTCTTCCTTCCAAACGCAGCTGTCCCGATCAAAAAGGTCGCTGACCCGTAATGATGGGTATGCCTCCTGTGCCTCCGGATAGAAATCTCCCAACGAGCCTTGTAGGTTCATCACCCATCTTCTCTTCCATAGGTCTACTAGTTCTCTGTCACCCACCCTCCAGCTCACCCCTTCACAAACTAATGCCTTCGCTCCCCACAAACTCTTCCATGTGTAGCTCAGGCTAAATCCTCTGTGTGCTTCCAAAATGGATGAACGTGGGTAATATCTTGCTTTGAGAACCTGTGATACTAGAGAGGTCGGCTTTACAAGTAACCTCCATACTTGTTTTGCAAGAAGAGCCTGATTGAAGTTATGTAGGTCTCTAAAACCCATGCCACCTGCTTTTTTTGGTTTGCATAGCCGCTCCCAACATTGCCAAGCTATCTTCCTCTCTTTTCCCTTTTCTCCCCACCAAAAATTGGCCACACAACTATGGATCTCTTGAATAAGCGTCGAAGGAAGTTGGAACACACTCATAATATATGACGGAGTGGCCTGTGTGATGGATTTAATGAGAACCTCTTTCCCCGACTTAGATAAAAACTTTTCCTTCCATCCCTGTAACTTCTTCCAGACTCGCTCCTTAACAAAGCTGAAAAATAGTCGCTTTGACCTTCCAATAGCAGTAGGAAGACCCAAGTACTTGGCGTGCTTGTCCACTTCTCTCACATTGAGAATTTCCTGCAAACTTTGATGAACATCCGGAGTAACTTCTTCACTAAAGACAACCTCAGTCTTGTCATAGTTGATTTTCTGGCCCGATGCTTGTTCATATTGGCTAATAATATTAGCTATGGTCAAGCATTCATTATGAGTTGCTCTAGTGAAGAGGATACGGTCATCTGCAAAGAACAAGTGAGAAATACGTGGAGCAAGGCGGCACACGCTAAGCCCGTGCACGCTCTTGCTGGCAGAAGCATGAATAATAGTTGTAGAAAAATCTTCAGCACATAAGATAAAGAGATAGGGGGAGAGAGGGTCACCCTGTCGCAGGCTGCGAGATGGCTTCATCTTCGAAGATCGGTCCCCATTGATGGCAAAGGAATGGCTAACCGAGGAAACACAATCCAGAACTCGACGTCGCCACAAGGATGAGAAGCCCATCTTGAACATAACATAATCGAGAAAACTCCATTCGACCCTATCATAGGCTTTCGACATATCCAGTTTAATCGCCATACTCCCCTTCTTCCTATTGGCTCCTTTTTTCATTTTGTGAAACAGCTCATAAGCGATGAGGGCGTTATCTGTGATCATCCTGCCTGGAATAAAAGCACTCTGATTCTGTGAGATAATCCTGTCCATCATAGGGTTCATCCTGTTTGCCATGACCTTTGTGACAATTTTGTACACCACATTGCACAAACTTATGGGACGATATTCAGCCATGTCCTCCGGATGTTCCACCTTTGGTATAAGCACAACAAGAGTGAGTTCACCTCATCAATAGAAACTTCGCCTTTCTACCACCCTTTAATGTAATTTGATACATCCTTCCCAACAATATTCCAGAATTTTTTGAAAAAACATTGCTTTCATACCATCAGGACCCGGGGCTTTGTTTGGATGCATTTGCTGTAGAGCTGCAAGGATTTCTTCATCAACTATATCTTTCTCAAGCATGACATTCATATCGTCAGAAACATGTCTAGTGATACCAATGGTAGCTTCCTCAAAACCTGAGGGATTACTGGTTCTAAAAAGCTTGTCAAAAAAATTAAGGATTACCGCAGTGATATCTTTCTCCTCGGTGCACCACTTCCCCTCATCATCTTTGAGACCAGCTATATGATTTCTCCTTTTCCTATGAGATGCCTTAAGATGGAAATATTTTGTATTCTGGTCCCCACCCTTCATTTCATTAACTCTAGCACGAGCACACCAGTAGTCATCCTTTAGTCTATGCCAGTATTCTAGTTTCTTTGAGAGATCTTCACACCTTTTCAGAACTACATTATCAGGTGCCTTTACTTGTTCTTTTTTCAGTAAGTCTTCTGTCTCTTTTATCATCTTCTTCATATGTCCGAAATTTTTCTCCGCCCATTCTTCAAGTTTCAAGCCACACCCTGCAATTTTTGCCTGTAGACCAGCCCCCATCCCTTGTACCCAGGAATCTTCTACAATCTGTCCACATTCAGGGTCCTGTAGCCAAAACAGCTCAAAATGGAAATATCTCTCCTTCTTCTTGTCCTGCTCATGTTGTTTGTCAAAAGAGATGATGATCGGTGAGTGGTCAGATTTATATCTCGGTAAATGGAGAATTTTGCAGTAACTGAACATCTGTCTCCACTCAAACGTAGCCAGTGCCCTATCCAGTCTTTCTCGAACCAACGTCTCCATAGTAAGCCCCCTTTCCCAGGTGAAGGGGCTACCTGAAAAACCAAGATCAAGGAGATCACAGTCATCAATGGCGTCACGGAAATCCTGAAGCCACATCTCAGCTTTTGGTGGGCCCCCGAGTTTCTCTTCGTTCGATGTAATTTCATTAAAATCGCCAAAGAAAATAACCGGAAGAGTGCTTTGTGCTTTTAATTCCCTCATCAGATCCCAAGTCTTGTACTTGTTTGCTTGCTCGGACCACCCATAGATACCAATAGCTCTCCAAGTTGAGTTATTCACAACATCCTTGATTGTCAGATCCACGTGCCTTTGTGAGAAAGAGATCAACGTCACATCAATATCCTTCCACCACATCCCAAGACCCCCCGCTCGCCCCACACTAGGATGCATACCCCTTCCGTGAAGCCACATTTCCTGCGAACTTTTTCCAGCTGTGTGTCACCAATCTTGGAGTCCGAGATGAAGACCAAGGACGGGCGTTCCCTCCAGCACCAGCTTCAGAGGGCGTCCGAACTGCCAGGTTTACCCATACCCTGGCAGTTCCATGCTAATATTTTCATTTCTGTTTGTGAGCCCGGTCAACACCAGAGCCCGCTACTTGAGATGTGAGCCATCCCGATTGTGCCGTCTCCTTTCCCGTAGCCTGCTTCTTTGATACTTCACCGTTTGTATTGCACCCAGTCTCATCCACGATCATGGGATCCTCTGGCCTGATTCTCTTCCCAATACTGTTCCTCAGATCAGCATCAAGATTGGGTTCATCCTCCTGCACTAGATTTCTCCTTCTGACAATATATGGTTTCCGTAGCTTCAACTCCTTCCTCTTCTCAGTTGTCACCCTTCCTTCCATCCGGTGAGGAGAGGTTTTCTTCTTTTGGCTCCTCGTCAACTTCCGTGTTTCCACCCATCCACCTTCAAAGCCGATGATCCTCTCGGAGTGCTCTTGAAGCCCCTGATGTGCTATGTACGACCCCTCGTCAGCTGTGTGGCCACCAGTATGCAGATCGATCGCCCTGGACAACACCGTCAACACTTCATTATCTGTAACTACCACTGCACCCTCAGGTCCCCCCTCCGACCCCTGCGAGCAGCTACTGGCTTTCTTCAAGTTCTGGATGGTTGGGGACACCAGGGTGATCTCCGCACCCTCCTTCACTTGACTACTGTCGACGCTCAACATTGGCTTTTGTATTCCCGTCGGCTCTTCGGTTGCTGTCGTCTCTGCCGGTAGACTAGCTCGTGCATCACTAACCTCCCCCCTAGGGTTTCTGTGCAAACCCTCGGTGCTCGGCTGCTCCCTGTCATTGCCATGCAGAGTTGCTGCACATTGTCGCTCCTTCACCCCCGTCATCCTAGGGTTTTCCTCGCCCCTCCTTGACGTTTCGCTACTCTCTTCCCTCCCGTTCCCGCCTCCACCTTCCCTCTGTGATAGGTGCAAAGGCGCCATGGTCACCGGTTTGGTAATGAAAGTAAGAGCTCTCTTCGTCGTGCCTTCACCATAGATCTCCTCCGCCACCGTCAGTCGTGGTTTCCTCGGAGAGGCCTTAAGCCAGGCCCCCCAATTCCGTGCCGTATCTTCCCCCTCCGCCTCAATCATGCAGTCCTTGTCCACATGACCTAGCAGACCACATAGGAAGCAAAAATTTGGTAGCCTTTCATACTTGATCTCCAACGGGATAACATTGTCCTTTTTATCTTTAATCTGTTGCACCCTCTTCAGCGGCTTGGTAACGTCCAATCCTACTCGGATTCTAGGCACCACCTCCCAGCCCAGTTCATCTCTTTCAACTGCCATCACAGTCCCGATCTTGCTACCAATCAAGCGTATAGCACCTTCCGATCTGTGACACAAAGGAAGACCATATAGCCGGATCCAAAAGGAACAATCTTTAATCAACATTGTCTCCGGCCTGTCGCCGTCCTCAATCTCCTTCGTGAGAAGAAGCCTATTCTCGAAATTCCACGGGCCACCTTCAAGGACCTTCTTCTTATCCTTCCACTGTAGGAATTGTATAATGAAAACCACCAAATCCACCTGCTTGAACAGCACCTTGTGCGATAGAGCCCAGGCCTGTGTCATCGTTCTTTTCATTGCCCAGAAATTGAAGGGTCTGTCCGTTAGGAGTCGTGCGGCCAGAGCCAGGACGACGTGATTCTCCTCACCCTCCTGTTGTTCCGAACTAAGATCAACGATGTCTGCTTCATCGTCGTCCTCTAGTCCCAGTTGTGCACACCGAGTAACCAAGTCTTCTGCCATCTCAGGGGAACCGAGTCTGCGGAGACGAGAACCTGCACAAACCCGCCTTGAACCTGCAAGAGGAAGGGTAACCACTAGGGAGATTAGGTTTTCCACGGAGGAAGAGGGAGTATTACCACCGCCGTTCGCCAGTCGCCAGAGCAACTAGGGTTCGGATGGGGGAGATATTACTATTCTTTGCATGCCTTATCCTTAACCCTTATAATAAGAATATCCATATGTGAGTGGAAATTCTTTTTCTTATAATAATGGTGAGTGGGATTTCACCTCCTTAGGATATGCACGTTCCTTTTCCAGGCTTTAAGATTATCCACACACATCTGATTCCAACCATTTTAATTTTGGTTGAAGGCCCTTTAATTAATACATTCATTTTTTCCCTAAATTAAATTAGGGTTTCACTTAGGATTAAATCTTGATTATTTTAATATCAAGATTCTCTCTCCTCCAACTTAATTCAAATTAGGCTCCCCTCTCATTTTATTTGCTCTACAAGATGCCAAGAAACATTAGGGACCTTGTTGAAGTGGTAATTTGCATATTGAACCCTAAGTTTTTGGTAAATTGCACATTACACCAAAACTAGGTTTTAATGTACAAGGATTGCTTTACAAGCTTAATCTTGGTGCCCAAGCTTGTGAAAACCATACCACTACATCATTTTCATTCTTATGATGTCTCAACATCATAGGAACATCTTATCATGAAACATTTTCAATTTAACCCCTCAACTTGGGTAATTTTCACTTTAGTCCAAAATAAGCAAACATTGCTTCAACATTGTTCAAACAGGACCAAAATTGAAACATAAGTTTTTCATGAGCCCTAATTACTTTTCTCAAGATTATATTAAGTATCTACTCAACCTTATTATGCAAAACATATAGGTTTAACACTTAACCCAGGTCATGGATGTTACATATATCCTCTTGTTGTGTCCAATACATATGAGATAACTGGTATCCTCTCATCACATCCAATACATATGAGGTAACGGGTTAAGTGCATAACATCGCATTCAAGACATATCCAATTGTGAATGCATATGGAATCTAGTCCATGTGTTCCCATTCTTCATAAGAACTACGACACTAGGCTCCTGAGTGACTAACTCTATGGAACATGGACAAGTTTTCTCTCACTGAGTCATGCATGTTGAATTGTTTAGCATATTGCCAATTTATTTTATCTTTCCTTAGTTTAAAAAGCTTTCCAGATCTATCTATATAGATCTCAATCCCTATCACATAGGTTGTCTTACCTAAACCTTTCATAAAGAAAGTGTTTCTAGCTAGGTTTTAACATTCATAGGATAAAGACAATATTCCCCATCATCATGTGGAATATAAACATTGTCCCACTATATCTTTTATAATCGCATATTTCATCTTCATTTTGACTCAAGTCAAACTCTTTGACTGTCTTGTCAAATAGAAGATTCTAGCTCTAAGATGGTTTCTTCAATCCATATATTGACCTTTTTATCTTATAGATTTTATTTGCATTATCGAATTTATAAAGCCTTTAGTCTATAACACATACACATCTCATAATTATTCTAGTTAAGGAATTTGATTTTAACATTTGTATGCCAAATCTCATAGTCATAGTAATATGCAACAACAAGCATGATCCATATGGATTTAACCATAGTAATTGGTGAAGGACTTCATCATGTTCAACACCTTGAACCCACTTGAAACTCTTTGCAACCATTATACCTTTTCATGTTGGTCTTCTCACAAAGACCCTAATGCACCTATGGGTTTTACTATGGGTTTTACCCCTTCAGGTGGATCCACCAAGGTCATACCTTATTGGTTTATATGGAGTCCATCTTTGATCTCATGGTCTCAAGCCATTTTTCAGATTTTGGTTCCTCAATAGCTTTTAGGTAGGTGGTTGACTCATCATATATGATCAACCCACTTCTTATTGAAGATATCATAATCTCTCAAGATCTAGGTGTTAGTTGTGTGTGCAAGTTTTAATATTTATGAACTCAAACACTACCTCGCAAGTATACGAGTTCATGTAGTATTATCGAGGTCATCCAAGGAGCAAGATTTTATTAGGCGCAAGTGTATTAAACTTCAACAATCTAGATCTTTTTAATAAGAGAGGTTTTGTTTAGATAACTAAGCAATCAAAAGGAAACAAACTAGAACATAAATCACTTGTATTAAAAATCAATTTGGATTAGGGATTCTTGAGGATAGGGTTTCACATTCACATCATAACATCAAGAACAACAAAGATCAAGAACACTAGCAATAACACAAGGGAGGCATGTATCCTACACCCACCTCCCGGTAATGTAGAACAATCCTAACTTTGTATACCACTCTCGTGGATATACTTAGATTCAGACTACAAACCTTTGTTCCCCAAAACATCCCAACCACTCCCATGGTCAAGGTAGTGCAGCTAAGGTACATCTTATTACTATTATGCACATCTTCCCAAATTATACAAAGAGTAGAAATCATACATAAAAAGTGGCCAACAAAGCATGTAAGAAGAATTAAACACCGATGAACCGTAGAATAGTAAAACAACTAGCATTATATATGAAATTCATGTTCAATAATGTTATGACATGAGAGTTACTCCTCCATGCCCAAGAAAAGGCGATCTACTCGTTCATGGTTGTTGAAAGTAGATGCAGGCAGTAGAAAATAGAGCTAGACATCATAATAGAAGGAAATAAACTTAGATGTCTATAGAAGAAGATAGAATTGGAACTCCGATCAAGGAGTCACAAATCTATCCTTGCTGCTGGAAACTCTCCAGAAACCTTCATACTAGAGTGAAGAGAAGATAACGGTGGAGATCCCTGTTGCAATTGTTGGAGAAGAAGGAAGCAGAATAAGTTTCTCTCTAGAGAAACTACATTTTCTCCCTTTAGAACACCTCCAACTCCTCCTTGTTTTCCCTTGATTCAGTCCTTCTCCAAAAGGTACGAAATATGTCATGATGACTGTCCTAAGATGGCTTGGGGTCATATATATAAGTGTGAGATAGTTAAATCCACATTTGAGTAAAATCTATAGGTCACACAGTGTGTCTTTAATAAGACACGGTGTGTTTGATGCGATAATAAAAGTCTAGATAAAATTCTAGAAAGTTGCACGATGTATCTTTAATAAGACACATTGTTTATACAATAGGACATAATGTGTCTTTAATAAGACATGGTGTGTTGATATAAATCTGGGAGTTCTGGGTTCAATTTCTAGATAGGGACACTAGGTGTCTTTAATAAGACCTTTCCTGATATTGATATTGACTTATGCAAACCACGATAAGTCCTAAAAAAAACCATCAAGTTTGTTACAAGTTGGATAGAAAAGTAGTAAAATATAAATGATTTCAATCACCAGTGGTGTATCCCTACTTATTAGAGTTAGATAGTAGTATTACATATCCTCCCAAAATGCTGGTATCTCCTTAACCATAGGCTCTAGCTAAGGAGTGGCTAAGTCATCCTTCGTGGTTGGTGATGGGGCGAATCTCAGTTTTCTCCTACGCCTTGTACTAGATGGTCCATCAGTGCTCTGGAGTTGCTCAGCTCAACGATCTGGCTATAGAGGTCCTTGTAGACTTTGTCTTCATTGTTGTATCCTGCCATGCAAAAAATTGTGATAGTATGTATCCACTTGTTGAATAGCTAGTTGTATTGAAAGTGTATGATTGTCGAACAATATCTTGTTATGAGTAGTCCATATAACCCATATGATTGCTACATATAGAGTATCATTTTGAGCATATCTTCTTGTTCTACTTCTAGTGTGTATCAACCTGTGGAAAGTTTTTCTGTATGTCTTTATTAAGATAACAGGGTGTCTTATTCTGGACACGGGGTGTCTTTTTCTAGACACATGGTGTCTTTTATAGTTTTAGCAATATTGTTTTTCTGAATGTCTAGATGATTGGAAATGTGTTGATGGATGTTATGATGGCATTTTTGCCCCATTTTGATGCCAAATTGTTGTACCTACAAACCAAATCGTAGAGCAAGTAAAGATAACAATAAAGTGGAAAATATAGCATGACTAAGAGTGATTATTGGGTGAATATGATTTAGAAATGCAACCAAAAGTGATCCAAAAGATGATATAAAATACACACATCAAATCCCCCTAAGCGTAAACCATTGCTTGTCCTTGAGCAACAAGAACATAGAAACACAAAGGAATGAATTGTCAAGTTCATGCATAGATCAAATGAAATGAAAAATGTGTTATAAGACCAAAGCAACCATGATCTACAAGTTTATACTCATAGCCATCAATTAAACTTAAACACCCAAGACAAAGATTTTTATTTCAGTAGGGGTGGTCACAATTAAATGAATCAATCTATTAAATAACATGAAGTAGAATTTGGATGACCAAGCCAATCAATTAGTGGATGTGCAACCCAAACTCTCAACTATTAAGGATACAAATGATTAAATCTTAGTTAATATTAACAATTTTAGTTGTACACTCCTTCTTTCCCAAAAATGATATGACAACGGATTACAGGTTCCAGCACTCGACTGCTAATGTAGGCTTATGCACATGTGGACTGTCAGTTGGGGTATTTTACCCTCTTTTAAGACATACCACCCAACCATCGTGTCCAGATCGGACTTACACTAGGCTAGCATAATATGTGGTTGGTTTAGCCATCTTTTATGGGGTATGAGGGTGAAATAAGTCAAAAGAAAATTTAAAATTTTTCTAAAACATAGGAGAGTCAACTAAATTGCAACATTAGCTAGATTTCATTCATTTGTTTTGATTTTTTTTCATTGAAAGAGTGGTTTAAAATGCACTTAAAGCTTGTAAAGGACATCATGTATTCCAAATGATGTTGTAAAGTTGATTTATTCACAAAAATTGAAACCATTACATGTTTTAAGCAATCAAGGATGATTAAGATGAATGTTCAAGTAGAAGCATAAAGTAGAGTTAAGCACATTTTGATGGCCAAAAGGTTTCATTTGATTGATGCATACCTTTTACAATTTTTTCAAATAATATTTTTCAACAAAAGAGGACAATCAATTAAGCATAGGAGTTCAACAACATACTAAAGATGGGACTCAAATCAAATGGGATTTGCCACAAGAAGAAAAGAAACTAAAACAAAAATTAAGAAAGTGATGATAAGAGTGAAATAAACTACAATACACTACGAGTCGGTTGCTCTCGATTTGATGTGCATATTTTATATCATCTTTTGGACCACTTTTGGTTGTATTTCCAAATCATATTCACCCAATAATCACTCTTAATCATGCTATATTTTCCACTTTATTTTTATCTTGCTCTATAGTTTGGTTTGTAGGTACAACAATTTGGCATCAAAATGGGGAGAAAATGCCATCATAACAACATAAACACATTCCCCAATCATCTAGACATTCAGAAAATAATTGTTGTTGAAATAGTAAAAGACAGTCGCATCTTAATAAAGACACCTTGTGTCTTATTAAAGACAACATGTGTCCCAATCTAAAAATTGAACCCAAAATTCCCAATAGCAACACACCAAGTCTTCTTAAAACATGTCATGCCTTATTAAAGACACGTTGTGAAACTTTCCATAACTCGATCCAGACTTCATTTATCATGTGAACATGTTGTGTCTTATTAAAGACACATTGTGTGACCTGCAAATTTCACTCAAACACGAATTTAAGTATCTCACACTTATATATATGACCCCAAGCTGTCTTGGGATAGTCATCACGACATATTTTGGACCTTTTATAGAGAGAATGAAGCAAGGGAAAACAAGGAGGAGTTGGAAGCATTCCAAAGGGAGAAAAGGGGGTTTCTCGGGAGAGAAACTTCTTCTTCTTCCTTCTTCTCCAACAATTATAGTAGGGATCTCTATCGTCCGAGAAACTTCTTCTTCTTCCTTCTTCTCCAACAATTGTAGCAGGGATCTCTATCGTTCTCTTCTCTCTACTCCAACATGAAGGTTTTTGGAGAGTTTCCAGTAGCAAGGACATATTGGTGACTCCTTGATTGGAGTTCCAACTCTATCTTACTTCTTCTATGGACATCCAAGATTATTTCCTTCTATTATGATGTCTTGTACTATTTTCTACTGCTTATGTCTACTTTCTATAACCATGGACGAATAGATCACCTTTTCTTGGGCATGGGAGAGTAACTACCATGTCATAACATTGTTGAACATGAATTTCATATGTAATGCTAGTTGTTTTACTGTTCTAAGGTTCATTGGTATTTAATATATGTTACATGCTTTGTTGGCCACTTTGTATGTATGATTTCTGCTCTTTGTATTTGTAGTCTGAATCTAACTATATCTACGGGAGTGGTATACACAGTTAGGACTGTTCTATACTACCAGGAGGTTGGTGTAGGATGCATGCACCCCTTGTGTTAGTGCTAGTGTTCTTGATCTTTATTTTTCTTCATGTTATGATGTGAATGTGAAACCCTATCCTCAAGAATCCCTAATCCAAATTGATTCTTAATACAAGTGATTTCTATTCTAGTTATTTCCTTTTGATTGCTTAGTTAGCTGAACAAAACCTCTCTTGTTAAAAAGCTCTAGATTGTTCAAGTTTAATACTCTTGCGCCTAACAAAACCTTGCTCCTTGAATGACCTCGATAATACTACAAACACCCATATACTTGTGGGGTAGTGTTTGAGTTTATAAATATTAAAGATTGCACGCACAACTAATAAGTTTTTGGTGCTTTCCAGGGAGCACCAGTATATTTGTTAGAGTAAGAAGTGTTGAATTGTAAGCGAGACTAGATCACACCACCATGTGTCATATTCACCATCATTTTTTTTACCTTTCATCATGATCATCATCATTATCATATTTTTGTATCTTCCATTCTCAGTTTTGTACTTCATTTGCCTTCTTTATTTGCATGACAATATGAGGCGATCTAAAAGGGGTCTTGAAACTTCCACATTTCTAGACCCCAAAACTGAGCACACTATTAGCAACCTTCAAAAAGCAAGGAGTGAACCTCAATCTGATGTGGAGGACTCACAACCATCATCGCCAATGTCTTCACCACCATACTCACCATCCCAACAAGAAGAACAAATCATGGAAGATGATCAACCCCTAAAGGACTTCATTGTTCCAGCTACTACAAAAGTTAGTGGGGCTATCACCATTGCACAAATTGAGGCAAATGCCTTTTCTATTAGCCCCATAATTATACAGATGATACAGTAAAACCAGTTTAGAGGGATGCTAATGGAAGATAAAAACCTCCACATTGCTGAATTTTTGTAGTATCTTAGCACTTTTGAGATAGATGGTGTTCCTACTGATGCAGTTTGTCTTTTCTTTCCCCTTCACTTTGAGAGACAAAGGCAAGGTGTGGCTTTATTCTTTTCTAGGAAATTCCACTAATAGATGGGATGAACTCCTCAAAGTTTTCTTAGCCAAATACTTTCCACCAAGTAAGACCGCACAATTGAGGAGTCAACTGATTAATTTTCCTCAAAGGCATGGAGAGACCTTGTATGACACATGGGAAAGGTTCAAAGACCTTCAAGGTCTTTGTCCACACCATGGTTTAAGAAACTAACTTTTATTGCAAACTTTCTTTAATGGCTTATTCTACTATAAAAGAATATCTATTGATACTGGTGCAAATGGTGCTTTAATTAACAATACAAGGACGCTTACGCCATTATTGAAGATATAACACTTAATAATTTGCAATGGAGTCCTAATAAGAGCAACCAACCTTCTTCTTCAAGCACTATTTTTTGGAAAGCAAGCTGTTGAAATAATTTTTGATGCATGTGGAGTAGCAGGACACACTCCTTCATCTTTTGCCACACCTTCACAAATTGAAGAGATTTCGAAGCTCAACAACAATGTCAGCTGCAATTTCATCTAGCAACAACAAAATTTGCAGCCCAAGCCAAGTTTGGTATCCTTGCTTGAGACCTTTGTCTCAACTCAAAGTCAACAAAATGATGAGCTTCACCAACAAAGGGAGTTGCTAAAAGATGCTATTTCACAACTTTCTTCTAAGGTGGATGGAATTGCCACTCATACTAGGATGTTGGAGAATCAAATTGCTCAACAAGCTCTTTCCAATAAAAAATCACCCTCTGGTTCCTTGCATAATCAACCACAAATAGATTCAAGGGAGACATTCACATTAGTTACCTTGAGGTCTGGAGCTGCTATAGAAGAACCTTCTTCACCATCACATGCAATATCATATGAAGTTGTTGACTCCAATGTAGGCAATTATGTTAAAGCTCAAAGCAAGAAATATGCATATTCTGCTAAGGATGATTTTTTAAACAAGACAAGTGCCCCCTCACAACACATCTTTGATACAATGCTTGGTGATGACAAAATTCTCTTTGAATCCGGTGTTGATTATTTTGAAGAAGAGAATGAAGGGGCATACAACATTGAAATCTAGAAGACTATTCCTATTGCAAATCACAAGCATCGTTCTTCAAGAAAAAGAAAAGATATATTTTACAAAGAGGCGTAGATGCTTAGCTCAACAATTTCCAGCTTCCAATCAAAGCAATGGACCTCCATCTTCATCATTCACTATGACATGTATCCGGTTGCAATCCTCTTGAGTTTGTTATATGCAGTGAGGGCACAACCAATTTCAAGTTTAGGGGGAGTGCAACCGACTGGTAGTGTAGTGTAGTTTTATTTCACTTTTATCATAGCTTTCTTAGTTGTTGTTTTTAGTTTATGTTCTTCTTGTGGCAAATCTAGTTTGATTTGAGGCCCATCTTTTGTATGTGGTTGAACTCTTATTCTTGACAGATTGTCCTCTTTTTTTGAGAAATATCATTTGGAGAAATTGTAAAAGGCATGCATCAATCAAATGAAACCTTTTGGCCATCAACATGTGTTTAACTCTGGTTTATTCTTCTAGCTTGAACATTCACCGTGTTGACCATCCAACACGCTATGTGACCTGCATATTTTACTCAAACACAAATTTAACTATATCACACTTATATATACAACCCCAAGACGTCTTACAACAGTTATTACAACATATTTCAGACCTTTTAGAGAGGGACTGAAGCAAGGTAAAACAAGGAGGAGTTGGAGGCATTCCAAAGGGAGAAAAGGTGGTTTCTCGAGAGAGAAAATTATTCTTCTTCCTTCTTCTCCAATAATTATAGCAGGGATCTCCACCCTTCTCTTCTCTCCACTCAACGCGAAGGTTTCTGGAGAGTTTCCAACAACAAGGATGGATTTTTGACTCCTTTATTGGAGTTCCAACACTATCTTACTTCTTCTACAGACATCCAAGTGTATTTCCTTCTATTATGATGTCTAGCTCCATTTTCTACTGCTTGTATCTACTTTCTACAACCATAGACGGGTAGGCCACCATTTCTTGGTAATGGGGGAGTAACTCCCATGCAATAACATTATTGAACATGAATTTCATATATGTTGCTAGTTGTTTTGTTGTTCTAAGGTTTATTGGTGTTTAATTCTTCTTACATGCTTTGTTGGCCACTTTGTATGTATGATTTCTACTCTTTGTATAATCTGAGAAGATGCGCATAGGAGTAAGGAGATGTACCTTAGATGCACTACCTTGACTCAGGGAGTGGCTGGGATGTGTTGAGGAACAAAGATTTATAGTTTGAATCTAACTACATCCACGGGAGTGGTATACACAGTTAGGACTGTTCGACACTACCAGGATGTGGGTGTAGGATACATGCCTCCCTTGTGTTATTGCTAGTGTTCTCCTATGTTTACCAGATGATTTTGACATTTGTTATTTAATATGTTACATGTATTGAAATCTATATGATTTTGATGTTTTATACATTAACGTAACAAATGACTTCAAAATTAATGAATATTTTATGGTAAGTATGTTGTCATGTCTTTAAATGATTCCAAAGTTTGATCATTCTCATTTGAAGATTTAATAAGGTTTTTGGTGTAAATCCTAATAAGGGTATTTTGGATATTCCACCCATAGTTTGGCTATGGAATGATTTGGAATTTTTTATCCAGACCTTGTTACATGGTATTATTATTGTTTTCAAATTTTGATGAGGCTTCATACTATTTTAAATTAGTATTTAGTTTTATCCTTAAGAGGATATTGTATGATGTGTTTTATAGATATTCATTATGACAGTACATTACATACATGCTTAACTGCTATGGAATAGAGTTTTTGGTATTTACATCTAATTTTAACTATATAACATTAATTAAAGACATATTATTATGTTTGAAAGTTTCATTTTGGGCATATCTTAATACGTTCGTGTATTAAAGTTTCATTATGTGATTTGTTATATATTATTTGAGTATGAGTGTGATAGTGATGATATAAAGTGAGTTTGATATACATTCAATGCCAATATTTTTATCATTTTACACTAGAGTTTGATTTAGTCTAGGTCAGAATCATAGTTTTATATACAAGGTTAAGTAGATGATAGTTTTAGATTTAAAAGGAAATACACATGGACTAATAGAAATTTGTTGATATCTAGGTGATTAGATTATCAGAAAAAAGGGAATTGAGAACACATTAAAGAAATCATCAATATCAAAGGTAAGTGGGCCATGTCTAATTGAATTTCAGTATTATTATTATTATTCAACCTACACCTTCCTACAAAGTAACTTAGAGATTAAGTTACTTTCAAACTTTAGTGTTTTATATCTTATCATGCTTTGAGCAATCAAATTTCATCCATATTGAGTAATGTTGCCCAATTTTTAGATTTTAGATATTTTCGATATATATTACTTTTAGACACTCAATACTTTTATTCTCTATTTAGTTTATTTTCTCAATACCTTAGGAACATATATAAGTTTTTCTATAATTGTTAAATTAAAGAGATTCAAATTAGGATTTATTAGACAATAGGAATATCAGACTTCATATCCAAATTTAGATTCAACTCAGAGTTTAAGAATGGAGATTCTAATTCAGATTTAGATTCAAATTCAAAATCTAGTACATGTTCAATTATTAGTATTTAGTTTCAGTATAAGATAAGTTCATATTCATAATTCAGTAAGTTTAGATCTAATATAATTAAGTCAGAACTGACACTATCTAATAAGTCATCATTTAGTTAGCCCCAGAACAATTCAAAGGCATCTGTTGCCAATTCAGAGGAGTGTTTACTCCAATTCAGAGGTACTTATGTACAAATTTCATGCATAGTCACGCCAATTCATAGATGCATCAGTGTCATTCGGAGGCAGGTAGACCCATTTCTGAGGTACTTTAGTACCAATTCAGGAGTAGATGCCCCAATTCCATAGAATTTATCGTATAATGGTGGCCACAAATTATATAGAAGACATATATAAAAGACACATCAATTCAATATAAGTTTATAGTTTTTAGATATTAACTTAGCTTTCAGTTATAGTACATTCATGTTTATCTTATTAAAAATTCAATGTCACTTAATCTAACCTAAGTTTCCCTTTGTGCATGACTGGGGTCAAGATGTCCACTGATACTAATCTCCAGGAAGACTAGTCAAGATAAAGGACTCATCAACAATTTTAAGAGAGCTTTTCTTGGGTGGGGGGGGGCTCCAACCACACGATCCAAGATGATAGATATAGGGAAAACTTTTTTTGCATGTATTTAGTCTTTCTTATAAAGTTTTATATAACCAAGTTTGTATTCTGAGAATTTATGAGAATATATACACTAATATGTGTTGGTTTCTTTCTATTATTATTGTGATGTATCATGTTTTTGACACTCCCAAGTTGGAAAAAAAATTGCTTCTGCTCATTTGATATGAAAATTGGGGTGTTACAATATGGTACCAGAGCAATAATGTAGATGACCATAAGGAAAATTCTGATATTCTTAGTCTAAATTACTCTAGTAGAATCCTAGATAGATTAAAAAATATAGTTAGGTCGATAATTAGTAACCTTTTTTTACAAAGATTTGGAAAAGATAATTGAGTCCAAGCTAGATGTCTAGTCCATGATGGAATTTGAGATGTGCAATGAAGTTAGGTATGTCTTGCCTTTAGATCTTAAGTGTTAATTATAATATGTCTATAACATGACCTCTGTATATCTAATGGTGTGTGATCTATAACACATATCATATGGAATTGTAGAGAAAATGTTATAACATCAAAAAAATTATGATGTGTGTCTCACCCTTTTCAGAGCATGTGGTATGGGACATGTGCACTACTAAGGTGTAAATACAACTCGATGCGTTATGGGTGGATCTCACTGATGCTTTGAGAATGGTGGATGGTCAGCCTTGTTTTATGATTAGCGATTTCAATGCCATTAGGTTTGTTGTGGATAGACTGGGAAGAGTTGATTGTTCCTATAATTCGATGTAGGATTTTAATGATTTTGTGAATCATAATAGGATGGTTGAGCTAGAATTCAGTGACTCTAAGTACGCCTGGGAGAACAAGAAACAAAGGGTGAAGTTAGTGATGTCAAGGATTGACAGGGGGTTTCTCAATAATGAATTCTTGAATGAGTTTCCTAGAACATGGGGTATTCATTTTGCTTTAGCTCACATTAATCATAAGATTCTACTGACTCATGTAGATGATACGAAGTTCAAAAAGAGGACACCATTCAGATTTATCAACTCATGGGTGGACTACCCGGAGTTTATGGATGTGGTTAGGAATGCCTGGAGTACTAATATTAGTAGAAACCCTATGCACAAGTTATGCAAGAAGTTAGATAGTGTGAGATCTACTTTGTGTGATTGAAACAAGAGTATGATGGGGAATATTCATGATAATAGAAAGTGCTTGGAGATGGAATATGTTGTTCTTGTTGAAATGCTGGATAATGACCCAGACAATTTTGAACTGATTGAGAAAGTTACCAAGAAAAGGAAAGAAGTGTGTAAGGCTTATGAGGCTGAGAAATCTCTTGTGAGACAGAAATCAAGAGTTTAATGGCTGAAGTTGGGGGATAGGAATTCCAAGTTTTTCTATGCTTCTTTAAAAACAAGAAGAATGAGGAATGCATGATAAAATAGTTGATTGGAGAGTGCTCCCATTTTGAGTGACAGAGAGGGCGACTAGGGCACGACTCTCCGATCCTGGGGGAGGGGGCTCAACAGCCAGGCACGCCGCCCTGCTCCCCCGGGGGCTGTCTCAGCGGCTGCTCCAACCGGATCGGGCCTCTTAGGACTTCTTTGCTGTATGCTTCTCTCCTCCTGCTTCACGCCCTTGTCTGCGGCGGCGGACTGGTTAGCCCCTTCAGGTGCTGCCTTTGGTCGCTGTGACGGAGGAGTCGAAGCAAAGCATCCTGGGTTTCTCCTTTCCTACTGTGGCACACTGCTCATCTTCCCCCACCTTTTTCACCGTCTATGTTTCTGTTTTCTGATTTTTTGTTGTTGCTGTGTTGTTTGTTGTTAGTGGTAGTTTTTTTGCTTGTTAGTCGCCATTAATCGGCGTGTTAGTGGCCGTTTTTCTACCTTTTAGTCGCCGTTAATCGACGTGTTATCTGTCGCGCTTTGTTGTGACCTCTCTTCGAGAGAGCGATGAGATATCTAACTATGGATAGATCTCATCTTTGCTTTGGATTGATCTTATTACTCAGTTGTATGGCTTCTATGGAGTTGATATACGAGCATCATACCTTCTTGTTCCAGCCCCTCTACCACTATGCAACGCTCAGGTTGGAGGAATTCTTCTTGAAAAGTTGCATAAGACAGCCTCAAGGAAGAAGAATCAATGTAGAAACGTCTTTATCTCATTCCAATACGAGATGTAGTGCCTTTGGGTTACTGAGCGTGATGTTTGTATGCTCTGTTTGTATGTTTCTTCCCAATTATAGATGTCGTATGGCTCAAAAGTAATGAATCGATCTTTTTGCTCTAAAAAAAGAATGAGGAATGCTATTAAATGCTTCCTTATTGATGCTCAGATGTGTTATGAGCAGGACAAGATTAGTAGTCATATTGAATCTTTCTATGAAGGTATGTTTACGAAGAGAACTTGTAGCATCAAGGTTGAAGAGGTTGTAATGAATTTGCCTATGTTGTCTATTCAACATTCTGATAGTTTGTGTGCTAGTGTTACTGACAAGAAGATTGATGATATTATTGAGAAGGCTAATGTTGATAAAGCACAAGGGCCAGATGGCTTTAACTATCTTTTCTATAGAAAGTGTTGGAGTATTATCAGGGAGGATGTGATTAAGGCTGTGAAAAAATTCTTTTTGAGTGGTAAGTTGCTAAAGGAGGCTAACAGATCATTTATTACTTTGATTCCTAAAGTTAATGATGCTTCTAATGTGAAAGATTGGAGACCGATCTCTTTGTGTAATGTGTGCTACAAGATCATTTCCAAGGTTTTGGCTAATAGGCTTAGGCAATCCTTCCCGAAGTAATAGACAAAGCCCAATGTGCGTTCCTCAAGGAGAGGAATATTACTGATGCTACTCTTCTGGTGAATGAATTAATCAATAACATGATGAAAACCAATACTCAAAAATTCTATTTGAAGATGGATATTAAAAAGGCGTACGATTCTATTGATTGGGAGTATTTGGAGTTTGTTCTGGTCAAGATGAATTTTCCTAGGTGTTTCATTGATTGGGTAAAGGAAATCTTTAGAACCTTGAATTGTCAAGTACTTATTAATGGGGTTCTTTCGACATGCATGTACCCTTCTAGGGGTATCTGTCAGGGTGATCCCTTGGCCCCTTTTCTTTTTGTTATTGCCATGCAAGGTCTCTCATCCTTGTTGTCTACTGCTGAAGAGAAAGGGGATTTGAGAGCGTTTAAGGAATCTCATGGTTTATCTGTTTCCCATGTGCTCTTTGCGGATGATGTTGTTATTTTCACTGATGCTGATGAGAAGTCCATGGAGGCTGTTGCAAAGATCATTTACCAATTTGGTTCTATGTCAGGGATGGAGGCTAGCAAGGAGAAAAGTGCAATATTTTGTAATAGTGCTACCAATGTTGTGAAGTTAGTGGAAATGCTGGACATTCAGATTGATAATCTGCTGAAGAAATATTTAGGCTTACCTCTATTTAAAGGGAGATTAACAAGAAGTTTATGTTCACCGATTATGGACAAGATGAAATCAAGTCTTGAAGGATGGAAGTCTAGGTTCCTTTCATTTGTAGGGAGGTTAGAACTAGTTGTCTCTACTCTTTCTTCCTTCCACTTGTACTGGGTGGCAGCCTTCCCATTGCCCGCAAGTGTGACAGCTGAGATAGATAAGATTTGTAGGGATTTTCTATGGGGAGGTCCAAGTCTAGAGAAGAAAATACATACTTTTGATTGGGGTAGTATATGTACTCCATAAAGTGAAGGAGGTTTGGGTATCCGTCATATCAGTGGCATAGTTAAAGCTTGTATGGCAAATAAGATTTAGGACATTGCAAAGAAGAAGGATAAGTTTTGGGTTTGGTGGGTACATGAAAGGTACTTGAAAGGGGACTCAATTTGAAGTGTTAAATTCTAGTCCAATGCAACATGGATCTGGAAAAGACTTATTTTGGTCAGGGATAAGTTGGTATAGGGGGTTTGTTACTTGGTTGGTAAGGGTGATAACACCCTACTGTGGCGTGACCCATGGATTGGGGAAGGAGTTTTTCTACACAACATCCTTTTTGCTAACTGTTGTATCAATTGTGGTGTTGGAAAATTTGCGAAGGTGAATTGTTATATTAAGAAAGATGAAAGCTGGCTAGTATCTAGATCTAGACAGGTTAATGTGGTTCCGGATGCTGTCAGGAATAGAATTAAATTCTCGACTAATAAAGATGATGATATCTTGATCAAAGGGAAGACTTTTAACAAAATGAAGGATTTCTGGAATGCCTTAAGGGAAAGTCAACCGGATTGTCATTGGTCCAAGTGGCTGTGGAAGACTAAAGCCCCTATGAAAACCATTCTGATAGTTTGGAGGTGTTTGAGGGGTGGACTGTTTACAGTGGACTGTCTCAAAGAAAGGGATTTTCAGTGTGTTTCTAGGTGTGTACCATGTATGGAAAATGAAGAATCTATTAGCCACATTCTGTTTGACTGTAGTTTTGGAGAAAAATTCTGGAACAAAGCAATTGAAGAAGAGATAGTGTGGCACAGGCCTATGAACTTTGAGGACTTGACTGGCCTAATGAGTATGAAAGCTAGGACTTTTGTTATGTTCTTTATTTATGAAGTCTGGAAAGAGAGGAATGGTAGGATTTTTGAAGAGAGAGTTGGTAGTTTTGATACAGTTTGGAATGATGTAAAGATAGGGCTAGATTTGTTTAGATAGCTTGTTTGCTTTTCATCTTATGTACATACTTTTCCTACGCCTGTACAGAAACTTTCACTTTATAGTAAATAGAGCAACAAGCTTTGAAAGACAAAAAAGGTGTAAATACAAGTATAGGCCATGTCTCAGGTATATATGTGGCCGATATATATCAAGATATACCCAGAGATGTAGTTGATATTAAGAGCCCCAAATAGACAGTTACTTAAGCCTAATGGCATGAGTAGTACATAGAGGTCTACTATCCATAAAAGTATTGACAATTCATGAAAGATAATAAGATTAAGAAATATTCATAAGCTTGAAAAGAATAAAGGTACAAGATCATGCCTATCGGAAGTAATGTGTAGACATGTATAATCTCATAAATTATACTATTGAGGTATCACCTTCTAAAGGAAATAGTTACATACCTACTCAAGAATTTACCAATAAGATTAATGATAATAGATTTTTTTGACTATATATGAGGTTAACTTAGAGTAAGTTCCATTTAGAGGCAAATCTTGAACTATAGTGATCAATAGTATATCTTACAAAAAGGTTTTGTTTGAACTCTTTGATCCTCCCTACTACATGTCTTAGGTATAATGGATATCCCATGACCCAAAAAGTCATATTTAGAATTTGTAATGTAAACCATGTGTTTCATTTCAAGGGATGTTGAGAAAATATTAATCATCTTATTTGATAAATAATCTTTATGATAATGGTTTCCTTTTTTATACGAGTGAACCTTAAAAATATCCTGATAATAAGATTGTCTATGAATAACCAGTTACATCTAAATAATTTTAACAGATTTTGAATTTCTTTCTAATGAGGTATGAATAAGTCCATAAAGTTGGTTCAACATAATGTGGATCCTTATAATCCACTAAGGGACATAGAGTATTTTTATTAGTGTTAATATTTTAAAGTAGAATAGGAAGGTTTGAGATCATTATGTGTTTAGACATAAGAATAGTACATAAAGATGAAGGCCGGCAAGGTTAAAACTATGAACTTTATAATTGATATAGAAGTAAGAAGTCTAAAGTGATTCAATGATGTACATGAGATGGAAGTTTTCATAAATATTGTTGGTGATAGTGAATCCTTGAAGTGGGTATCTTCCAATGTATCCTAGATGAATTTTGAGGATGAATTTCCAAAAAAGGTGGGTAAAATTTTAACGTCCTAAATTCTTAGTAATCTAATGTATATGATTTTATCCGTATGAGGCCCAAGATGACACATATGCTATATTGATCTAATGATATATAGGCACATTTTGAGCCCATTAATTGTCCATATTCACAAAACATAAAATTGTATTTTGACTATTGGCATGTGTCAATAAGTTTTTCCAAAAGTATATATATATATACATGGTAGAAATAATGATATATACATGCTGACCAAGTTTTGTATTTTAATAATGTTCATAAAAAAATATGTATATTATTTACACAAAAAGGGATTATGAGTGATTAAAAATATTGAATGATTATATTTTGAAAATTTAAGACCTTGTTTATAATCCTTAGACAAATACACATTAGTGGTCAAAGTTTTATGATTTTTTTCATCAAAGTTAGATAAGAAAATAAATTCAAGAAAGATAAGGCTAGATGTGGTTCATTTCAAATAAATAAAATAATTTGAGAGATGGAAATGATTTGTTTCTCAAGATTTTAAAATGGCAATGAAACAAATATCGAGCTCTTAGTCAACCGTCACGATATTGAAGTTCTACCATTTTAGTATATCTTTTGAAAAAGATTTCGTGGTTGTTATGAGATTAATTAATGATATGAACAAGTTTGAATTATTTTTTATGTTAGAAAAAGGCTAGGTGACAAATCCTTTGAGGCTATAAATACATGAATCATTTTCTTCAGTATTTATTATGAACCATGCCATTTTGGATTGGAAATAGATGTTAAGAAGTTATTGAGATTCATTTAAAATTGTTGTTTTTAGGAAAAATTGTATAATTGTAGTTATATATTGGTCAGAATCTAGTCAAAATGGAAATCATATATTTAAAATAGAATTAGAAAGGAAGATGAAGGAAAAGTTTGATGATTTTCTTTTTAACATTTCAAGATTTAAATAAATATCTATAGTGCGATCAAATCTACAAGAGAAATATATTAATCGGAGGCTATAGAAAGTGTGGGTTTTGACCCTTCACCTTCCCAACACAACCAAGAAGCGTGATATGGAAAAGGAGATTTAATTATGGGTGAAAAGATGTTATGTATATCGGAAATGTGAATGATGTATTTAATTTGGACATAAAATGGTTTACTGTTACATAATCATAAAATCATTTCAAACAAATATGAATATATATAGGAGTGAGTAATCATATTTAACAAATCTTTAAATGATAGTTGACCAAGTTATATATCTTTTTGAATAATATTTAAGAAATGTTTATTAAATGTAGTCATATACCGTTTTAGACAATATTATTGGCAACCAGAAGTTAGACACTTTTTGTACGTAATGGAGTTAATGGACATGAAATAGTTTTTAAAATAGATAGTTTGAGTTTTCTATTAGAATAAGAAAAATATGGTAATGTAACAATGGTCTATTTGATATTTATAAGATGTGTAATAAATGTTTGGTTTTACTATAGATAGACGCCCACAATTTGGATGGATCTTATGCATGAAACTAATGCTTAGAATGACCATTAATTTTTTTAAGAATTTAGAGATAATTTTTAAATGAGATTAAATGCCTCTTTAAGTTCAATTACATCACACAATTTCTCGTGACTTTGAGAGCATTTTTTATTTTACAATTGTAGTGTGTTTCAAGTCAAATTCTAATAGGTAGATACTTTTAGTCAAACTAGGACATGGTCTACATTTATAATGTTTTCAAATTATGATTTAAAAGTTGAGAATTTTTGGAGATAGAGAAGTAGACATATAGGTAATGGTTTAAAGTAAATGCCTCCTTTGGATTTTCTCGTAATAATTCCGCTCATGATTTATCCTGACTTGGAAGGAAAGAAACAAAAATGTGTACAACATGAGGAAATTTATAAGGGTTAGTGGGACTTGTGTTTTGGAGTGACACCATAATCACCCTTTCCCCTTCCCTTTTTCTCCTTTTAGCAACCATCATTATCCTCCTCCTTTACGGATGTGTTGCAGCAAGAGAACAAAAAAAAGAGGTAGTTGACTTTCTACTCCTCCAAGATGATGCCTCCCCCTTTATTTTTGTAGTGCACCATCACTTAGCACATAATATTTGCCTCCTCCTATGCCTACAATTCCAGTGAAGGATCGCCACTATTGTGGCCTTATATCCCCCTCTACCCAGATGCATAATCGTATGCTTTCTGTGGTTGGTGTTGATATCAACTAAAACTAAGGCAACTTTACAGAAGTCATGACTTGAGTTTTGGGTGTCTGTTTGGGGAGTTCAAGATATCACTAGAAAGGATTTTGAGTGTACTATGTCCTAAAATATGTTTACCAGATTATTTTGACATTTGTTTTTTAATATGTTATGTATATTGAAATCTATATGATTTTGATGTTTATGTATTAAAATAGCAAAAGACTTTACAAATTAATGAACGCTTTATGATAAGTATATTTTTGTGTGTTTAACATGATTCCAAAGTCTAATCATTCTAATTTGAAGTTTTAATAAGGATTTTGATTTAAATCCAAATAAGGGTATTATAGATATTCTACCCATAGTTTGGCTATGTAATGATTTGATATTTTTTTATCCAGACCCTGTTACATGGTATCATTGTTGTTTTCAAAGTTTTGAGGAGGTTTCATACTATTTTAAATTTGTATTTGATTTTATCCTCAAGAGGATATTATTCTAGGAAAATTGGGTGTAGATATAGGTAGCACAAACAAAAAATATGCATGTTTCCCAAAACAACAAGATTGCATCAACAACAATGTATCTAGGAAGGAAGGTTTGTAAGGTTATACCTGGTCCTGGAGCAAGTCCAATGAAATTATCTTTACAGTAGCATCATGCTTCTTCTTCTTCAGGAAGCAACATGCTCCTTTAGTAGCAACAACACTTGAACAATTATCTCCACCGACCTTTTAGTATAGCACCACAAATAGTGGTTGGCAATGTCCTCCTAGTGACAGACAATGGCCTCCCACCTATAGAGTAGTCCATGTGGACCACTGAGAACTCCACATTATTCTATCAGAGGCAATGGGAAGAGTTGTACTCTTCTATTAGCGTACTAGTGACTGACATGTCCTCCACAATTGTTCTCAGTTGTTCTCTCCCTCATTGTCCCTCCCTTTAATAGGTAGGACTTGCTTGTACTCTCTATTAAATACTACAACCAGAGAAGATAACAATTTTCAGAGCAATTGATTCTCAATTGTGTGTGTTGGGAAGCCCCTAGTACCCCTCTATTTATAACAGAGGTCAGGGTCAGGGTTCCCAATCAATGTGGGAGTAGAAGGGTCTAGAATTTCCATAAATTTTACATCAGGTGATAGGTGAACTGACCAGTTCACTAGTGAACTGATCGGCCAACACAATGAGTTGATCGGTTCACACACTGAACCGGTCATTTCACATGTTTCCCTAACCGCAATTGAATTTACAATTCATTTCCAATTAATGTCCAACATTAATCCTTGTACCAATCAAACTAAACAAATGAAATGGGCAACTATTCTCATTAAATAAGGAAAATCACCACAAGCTTCAATTAGTATGACCAAGATAATTGGTTCACTAGGTGAACCATTCGTCTAACCAACCTTGAGCCAATTGGTTCACCTAGTGAGCCGACCGATTGGTCTCTTGACTCATGCAAAGTTCAGCTAATTCAATTTCCAATCAACCAGACACTCCAACCAGTTAGTTCAACACTTGAACTTGATGATTCTTAGTCTAGTCAATTGATTTGTTGTTTAATTGAATACCTAAACACCTTTAGTATTCAATCTAAACATCATTCATGAATATACTCCTTTAACCAAGTGTATCCTATGCATGTGATCCTATAGGTCCAGAGTTACGTTGGCAATGAATGTCCAAAACCAATTATGACATCACATGCAAAGAGCGGTGCCTAGTCACACATCATTGTTACCTAAGTAATTCAAAACGTTGGAGAACGAATTCAACCTACAAACCTTGATTAGTTTTACCATGATCATATAATTCCTTTGTCTCTAATATTCAGATTGATCTCAAGGCATGGAATCATCCTCCTCTCAATATTCAATCCATGTTTCTTGAACTAAAGCAGATTGTCCAAGATGCATGTGAGTTCACATATCACATATTGAATCACATTAGTATGACCGTACATTACTTAGTCTTTCTTATCAAGAGGCTTAGATATCAAACTCCTGTAGGAGGGGCAAATCCCATCTACATCACTCACACTAAAATCCCCATGTGTCACATCTTCCCAATCATCACTGTTATGGAAATCCTTATTCAAGTTCACACTGGATGATGTCAAAGTATATCAAACGAAGTGTGATGAATGTAGTGACTTTAGGTCTAAGAACCACAATCACCACTAGTACTATGAGAGTTGATTATGAAAACCATTCCATGGTCTCCATGTATCACTCTCATGGTGGGTCTGTCTGATACATTGTTCTCTAACATGTACCTGTAAGCTTGACTTGATATCACATATCATGACTAATCACACGCTATCATCAGTTAACACATACTCTAATCTTATGTATTATTGTTTTTTATTTATTCTTCCACAACAATATCTCACTAGGGACATAACAAGAATGTATGTACTCCTAACATATGTATGATCTCATTATTCAAGTCACATACTAGAAGACATACATCATCGAGTAGCATCATTCTTTAGACATCTAGTATGTATGTGTCATCATCTCATGACTGAGACAAACATAATAGATGGAATTACCTTATTATTATCATATAAGGTATCTAATGCCACACTCCAATCATTATATGGTTGACTCTCTAGACATATGACACGACTTTATCATGCATAAAACACAAGTATACGTATCAATGTAATATACGCCTTGTGAGGCCCGAGTCGAACTCAGGGAAACGTGAATTTCAGTAGACTACTACTAACTGGTTGCGATCAGCTAAACTGATTAAAAGAGTTGATTGGTTTTGAAAAAGAAAATATATATAAAGATAAAAGAAAATAAAGCAATCGATTAAATGGTTAGTTTAATCAATTAAAAATGGAATCTTTAGGATTGCGGTTTCACCACAGGTTCTCGCTGTACTAATTTCTACACAATTATCCTAATTCATCTCCTATTTTGGGTAGTGGCCTGTAGTCAGAATTTGCTCGCTTTTGCAATACAATTCACTACCTAAATCTAGGTTGGTTCCACGGTAGTAGTAACCTATACCATAAACTAGGTGCATGAAGACCATACTCTGGGTTTCCACCACTAACTGTACATCGCCTCGTTCAAAGGATTTATTAGTTAATGTGATGTTCGTCTCTTTTCAACCATTAATTCTTCTTTCAAAGTAATTAAAGGTATTAGATTATCATTAGGGTGATAAATCATAATGATATAATTGAGAAAACGAAATCATACCACAAATTTAGAGACAAATTATGATAACTATGGTAAAAATGTCATACAACGATTACCCGGGCTACTCCCGGTCCTAAAGATAAAGGGGATTAGCCCCGCATGGTTGAAAATGGAGAATACATAGGAGTAGAGAAGAAAAATGTGGGAAACATGGAGAAAACTCATGTAACCCCTGATACGAAGGTGCTCTTGGAGATCCTCCTCGAGAAATGTGCGTTTTGCAGTCTTCCGGCAGCAAAATCGCCCGTCAGAGGTGCCCAGATCGCTTGGTTGACGACCTTCGTCTCTCATCTTGTGGCATCCAACTTATAAAAATGAAATTTACTTAAGCGGAAGAGAATCATTTGCAACAGATTACTGAAAATCACTAAAAATTAAAACTTTTTGCAAAGAGATCCACACATAGGAAATCTTTTTTCATCAAGAAATAAAGTATAATATTTACATTCTGTTTCATAAGTACACAACCCGTACTATCTCTTCTCGAGGATTGCAACATCAACTATTCTATTCAACATTATATACAGACAGCATAAAACCTCAAGGCATCAAGCCAAAATCTGAGATCGGTTCAATAACAACACTGACGACTGACTCTGAGGACCTGAGAGTACAGAGACGACACATAGGACTTTCTAACTATATGACTAGACAGGCAGTATCTCCACCTGAGATATTACTTCTGTCCTTGATATTGTTGCTGTTGTTCTTTCTCTGCTAAAGGTTTCCTGCCTCTTTGTCCACGTCCACCTAAAAACATTGGATCCCACGGGGATGAGACAATTGTAAATTGTCCCAGCGGGAGATATAAGTCTCTACCAAAACATTATTATTGCATTTATATACATAAAACTGGACAGAGGATATGCAATTTAAAGCATTCTCATCTTAAAGCATTGTAACTATCTATGATAGAACAATAGATCAACTTTTCTCTTAATAAGAAATAGAAAGAGCATGTATATCATTTATCCTCCATATTATACCATCATGTCAAACTTCTCTTGTGACACTCATTATCTTGATATGTCACCCATGAGACATTCTTGTTTCAACTTATTGGCCTTAGCCAATCAGCTAAACATATTTTGGTTATAATGGACATGAGAGTGTGCATCATAATGTCTTATTCAGGCATTGGTCTATACCAATCCTATATAAATATTCTAGGCATTTGATTACACCAATCCTGTGCAACTAGTACAAGCATTAGACTTATATTATTCCTGTGTATCCATTCCCAAGTATTGAACTATGTCAATCCTGTGCAACTATTCTCGGTATTGATCTATGTCAATCCTGTATAACTATTCCAGGTATTGATCTATGTCAATCCTGTGCAACTATTCCAGGTATTGATCTATGTCAATCCTGTATAACTATTCCATGTATTGATCTATGTCAATCCTGTGCAACTATTCCAGGTATTGGGTTATTACCAATCCTGTGGTATTATTCCAGGTATTGGGAGTTAGCCAATCCTGTGCATTCCAGGTATTGGGAGTTAGCCAATCCTGTGTTATTATTCCAGGTATTGGGAATTAGCCAATCCTGTGCATTCCAGGTCTTGGAAGTTAGCTAATCCTGTGTTATTATTCCAGGTATTGGGAGTTAGCCAATCCTGTGTTATTATTCTAGGTATTGGGAGTTAGCCAATCCTGTGCATTCCAGGTATTGGGAATTAGCCAATCATGTGTTATTATCCCAGGTATTGGGAGTTAGCCAATCTTATGCATTCCAGATATTGGGAATTAGCCAATCCTGTGTTATTATTCTAGGTAATGGGAGTTAGCCAATCCTGTGCATTCTAGGTCTTAGACTATGCTAATCCTGTGCCTTTATTCCAGGTATTGAACTATCTTAATCCTGTGATTTTATTCTAGGTATTGATCTATATCAATCCTAGGTAACCTTTAAAACATTTTGTTACCTCTCACTAGGCAACAACCATCCTCATGGCTCATAAGGCCCATAAAGCATCTTGTCACCTCTCACTAGGCAACATAACATATTACTTCATGTAATACAATAGTAACACCTCTATTCCCTCAATAAGGTTAGGGCTTACTATTCATATCATGTTATGATTTCTCATGTCCCATTACCCAATTTAGGGTTAAGGTTTCCCATCTCACATTAGGATTTCATAGTTATCAAAGTATATCAACTTTGAGATGCTAACTATGAAGTCTTTCATATCTTGATGTATCACTTACCTCATTACTTCCAACTTTCTTGAGTTATCAACTTATCTTGGATTAAGGTATTTCCCATCTTAATCATTTCATCCACTAACCTATCACTCTTATCATGAAGTGCATAGGTCACACATAAGAATGGTCCAACTATCTTTAATGATATGGACTCATCTCAGGTTAAAGCATTGCTTGCTATAAGGGTATCTACAATCAATCACTTTAGGTATTTCCCCCATCAATGTATTGGTTACCATTCCATTATTTGAATTAGGGTTTCCCATATCATTACTCTTTAATAGAGTTTAGGGTTTCACATACTATCATACTTCATTATGGTGAGGATTGCATATAACATTACCCTCCATTAGGCTTTCACATCTTATTGCCTAAAATTAGGGTTAAATATTCATCCCAACAAGAGTTTCTCATAGCATCACCCCAAATTAGGGTTTCTCATGGAATCAACCTCAATTAGGGATTCACATGGAATCAACCTCAATTAGGGATTCACAATGAATCAACCTCAATTAGGGATTCACATGGAATCAACCTCAATTAGGGATTCACATTTTATTATCTTGGTTTTAGAGTCACAACATTACCCTAGGTTTGGGTTACATCTGATATTGCTCTAAATTAGGGATTGGGGTTCAACAACCTTCTTGATTAGGGTTTCATGATCTCTTTATTATGGATCATACCCTATTCATCACATGATCACTACTCATGTATGAATTCCTTTCCATCATCCTCTCAACTTTATTAGGTTACATCAACCCTTCAATCAAGTACATACAATTATGATTAACATAATGTACCAAGTCATTGTTCTTATAGGCAATTAGGGTTTATCCCTTAATTGGCACTAATCACTTAGGTAATATTAGAGATTCAACCTTTGTACCTTCATTGATTATCATTACTAATCATCTTTGGATCAATGGATCATTCATCATCTTAATTCTCAAGAGATTCAATTACATTGGACCTCCATTACATAAGGTATCCAATTGAATTGACTAATTGAATCTTCAATTACCAAAGGTGTCCAAGTGGATTAACCAATTGAGTCCTCAATTAATTTTGACTACTTGATCCCCAAATGGTCTTAGTCATTCAAAGTTCAAACGGTTTGAAACCGTTTAGTAAAGGTGGTGCCTGAGATCGATTGCTAATGCAAGTACTTGAAACCGTTTGCTAAAGCACCTTTTGAAACTGCATGGGCTCAACCGGTTTGGGATCGTTTGGTCCCTACCAGTCTCAAACGGTCTTGAGACCGTTTGGACCCAAACCTCCTCAAAACCTCATGGACTAAAGATGGTCTCAACCTATCAAATCGATTTGGGGTTCTCAATGTTGATTCCTTCAATCATTGAATTCATGTAACCAATCTTCAATTGGACCCATCACCATAATTCAATTGGGTTAATTAGGTCATCCTTCAACTGATTTGATCCTCAATTAACCCTCAATTGATCATCAATTAGGGTTTGAATCAACTGAATTAGGGTTTGGAATTGATGATCCTTCAACATTAACCAATGTGAGTCTAGTTGCTTTAAAACTATTAGACCATCATCCAAATTGGACATGACCTGACCCCAAATGGTCTTGATGTCGTTTGGATGACCTCCAAATGGTCTTGAGACTGTTTTCCCATGTCAACATCAAAATCCAAGTCAATCAATCAAAGTTTGGATCATTGGATTGATCAATAAGTCATCATTTGATTGCACTTCGACTTAGTACCTTTAGATCTTTAAACACCTAACCATAGTCAACCATGGACCTCCAAACGGTCTTGGGTTACCCCCAAACGGTCTTGGGATCGTTTGGATGACCTCCAAACGGTCTTGAGACCGTTTGGTCATCATATCATCATCAACCATGTCATTCAATTAGAGTGTGGATCCTAGGATTGGTCACCAAATCAGCACTTAATTGTATTTCAATTTGGTATCTTTGGACCTTCAAACACTTGACCAAACTTAAAACTAGACCTCCAAACGGTATTGGGTGACCCCCAAACGGTCTTGAGACCGTTTGGGTGATCCCCAAACGGTTTTGAAACCGTTTGGGTCAACCAACCCAAAGCATCAACTCATTCAATTGCAAAATCAGCACTTAGCCGATTAGGGTTTATACAATATGTTTGAATCTTCAAATACCTAACCATACTCAACCATAGACCTCCAAAAGGTCTTGGTTGACCTCCAAATGGTCTTGAGACCGTTTGGGTGATTCCCAAACGGTTTTGAAACTGTTTGGGTCAATCAACCCAAGTTTCAAACTCAAGCACTTATGAAATCAGCACTCAACCCGATTAGGGTTTAGGCGATTGATGGACCTTCAACTCATGAACCGATTGGAGTTAATCAATAATAATTGGTGGGTCTTTAACCTAGATCATTATGAACAAGTCACCAAATGGTCAACCCTGGTCAACATCACCAAACGGTCTGAAACCGTTTGGTCTCATGCGATTTGGTGAAACCGTTTGCTACTAAACGGTTTTGAAACTGTTTGCTTCCAAAACACAAACCGTTTGGACATTTGATTGAAACTGTTTGGTCTAGATATTTTGGAAGGTGTGTGCTTATGATGATTTCATCATCATCAAGCTCTAGACCCATGAAACCTGCTGTGATTTCCATGGAGATTGCATCAATCAACCAAATCGATAATTGTAAATAGAGAAATGATCATTATTTGATGGGGAATTGAATGCAATAACAAAGTTAGGGTTTCAAGTTATAAAACCCACCTCCAATTGAGATCCAAAGATCCAAGATCATGCCAACAATGGTGGATGAAGCTTTTGCAACTCCCCTTAAGCTCGTCCTCAAGCTTTTGGTTGAAAAGATTGGCTAGGGTTGAAGAGGAGATCGAAATAAGAAGAAATCCATAATTTATTTTCGATTTTCACCATGGAATCAAGGTGAAATGGATCCAGAACCTTACCAACAGGTTGGGGGTCTTCCTCCAGGTCCTCCCTAGCTCCCTTGGTCGGTTTTCAAGCAAGGATAAGAAGTGCAAACGAAAAAGCCTTTCATTTGGCTTGTAAAGGGTCTTTTTATAAGAAATTCGAGGAGAGAGAAAGTGCCTTATAAAAATTCATTTAATCCCAAAAATGGTGCCGCCTCTTCCCCCTCAAATTCCTTAGGGACGAGGCTATCTTGTTTGCCTCTTATTCCTCTCAATTATCCATGATTTAAAGAAAAGAAAATCAAGCACCTTAAATCATATAATATTAATTTCCACATGTGAGTGGATATTTCTTTTTCTTATAAAATTGTGAGTGAGTTATCCATTCCCTTGGATATTTTCATGTTCCTTGCAAGGCTCAAGGATTTCCACGCACATTAGAATCCAACCATTTTAATTTTGGTTGAAGGCCCTTTAATTAATACATTTATTTTTGCCCTAAATCGAGTTAGGGTTTCAATTAGGATTAAATCTTGATTGTTTTAATATCAAGATTCTCTCTCCTCCAACTTAATTCAAATGAGGCACCCTCTCATTTTCTTTGCTCTACATGGTTCCAAGAAACATTAGGGACCTTATTGAAGTGGTAATTTGCATATTGAACCCTAGGTTTTGGGTAAATTGCACTTTAGTCCAAAATAAGCAAACATTGCTTCAACATTGTTTAAACAGGACCAAAATTGAAACATAAGTTTCTCATGAGCCCTAATTACTTTTCACAAGATAAGATTAAACATATAATTATCTTTCTTAATCAAAACACCTAGGGTTAAAGTGTAACCCAGGTTAGGGATGTTACAAATTATAAACCCCTAACAAGGATTTCGTCCCCGAAATCCCAGATAAAGGAAAGCAGATATCATCCATGCATCATATCATCATGTCCTCACATAACACCTCATTATTATGGAGACACCATAGAGTTTTGATCAACAAAAAGTTATTTCACACAAAATTATCATGGAATGGTTCACATGGAACACATACTCCCATGTTCCTTAGTTGGTTCAGTATTTCTCTTTCAAGATCATCATTATATTCTGTCACCCACTTGAGACTATAAGTCTTTTCATACCCTGATTGTGTCATCTCACTTGATAACACCATACTATCTTTCCTTATTGCCTGCACTAACTATCTCATTAGTTGTACATTCTCTTATCATAAGGAAAGGTTACTTATCAATTAAGAACTTATCTCAAAGATATCTTCAATTGTTATGTTTATGCAAAACATAAACCCCTAACATGTGATGTTCATATTATTTTACATGACTAATTTGATTTCATAATTGACCATTTCACATATTCAACATAAACTATCTATTATTTCTTAGATACCAGAATCTATTACCTTGGTATCTATCACATGTATTAAAAACACATCACTTATCTTCCTTTCATCTTGGGACATTACTTGTTACATATATCTTCATCTTGGAGCCAAAGTCCAAGATAAACTGATACCTTTCTAAGTATCCATCACATAAACATCTTTATATTATGCACATCAAGTGTTCTATGACCCACTTGATTGCCATGTCCCTGAGAGAAAAGAAAACAAGGAATCATATTCCTCATTCTAATCTTATGAGGATTATGCTTTTAATTCCTCATACAAACATGCTCATCTGAGGTTATCTCAGATTTCTCTTTCTTATGCTTAAAACAGGACACATTTATTCATTCCATGCTTCTTATTTCATTATACTCATTATATTATATCAGAGTGACTGCTTGATCAGGGCAATAAAAAAGATTACAATCTAAGAGTTTCCATACTCACTTTATCATCAATAGTTGTATACCTGGCCAGGGTATATAAATACTGAGATCAAGTAGTATGCACTACTTTATTTTATGTTTTTTATCTCTTTAGATTTAGTATATTTAATATCTCAGATTTCTTCTGAGTCCCTTTTTCATCTCTTCCCTTTCTTGATGGAGAAAGAAAAACTTCAAAACATATAAAAGAATATTAAACTGAACACAAATTTCATACTACTATCTCTTCCTCATATCCTGAAAGGATTATATAGATGAACTAAACAAAAACTATTTTTCTTATAGTAGGAAATAGAAGGTAACTCAAAATAGAAAGTTCTATCTTGACAAGTCTACCTTTTACAAGATAACTAGCATCTTATCTAACCCAGAACATGGACTTAGTTGTTATTGGTTATTGCCTTTGTCCTTTACTACCAGAAGTAGATGGACTAAACTGTGACACTTGTTTTTGTCCTCTATCATATGCTCCACTGGACTGAGGTCCTTGTGGGTTTTGCAGATTATGCCTTGACTGTTGGATCATTTCACTGTTTCTCCTTAGACATTGTTGTCTAAAATGTCCTAGTTGTCCACATTTATGACAAGCTCGACCCCAACTTCATGACCCCTGCATATGTGCACTATATTGTGGTTGGACTGGTGAAGATTTTGGTTGTCTACTGCCACTACTCGTTAGTCCTTTTGACTGTGTAGACTTTCTTTTGAGGTTTGTCTCATTTTTCGTTATTGTAGACCTTTCTATCCTCCATATAGACTCCACAAATGTGGCAAGCCTCTCCCTACTTTCTAGGGCAGATGCCGGAATGGACATCTCAGCATTCAATCCTTTCTCAAAATGTCAAATCTTTTCCTCCTCAGTAGCAGCCATCGGGGGCAAAATCATAAAAGTTCCATGAACTTAACCTCATATTCACTTATTGACATGGATCCCTGTCGTATTTTCTCAAACTGTGAGATCTTTTCATCTAAATAAGTCTTTGGAAAATACTTATTGATGAATTCTCGACGAAATTCCTCCCAACCAACCTCTTCATCATTCCTTTTTATTTCTTCTATAGCCCACCAGTGTCCAGCACTACCTTTCAAAAGGTACACTGCATGTTTAACTTTGTCAGCCTCTGGGATACTAAGGATCTTAAAGGCTTTTTTAACTCAGTGAGCCAAAGATCAGCATCTGCTGGATCAGATGTTCCAGCATATTCAATGGCTCTGACACGACGTAGTTGTTCAAAGGTCTTACCAGACCCATATCCCTCATTGGGAGTTGGTGCCCTGGGTGTTGATGCTGGCATCCGATCTGCCATATACCTTAGTGTGGTCATGAGATGCCCAAAAAGATTATGAATATCTGGGTTTCCTCTCATGACTTCATCAACATGGGGATTTTCAGGCACTGGTTCCTCCCTTTCCTGATCCCTTGCACCTCCCACTGGTGCAACAACATTGCTCTCAACAATGTATTCTTCACGTCCTTCAGACATCTTTAAGTTATATATCTTCTTCTGCATAAGCAGAAGACACTATAAGATATACTGAGGTACACTTAGAATAGACTTGATACCTTAGTCCTATGTCTCTGTAGACTTAGCAAACCTAGAGCTTTGATACCACTAAATTGTGGCATCCAACTTATAAAAATGAAATTTACTTAAGCGGAAGCGAATCATTTTCAACGGATTACAGAAAATCACTAAAAATTAAAACTTTTTGCAAAGAGATCCACACATCGGAAATCTTTTTTCATCAAGAACCAAAGTATAACATTTACATTCTGTTCCATAAGTACACAACCTGTACTATCTCTTCTCGAGGATTGCAACATCAATTGTCCTATTCAACATTATATACGGACAACATAAAACCTCAAGGCATCAAGCCAAAATCTCAGATCGGTTCAATAAAAACATGGACTACTGACTCCGAGGACCTGAGAGTACAGAGACGACACATAGGCCTTTCTAACTATATGACTAGACAGGTAGTATCTCCACCTGAGATATTACTGTTGTCCTTGATACTGCTGATGCTGTTCTTTCTCTGCTAAAGGTTTCATGCCTCTTTGTCTGCATCCACCTAAAAACATTGGATCCCACGGGGGTGAGACAATTGTAAATTGTCCCAGCGGGAGATATAACTCTCCGCCAAAACATTATTATTGTAGTTATATACATAAAACTGGACAGAGGATATGCAATTTAAAGCATTCTCATCTTAAAGCATTGTAACTATCTATGATAGAACAATAGATCAACTTTTCCCTTAATAAGAAATAGGAAGAACATGTATATCATTTATCCTCCATATTATACCATCATGTCAAACTTCTCTTGTGACACTCATTATCTTGATATGTCACCCATGATACATTCTTGTTTCAACTTATTGGCCTTAGCCAATCAGCTAAACATATTTTGGTTATAATGGACATGAGAGTGTGCATCATCATCTCTTATTCAAGCATTGGTCTATACCAATCCTATATAAATATTCTAGGCATTGGATTACACCAATCTTGTGCAACTAGTACAAGCTTTAGACTTATATTATTCCTATGTATCCATTCCCAAGTATTGAACTATGTCAATCCTGTGCAACTATTCCAGGTATTGATCTATGTCAATATTGTATAACTATTCCAGGTATTGATCTATGTCAATCCTGTGCAACTATTCCAGGTATTGATCTATGTCAATCATGTATAACTATTCCAGGTATTGATCTATGTCAATCCTGTGCAACTATTCCAGGTATTGGGTTATTACCAATCCTGTGGTATTATTCCAGGTATTGGGAGTTAGTCAATCCTATGCATTCCAAATATTGGGAGTTAGCCAATCTTGTGTTATTATTCCAGGTATTGGGAGTTAGCCAATCCTATGCATTCCAGGTCTTGGAAGTTAGCCAATCTTGTGTTATTATTCCAGGTATTCGGAGTTAGCCAATCATGTGTTATTATTCTAGGTATTGGGACTTAGCCAATCTTGTGCATTCCAGGTATTGGGAATTAGACAATCCTGTGTTATTATTCTAGGTATTGGGAGTTAGCCAATATTGTGCATTCCAGATATTGGGAATTAGCCAATCTTGTGTTATTATTCCAGGTATTGGGAGTTAGCCAATCCTGTGCATTCCAGGTCTTAGACTATGCTAATCCTGTTCCTCTATTCCAGGTATTGAACTATCTCAATCCTGTGATTTTATTCCAGGTATTGATCTATATCAATCCTAGGTAACCTTTAAAACATTTTGTTACCTCTCACTAGGCAACAACCATCCTCATGGCTCATAAGGCCCATAAAGCATCTTGTCACCTCTCACTAGGCAACATAACATATTACTTCATGTAATACAATAGTAACACTTCTATTCCCTCAATAGGGTTAGGGCTTACTATTCATATCATATTATGATTTCTCATGTCCCATTACCCAATTTAGGGTTAAGGTTTCCCATCTCACATTAGGATTTCATAGTTATCAAAGTATATCAACTTTGAGATGCTAACTATGAAGTCTTTCATATCTTGATGTATCACTTACCTCATTACTTCCAACTTTCTTGAGTTATCAACTTATCTTGGATTAAGGTATTTCCCATCTTAATCATTTCATCCACTAACCTATCACTCTTATCATGAAGTGCATAGGTCACACATAAGAATGATCCAACTATCTTTAATGATATGGACTCATCTCAGGTTAAAGCATTGCTTGCTATAAGGGTATCTACAATCAATCACTTTAGGTATTTCCCCCATCAATGTATTGGTTACCATTCCATTATTCAAATTAGGCTTTCCCATATCATTACTCTTTAATAGGGTTTTGGGTTTCACATACTATCATACTTCATTAGGGTGAGGATTGCATATAACATTACCCTTCATTAGGCTTTCACATCTTATTGCCTAAAATTAGGGTTTACTATTCATCCCAATAAGATTTTCGCATAGCATCACCCTCAATTAGGGTTTCTCATGGAATCAACCTCAATTAGGGTTTCACATTGAATCAACCTCAATTAGGGATTCACATGGAATCAACCTCAATTAGGGATTCACATTGAATCAACCTCAATTAGGGATTCACATGGAATCAACCTCAATTAGGGATTCACATTTTATTATCTTGGTTTTAGAGTCACAACATTACCCTAGGTTTGGGTTACATATGATATTGCTCTAAATTAGGGATTGGGGTTCAACAACCTTCTTGATTAGGGTTTCATGATCTCTTTATTATGGATCATACCCTATTCATCACATGATCACTACTCATGTATGAATTCCTTTCCATCATCCTCTCAACTTTATTAGGTTACATCAACCCTTCAATCAAGTACATACAATTATGATTAACATAATGTACCAAGTCATTATTCTTATAGGCAATTAGGGTTTATCCCTTAATTGGCACTAATCACTTAGGTACTATTAGGGATTCAACCTTTGTACCTTCATTGATTATCATTACTAATCATCATTGGATCAATGGATCATTCATCATCTTAATTCTCAAGAGATTCGATTACATTGGACCTCCATTACATAAGGTATCTAATTGAATTGACCAATTGAATCTTCAGTTACCAAAGGTGTCCAAGTGGATTAACCAATTGAGTCCTCAATTAATTTTGACTACTTGAGCCCCAAAAGGTCTTAGTCATTCAAATTTCAAACGGTTTGAAACTGTTTAGTAAAGGTGGTGCTTGAGACCGATTGCTAAAGCAAGTACTTGAAACTGTTTTCTAAAGCACATTTTGAAACCGCATGGGCTCAACCGGTTTGGGATCGTTTGGTCCCTAACGATCTTGAGACTATTTCGTCCCAAACGGTATTGAGACCGTTTGGACTCAAACGGTCTTGAGATCGTTTGGTCCAAACCTCCTCAAAACCTCATCGACCAAAGATGGTCTCAACCTATCAAATCGATTTGGGGTTCTCAATGTTGATTCCTTGAATCATTGAATTCATGTAACCAATCTTCAATTGGACCCATCACCATACTTCAATTGGGTTAATTAGGTCATCCTTTAACTGATTTGATCCTCAATTAACCCTCAATTGATCATCAATTAGGGTTTGAATCAACTGAATTAGGGTTTGGAATCGATGATCCTTCAACATTAACCAATGAGAGTCTAGTTGCTTTAAAACTATTGGACCATCATCCAAATTGGACATGACCTGACCCCAAATGGTCTTGAGGTCGTTTGGATGACCTCCAAATGGTCTTGAGACCGTTTTCCCATATCAACATCAAAATCCAAGTCAATCAATCAAAATTTGGATCATTGGATTGATCAATAAGTCAGCATTTGATTGCACTTCGACTTAGTACATTTAGATCTTTAAATACCTAACCATAGTCAACCCTGGACCTCCAAACGGTCTTGGGTGACCCCCAAACGGTCTTGGGATCGTTCGGATGACCTCCAAACGGTCTTGAGACCGTTTGGTCATCATATCATCATCAACCATGTCATTCAATTAGAGTTTGGATCCTAGGATTGGTCACCAAATCAACACTTAATTGTATTTCAATTTGGTATCTTTGGACCTTCAAACACTTGACCAAACTTAACCCTAGACCTCCAAACGGTCTTGGGTGACCTCCAAACAGTCTTGAGACCGTTTGGGTGATCCCCAAATGGTTTTGAAACCGTTTGAGTCAATCAACCCAAAGCATCAACTCATTCAATTGCAAAACCAGCACTTAGCCGATTAGGGTTTATACCATATGTTTGAATCTTCAAATACCTAACCATACTCAACCATAGACCTCCAAACAGTCTTGGTTGACCTCCAAACGGTATTGAGACCGTTTGGGTGATTCCCAAACGGTTTTGAAACCGTTTGGGTCAATCAACCCAAGTTTCAAACTCAAGCACTTATGAAATCAGCACTCAACCCGATTAGGGTTTAGGCGATTGATGGACCTTCAACTCATGAACCGATTGGAGTTAATCAATAATAATTGGTGGGGATTTAACCTAGATCATTATGAACAAGTCCCCAAACGGTCAAACCTGGTCAACATCACCAAATGGTCTGAAACCGTTTGGTCTCATGCGGTTTGGTCAAACCGTTTGCTACTAAACGGTTTTGAAACCGTTTGCTTCCAAAACACAAACCGTTTGGACATTTGATTGAAACCATTTGGTGTATATATTTTGGGAGGTGTGTTCTTATGATGATGTCATCATCATAAATCTCTAGACCCACGAAACCTGCTGTGATTTCCATGGAGATTGCATCAATCAACCAAATCGATAATTTTAAATAGAGAAATGATCATTATTTGATGGGGAATTGAATGCAGTAACAACGTTAGGGTTTCAAGTTATAAAACCCACCTCCAATTGAGCTCCAAAACCCCAAGATCACGCCAACAATGGTGGATGAAGCTTTTGCAACTCCCCCTAAGCTCGTCCTCAAGCTTTTGGTTGAAAAGATTGGCTAGGGTTGAAGAGGAGATCGAAATAAGAAGAAATCCATAATTTATTTTCGATTTTCACCATGGAATCAAGGTAAAATGGATCAAGAACCTTACCAAAAGGTTGGGGGTCGTCCTCCAGGTCTCCCTAGCTCCGTTGGTCGGTTTCCAAGCAAGGAGAAGAAGTGCAAATGAAAAAGCCTTTCATTTGGCTTGTAAAGGGTCTTTTTTATAAGAAATTCAAGGAGAGAGAAAGTGCCGTATAACAATTCATTTAATCCCAAAAATGGTGCCGCCTCTTCCCCCTCAACTTCCTTAGGGATGAGGATATCTTGTTTGCCTATTATTCCTCTCAATTATCCATGATTTAAAGAAAAGCAAATCAAGCACCTTAAATCATATAATATTAATATCCATATGTGAGTGGATATTTCTTTTTCTTATAAAATTGTGAGTGAGTTATCCATTCCCATGGATATTTTCGTGGTCCTTGCAAGGCTCAAGGATGTCCACGCAAATCAGAATCCAACCATTTTAATTTTGGTTGAAGGCCCTTTAATTAATACATTTATTTTTGCCCTAAATCGAATTAGGGGTTCAATTAGGATTAAATCTTGATTATTTTAATATCAAGATTCTCTCTCCTCCAACTTAATTCAAACGAGGCGCCCCTCTCCTTTTATTTGCTCTACATGGTGCCAAGAAACATTAGGGACCTTATTGAAGTGGTAATTTGCATATTGAACCCTAGGTTTTGGGTAAATTGCACTTTAGTCCAAAACAAGCAAACATTGCTTCAACATTGTTTAAACATGACCAAAATTGAAACATAAGTTTCTCATGAGCCCTAATTACTTTTCAAAAGATAAGATTAAACATATAATCATCTTTCTTAATCAAAACACCTAGGGTTAAAGTGTAACCCAGGTCAGGGATGTTACACATCTCCTCTCTCTCTCCTTCTTGGATGTCGTGTGGCACGATATGAGATCTCCCTTTGGGCCGGCCGTGCTCTCCTTAGGTCATAGGACCACTTTACGGCACCGAAAAAGCTCAATCGTCGGATTAAAATGCTCAGTTTTAGTGTAAAAAATTGCCATATCCCGACGTTGTTGATGCCATCGACACCCAGGTCGATGGTATCGACCATGATGTTGATATTTCTTTCCAAAATCACGTTTCAGGGTTGATTCCTGATGAAATGTCGATACTATCGACACCAGGGTCGATGGTATTGACTCTGGGCAGTGCAAAAGTACCTGAAAAAGTGCCAAAACATGTGCATAAGTTTGGGGATTATATAAAATCATATAAATATGATAAAATAAGTTTAACTTGATCCAAATAGAGTTTAAAGGCCAACTATAGTGAATTATGCAAATATAATCAAGAAAATGACAAATACGTGCATAAAATCGATATAAAATAAGCCTGTAAAAGTGACTCAAAACCCATGCATCAAACTCCCCTAAGCTTAAACCTTGCTCATCCTCAAGCAACAAAACTTTGGATCTGATTGAGATAAGTCAGCAACAAGACATAAATACATGAAATGCATCTGCATCATCCCCACTTTCATTTCACAAATCGACCCTCATTGACCATTGAACATTAACTACCATCCAGGCGACCAAAGACCTATGCAAAAGATGTTTGTCCCCCAATCAATGAAACACTATCAATTAAAGAAGTTAATATGATAAACTCATCTAGTCCATACTTGATGCATCTTATGATCTCCTATCTACGTTGCTCATTTCCTAACTACCATCTAAATGGAAGCAGATCTCCTGATATTAATGAATGAGGAGAATATCATGAGTGGCCTACCGATTAGAGAAATGGGTGGATGAGATAGGTGGCTGTGGAAGAGATGGAAGCACATAACATTCAATCATGCAATACAAAAATTAATGACCTATCATGATGTAAAATGCAAGTGAAAATGTCCTAATGCTACATTTTTTGTGGAATAATGCATGCACTATCATTCCATCTCAAGGTGAGATGGAATATCTAAAAAAACTACACCATGTGCTTATTATTCTTAGTTCTCAGGTGAGAACAGGTTCCTTTCTCCCTCTCATTCCTACTTACTTCTCAATTCTTTTTTTTCTCCTCTTTTTTTTTTCAATTTGTTCAATTTTTTTTCAAGCCCTTATTTTCATAGATGACAATGAATTATTTGTCGGGCTCACTTCTTGTTACATAACTTGTACATTTGAAGCATTCAGAAGGTAAGGAACAAGTTTAACACCTTTCATGTTTTCACAAGAACATACAACACATGATGTACAACTATATGCTAAAAAGATGTGAATGCACTACAAAATGACAATTATGCAATTAAATGACACACACGTAAGGATAATGTGCATGTATAACTACTCTATCCTCTTTTATTTTATTTTCATGCTAAAAAATATGTGAAAATAGTTGTAATGCAAGACCTATCTACATGAGATGCAATCAAAAAGTGAAAGACGATAATGTGCTCTCATTTCTTATGGTGGAGTGTGAATGAAAATGCGGTGGATCAGATCACAAGACTAATTAACAGAACCTTCCAAAAATATCATATGTCCCTCTCTAAAGACCTGTGTACAGGGTAACTGAAGGATTTCTCTCTTAAACTTTAGTCTAAGGTCACGTTAGCGTTTGGTCGGTTCGGGCTCAACAACCTTGTCAATCACTTTTCCTTGTACAATAAAGAAAGTCATTCATGTCCCCGTGTCCTGAAGCTGACTCACCCAAGCACTTCCTCAGTTATGCAACTCAATTACTAACAAGAATAAGCTCAAAAAGTTCTCAATATGCTCATTTTTTATGTGCACACAACCCAAGAGTAACACTCCCAATTGAACCATGCATTTATTGCTCTACAGATTACACTAGATAGATGTGGATCCTACAAAAGTGGTAAACCTATAAATAAAAACAACTAATATTTCAAAAATAAAAGCAACATGAATAAGTAAGTAAAAACTAAGATAGAGGGTTGTTCCAACACCCCCCCTAAGCTTGAATATGACTATGGCCTCATAGTCAACATTCTCACTTAAAAGGTGGAACAACGATACCATTTGCTTTGAAGTGTGGTGAAGAAGGATGGTTAGATGCTCAAGTGGACCAAGTGATGCTTGCTATCTCCCTCTTTTTGGTATCCCATTTTTGTGTCTTAGTGGTTCTAAGACGTGACTTGCTTCATCCTTCTTTGCTCTGCAAAAAATGGTTCGAAAAAATCTCATTTTGACACCTTTTACGGCCTGTTTTATGTAGTTGTCCTGCAGGTGTCGATACCATCGACACCAAGGTCGATGGTATCGACTCAGGCTCAGCAATTTTGGTGTATCGACACATCTAAAAGGCTGGGAAATCAAAAGTGTTAATACTATCGACACTAGGGTTGATGGTATCGACTTTACTGTCACCAATTTTTCTAAAAATCTTCAGGAATCTCAATACTATCGACACTAAGGTCGATGGTATCGACTTTTCTTCAGCGTTTACTGATCCAAACTCGATACTATCGACAGGGGTGTCGATAGTATCGACCTTAAAATTCTGCACACTTCAAAACATGAGTTAGGGTACCATTTTTACAAAAATTATCAAAACCTAAGCAAAAACTAAGTACATCAACATAAAAGATCATAACCAAACATAAAATAAACCTAAAGTTGGGTTGCCTCCCAAAACGCACCCTTGTTTAATGTCCTAGGCTTGACATAAAGATACCTTTAACCTGGTTTGTCAAGGGATGTCTCCAATGATTCATTTGGCAATTTTAATTCAACTCTATCATCACCAATTCCAAGTGTCAAGTAACCTCGCCCAATGGCAGTGATTACATCATTCGTAGCTTGGAACGACCTTCCCAATAACATCTCACCTCCTTCCAGCTCATCTTTGTCCATGACCATAAAGTCAATAGGGAAGATGAATTTGTCTAACTTGACTAGCACATCCTCGCATATACCTTGTGGCTTTACAATGGATCTATCCACCAACTCGATTGTCATGGAAGTTTGTGTTGGCTTCTTCAAACCCAACTTTTGAAAAGTGGCAAGTGGCATAAGATTAATGCTTGCCCCTGAGTCACACTGTGCTTGTGGAAAATTTTGGCCACCTATGGAACATGGGATGTAGAAACATCCTGGATCTTTCCTCTTCTTTGGAAACCTTCCTTGGATTATAGAACTCATTGTTTCATCAACACACACAACATCTGTATCTTTGATCCGCCGTTTCTTGTTGATGATGTCTTTCATGAATCTTCCATATGAAGGAATTTTCTCTATAGCCTCCACCAATGGAATGTTAATGTGGAGCTTCCGGAAGATCTTAAGAAATTTCTTGAAGTGCCTTTGCTCTTTCCTCGGCTTTAGAGTATCCAGAAATGGCATGCTTGGCTCCTTTATGCACTTGTGCGATGGCACATATGGGCTATCTGGGGTCTCCTCCCCTAAGCTTGCTTCAATGTCACCCTCTGGTGTAGGATTTGGCACGTCATTCAAATTTGGTGTGGCTCGTGGATGCTCATCCTTCTCAGTGGTAGTAGCTCCACTGTGAAGTATGGCCTTCACCTGCTCCTCTTGCCTAGGTGTGGGCATGACTGTGATGCGTTCTTGGTGGGATTTGATGAACGGGCGACATCCTCCTGGTATTCCATATAAGCTACGGGGGTATGGCACACTGGGTTTAGCCTCCATTTCAAAATGCATTTTGCCCTTTCCATGGACCTCCCCTACCGGGGGCTATGTCTCCTTAATCACATATATATACTTCACTTGATGATGTACTTGAGCAGCCTCTACATTCCCAACTGGTTTTTGTTGAATGATTTGCTTCATGGTAGCCACCTCAGTTGCAATTTGGGTTACGGACGTCTCTAGCATCCTCAGTTGTGCACCATGGCTCTGTATCTGCTGCCCAAGCTGGTTCAAGTACTCACCGTGTGACTGTACTGTCTTGGCGAGTGAGCCCATCAATTCCTGATTTTGCTTCACCACCTGACTAAGCAATTCATTGTTCTTTTCCTCTAGGCTAGGCTATGGCTTCTGAAAATTTTGTTCCTTCCTCCAGTCATAATTGTTATTTCTGTATCCCTGTTGATGCATATACTTTACATGTGCTTCAGCATCAGACCCATGGCCCTCTTTTTCTAGGAGCTTCTTGGCTATAAGATCCATCTTGTCATTAAGCGCTTTGATGGCCTTTGCTTCATGTGTCATGCCGACCTGTTCGGGTGCATCTCTTTCACCCCAAGACTACTTTTTGGATATGTTCCTTAGAATCTCCCAACACCTTGTGCCTGTGTTGTTAAAAAAGAAACCAGAACCTGCTGAGTCCAAATTGCTCCTATAATGTTCATTTAGGGCGAAGTAGAAAATTTTAGCTTGCTTTCTCCTTGTCTAAGCCGTGATGTGGACACTTCCTCAACATGATCTGGAAGTGCTCCCAAGTATTAGAATATGTTTCATCGGCTCGCTGGATGAAGTTGTGTATCTTCCTCACTAGATCGTTCGTCTTTTCAGGCGAGAAGAACCTCTCAAAGAACACCTCAACCATATGATCCCAAGATTCAATGTACTCATCATCCAGATTGTGCAGCCATTCCCAAGCATTGCCCGCTAAAGAACTGGGAAAAAGTTTCAGGTAGAGTGTCTCTTGCGGGAGCCTATCAATCTTTATCATATCACAATTTTCCACGAACGTGCTGATGTGGGTCACCGGATCCTCATGTTTAAGTCCATGGAAAGCCTGTGATTTGACCAACTGAATAAGCCCTAGATCAATCTTGTAACTAGGTATGTTGATAGCTTGTTTCTTAATTGGCCCCTTTTGCGCAGAAGAAGAAGGAGCCTTAATCCTTTCCCAGATCGTCTACTCCTCATTTGTCGCTCCGTCACCCATTATTACTTTACTAGTACCTGAAATTTCAAATGGTAGTGTATAAACTGGTACTAATAATTAAAACAATTAATAAGATTTGCAATTCAGTTCAAAAGATTAAAGGAAAAATCACAGGAATTAAAAGTGTCCTAGTGTGGCCGTTCGCAGCACTCGTAGTGCTAAAATTCACCGTTTCCCCGGCAACGGCGTCAAAAACTTGACACGACTTTACTGTGCATAAAACACAAGTATACGTATCAATGTAATATAGGCCTTGTGAGGCCCGAGTCGAACTCAGGGAAACATGAATTGCAGTAGACTACTACTAACTGGTTGCGATCATCTAAATCGATTAAAAGAGTTGATTTGTTTTGAAAAAGAAAATATAAATAAAGATAAAATAAAATAAAGTAATCGGTTAAATGGTTAGTTTAATCAATTAAAAATGGAATCTTTAGGATTGCAGTTTCACCACAGGTTCTCGCTGTACTAATTTCTACACAATTATCCTAATTCGTCTCCTATTTCGAGTAGTGGCCTGTAGTCAAAATTTGCTCACTTTCGTGATACAATTCACTACCTAAATCTAGGTCGGTTCCACGGTAGTAGTAACCTATACCCTAAACTAGGCGCATGAAGACCATACTCTGGGTTTCCACCATTAACTGTGCATCGCCTCGTTCAAAGGATTTATTAGTTAATGTGATGTTCGTCTCTTTTCAACAGTTAATTATTCTTTCAAAGTAATTAAAGGTATTAGATTATCATTAGGGTGATAAATCATAATGATATAATTAAGAAAACGAAATCATACCACGAATTTATAGACAAATTATGATAACTATGGTAAAAATGTCATACAAAGATTACCCGAGCTACTCCCGGTCCTAAAGATAAAGGGGATTAGCCCCACATGGTTGAAAATGGAGAATACATAGGAGTAGAGAAGAAAAACATAGGAAACATGGAGAAAACTCATGTAACCCCTGATACAAAGGTGCTCCTGGAGATCCTCCTCGAGAAACGTGCATTTTGCAGTCTTCTGACATCAAAATTGCATGTCGAAGGTGCCCGGATCGCCCGGTTGACGGCCTTCATCTCTCATCTCCTCTCTCTCTCCTTCTTGGATGTCGTGTGGCACGATATGAGATCTCCCTTTGGGCCAGCCGTGCTCTCCTTAGGTCATAGGACCACTTTACGGCACCGAAAAAGCTCAACCGTCAGATTAAAATGCTCAATTTTAGTGCAGAAAATTGCCAGATCCCGAAGCTGTCGATACCATCGACACCCAGGTCGATGGTATTGACCATGATGTTGATATTTCTTTCCAAAATCACGTTTTGGGGTTGATTCCTGATGAAATGTCGATACTATCGACACTAGGGTCGATGGTATCGACTCTGGGCAGTGCAAAAGTACCTGAAAAAGTGCAGAAACATGTGCATAAGTCTGGGGATTATATAAAATCATATAAATATGATAAAATAAGTATAATTTGATTCAAATAGAATTTAAAGGCCAACTATAGTGAATTATGCAAATATAGTCAAGAAAATGACAAATACATGCATAAAACAGATATAAAATAAGCCTGTAAAAGTGACTCAAAACCCATGCATCAACATACTGACCAACAAACTCCTAGTTGCACGTAGAGCCAATCACCCACAAATCTTATTCTAAGCGATCTTAACATGTCCATCATGTTTCTACTGTGAAAGTTCTTTTATAGTAGGTTAACGATGTTTGCTTCTAGTCGATTTTTTGCAAATTTCACGTCTCTTCACTGTACGACATCTCATTTGAGTTGGAAGTGTTGTAGTATTCTATCTAAGATTCCTTGACTAACCAGTAGCTCCATTATTGTCATAGTATTTCTACTGTGCTAGCAATGGTTGGAACCTCCCACAAGTTCACCCATATGAACCTATTGATCCATATAGTATCACCTGCTATTCTCATAACACAGAGATACTCAACTTCTTTTGTAGATTTAAACAACTGTTATTAGCTCAGAACTCTTCAAGCTTAAAGTTCTATTTTAAGGTCAAACATAAACATAAATTCTGATCATTTTGTCAATTTGGAATCTTGCTTCAGTGTAACCTTTACACCTAACTCTTCCTTATTACCATACTAAGGAACCAACCCTTTTAGTGATTCTCAAGCACTTAAGTATGTTCTTTATGGTAGTCCAGTTACCCTCACTGGTATCTTACATATACCCTCTTGTCATGTCCAATACATATGAGATTGCTAGATAGGTATATATATCCATTTGTTAGGTCAATACATACGATATAACCGGATATCCTCTATTCATGTCCAATACATACAAGATAGAAAGATAAGTACATCGGATTGGGTTCAAGATAGATCCAATTGCAAATGCGTATGAAATCTATCCATGTGTTCCTATTCTTCACAAGAACTGGGACACTAGGCTCCTGAGAGACTAACTCCATGGAACATGGACACGTTTTCTCTCAATGAGTCCTACATGTTGAACCCTTCAACATCTTGCCAATGTATGTTCTCTTTATTTGGTCAAGAAGCTTTCAATATCTATCTCTATAGATCTCAATCCCTATCACATAGGATACTTTACTTAAACCATTCATATAGAAGGTACTTTCCTTGACAATTTTAATATTTGTAGGATGAGGATGTTATTCCCCATCAATATGTGGAATATAATTATTCTCCCACTAAATCTTTTGTAATCATAGATTCCATCTTCATTTTGACTCAAGTCAAACTCTTTGACTGTCTTGTCCAATAGAAGATTCCAACTCTAGTTGTTTTCTTCAATCCACAGATTGATGTTTGTAGATTATAGACTTTATATACATTCTTGGATTTATAAAACCTTTAGGTTGTTTCATGTAAACATCATATACTATTATTCCAATAAAGGAATGTGGTTTTAACATACATATGACAAATCACATAGTCATACTAAGCTACAATTGCAAGTATGATCCTGATGGATTTAACCATGGTAACTGGTGAAAGAATTCATCATGTTCAACACCTTGAGCTTGTTAGAAACTCTTTGTAACCAATCTACCCTTCCTTGTTGGTCTCCTTTCAAAGATCCAAATTCACCCTATGGGTTTTATGCCTTCAGATGGATCCACCAAGGTCATACCTTGTTGGTGTACATGGAGTCTATCTTGGATCTCATGGCCTCAAGCCATTTTTTAGATTCTGGTTGCTCAATAGATTTCTAGGTAGGTTGTTGACTCATCATCTATGATCAACATACCACCCTTTTGAGTTATAAGATATCATAATCTTTTAAACTCAAGGCTTGTTCTACTAGAATTATAAGGTTTTGTGTTACATAAGGAGCTTGAGATTCCATAACAACTTGTGATTCTCATTGTTCCCACTGTACCTCTTTAGGTTCAATGTTTTTCTTGTTTGTCTCGAACATTTCAAGTTCTAATTTTACTCTGATTAATTCCTTCAAACCTAAGTTCCTCTCATGAATACAACCATCCTGGTAATAAAGGCCTTTGTTTTTGGATCGGAATAAAAGTAGCATTTAACAAAATAACATTTATATGATTTATGGATGACAAAGCCTTTAAGAAACTATTTTGTCATATAAGCTTTCAATTATAATCACTAAAAAATATATATTGGGACATCTCCCATGTCATATCTCATATGGTGTCTTTTGAACCATTTTAAACGGTACATTATTTAAAGTCCAAAAGAAAATCGGAAGATTAGCTAGATTTATTGATAATCTCACCATGACTTAGCAGGGTGTGCTACCTTATTTCTGACACATCATTATGTTCTAGGTGGAGTTCATTGTGATAAACTATCACAGTTTCTCCAGAAGGTCCTCAAACTCTTGGCTTAAAATATTTCAACATTGTTCACATCAAAGTATCTTAATACTTATACCAAGTTAGTTACGTACGCCATTATTAATGTTCTTGAACATTTCAAGAGATTTAGACTTGTATTTCACTAAATACATACTTCCATATCTACTGATAGAATCAGTAAATATAATGAGGTTGTGACAGAGTGAGTTTTTACATTTTTTTATTCTCTTATAATTTTGATAAATATAATAATACCCTCACTGATCTCCCTCACTAATTTGACTAAATGACATATCAATTTCATATAGTGTCATTACTAGTGCCATATACAAGTGAATTATATATAAAGTGGAACATATACAATTGATGTAGTCAATATACAAATTTTAACCTCAATTTTAGTACATGGCTAGATAATAACATCACTAAGCTTTGTTTAAAATTTCACTCTGAATGGATTACTCACTTAGGAGATATCAGCATTTGAAAGTAATGCACGTTTTTTGTAACCCTTTTAAAGCTAAGACCTAAGTCATCTTTAAAATGTGACATTTATGTGTGTCACATGGCCCCTAAACATGCTTGGGTGTGGAATACTTAAGAGATCTCCATCCCAGTTGCCCGATCTGATCGATCACGGATTAGGTGAGGGTTGTTGGTAGGGATTTCACCCCTAACCTCTCACTTAGCTCGGCCCCTGGCCCCCAAAAACCCGATGACCGAGACCTTTTTCCCCACGTCTATCCAGTCTCTCTCTCTTGAAAAATTGGAGGGATAGTTCTCCTCCCCTCATTGAATTGGACTCAACCAACCTTATCTTGAGCCCCCTCACCCTAGGATTAGGGAGAATAGACTCCCACCTTTCCGCTTCTCTCCTGGTGGTGGCGGCGTGTATTAGGGATTATGCTTTTAGACCCCCTCACATCTATTTAAGGACACCTTTATCTCTGCCTGACCTCCCTTAGTCGCCCCTGAACTCTAATTCAAAGCACCCGACCTCTGAGCACTACCACCTATTCCACCTTCTTCAACCTCCATCACCTTCACCACCCCACTACCTCAGATTCCCTTCCACAAATCCCTCATCATCGGTACCTTCTCCTCCCTTCCACGAAGCTCCCCAGCTAGAACCCGAGGTCCCAGACCTCCTCTACTTTCTTTCCTTTGTTGGTCTCGGCGAGATACTTGCTACACCTCGGCGACGCTCCAACCCAGTGGGAGCTGCAACCCCAAAGAGCGTCGGCCAGGATCGAAGCCACCCCATGAAGGTGGTACCACCTTCCTATGACCATGAGAAGGACTTCTCGCACGCATAGCCCTCACCGGAGTTTCTCCAAGATCCTCCAACCTGCAAGCACAGAGGAGGAGAAGGAGTTGGTAAGGTGACAACATGGATCTAGCTGGACCAATCACATGCCGCCTCATCAGCTAAAGGAGTCACTGGTCAACGCGAGAAGAGTGGGACCGCTCACATCGCTGGGCCAATCCACGAGTGCTAACTCAGTAATCTAAGATCCATCTCGTGAGACCAGGGATCAATGTGAGCCGACGATCCAATCGGATCCGACCGTTGATCAAGGTAATGGCCTTTCTTATTTTTATTTTAATATCAAAGAAAATAGATTATCTTAGAAAAATCATATAAATTAATAGGAATATCAGATAATAGTAAAATTATATACCATTTTCATCAAAAAATGCATGCTATTCAAATAAAATATCATCAGGACTTAGATATTATTCCTTTTCCAAAAGTATAGCTTAAAGCCTAATGATCATACTTACATAATGTAATCATGTAACAATGGTTATTCTTTATATGATTAGATCCTTGTGAAGCCTAAACCCTAGATAGAATCCATAATCCTCATAATGGCATGAAACCCTAATCATGTAGGAAGGTTTATCTAGAAACCCTAAATTTTATTTCCTCTCTCTCTCCCTCCATACATATTTTTCATGCATTTAATGCAAACCCTAATCTCTTATGACCCCACTATGATCATGACCTACTTTGTAACCCTGGTTTCAAAACTGACCTATCTGATTTATGGGAAGCCTAAGAAGAAATCATTAATGATCTAACCCATTATGGAAACCCTAATGTGACATGTTTCTTTTCTTGAATATAAATAAGGCATCATTAAATAGAGGAAACCCTAATATAAATATCTGATCTTGTGACTCCAAAATAGGGTAAAAGAAATGGGTAAACCCTGATCTAATCATAGAAAGTTGAAAGTAATCCTAAGTAAAAGAACAAACTCTAGTCTAGGGTCATATGGACTCATAGTGACCTACACCCTTGATTTCTTTTCAGGGTGATCATTCTACTGTTCCTCTAGACTCTTGGATTTCAGATCGAATCAATCAGGTTTGTGGCATTTATTAAGTATAAGACTAGTTTTCATAATTGCATTAGATATGATGTATCTTGGGTGATTATTTGCTATACTTTGTTGGATGATTACTAGTATTTATGTTTCGTCAAATCTAAATGGAACATAAATGAACTGTTGATGAGTTGTAGCTACTAGAGCATAAATGGCCCAATATGGATGTATGATATATTGCCTAGCATGGATGTATGATGAATTTCCCATACTAGATGTATGATAAAGTAATTTTCCCATATTGGATGTATGATAAGTGCTAATAGAAAGTATAGTACAACTGCATCTAATGATATGTCTAAAAGATGTGTTTACCTAATTTTTTGCCTTAAATAATGGTTTTCTTTTCTTTCTTTTGTTTCTTCAAGTATTTGAACAATGCAATCATAGTAGTGTATTTTGAGCTACGTACCAACTTATGGTGATGGTTAAAATAGCAGTTCCCACCCCTTGAGAGGTGCCAAATAAATGACTACTAGAATCTGAGTTTTGTGCATAAAGATTCCACTGACCTGTATCTCGTATTTTCTAGGTACAAGGAACAAATAATGCACCTCAAAATACCTAGATGATAGACTAGCTAGATTTCTATTCCTTATCTCTTTTTTAGTTAGATAGTTATTTATTCTTCTAGATGATGTATAGGATGTTCTAAATCCTATGTACTTTCATTTTGTGGAACTATTCTCTTCTTCTTTCCTGAATAATATATGTATGACTTTATCTTCAATGAATGATGTTTGTGTGGCTAATCAACGATGTTTGTGAACACGATCTGGCTTCTTTTTATAAATAGTTGACAATCACAATCCCTTACATTTTCCTTCTTGACATCTATTAGATATGAGTGCATGCATATCTAGGGAATGTTAACTTGGAAAGTGTATAGGAATTGGGGTCATCACAGAGGTACTTATAGTTACCTTTTAGAATGTCTAAAAAGGTCTATATACATCAGAACGTATGAGCCCTAATGGAATAGTCACTCTCCCACTACATCTAGTGAAGATGCTTTTGTCATATTTCTCAATAAATAGGATTTGCTCTTTGGTTCAATAACCAAAAGAGTCTAGATAATAATCATATAGATTCTAGAAATGCATTTCTCATTTATATTCTCTAGATGAAAATTCTATAGGTATTCAGTATCAAGTATAGATTGTGAGACATAAGGCATTGCCACGAAAGATCATACATTTTAAAACAAAACATAATGTTCTTCTCACATAAGACATATGATGTTTTCATCAATGGCGGGTACATAATAGAAATTCAATAATTCTATGATGTGCCCATGAATGATAGCTTCCAACTGTAGAGTTAGTAACCCTTGCTCCAAACAGTTTTAGCTTACTTGTTTTCAGGTCCTGAAGTAGAGATCTTGATCTACATCTTCTTCTTGAGATCCTCTATAAAGAGGATAGATCCTTTCTAATGTCCAGACATGTGGCAATGGTGGCACTTTCTTTCCTTAATCCATTAAGTGAAAAAAGGACAAATTCCTTTTACACTTACCCTTATCCATATATTAAGTGCAGAAGACTTGGACTACTGCTTAGACTCATAACTCTTCTTGGCCTTGCCTTTTCCCTAGGACTCACTTCTGTTGATCACCATCATGGATTTGTCCTTCTTCTTCCTTGCTTTGACATCATCATGCTAAGCATTTGATAAACTGACTATGTGATTCATGTAACAATTTGTAGAATCATATCCACACTCAACTCTTAACCTAAGAGAAATCCCAGTCACTTCACATGCCCAATCATATTGAGCAAATGAGGCTCTATTGGACCTCCCTTTGTCAGTTTGCACTCAAATAGCACTTAGGAGACATTACACCTTGTTTTCTTTACATGATTATTAAGATGTGTTACCATCTCAAGAATGTCTATGTTATCATGTCATTCATGCAACTCATAGTTCATACAACAAAGCATGAGGTACTCAATGTCTATGGCATCATTGGCATGCTTCCTGTAAGCATCCATTTAGCCTTGGGCACATTTGGAGCGGGTTTCCCTAGCTTTGGTCTTTCAAATACATTGAGCTTTCACTCATGATTGAGAACACTTCTCAAAGTCCTAGACCAGATGTAGAAGGAAATCCCATTTGGTTTTGTCCTTCTTAATGACTCATTGCAATAATAATATATTTGTGTTTTTCTACAAAAGAAATTTGTAACTTTTCAAAACATTTTTTATTTGTTTGATTTGATAAGTTAATGGTATTAATTAGGCCTTTAATTAATTATCATTCAAGCCATTATTTAAAACAAAACTCTACAACGGATTACCGAAATACACTAAAAATTAAAACCAATTACGAAAAGGGACAACATCAAAACTTGCCATTTGAAACATATATCATAAAACGTTATTTACAACATGTCCGTAAAAAGACTACATGTCACATGTGATATATGTTCATTTACACAAACATGTACAACGGCCAACTATATACAATAAGGGCATATAAACCAAAAACTCATATCGATAACACCATCAAGGAACATATGTAACTCCCCCAAGACTTGAGTGTACGAGGATGACTCTAGGACTCTAACCACAAAAGACCACAAGCAACATTCCCAACTTTAGTTGCTACTATCCTTCTTGCTACTGCTCAACTTCCATTGCACAATCTCTACCTCCTTGTGAATGTCCACCTAAAAGATGTGGGAAACCCACGGGGCGAGATTCCAAATCTCAGTAGGAGATATAACTCTCCACCAACACTATTATTAACACAAATAACTAAAGCAAGTAGATACAAAACTAAGACCGGTGAACATATTTAGTTAAATGATATGTATCTATTGAATAAAGCAAACCAAGCAATACTGGGCACTTATTACTGAACAGTAGGAATAATCTAAAAAGGAATATGAAGAACGTGTATATTCTCTACCAATTAACATGTACAAAAGAAAGGCAAGGCTACATCCAATATTGTTGTATTTGGTCCTAACTAAGTGTACTGCATGGTTGATTATGTATTTTATTATTCCCTAAGGATTTAAGTCATACCACCCAAATCCAACCGACCACTACCAAGTCAAAATCAATGCCATACAAGGTCCATGGAAGAGTTCAAATCCACGAACTCGCCAGACCTTGTGGTCAGTACAAGAGTACATAATAGATACATACCAATCAACTACAACCTGTGACATATAGTCAAACAGTGAAAGTCCTATCCCACCTTGGTACATGTATGATGCTAATGAAACTGAGCTATGACCCGCTGCCACACTCCTGCCAGGGTATGGCTCACATAAAATCTTGTAAAACCACATAAGCAACATATCACTGAGCCACAACCTACAGCCACACTCCTTCCAAGGTATGGCCCTTATCCAATCATGTGAATGCACATACTCAACATTATATGATTCCAAGCTTCCTCTAAGGGAAAGCCTATTTCACCATCCAGCAAGTGTTGACATTGAGATGGATATATGACACAGTGCAAAACTACATGATCAAGTTCCACTTGATTAGTTTAATCCATTTAAATGCCTTTTTAACATCAATCAAGTTATAATGTACACAGCCAAAACAAGTCATATAAAAGTAAGGGCATAAAATAACTCTAGAAGATATAAAATGTATAGGGTATGATATTGTCACTCTATCACCACAAGATGTCTGTATTATTTCCATTCACATGATCATCAACAAGGCCACATATCATGGAATACCAATCCCTTAAATCATCATTGGGGAAATCCATCTCATATTATGCAACAAGTCACTTCTAGGTCATAGGACCCATTCACATTATTCTTGTATCACAAGTGCCTCAACATGCCTCATAAGGGCATATTCAACCTGTGTCATATCATAATCACCATAGCCTACACTAGCTATGATTATCAAGCTCATAACACTTTCATGGTTAATAGTTGATAAGAAAGAGAGAGAGATAACCACATAACATCATAATCCTTTTATGATAGAGAAACAAGCAAGATCATTGTTCATTATTAGGGTTAGGGTTTCCTCTTAGCCGATTAGAGTTTACAAGATTAGGTTCAACCATCAACCCTAGAACCATCACCCTCTATCATCTTGGAGTGTATAAGGATTATGAAATCACACTATAGTTGATTAGATAACATTCTAATCACCATTATATATATGGCTTATGTATCATTCATATATACCTTAACAAATGTATCATTCATATATGAATATCATTAAGTGTTCACATGTGTTTCTCATCCACCTACCATCACCCTATATTAACCACAGAACCACATAGGTTGCGACTAGCCATCATGGTTTATGTCATGACCAAAACACTCATGTGTCTCGATCATCCACTAACATGTCACGACCTCCACCCTCTAGGTCATGTCGTGTCTGTGACACTTAGGGCTAGGGTTTCACAAAGCATCATGACCAAATGTGTCTCGACCTCAAAATGTCTCAACCAAACCTGTCTCAGTCTCAAGGGTGTCTCGGCCTCCACCCATGTCATGACCTAAGACCATCTTGGTCACGACCCTACACTCTAGGGTGAGTCTCAACCCAAGAAAGGCAGGAACCAGACACCAACACCAGGGGTGACTAGACCACTTAACATCAAAAGCATTGACCTAACACTGCTAGGTCAAACTCAACCACAAGGAAGCATCTTGACTAAAACTATCAAGGTCATGACCACCAATAGCGAAGTGTCATGACCACACCAAGATACACCATCTTAGTCTCAAAATAGCTTTAAACCCAAGGGAAGCACCAAGGTCACCATGAAGGAAAACTCAAGAAACCGATCACCAAACCCTAAATCATAGGTCAAGAAACCACCAAGAAAGAACCTCTTCCAAAGAGGGGAAAACCATGCTCAAGGTAACCAAGACCAAAACTAACATCTATCCAACTTCTAGGTATATGAACACCATGCATGGGAGTAAGATCAAGGGCTAAACGTAGAGAGGAAACTCCATAACTCATCATCTACTAAATTAGGTACACATAGATTAGGGTTTCATATTTCTCCCAAACCAAGCAAAGTATCTTCACCAAACAAGCTCTGGAGATTACCACTACGTACAAGCATGATGAGGAATAAATTTAGAGAGAGAAGACAGTAATACAATGCATAAATAAATGCAATAATAGAGTAGGTTAAGTGTTATATAACCCACCTTAAGATGATCACCACCAAGAGCTACAAACTCTAAGATCAAGAGCTCCAAGCACACGATCTAAGGGTTGAAGAAGCTTCACTAAAATCTCCACACTCAGTCACAAGAGAACCTCAATAAGGAGAAGACACCAAGGTCAAAGCTAGTCCAAGGAAAGAAGCAAAGAAGCTCTTGGCTGAACCAAAAGAGAAAGGGAGAAAGAGAGGAGAAATCCTCTTCACACTTGGGTCTACCTTGTCAAAAAAATGGTCTATGACCCTTGTGATGAGGAGTTTCTCGCCCAAAACGACCACCATGGAAGAACCATGGTATAGGGATGAGAAAAGAGAGGAATAGGAATGTGCAAGATCAAAATAAACATCAACTTAGAAGACAAACACTTACCAAGGATGGAAGATGAGCTTGGATCACCACCACCACTACATGCAAGAGGAGGTTGACACCCCAAGCTCCAAGGTCGAACCTCCTTGCTCCACTAAGATCCAAGAACAACCAAGGAAGGAGGAAGAAGATAGATGGCCAAAAGGGTTTCAAGGAACATGGTCACGGTCACGACCCTCCTAGGGTGCACCTCCCATGGTTGTGACACCAGCACCTAACATCACCTCTAGGTCGAGACAAGGTCCCACTACAATGTCCCTTGGGTGCACCTATAGGTAGTGTCTTGACCAATGTATCAAACAACATGGTCACATTCACAACCCTCCTAGGGTGCACCTCCCATGGTTGTGACACCAGCACCTAACATCACCTCTAGGTCGAGACAAGGTCCCACTACCATCCCTTGGCCGAGACAACCTATGCTAGGGCAGCCATCTCGACCCAAGACCACCCTAGACTACCTAGGTCATGATACCCAACACCTAATGGAGGTTTATCAACCACAACACCCTCCCAAACCAACCTTTGTCATGATCTAAGGTCGAGATAACACAACCAACACACATGGTCAAGGCACTCAACACTCACATCAACCCTAATCACCATTTGGGATGATATTCCTCAACCAAGGATCAAACAAGGTGACCTTCTCTTTCTCTTTCCTCTAGATGATGTCAAGAAATATAGGGAACACTCTAGAGGTGGCAAATTACACATCAATCCCCCTACATTGGGTAAATTGCAATTTGCACCAAAACTAACACAAAAAGCACAAACTTCATCCAAACAAGCTCAAACTTGAAAATTAAGCTCTCCACAAGCCCTAATTACATCTCAAAAGATTATAAAAAGGTTCTAAGAACATGATTAAGCCAAAGAAAATAGGGTTACCCCAAAACTCAATTCAGAGGTCTTACATTTGCTCCCACTATTTTGTTCAAATTGATAACCCTCATGTATCAATTTGGAAGATTGCAGTGTACCACCTTCTAGTGAGCCAAGATCCAAAAAAATTCAACTATATCCCAGACAACTCCAGTGTCCATAGTCTATTATTAAGGTAGGCAAAATTTTCCAATTGCATCATATGTAATTCTTGGATAGATGATAGAAACTCCTTGCCATAATCATTTGTATGCCTCTGGTGCTTAATCTCATTAAGGTCACACAGTTTATCCTGAACCAAAAGCCAACATGATAACAAAATGCACCCCGCTTGGAAAACCCACATTATTACCATCAAACTTCCATGAGATAGACAATGCTCCACCCTTGGGGTGCCTATGCTTAGTCGATCAAGCTTTGCATGTGTGCTTCTTATGGAAAGCATCTTAGACTTAATATTGTATTTGAGGGATTTTATATATAAATATATATACATATCTAATCACCACATACTTAGTACGTATCATATACGTGCTATAATCACAAATGAGAACATGCTATAATTAAAACACACAAGCGATGTTTATGGCCATACTATTGTAATCCCTTGGAGCCACAACGAAATGCTACCACGTAAGGTCCACATCATATGCAACATGTTGTTGATGAAGATCTTTGCTTGAACCAATCTAGGTTAATTGGTTCAACTCTTCAACCATTCAATTCGCCTCTTGGTTTCTCAGTGGGCCTCTTGAAGCGGCCATCTAGTTCTCAGATCCAAGTGGCATCTGGACACCTCCAACTGATCGGTTAGGCCACTAGTCAATCAATTCTTCCTCCTGTCGTCATGGCCTCCTCGATCCTCTAGTCAATCAGTTTGTCTCATGATTCGGTCAGTTTTCCTTTGTGCATAACTTCTTCTCATGATGATTCATAAATTAAAACTATCATGTTTCTTATTATATTATAAAGGGAAAACCTTGAGTTCATTCAAGGGAAAATAGGAAGTAGAGGATTAATTTACATTTAGAAAGAAGAGAGAGGTTTGGTGTGCAGACCAAGTAATGATAGGAATAAAAAACCACAACCAAGCACACAAAGATCTAGGGTTAGTGGCCATAACCATGCTAACATTCACCATCAAAACTTATTATAGGGCGACACATGTAAATTGTATATATATCATATCATATATATATATTAGTTTGTGGAGCATATGTGGTAATCAATCATATTTGCACATCAACTAGTTTAATAATCAAATCATATGCAATAAAATAAATCTGACCAAATCAATTCAAATCCCAGATACACCATAAATTGATGTGGCTCTAATACTTCTGTTGGGAAATCGAGCGCAAATATAGGTAGTGGAAACAAAAAATTTTAATGCATGTTTTATAAAATAGAAAAATTGCTTCGACAACTATGTATCTAGAAGGAAGGTTTGCAAGGTTATACCTAGTCATGGAAAAAGTCCATAGACATTACCCTTGCAGTAGCATCGTGCTTCTTCTTCTTCAAGCAGCAACACATTCCCTCAACAGCAGCAACACTCCAACACTTGTCTCCACCGGCCTCATGGTGCAAGACCATGAACATCGGTTGACAATGTCCTCCTAGCAACAGATAACGGCCTCCCACCTCTTGAGTAGTCCATGCAAACCACTGGTAACTCGACGTTGTTCTACCAGAGGCAACAAGAAGGAGTTGTTCCCTTCTATCGGCATACTAGTCACCGACGTGCTCTCCAACAATTGTTCTCAGTTGTTCTCTCCCTCATTGTCTGTCCCTTTAACGGGTAGGACTTTCTCATGCTCTCTATTGGTTACCACAACCATAGAAGGCAACAATTGTTAGAGAAACTGATTCTCATTTGTGCAGTTGGGAAGCCCCAATACCCCTATATTTACAATAGATGATAGGGTCAGGGTTCCCAATCAATGTGGGAGTAGAAGTTTCCATAATTTCCATGAATTTCACATCCTGCAACAGGTGAACCATTTGGTTCACTAGTGAAACGGTCGGTTAGCACAGGGAGTCGATTGGTTCAAATAGTGAACTGGTCATTTCACATGTTTCCCAAATTGCAATTGAATTCATCAATTGTTTCTGATTAATGTCCAATATTAATCTTTGTACCACTCAAATTGAACAAGTAAAATGGGCAACTATTCTCATAAATTAGGAAAATCACCAAAAGCTTCGATTAGTATGACTGAGCCGATCGATTCACTAGGTGAACCGGTCATATCACCAACCCTAAGCTGATCGGTTCACCCACTGAGCTGATCAGTTGGTGTCCTGACTCATGTAGAATTCAGCCAATTCAATTTCCAATCAACCTGACACTCCAACCAGTTAGTTCAACACTTGAACTTGATGGTTCAGAGTCTAGTCAGTAGATCTATTGTTTAATTGAATACCTAAACACCTTTAGTATTTAATATAACATCATTAATGAATATACTCCTTCAATCTAAGTGTATCCTATGTGTGTGATCCTGTAGGTCTAGAATTACATTGGTAGTAAATGTCCATAACCAATTATGACATCACAAGCAAAGAGTGGTGCTTAGTCGCACATCATTGCTACTCAAGTAATTCGGAAAGTTGGAGAACAACTTCAACCTACAATATGTGATTAGTGTTACCATGATCATAAGTTCATTTGTCTCTGATATCCAGATTGAACTCAAGACATGGAATTGTCATCCTTTCTACGTTCAGTCCATGTTCCTTGAACTAGAGCAGACTATCTGAGATGCATGTGAGTTCACATATTACATATTGAATCACATGAGTATAGTCGTACATTACTCAGTCTTGCTTATCAATAGGCATGGATATCAAACTCTTATAGGAGGGACAAATCACATCTACATCACTCACACTCAAATACCCATGTGTTACAACTACCCAATCATCACTATTATGCAGTGATGATTAGATATATACTTTCCCATAATATACATCAAGTCCATTATATGATGAGTCCTCATTCAGTTAGTCTTAGGATGATTCAGAGGCATTCATTGCCAAATTAGAGGAGTATTTACTGCAATTCATAGGTACTTCAATACAAATTTTGGGCATAGTCATGCCAATTCAGAGACGCCTTAGTGTCATCCAGAGGCATGTAGTGCCAATTCAGAGGTACTTTGGTACCAATTCATGCCATAGATATGCCAATTCAGGAGGACTTATTGTATAATGGTGGCCACAAATTAAATAAAAGACAACAATAAAAGACACATTGATTCAATATAAGCTTACAATTTTCATATATTAGTCTAGCTTTTAGTTATAGTATATTCTTATTTATCTTATTAGAATTTCAATGACACTTACTCTAACCTAGGTTTCCCATTATGCATGGTTGGGAATGAGATGTCCGCAGCTACTAATCTTCAAGAAGATCATTCAAGATAAAAGACTCATCAACAATTTTAAGAAAGATTTGCTTGGTGGGGTGACGTATACATGATCCAAGATGATAGATAGAGTACACACTTTTGTTCCCTATATTTAGTCTTTCTTATAAAGTTTTATCTAACTGAGTTTGTATTCTAACAATTTATGAGAATATATACACTAAGTTGTGTTGGTTTGTTTGTATCATTATTGTGATGTATCATGTTTGTAACACTCCCAAGTTGAAAAAAGTTACTTTCACTCATGTGCTATGAAAATTAGGGTGTTACAAGAACATACATGTTTAAAGGTACAAAGCTGACTGCTTTAGCGTATATTAATATACATATTTAACAACATGATTTTGTGGGGTTAATGACCATATAACATATATATAGTTGTTGTAATTATGTATTTTGTGTGTACTATACTGAATTAGTGTTGGCATTATCTTTTACACGATGAATTTAACCTATAGTAGCATGTTGGCATTTTCTTTCTGTGTCTTGTTATAACCTGGTTTTCCCTATGTTTTAATATATTTGTTTACAAATAATGTAATATGAAAGACGCAATGGAAATATGGTTCTAAAATGTGTTTTGTGTAGGAATTATGGTTTAAAAATACAAATGCTCCACATGGGATGTATTTCATGTAGTTCACTATTTTCAATAATCCAATAATGGATATAAGGAAAAGAAAGAAAGAAAATTCCAAGATAAAGGAATTAATAAAGGTAATGGATGATGAATATGAAATTATGTGGAGTTTTCTTGATAAATAGTATTGAAGGCCACTAATGGGTTGGTTTCATTTTCACTTGGTTCCTAATGAGAAAAAGTAATAAAAGTATGGAAAAAGTAGAAAGAGAAAACAATTGATTTTGATGCCTTAAATAAAGGACATAAAAAGGGGGACTTGGAGATAAAGAAAAGAGTCTTTAAGTTTTGTATTTTTGTCTTCAATCTCACCCACATTTAGATAAAAGTAATCAAGACTTCCCGTTAAAATTTGGAATAAAAAGGAGTTGCCATATGGTATGGATAATTCATTTAAGAATATGCTTAAAGAGAAAATTTTGAGAGTATAAGTTATCTCAATAAGTCCCAGAAAATTATTAAGCTTGTGAAAGACTTTAAGGAGTTTCCCACCAATTTTCTTAGAAAATTATGTTCCTAGTGGCCTAGAGAAATTCGTAAAGATAGAGGGATCCAATTGAAATTATTGAATTATTTCCCTCTTTGAAGAGATAGAGAAAGGGCATCTAGAAATATTTGTTGACACTAAATCTTGCCCACACATAGATTTAATCATTAAAAGCTTTCCCTTAGAATTTGGGGTTATTTGAAAAAAAAGAGAGGAGAGAGAGATGGATTTAGTAGGATTCCCTAAAATGGAAGGTTTTATTGAAATAATCTTGATTTTTCACATTTAATCACAATTTGAAACTTAGGTTGACCCTTTTAGTTGTTACATGGCTTGACAACCATAAGATCTAAGATCAACGATCTTTGAATCATCTCCCAACTCCAACCTTAGAAGGAAACCAGTTATAGTGCATTAATTATCATTTCCCCCTTTGATCTCATTCTCTGATCCTTAATAGCATCCTTTGAGTCAGGGAAGTCCTTGCGGATGTGCCTGTCCTCTGGTTACCTTTTTCTCATATGGGATTGAGGTTTTCCCAAAATGGGTTCGGGGATAAAACTCCATGAATGGCTGGTCGCGAGGCCAGGTCTATATAAGGGACATTACCCTTTTTTGGGAAAAGACAAAGGTGCTGGGAGACCCAAAGAACTTTGAGGAACCCTCCTCTTCCCCAAAACTGACAATGTGTCATGACACTTTTGTTTCCCTTGTACCTTTCTCCAAACTCCGATAGGCTTGCAGGTTGCACCGACGCTACCACCATTCACCACCCAAGTATGGCCGAATGGTTTCAGGGGGCACGAGTGAAGGCCCTCGAAGGGGCAATTCCATTGTTGGGGTAGGAAAGCCCGAGGTCAACTTGAGAGTTGACCACCTTTCATGGCAATGAAGAGAAAAATCACAAGTTCTAAAGAAGAAGAAGAAGGGGACAAAGGAAATTTATTCTATCCAGAGTCCTTCACAGATAGGTACAGACCCTTTTGGTCTTTTACCTCGCCATGAGGGTGTTGGGTGTTGAGTTGGTCGACACCTATTGGCTAGGAGACCCAAACCTACTCCACTTAGATTATAAGGATAATACTGATGTGTCTCCTTACTATTGGACCATTAATATTTAATTTTAAAAAATTGTAGTAATTGATAGGGTGATCGACATGTAATATATGAAAAATGATCAAGAGAATGAGATGAATGCAAATAAAATATTAATGATATCTAGTTATTCTTACTTATCTAAAAATGCATAAAGGCACGACCTTTAATGTAAAATATACATAAAAACTATAGATTTGGCGATTACAGCGTTTAAACAGTAAAGTTGGCTAGTTTGAGATGATATCTAATATTGTTGGACATAATGAGAATCTAAGATGATCATGGTAATAATGATGAGAAACTAGGATGGATAATCCTTAAGATGTGTACTTAGGATCTTGAACATCAATAATGTAACTTGCTATAACCTTAATGTGTCTAATCAATTCTTAGTGTCCCTAATGCAATAAAATGGTGGATTTTATAATCATGGATGCACTCAATATGAATTAGGGTTAATAAGGTAGATAGTTATATAAACCAAGGTCTTATCTGGTTATGTTGATTAATGTACTGACTGGATCTAAGTGATCATAACAAAGAGAATATGTTGGATATAGTGATTAAGGGTAACACATGATGATTAGTGTGGAGCTATAAATTTTATAAACTATTATGTAAGAGAAATAAGGTTTGAGCCCTTAATCCATATCCTTAACCTGAGACAACTTTAAACCCTAGAATAGGGCCAAGTAGGGTAAATGTGATTAATATGTGATGGTGACACTTTAGGATTTATATTCATGCTGACTAGAACGTCAATTGCTTGATTTGCTTGTTGATTGGATAATATGCTTGAAGTGTATTCTACGTGATAATCTACATGGCTCACCATCCAGGTAAGTGGTTACGCCTATGAATAATTGGCTTAGTTTGTCGACACTCTTTGAGGTTTTTCTTGAGGGTTGAACAATTAAAATGTTGGTTGTTTATTTAGTTTTGTTCAATTATAATGTCACTATGAATATTAGATAAAGGAAAGATTATGTGAATAAAATTCCAAGTTATATTTGCAAGTATTTGTTGGAATATATGTTGTTATTTACTTGCACATTTTGGATGCACCCCATGTACCAACATGAAAACATAGTAATCGTGTATTTGTTTCACACCATTTTAGGTATAAGATGATATACATGATAAAGGACACAAAGCTAAAGATGGAAATGTCTTGAAAGAATTAAAGTTGTAAAAGGAGGATTAGCTAGTCATCTCTTCTCAAATGTACAGTCCTAATGATAGAAAGTTTATGTAAGCATCTTGTTTATAATCTTTTGAAATGAATGAAATTATCTACTATTTTATATTGTTTGATTAAAATATGGATCTTGGATAATTTTTGTAGGTAATGACCCTCACCTTTTTGGCCTTCCTTAATTGGGGGTTGATGAAAAGTGAGGTCGTTATATTTGGTATCAAAGAGCCAAATTTTTCAAATAATATTTAATAGTCAATAGTTTCAAATAATATGTAGAAACATGAGGGAATCATTAGAGAATTTTCTAAAGACGATGGTGTCTAGAAGGGACCACACCCGAGGGCTGGTAAAAGTTTCCTCCGTAGTGCTAGTCGACTTATGCGGACTCCTAGGACGATGCATCATGCCTGGACAAAGTTGAATGATTTAACCTGAAGTAAAATAGCTTTAGGTTTTCTTCTCATCTTGATTCATCCATTTCTCATCCTCTTGCTTGATAAACAAAAAAAAGGAATTTCCCTCCTCACCTCAAATTAGGGTGTTTGAGAAGAAGTAGGATTAAGGCATCCTCTGCCGATTAAATTACATATAATGTGAAAAAAATAATGTACATGTAATGTGGAAATGGTAAAGTACATGTAACATGGAGATGATGATAAAGTAAAGAAAGATTCTTTATGAGTTTTCCTTATGTGAGTAACCCTAGATGGAACTAGGGTTGGTTTGGAAAAACCCTAGTGGGTCAAGGGACATAGAAACTCAAAGATGTAGGGTGTAGTCCCTAACCTACATACTAAACCCTATCCTAAGAAATGAAAGTGGTGTGGGTGATATAGTAACCCTGCCCATATGAATCCAAATTAGGGTAAGAGGAAAGAGATAATATAAATGTTTTTGGTAGCCCATGCATGAAGGATGCATGTGAAAGAATATGAATATGAATGAGGTTAAGTGGCCTGGTCTCCCATGCATGCATGCATGCATGTGGAGCATGACATTCATGTAAAAGGTTTTAATGGTCATACATGAAAGTGGAAATATGAATATAACTTACTCATCACCCTAGTGCAATCTCTAAAGGAATGGATGGATAAAGAATACCCCCAATGAGTGGTATGTTGTCCCTAGAGAATGGGTAGACCATTGAGAATACTCCCAGCAAGTGAGTATGAATGCCCCCAGCGAGTGGGTATACCACAAGGATTGGGCAAATAAAGATTGAGAAGTTACAAAAAAAAGTTAGATAGGTAACTCAACCTTCCATGCATATGTGCATGTGGAACAAGACATTAGTGAGAAAAGTTTTGAGAAACATAAGTAACCAATGGTTTTATATAAAAATGAAAACCATAACATTACTTCCTCGAACCCCCCATACCACCTCTGGATGTACGAAATAATGATAATTAAGCCCATGGGGAAGAGGGTCATCGAATGTCATCCGCATGGATAGGGGAAGATATTAAAGGTGATCTTCTTAAATAGGGAAGACATCAAAGGTCATCTGTCTGAATAGGGGAAGACATCAGAAGTCATATTAGGATTAGACCAGGTCCCATATTGGGAAGGTCATATGAGGTTAGACCAGGTCCCAAATTGGGAAGGTCATATGAGGTCAGGCCCTAGATTGGGAAGATGAACATGAGACCTAGCTCCAGATTGAGAGGTGGCCTAATGTCCACTGTAGGGACAAGACCCTAAGAGAGGGTATCCCAGAGGTTGAGTAAAAATGGGCTGAGATGTTGTGATAAAAAAACAACCATGCATTAAAAAAATGAAACCTTTAGGGCTAATGTGTAAACCCAGGGTGGGTCAACCCAAGAGTGGGAAGATGACCTATGGGAGGAAAAACTCAAATCTCATGGGGTCAGGTTGTGGCCAAGAGACATAACCTCCTTCTATGAGCCAAGAAGGCACCCTAGGTCAGGACCTTCCCTAGAAAGGTAAGTTGACTAAATCAATTTAAAGATCGAAATAACCTTAAATGTCACTTAAAGTGTAAAGAAATAAGGATATAGAAGATGAAGGCACATATATTGAGTATGATTCTTTGAGCCCAAGTATTCCATCTCTGAGGGGCATGAAGAAAAGTCACTATGGATGTGACTGTCGGTATGAACCAATCTTGGATGATAAAATTGCCATGAGTCCAATGAGGGGACACAAAATGAACATTGATCATCATAAGAGATGGAGGAAATCCGATTTGAAGAATTGCATATGGAAATAATGTGCTTGAAAATGGGTAAAGTGTGACATCTCAAAGAAACCCTTGGGAAGGGTAGAGTCCTAAGTCAATCCTAAGGTCAAGTAGGGTGTATAAAAGGTACATAGGATTGATGGACTAGGATTTGATTGTGCCCTAAATGCATAAGAACCTATGGTCGAGAGGTAATAACTAGGTTTTCCCAAGGCGCATGACTCAAGAGATTAGCTACCTTAGTGATGATAATGTGGCCAAGTGGGAAAATGTGAGAGGCACTCCCTAGATGCATAAGGATGAGATCACTCCAAAAAGCACCTATACCCCTAGAGACCTCAAGAAAGTGACTAAGGCTCATAATATATGAGGTGTAAAGGTAAAAGATATAAGAAGTCATATAATAATGATGAGAGGAGTTGTGTACAAACTAAAGAGTGAGAAAAGACAGTTGACTTCATGAAATAAAAAGAATATTGGGAATTAAAAAGCATGTATGGTTAAGAGTCATGTTGAGAGTGATTCAACCTAAAATATGAAATATTAGGATAATGTGTGTGAACAATACAATATCTGCTCTTAAAATGGGATGAACTTTGTATTTGGGTTGTAGCCAAATGCTTTTTTCATCTCATTATGAGCGAGAGAGATTGGGTGAACACATGTTGTGCTTAAAATTGGGATATGAGGATGAATACCTTGAGTTAAACTTAATGGCATGACCTAGGGCTTGAGGTGTTACCTCACCCTTATGTGAACATAAATGAGTATTAGGTTGGAAACCTATGTAAACAAAGTAATCACCAAGTGAAAATGAAATCACAAATGAAGGTATAATCACTAAGAGGTGGAGTCATGTAAATACCAAGGATGTGGATATATCTTAAATTGAATTCAAGTACCAATCCTAGTAATAATAATGTGTAGAATTTGTATGTCAATAAAAGATATTAAGGATATCTAAGTAGGGTTGTTAACCCTAAGTTTTGAAACAAAAATGAGTTATCTTTAACCATGAGTTTACTAGGTGTGAATTTTGGGGACAAAATTCCTTTTCAGGAGGGGTGAATGTTATATCCTCAATTTTATGAAATTCAATTTACTAAATATGAGACGTGGATTGGTAAGTAATTCCTAAATGGTATTATTCATGGAATAATATTATCTTTGTGGCATGGGTTTGGCCCATGAGTCTATTTATTTTGCAAATAGGTCCTTCTGGTAGTAACTAATGAAATAGAAGGAATTGGCACCTAAATAAAAATTAAATGGCACTTTGAGATGTTGGTTTTTGGACGACTAGTTGAATTTTGAGGGCAAAATTCCTATAGGAGGGAAAGGATGTTATCATATGGGTTTTCCCATGTTTTAATATATTTGTTTACAAATAATGTAATATGAAAGACATGATAGAAATATGGTTCTCTATGTGTCTTGTTTAGAAATTGTGGTTTGAAAATACAAATACTCTAGATGGGTTGGATTTTGTGTAGTTCACTATTTTAAATAATGCAATAATTGGTATGAGGAAAAGAAAGAAAGAAGATCCCAAGATAAATGAATTATAATGAGTGATTAATATGTAAATGTGTGGAGTTTTCTAGACAAGTGGTATTGAAGATCACCAATGGTTAAGTTTGATTTTCACATGGTTCCTAATGAGAAGAAGTAATCAAAATACAGAAAAAGTAGAAAGAAAAAAGAATTGGTTTTAATGCCTTAAATAAAGGATATAAAAAGGGAGAGTTGGAGATAAAGTAAAGATTTTTAAGTTTTTTTAATTTTGGTCTCCAATCTCTCCCACACTTAGATAAAAGTAATCAAGACTTCCCTTTAAATTTTGGAAGAAAAAGGAGTTACCATATGGTATGGATAATTATTTTAAGAATATGCTAAAAGAGTAAGTTTTGAGAGTAAAAGTTATCTCAATAAATCCCACCAAATTTATTAAGGTTGCGAAAGACTTTTAGGAGTTTCCCTCCAACTTTCAAAGGAAAATGACGTTCCTAGTGGCCTGGAAAAATTCATAAAGATAGAGGGGTATAATTGAAATTAATGAATTATTTTACTTTTTGAAGAGAGAGAGAAAGGGGCATCTAGAAATATCTTTTGACGCCAAATCTTTCCCACACTTATATTTAATCACTAAAAGCTTTCCCTTAAAATTTGGAGTTATTTGGAAAAAAATAGGAGAGAGATATGGATGGAAGGTTTTATTGAAATAATATTGATTTGTCACATTTAATCATGATTGGAAATTTAGGCTTGCCCTTTTAGTTGTCGCATGGATTGACAACCATTAGATCCAAGATCAACAATCTTTAAATCATATCCCACCTCTAGCCTTAGGAGGAAACTAACTATAGTGCATTAATCATCATGTCCCCCTTCAATCTCGTTCTCTGATCCTTAATAGCATCAGAAAGTCTTCCATTTGAGTCAGGGAAGTCCTTGAGGACCTACCCATCCTCTAATTACCTTTTTCTCGTATGGGATTGAGGTTTCCTCAAAATGGGGGTCAGGGATAAAACTCCATGAACGGATGGTCGCGAGGCCAAGTTTATGTAAGGGACATCACCCCTCTTTGTGAAAAGAAAAAGGTGTTGGGAGACCCAAAGAGCTTTGAGGAACCTTCCTATGTCCCAAAACCGACCCTACATCACCACACTTTTGTTTCCTCTGCACCTTTCTCCCAAACTCTGGTGGGCTTGTAGGTTGCACCGACGCTGCCACCATTCACCACCCAAGTATAATCGAACGGTTTCAGAGGGTGCGGGTAAAGGCCCTTGAAGGGGCAATTCCATCATTGGGTCTCGAGAGCCTGGGGTCGACCTCAGAGTTGACCACCTTCCATAGAAGCGAGGAGCAAAATTACAGGTTCAGAGGAAGAAGAAGGGGACAAAGGAAATTTCTATTCTACCTCGGATCCTTCATAGATAGGTACGACCTCCTCTTGGTATTTCTTCCATTTTCTTTTGCCTAGCCATGAGGGCATTAGGCAATGAGGTGGCCAATGACTATTGTCTAGGAGGCTCATACCTGGTCCACTTAGATTATAAGGATATTACCATAGTGGCTCCTTCCTATTAGACCATTAATATTTAATTTATAAAAATTGTAGTAATTTATAGGGTGATCAGACAGGGACATGTAATATATGAAAAATGATCATGAGAATGAGAGGAATGCAAATGAAATATCGGAGATATCTAATTATGTTTCCTTGTATAAAAATGCATAAAGGTACAAACTTTAATGTAAAATATACATAAAGACCCTAGATTCAGTGATAATGGTGTTTAAAATAGTAAAGTTGGCTATTTTGAGATGATATCTAATATTGTTGGACATAATGATAATCTAATATGACCGTGGTAATAATGATGAGAAACTAGGATGGATGATCCTTAACATGTATAATTAGGATCTTGAACACCAATAATGTAACTTTCTATAACTTTAATGTGTCTAATCTGTTCTTAGTGTTCCTAATGCAATAGTGGTAGATTTTATAATCATGGCTACACACAATATGAATTAGGTTAATAAGGTGGATATATATATATATATATATGGTTGTTCATTGGCTGCCCGTGCGGGTACTGTAGCGAGGCTACCCGTTCCAAAAAAAACATGGTGGCAATGTTTGTAAATATTCTACCTTTATTGTCTTGGCTCCCGCTTCCTTTGATTTCCTCCGCAAATCTTCTCGCTCTGCTTCCTACTTCATTTGATCCCCGTGCTCCAATACTGATACCTTGCACCCAAAGGCGAAGACTAATCCCTGATCTTGCTTCCACCGCAGCAATCAGTCTTCTTCCTATCGAAATTTGGTCGCATCCTAGTAAAAAGACTATCTTTTTATGGTTCTTGTATGAAGAGCAGGTGTTCTATGAACTTCTATTCATGGTTTGGTGACGAGAACTAGGTTTGTAACATTGACGACGATGGCAATGTTGCTAAGTTGATATCGGGTAAGAATCATCCTCTACCTCTCCAACACCTTCTCCCTATCTATTTCAAAAGATCATTGTTTTGATTTCCTCGGTCTCCAGCCTGATCTATTTTCTTCCCGCAAAGCTCTTCTTTTCATTTTGATAGCAATCTGAAATCGAATACATTTGTTCATGGTGTCATCGATTCACTCTATTGGACCTATAATATACACTGATTCTGGAAATGTTATGATCTAGGTTTTGGGCATACTGTTCGTTTTGGGAGGAGGTGGAGCAGGTGGTCGAGGAGGTGGAGTAGGTGGTCGACACTGTACTCAGAGATCAGGACGACGTTGCTTAACTAACAACCAAGTAAGACATCCCACTCCTTTCCTAGATTTTCTTTGTATACACGTCATACTATCAATCAATTTGGTGATCGAGGGTTCCCCATCCAACACTATGTCATTCACCTATCCTCTTTCTATTTAGATTCTTCTTGAACTTTTGTCTATTTTTTCTCAATCCGTAGACAATTCTATATATCTATTGTAACTTTCTGCATTGTTAGATATCAAATCTAACAATTAGTGTTAATATTTACCTTTTTTTCAGTGGAGTTACTTTATGTAGCACTTTGTTATATTTGATTAACCAGGTTTACTTTGTTTATAAAATAGTTACGTTTATAATACTCTGTGAATGTAAAGTTCAGATAGTTACTTGTTCTTGTTGGAATCATTTTTAGATATGCAGTGATGATTAGATATATACTTTCCAGTGGTTTACACACTTGGGTCACATTTCACTGAACTCATCTCTTTTTATGTTTTCTAAAATGGGTTTTGATCTATATTATTCACTTCACAGGTTGTTTATGTTATGGATCATAGTCTAGATACTGATGCTAATAATGATATGATTTACTGTGATGATCATAACGTTCATTCTTGCTCGTCTGTTGCTGCTGATACTATGTCAACAGCTGATATTCCTAGAATTGGAATTAAATTTGAATGTTTAGATGATATTCCTATGAATTTTTTATGATAAAAGTTATCATAAATCTACTTTTATGATAACTTTTATGATAAAAGTTATCATAAAAGGTCCATGTAAAAGGGCAAAAGCAATTAAATCATAACAGACCTTTGTTATCATAGTTTACAAATTATGATTTACATGGACCTTTGTTATCATCATAGTTTACAAATTATGATTTACAAGCACCTTTTTAAATCATAGTTTGTTTAATACTCATGGACTTTTTTTATCATAGTTTGTTTCCTCTCTCTCTCTCTCTCTTCCTTCATTAGATAAAGAAAATTGGTTGTTCCGAAAATTTTAACTCCTATTGCTTTTCTTTCCAGACCTGGCCCCTTCCATTTCTATCCGTTCTTTTTCATGCATCAAACTGTTAGGCATATCACGATTATCTCAAATCGATCATCTCTTTATTTCACCTAATAAGGGATAATGATAATTATTTATTTTCTCGTACCAACTTTCTATCCTTTCTTCACTGTTATAGTTTTCTCTGACTATATGGTTCTCTCTTTTCCATACCTAAACAATGGCGCATAATACGCACTTTTGTATGCTACCCAGTCCGAGACTTTCTGTTATATACTCCCGGATACATACTAAGTGACAGCAAACTTATCCTTGTTCTCAAGTTGCAAATTCTTGGTCAGCACGTCTTTCCCTGCTCATTTCTCCACCGATGGCACCCGCCAGGCCAGCCATCGGGATCGACCTCGGCACCACGTACTCGTGCGTCGGCGTGTGGAGAGAAGAGCACGGACGCGTTGAGATCTTGGTGAATCGACAGGGAAGCAGAACAACTCCGTCTTGTGTGTCGTTCTCCGAGACGGCTGGCCGTCTGGTAGGAGAGCCCGCCATGAACCAGTGCCACAGAAATCCTACAAACACTATATTCGGTAGTATTTCATACGCGTTCGAATTTTGTTGTATCATCAGCTCTCTAAAATCAATACATCTTGTCTTGTTGGGATTTCTCTGAACAGGCGTCAAACGACTGATCGGCAGGAAGTTTGGAGACGCAATTGTGCAGAACTACATCAGGCTGTCCCCCTTCAAGGTTTTGGCGGGCGAGGAAGACAAGCCACAGATAGTTGTGAAGCACAAGGGCAACGATAGATCTTTTCTGCCGGAGGAGATCTCGTCCATGATTCTTGTTCACATGCGAGAGATCGCCGAGGAGTTCCTCAATACAGCCGTAAAGGACGCCGTCATCACGGTTCCCGCCTACTTTAACGACGCACAGCGCCGGGCCACCCAGGACGCCGGCACCATTGCAGGCCTCAACGTTTTGCGGATTATCAATGAGCCCACGGCCGCCGCAATAGCCTACAGCCTTGACAGCATAGGATCGGTGCCAGGTTGCCAGGACACCACTTTGGTAAAGAAAAAGGTGCTTGTTTTCGATATTGGGGGAGGGACCTTCGACGTCACCCTGCTAGTTATGGGTAGTGACGGGCAGCTGGAGGTCAAAGCCACCGCAGGAGACACGTGTTTGGGAGGAGAGGACTTTGACAACAGGATGCTAGCCTATTTGGTGGAGGCGTTCAATACGAAGCACAAACGGGACATGAGCAGAAACCCTAAGGCTTTGCGCAGGCTCAGGACGGCCATTGAGAGAGCGAAGCGCGTTCTCTCATTTGAGCTGGAAACCATCATCGATCTGGAATGCTTGCACGATGGTATAGACTTCCAGACGAAGGTTGCTCGCGCCAAGTTTGAGGAACTTAATACTGAGCTCTTCCAGAAATGCATCGACACTGTAGACCAGTGCTTGAACGGTGCCTCCATGAACAGGTGTGACATCGATGAGGTAGTCCTAGTTGGAGGGTCGACTAGGATTCCAAAAGTGCAGTCTCTACTGAAGGACTATTTCGGAGGTAAAGAGTTTTGCCGGACTATCAACCCGGACGAGGCTGTTGCTCAGGGCGCGGCCGTGCTCGCTGCCAAGTTGGTAGGTTCAGGGAGCTTAGAGGTGCGCGCAATCCTTACCGACGTCGTACCTCTCTCACTTGGCATGAGAGTACACAGCAGAGCAATGGAGGTTCTGATCCCTAGGAACACACCGGTCCCCACAAAGAAGGAGTGTCTTTTTGAGAATGCATTTGATAACGCCACTGGTATTAACATTGATGTGTACGAGGGTGAAAGGAAGATGGTGGACGACAATAGCCTTCTTGGGAAGTTCAAATTCACTGGGATACCACCTGCACCCGCTGGAAAGGCCAAGTTTAATGTTACTTTTGAAGTCGATGCCAATGGCGTTCTGAAAGTTTCTGCTCGGCATCAAGCCTCCAGAAGGCGGAAGCAGATCATAATAACTAAATATAGGGGCAACCTCAGCATCGATGAGATCCAGAGAATGGTGGCAGAAGCCGAAATTTTCAGGGCTGAAGATGAGGAGCGACGGAGGAAGGCACTTGCCAAGTCGAAGCTGGAAGCTTTGGTATTCAACCTGAAGAACAGAGTGAAGAATGACCATCTTGCAGTGAGAAGGCTCGATGTAATTGCCAAGTCGACTTTGGAATGTACAATACATCGAGCCAACGATTGGCTAGTTGAAAATTCCGAGAAAGTTGACATTGTTGAGTTTCAAAGGTGGATAGATCAGTTGGAGAGAATAAGGGCAGACATCCCCGAGCCTGAATGGATCAGCGGGAAAGTACATGGCAGTGCTTCTCTGTTTCCGCTGAAGCTCATACAACGATAATTTGCTTGTAACAAAGGTAGAAAGGTTCAACCTCTAAATCTTGAAGTGAAGTAATAAAGGTAGATTTATTTCGTTAGGCGAAATCTTGGGAGTATTGAAGATTGTCATCGATTAACGTCCTTAGAAAGAAGAAAAAATTCATATGTCCAAGTGGTTAAAAACTGCGGTGTTGCTATCCTTCTAACTCTTTTAGTATTTTCGTTTGAAAAAAGAACTCTTCTAGCATTTTGATTCTTTGAATGCTTACGTAGATCGAGTTGAAGAATGTTAATGGGTGAAAATTCTGAGTCACACCTTCTATGAAAATGAGCATCAAGCTTCAAAATATAAGTTTAGTCACTTGCATAGGATATGGTGTGATGTATACCAAAATCATAACAGTGTCACAAAGAAAAATCAAACATCATATTTGTATCATATACATGGTGATTTTTAATATGAAAAATCATATTCATAACAAGAAAAAAATTGTAGTTATCCAACCACAATAGACCCCACCACATCATGAAAAAGTTTCTAATAATAATATTAGCATTATATATAATAATTATGAAGTTGTACACAAGCATTGGAAAAAACAACATAGAAAAATTAAAACATTGTTATGTTTATGTTAAATCTATACCAAATTACATGGAGTTCCTGAATGGATCAGCGGGAAAGTACTATTAGGCAGCTACCCTTCTTTTCCAGCCCAAGTGGGTGAAGCCCATTAGGGCAAGGCACACTGCCGTGAGGGGTTATTTATGATCCCATGTCATTAGCAACAATGGGACATCCACGCAAATCAGAATCCAACCATTTTAATTTTGGTTGAAGGCCCTTTAATTAATACATTTATTTTTGCCCTAAATTGAATTAGGGTTTCAATTAGGATTAAATCTTGATTATTTTAATATCAAGATTCTCTCTCCTCCAACTTAATTCAAACGAGACGCCCCTCTCCTTTTCTTTGCTCTACATGGTGCCAAGAAACATTAGGGACCTTATTGAAGTGGTAATTTGCATATTGAACCCTAGGTTTTGGGTAAATTGCACTTTAGTCCAAAACAAGCAAACATTGCTTCAACATTGTTTAAACATGACCAAAATTGAAACATGAGGTGTATCGTCTTGGTGTGTCTGGATCTCCTTGTATCTTGAAGAAAGACTCATGCACTAGTATGGTTTCATACAATTGCTTCATGTTGGAATTCAAAGGTATTCCGTGCAGGCACATTCTGTCTTATCTGAGGAGTCGTGACTTTTGCACTCTTCCTGAACCATATATATATATATATATATATATATATATATATATATATATATATATATATATATATATATATATATATATATATATATATATATATATATATATATATATATATATATATATATATATGAGGTGGAGCAAGGGATATAGAGATCACCCTTTGGTTTTTGGAAAAGTATCTGTGATGCATTCATCCACTAGAAGTACACTTCAGCTGGTTTCCGCTTGCAATTCAGTTGTGAACATAGCGTGCAGGAACAACACTATAGATATTTGTCATGATCTGATTGCTCTACAGAAGGATCTGTTAGAATTAGATGTTGCTGATGTTGGTGTAAGTGCTTCTAATACTGCTTCTTCTGCTGCTGTCAAGATCAACATTCCCAGTGTTTCCAAAACCAAAGGAAGACCTAGATCGAATGATATGCGGTACAAGTCTGGGTTTGAAAATTCCTTGTCTAAAATGAGACAATGTAAAAGTTACTTACAACACAGTGTTAATCATGATAGCAGGAACTATCCTTTGAAGAAATAGTTGTATGTATTACATTTTATATAGATTTATTTTGCAAATTTACATTGTTATTGTCTTAATTTTCTTGTTCCAACGCTTAGTGTATTCACAGTGACACTTCTCTAGATTGTGGGGGTTCCAGATTGATATGTTACCTGATTGGCTGATCTGTATTGAAGATTCGTGCTGCTCAACCATATTATTGTTGTTGATGATGATGCTATTGCTGGGTTTGGAGCTCACAGGGATACATCGTTAGATTGTTGGATTCCAGATTTATATGTTTCTTGATTGGCTGATCTTTCGATGTTGTCTTCCTGATGTCGTTATGTTGCTACTGCTGCTTTTAGAGCTGACTATCGTGGACCTCCATTTAGTGTTGGAGTTGATTAGTGTGTTAGTCACATAAAAATTTGATGTAAATGTAATTATTGAGATGTGCTCATTGACAGTTGTAATTCACACTTTGTTTGAACTTCAGTTTAACTATTTCTCCTTTCAATGGAGCTGACATTGTATCAAGAATTCAAATCTATTATAAAGGTTTATGAGAAAAGGTTTCTCTTTGTACTATACCTTACCCTTTGTGTTAACATGAGATGTTTTGTGTGCATTAGTTATGTTTGAGTTGTTTGTCTTATTTTTGTTCATATAACTACTTAAATACGGCCCATAGTTTCTGATGCAATTTGCGGTCATCGATTGTTGAGTTACTTTCGAGATCAATTAGTTACGTTATACATGACACAGTTACCTTTATATTTAAATGTTTACTTTTTTGTTGTCATGTTTACTTTTTTTTGTAAATGTTACTTTATAGCTAGAGTAATCACACTGTTATTTAGCAATAATGGAAAGGACGTCTTACCTTTGTTTTAACGATTGCACCTTGTGTGACACGGTTGTTCTGCATATGTAATTGTCGTGCCTATTATGGAACGATCGTTCTTGTGTTTAGATCATTATCTTACTTTTTATATTCAATATTTACTTTATATTACATAGAAATACTTTTCAATCAAATTATTTACTTTGTTATTCTCTTAGTTACTTTAATATTCACATAGTTACTTTTCGTTTCAAGCCGACTGCTCAGGGGGTATACGGAGGCAAGGAGATGAGAGGGTCGACTGACCGACTTGACTGGGAGGACATGCACCTCTCTCAGTCCCATCCGGCCAGACATAAATATTCATGGAGTGTTTGATTTTAAGGGGAATTGTAAGGAGTCGTGTAAAGTTAGGAGGCTCATGGAGTGTTTGAACAAGCTAAGTAGTAGTAGCGCTAGAGAGAAGAGTATTGTGTTTAGTGGGTGGACGACGTTCTTGGATCTGCTTGAGGTGTCGCTTAAGAAGAGAAGGTATCGGTTCTTGAGGTTTGATGCGAAGCTGTTGTACCAGAATCGAGAGAAGGAGCTCCATCAGTTCATGGTATTTGATGGGAACTTGGGGGTGAAATAACTTCTTGGCAAGTGACATAGTGGAAGAGGGTTACAAGGTTCTTGAGTTTGGGTGGGATTCCTGAAGCGCGCTCGAGGAAGATGATGGGAGGCTCTACTCAGGGGGTATATAGAGGTAGGGAGATGAGAGGGTCGACTGACCGACTTTGTTAGTCTCTTAGTTACTTTAATATTCACACATTTACTTTTCATTTTGCTTGATACCTATACAGTTCAGAGAGATACTTCCATATGTTATTGAGCACCTGCTGAAGCATATTAAAGGCATTATCCATACAAAATTCCCAACAATCTAAAGTTATAGTTAAGAACATCCAAGATATCTAAAGGTATATAGACGGAGAAGTGCAATTTTTTGTCAAACCAAAGCAAACTTTAGACTAGATATGTATCTTATAGAGTCTACATAAGCATTTCCCAAGCATAAGTTCAGAACCACATTCCAACAAAAAAAAGTTCAGAACCACATTGTTTTAGTACATGTAGTTTGCAAAAGTTCTACTCAGTCTGACTTAAGCCACCTGTTCAGGCTTGACACAACATCATCATACTTAAGCCCTGAGGAGATGAGGTATACCACTTAAGCCCTGAGGAGATGAGGCTGTTTACATTTTACAATCATACTTAAGCCCTGAGGAGATGAGGTATACCACTCATACTCCAACTGACCATTGCGAAATCGAAATCGGTACCATACATAGGTCAATAGAAGAGTCGGATTTCTATGACCTCATCTTCCTCAGTCAGTGTGAGGACCAAATGCAGGACATCTTGTGTCTCTGCTAAATAGCTTTCCAAGGGATACTTGGCAACTTCGCTATTAGAGTTACAGTGGTGTGTTGTACTCTCTTCGCAATCGAGAGATATTATATTATCTCACATTGATCCGACATTAAGATCATCGGGAGATTAATGATACATCTATCCCGACATTCGGGAGATTAGTGATACATCCATCCCGGCATACATAATGAAGGATTGAGAGATTCAATGTTTACCTCGCATCAATTCCTCCATTAGGGCGTAAGGATATTCGAGCCCATAACCCCCACATACTCAAAAGTATGCCCTCCAGGAGTTCCCGTAGGAAAACCTATTTCACCATCACCAAACTACTAACGATGATGGATCTATGGTCAGGGCTCTACATGATAAGATTTCACTTGATTAATTAAGTACATTACCATATTCTTTTAGCATCAAACATGTTTTCAAACATAATTCATTATAACAATGCTACAAAGAATGAGTACTACATTTATCATGTCCTTTTCAATGCTTTATAGAACATTGGGATCTCAAATCCCTTGTCACATCAGTGCATTCATATCTCATCACCATTATTATGTAATATGGGTATTCAAACCCTCAATTCATCAAAACACTTATTACCACTTATCAGGTAACTAATACCTTCAGGTCATCTAACCAAGGTAAACATGATATTTACAATACAGGTATTTCACATGGCTCTTAAAGCCCATTAATATCTTGTTACCTTTCACTAAGCAACACATCATATTATGGCTCACAAGGCCCATAAAACAATTTCATTAATAAAACATCATAACTCATACCTGGCTATGTCCAACATCTCATGATACCTGCATGATTAGTGCATATGATAACAGTTATATCAATCACATTTCAACACTATGCAATGTAAGAGTAACATCACTATTTCCTCATTAGAGTTAGGATTTCCCATTTCATGTCAACTAAGAATACTCATCCCATTAACCAAATTAGGGTTATGATTTATCATCATATTGCCCACTATTAGGGTTTCATGCTTTATAACTCGAGATTTGGGTTTTACATACCCTTACCCTTTATCATGGTTAGAACTTCATATTAAGATTTCACATATCATCACATGAACTCACCTTAGGTTAATATTCATATCACATCATTGCATTAGGGTTTTACTTGACATCACCCTCACTTAGGGATTTCATATGGCTTCACCCTTAATTAGGGTTCCACATGACATCATAACATTAAGGTTTCATTTTAACATCACCCTTGATTAGGGTTTTGCATAACATTTCTGTATTAGGGTTTCACTTAATATGACCCTTGATTAGGGTTTGAGTTCATCAATCAACTCAATTAGGGTTTCATGATCTTTTTATTAAGGATCAGACCCTAATTATATATATCCCATTCATTTTGAATGTATTGGCCATGATTATTATACATGTATGAATATCTTTCTCTCATCCTCTTCTATGATGTCCACTACTCAATCCTTGATTAGATTGAGTCTAATCTTTATTCAAATTCATGCATTTAGGATTAGCAAGATGTATTGAATTGTTGCATCATTATGCATCAATGATTAATCCTACTAAGGGCACCACTCACCTAAGTATATTAGGTATCTAAAAGGTTTAATCAATTGAACCTTCAATTACATGAGGTATCCAATTGGATTAATCAATTGAATCTTTAATTACATTATATATCCAAATGGATTAACCACGTTGAAGCTCAAATGGTTTTGATTACTTAGACCCTAAACGGTCTTGTCTCTCAGAACTCAAACGGTGTAAAACTATTTGGGCAAATTGCTTTTGAAACCGTTTAAGCAAGAAATGTGTTGAAACCAAATAGACTTGGGTCTCAAAATGGTTTGAGACCGTTTGGACCCAAACGGTCTTGAGACCGCTTGGTCCAAACCCTCTCAAAACCGAATGGACCAAAAAGGTCTTTCAACACTCAAATAATTCAAGGTTTCAACCAATGAACTGACTATCAATTGAGTCCTTGATTCATTCACCAATTGAACCATTGAATCACCCTTCAATTGAACCATCAATTAGGGTTTTGAACCCAATTGAACTAGGATTCATAATCAAGAAACCATCACTTAGAGTTTTGAAATCGAGGAACCTTCAATGATTAACATTGTGGAACCGATTCAATTGAAATCAATGAATCATCATCAAATTATGATATGACCTGACCTCAAACGGTCTTGAAGTCATTTGGATGACCTCCAAACGGTCTTGAGACCATTTTCCCCATCATTCATTAAAAATTTGTGAAGTTCAATTAGGGTTTAGATCATTAGATTGATCACCAATTGAACTATTGATTGCATTTTAATTGGCTATCTATAGACCTTCAATTACTCAACCATACTCAACCCTAGATCTCCAAACGGTCTTGGTTGACCTCCAAACGGTCTTGAGACCATTTGGGTGATCTCCAAACGGTCTTGAGACCGTTTGGGTTAATCAACCCAAAATTTTAAACCAACTAATTGAAATTTCAGCACTTAACCCGATTAGGGTTTGTTAATTGATTAACCTTCAACTGATGAACCCTTTGGAATCAATCAATTAGATTTAATGGGTCATCAACCATCAACACTAGCACAAAATCTCCAAATGGTCAACTATGGTCAACCCTCCCAAATGGTTTGAAACCGTTTGGTTTCTAACAGTTTGATGAAACCGTTTAATTTCAAACGGTTTTGTTGAAACCGAATGAACAACTTGTTGAAACCGATTGGAATAGAATTTCTTTGGGAAAAGTGTCCAAGATGATGTCATCATCATCTACCTTCGTCCATGTAGTTTCTAGCACTTCTGATTTCATGGAACTACCCATTTCAACACGCAATAAATCAAGAAGAAGAAGGAATCAACATACTTGCAACATTGATGGTTGAATAATAATGTAAATGGGTTCATGTTATATAACCCACCTCCAATTGAGCTTCAAGCTCATGTCAACAATGGTGGAAGAAGCTTTTGCAACTCTCCCAAGGCTCGTCCTCAAGATTTGAGTGAAAAGGAATGGTTAGAAATGAAGATGGGATCGAGATAAGAATAAATCATGCATTAATTTTCAATTTCCACCATGGAATAAAGGTGAAAGGAAGTCAAGAAGCTTACCAACAGGTTGGGGTCGTCCTCCTGATCCTCCAAAACTCCCTTGGTGTTTTTGCAAGCAAAGAGAAGAAGTGGATTTGAAAAAGCCTTTGAATTGAGTTGTAAAAGGTGTTTTTATAAGAAAATCAATGAGAGAGAAAATGCCTTATAAAAATCTTTTTAATTCTAAAATTGGTGCCACATCTCCCCCCTCAATTCCTTGCATACAAAGATATCTTCCTCACCTCTGAATTTCTTTCCATAATAATAATATCCATAAGTTAGTGGATATTTCTTTTTATTTTCTTAATGTGAGTGGGTTCTCCACTCACATAGATATTTCCTTTGCCTTTGTAAGGCACAAGGACGTCGAAAAAGTCACCTTCGGGCTAGAGAGCGAGCCGAGGGGAGTCGAAAGATCGCGTCCTTAGGGCGATCGCCCGGAGGCTGGGTTGGCAGCCAGCCACCCGGTGGGGCTGCCCCTGCGGCGCCCCTCCATCATGCCCTCCCTACTGCTCTGACTTCTCTCTCCCCCACCTTCCTCCCTCCAACCTCTGACGGAATCCATCGCAGCATTCAGGGCTCGACTCAAGGCGGCTCAGGTGGATTGGGAACGGTCGGGGGCTCTCTCCATGGCACGACCGCCGGTGAAGGTCGTGGACGCAGATGCTTGCGCCATCACAGCGATTGCTGGGCAAAAGGAGGGAGTACAGGGTCGTGAGCAGCCAGGGGTTTGTGAGGGTGGGACGGTCAGGTTACCTTCGGATGCGACGAGGCCGGCGGTCTATGCTGGAGATTGTGAATCTGCTGACTGCGGGCGGACGATTGAGGTGTTTTCCGCCCTGGAGGTTATTGCGATTGGCGTGTCCCCTCCCCCTTCTTCTCTTACAGGTGGGGATCAGGGTGGTACGGGGGTCGGCATCCTGGAGGGATGTCACACGGAGGGGCAGGGCGAGGTTGAGGGCTTGGAGAAGCACAAGGAGGGGGAGAAGATCATGTTGGTTAAAGATGCAGGTACAGTGTTTGAGGTCTTGCCCCAAAGACCCAGTTCTGGTCTGGCTATTTTGGACGAGGAAGCTGTAGGGGACCAGGTGGAGGAGTCTGGGGCTGATGACCTTCAGGTGTTTGTGGTTTTGGGTGACAAGCCTGTTACTGCTGGTGTTGGCACACCTTGCTCGGGGTGCTCACAGGGGGCTGCGCAGACAACAGAAGGGGGAGCTTTCTTCATGGTGGGCTCACTGCAGGTGCCTGTTGGTGCGGTGGATCCTGAGGTTGATGGGCGTGTCAGAAGGGGGTGGGGGCAGGTTGACAAGCTCAGCCACTCCACCATGACGCCTCATTCCCGTAGGGGGTCGTGCTTCCGGTGTTTGTAAAGAGGGCACTGGCGACACCAGTGTCGTTCCTTGATCATCTGCTTCCATTGTAGATCTCCTGGTCATGTTGCTAGGGACTGCCCGCACACCCGTGCAGGTAGACAGCGTCTTCCACAGGATCACTGCCTTCGTTGCCTGAAGCGTGGACACAAATGGAGTGAATGCTCCTCACCTCTCATCTGCTTTAGGTGCAGATCCCCTGGCCACATGCGGCAAAAATGCCCGATGGGTGTTATGTCCCCTAGAGTTGATGGCAGGTCGATGCAGGTGATTGCATCGCCGTCACAACACAAATCTCTTCTTGATTTTTTCTGTTGTGTTTAATCGTTCAATCAGTTCCACAGTATCCGCGAGTGTTAGTTCTGTTGGTTTGGCAACTACAGCACATGCCCATGGCAAACCATCAATAATGACTTCATACTCTATGCCATTGATTAGGATAGATGATGCAAGGTCTTTCGATGTATCCACCTCTACAGCTAGTCTTGTGAACCGACTTCGAGATCTATTCTCCGTGTGACTATTGATCTTTATCAGGCAACCCAGAGCCATACCTATATACTGGAACATGGTTGTAACGTACAGGTGTAAGGGAAGGTTTATAATGCGCACCCAGGTAACCATATAATCTGGTAAGGCTTCGGTTGGCTTGAAGTTGGGGTACCATTCCCAGACTAGAACATTGCATCCAAAAATCTTCCAGGGACCTCCGACCAGATCGGTGTCGAAGTCTTGTTGACAAGAGAACTGTATCACAAAGTGCCCAAACTCGAGTTCGAACATATTAAATCTGCCTTTGATCTGCCATAACAATTTAATCTTGTCCCAGAGTGTCATGTAACCAATGTCTGTTCCTAACAATCTTACCACCACGGCGTATCGCCAAGGCCTTACTAGGTCTTCTTCTGCATCTTCGTCTTCGACCGTTGATGCGGAGAACACGGCTAAGACTAGGCGTGAAGCTAGATGGATTCAGGATGATGCAGGCACGTACAGTAGGATGCGTCAGTGGCGGCTAGGTGATTTCTTTAGTTCACTCTTGGGGTATGGGTATCAGGGCAATACCGACCAAGATGTGGAAGGCCTCTCTGTAGTTGGATCAGAAGATGGATGCTCTGATGACGACCTTAATGCGGGGGAGCTGGAGGATGATGCTCAATCCTTCCTTGGATACAGGGTTAGGAGATAGGCATGCTGCTTTTTGTTTTGTTTTGACGTTGATGGTTGAGCTGAGATGAGGGCGGCTTGGATGAGTATGTGATGTTATGTGGTTTTCTTTTGCTTTCAGCCTTTTCTATGGTCAAGAGTGACCCTATGTAATGCAGATGATTTACTTGCTTGCTGAAGGAGCGAGATGAATAAGATGATCCTTCTCTTAATTTAAAAAAAAAGGCACAAGGATGTCCATATATGTGGATTTCAACCTCTACAATTTTGGTTGAAGGGAAAACCATTTAATATAATTATTTTTGCATTAAATTGAATTAGGGTTTCAATTATGCTTAAATCTTGATTATTTTACTATCAAGATTCTCTCTCCTTCAAAAAGGTACAAATGAGATGCCCCTCTCATTTACTTTGCTCTACAAGATGCCAAGAATTATTATGGACCTTATTGAAGTGAAAATTTGCATATTGAACCCTAGGTTTTTGGGTAAATTGCACATTACCCCAAAACTAGGTTTTAATGTACAAACATTGTTTAATCAGCTCTTTCTTGGTACCCAGGCTTTCACTAGCCATATCTCTACATCATCTTCATTATCAAGATGCTTCAACACATGAGGAACATATTATCATGTAACATTTGCAAATTAACCCCTCAACTTGGGTAAATTGCACTTTAGTCCACAATAATCAAAACATTGTTTTCAACATTGTTCAAAAGGGAATAAAATTGAAATATAAGTTCCTCTTGAGCCTTAATTACTTTTCAAGAGATAAAAGCAAGCATCTAATCAACTTTATTAAGCAAAACACCTAGGGTTAAAGCATAACCCAGGTGAGGGAGGTTACCACTTTTGTGTACCTGCAAATATATTAAAAAGTCTTTACTTGTTACTTTCTTAATGTAATACTTATTTTTGTTATTGTGTGGATACTCTTTTATCAACACAGTTGCTATTTTCCTTTAACAGTTACATTTAATCATCAATTTTCAATTAACGCATTGAATCAAGCATAGTTCCCTTTGGAGAAATAGGGTATCAAGTGAAGAAGAAAACGATATCATTGCAAGTTTAGCAAAAGTAAATATATATGTAAATCAAGTAAACCATGCAATAGTTCAATATTTCTGTAAACGAAGTAAAGCATTCAGTAGTTTAGTATCATTGCATGTTTACCAAAAGTAAATATTTCTGTAAGAAGAATACAATATACAATTACACTTTGTATTCAAGTATTCATATAAACTGTACTACCTTCCACATCCTTTTCCTTTCCTTCCAGTTTCCTTTTGTCCTCAGAATTAGATCCTTCATTACCAGGTTTTTATTTTTCATTCCCACCCGCATCTACCTCCATTTCTTCAACAGAGTCATCCTTGTTACACACTGCATTCAAAGTTTCTTTAAGTTTTATAATGGTTCTTTTCTGCTAATCAAATAAATTTTTAACTTTAAGCGTTACTTTCATATTCTCCGAGTTACTTTTCTCTAAACCAAGTTACTTATTAGTCTACACAATTACTTTTTTCACTTCACAATTACTTTTTCATTGCTAACATACAAGATACGCTCAACAGTATTTTTATTGTAGTCCAACATTGTTAGATTTTGTATACAATTATGCATGCATTGAAGATTACTTTCTATTTCTTCATTCTCACATTCTACAACTGAATGTTCTCCAACCTCCCTCTCTTCAGAGTGGTCTCATGTTGGTTCCTCATGTCCAGTAGCATCAGCACATTCTGTAGTTGTCTTACTGCTTTCTCCCTTCTTCTTTCCCTTTCTAGCTTTCACCATCACAGCTGTTTCACTTCATTTTTCTTCACCCTTGTCCCTCTTTGATCTCCTCGGAGTTGAGTCAGCAACGTCTTCAAATACTTTTTCAACTATACTCTGCACATCGTCGTAGTACTCTGATACAAAATCATCATCTTCAGTTAATATTCACATCTCCTTGTTATTTGGCTTCTTCACTGTCATTTTGGATGGCTTTCTTCTTCCCATCGCTCAGGAATGGTAGAGAACCAGCAACAGAGAAGGTCGACTGTGGTAGAGACACAGTGGTTGGGGGAAGAAGACCACCGTCGCTGCTAGCCCAACATATCCCACAATCGTCGTAGTCATAGGTTGCAGACTTCGGTGGGCTGAGGAGCACGACGAATCGATGTTTTGCTGTGGGGAGAAACGAGACAGATGAGGGTTTCGAATTGGGATTTGGGGTTCCTTTAGGTGGAGTTTTTTTTGTGAATTGGTTTTCCCTCCAATCGCTGCTCCTTTAGGGTTTATGTTTTTGTTTTATTTACGATGATGCCATCGCATTTTTTGGAACGGGTAGCGAGTCTACAGTACTCGCGCGAGCAATAAAAACAAACTCTATGTGTGTGTGTGTGTATACTACTATAAAAAGAGCGAGTTTGATGTTGCGCTCTCCTTGATTCACTCTCTTCTCTCCTTTTTTCAAGGAATTTTGCTCCTACAAATATTTATTCCCACACTCTCCTATTAACTTTTATTGTCTTTGATTTTGTATTTCTCTCTCCATCCCACAGAAACGGTTCCTTGATTCTCTCCTTTCAAACAACCAACACAAATATCTTTTACCGTAGGGATCCTTTCACGGACGAGTCCTCTCCCCGCACATTTCCAACAGATTTTATATGTCACGTGCATGTGCACGTGTGCGTTTACTAGTATATATATATATATATATATATATATATATATATATATATATATATATATATATATATATAGGGTCCATCTTTATTGCCCACGCGGGTAGCTACCCGCCCACCATTTCGGTTACTTTTTTTCAAGTTGGTTACTTTTGACATGTAGAGGGTTACTTTACCTTGCAAACTGCTAAGTTTGGTGCATAGATAGTTACGTTTGCAACAGCAGATTTTAAAACACGGATACATATATATCTGCTGTGTATTTTGTATGGGATTACTTTTTTAGTCTCATAGTTATTTTTTGATCAATATAGTTACTTTTTTTTATAGCAGAGTTACTTCTCTGGCCAGAATAGTTACTTTTTTGGCTGCCGGGTAGCAAAATCCAGGCTACCCGCGCGGGCAATGAATGAACGCCCATATATATATATATATATATATATATATATATATATATGGGTTATGAAACCAAAGTCACGTCTAATTATGTTGGTTAATGAACTTGATTGGATCTAAGTGATCATAACAAATAAAATATGTTGGAAATAGTGATTAGGGGTAGCACATGATGGTTAATGTGGGGTTATAAATTTAATAAACTATTATGCGAGAGAAATAGGGTTTGAGCCGTTAATCCATATCCTTAACCTGAGACAACTCTAAACCCTAGAATATGGCCGAGTAGGGTATTATGTGATTAATGTGTGACGGTGACACTTTAGGATTTATATTCATGCAGACTAGAATGTGGATTTCTTGATTTGCTTGTTGATTGGATAATATGCTTGAAGCGTATTCTACATGATAATCTGCATGGCTCGCCATCCAAGTATGCGGTTACGCCTACAAATAACCACCTTAGTTTGGTGGCACTTTTTGAGGTTTTTCTCGAGGATTGAACAATTAAAATTTTGGTTGGTGAGATGGAGGCGCTAGGGTTGGAGGGGGTGTCTGGGGGCGATCGGGTCGGCGATACTGAGGGGGATGGAGATGACCGAGAACTAGATCCCAAGACGAAATAGAAAGCAACTCAAGACGTAATAGGCGGCGATGCAGAGGAGGAGAACGTTTCCATGCGTGCTTCTCAGATCCGGAAATCAACCAAGCAAAGAGGGAAGGCAACCTTCTCCAGTCCGGAGATAGGTTTCACATTCAAAGTGGCGGGGATGCAAGGGTAGGAATAGGAGAAGCAATACGTAGAGGAAGATACGGCTCAGACCATCCGAGAGGCTGATGTACACACGGAGAGCGCGCAAGTGAACCTACATCAAGTCAACAGAAAGAAGGGGATCAGTTCGTATGCCGAGGTTACATCGGGGAACAAAGATAAATCCAGCCAGGATCACAACGGGACAAATGCCAATACTTTCTTTTTAGAAAAATGTTCGAAGACAATCTTCCTCTGGGGGCGGTCTCACTGGAGGAGATGGACGGCATCCCGGCGCTAGAGATCGATCCAGATGCAGAAGAAGACCTAGTAAGGCCTTGGCGATACGCCGTGGTGGTAAGATTGTTAGGAACAGACATTGGTTACATGACACTCTGGGACAAGATTAAATTGTTATGGCAGATCAAAGGCAGATTTAATATGTTCGAACTCGAGTTTGGGCACTTTGTGATACAGTTCTCTTGTCAATAAGACTTCGACACCGATCTGGTCGGAGGTCTCTGGAAGATTTTTGGCTGCAATGTTCTAGTATGGGAATGGTACCCCAACTTCAAGCCAACTGAAGCCTTACCAGATTATATGGTTACCTGGGTGCGCATTATAAACCTTCCCTTACACCTGTACGTTACAACCATGTTCCAGTATATAGGTATGGCTCTGGGTTGCCTGATAAAGATCAATAGTCACACGGAGAATAGATCTCGAAGTCGGTTCACAAGACTAGCTGTAGAGGTGGATACATCGAAAGACCTTGCATCATCTATCCTAATCAATGGCATAGAGTATGAAGTCATTTATGAAGGTTTGCCATGGGCATGTGTTGTAGTTGCCAAACCAACAGAACTAACACTCGCGGATACTGTGGAACTGATTGAACGATTAAACACAACAGAAAAAATCAAGAAGAGATTTGTGTTGTGAATCGATACAGCTTTAGGGTTTATGCTCCTCTCATTTATAAGATCAGATGTGATTGTTTTACTGAAAAACAAATTACAGCTAAAATTAAGCTAAGACCGATTCCACCGCGCCATCACATGGCTACACGATCTCCTCGTGTCATCCCATGAGGGATCAAATCGGCGTCAGCTAAGCTACCTGAAGAATCGGTAAACAGCTATGACGTGGACATCACACGTTGCAAAGTTGTTGCTTATTCTACTGAGTAAAGATAACATAGCAACGGGATTATAGCTTGGCTAAAAAACCTAAATGGCACATTTGCCAATTTTAATTACATAAATGGCACGTTCTTGAACTTATTTCCCAAAATGGCACATTTCTGGAGCAATACATCCCCTGCTGGGACGCATTGCTCTCCCGCGAGGCAATGCGTCCCGGCGTGGGACGCATTGGTCCCACAGGAGGGCAATGCGTCCCGAGCCGTGACGCATTGCCCTCCTGTGGGACCAATGCATCCCACGCCGGGACGCATTGCCTCACGGGAGAGCAATGCGTCCCAGTAGGGGACGCATTGACCCCACAGGAGTGCAATGTGTCACAGCTCGGGACGCATTGCCCTTTGTGGGACCAATGTCTCGCGCCCCGCGATGCACCCAACGGCTAGAAATTGCCACGCGGGCAATGCGTCCGGGACGGGGATGCATTGCTCCCAGGGCAACGGCTATTTTTACCGTTGCGCGGCGTCGGTGGTGCCACGTGGGCGCAATGCATCCCCAATCGGGACACATTGCTCCTCTATATATATTGGCCGAAAACAACCCCCCAAACTCACACCATTCTTCATTTCCTTCATCTAGCTCTATACTCCCATTGCTTTGGAGCTTTTTCTCAGATTTCTATTGCTTTGGGTGATTTCTAGCTTATTTTGGGCGATCTTGGAGCTGATATTTGGAGCTTCTTCTTTCTCTTCTTCTATTCTTCGATTGTCGACACATAACTCTCCATTTCAGGTATTTATTCTACCAAATAATTGTATTGTTACTCTTTAATTGCACATTACTGAAATAATGATGTAGAAAATGACAATTGAAGGCTACTTAATACCTGAAAAATTATTGTTCGAAATTGCAAAATTGTTATTTTGAAATGTTAGTGTTACTAAAAAATTAGCAAAATTGTTATTATGAAATGTTAGTTAATTTTACTAAAAAAATAGCAAAATTGTTGTTCTTAATTTTTGTTCACTGTTATTGTTATAGAAAAAGTAGTCCAATAAATTTAATTCCAAATTGATGTCACTGCTCAAAAATATTAATTTATGTTGATATAATGTCATAAAATATGAATTTCTTTCTTATGTTAATATACTATTCTAAAATATAGGAACATGGCATCTAGTTCAAATTCACGAATTGTGAAGATGCGATATGATGGGCAATTTCTCTCTGATGGGTCTTATTCTAGTCGATCTGTTAGACCCATAAACATTTCACTTATTAATACCCTATATGAACTAAAATCATATATCTATACAACACTTGACATCAATCCCAACCACTTCTCTATCAAAATATCCTATCTTTTCCCTGGAGAAAATCATATGCTCGTACAAGTTGATGATGATGATGCATACAGAACCTTGTTATCACTTTCAGCTGATGCCTATATTGATGTGTTTCTTGATAAAACATATATCCACCAACAACCTTGTTTAATGAGTCTATTGAATCAGTTTCAATCTCAATTCTCTCGGAGTCAACCACCTCAATTCTCTCAAAGTCATTTAACCACTGAATGGAGTCAACCACCTCAATTCTCTCAAAGTCATTTAACTATTGAATGGAGTCAACCACCTCAATTCAGTCTTACACCTCAATTCAGTCTTAGCAATTTAACTGCTGAGTGGAGTCATAGTGACATTGAAGGTGGTAATAACAGTGAACCACCTGAGGATGAGTCATTGACTGAAACCGATGATGAGCACACACATCCATTCCCTGACTCTATTGCAGCATTGAGTTCTATTCCATCCATATTTGACAACCAATGGCCCCAACATGAACACATTGATTCCAACTATGAAGCTTTTCAAGATGATGACTGGGTGGAAGATTTTTGTCATGAATTTCGTCTCAATTACAATCCTTCCAGTGCTGTTATATATGAGGGTGCTTTATTTGCATCCAACGTTGTACCGGTTGAGACACTCCAAAAATGGTCGGTACAAAAGAATGTCCAGTACCGTACATTACGCTCAAATAATCGTCATCTTAAACTTGCTTGTATCCATGATGAACGATGTCCTTGGAGATTGACCGCTTGCCAGTCCAAAAGAGCAGGTGGCATGTGGAAGATAAAACGTTGTAAAGCAGGCCACAATTGTGAATTAACTGTTATGAATCATGATCATCACCAAGTCACATCATCTTATATTGCTCAAATGATAATGCCAATCCTAGTATCACGATTGGATATGTCGACACGAGAAATTCGTGACAAGGTGAATGCTGAACTAAGGCTCAATATATCTTACAAGAAGGCATATCTAGCGAGGAGGAAGGTTGTTTGTAAAATATTTGGAGACTGGGAATCATCATATCATAGTTTGTTGTCGTTCCTGATTTCTCTGACACAATATATTCCAAGAACTATATATGCCCACCTTATTGATGATTATACCCTTCAAACTGAAGGCACTCGTAGATTCAAGCGGGTGTTTTGGGCATTTGGTCCAGCTGTGAGGGGTTGGGCCTATTGTAGGCCTGTTCTTACTGTTGATGGCACATTTTTAACTGGAAAATATATTGGCATACTTCTCATTGCATGTGGCATAGATGCTGATAATGGTCTATTTCCACTTGCTTTTGCTGTTGTCGAGAAAGAAAATAAGGACTCCTGGGAGTGGTTCTTTGGTTCTCTACAAACTTGTATTCCAATCATTCCACGACGTACAGACTTGTGTATTATTTCTGATCGAATGAGTGGGATTTTTCCAGCACTTGAATCAAATTTTCATTGGGCTCAACATCGTTATTGTCTTCGACATCTTCGGGAGAACTTCCATAAGCAGTTCAAGTCCAAGGAGTTGAGGGACCTTATGTGGAAGGTGGGATCCACAACTGATACACATGAATTTGATCGTCATATGACTGTTATAGAAACCATAGAACCAGCAGCGAAGTCGTATTTATTAGGCCAAAATCCAGTACATTGGGCTCTCGCATATGACAGAGGTTGCAGGTATGGGTCATTGACTACCAATCATGTTGAAGGGTGTAATTGAGTCTTAAAAGGTGTTAGAGGTTTTCCAATACAAGCGTTAATTGTTGCCACATACTATCGCTCCGTGACCATGTGGCTGTATAGGCATAATCTCACAAATAAACGTGCACAAGATGGATTTAAATGGCCCTTTAGGGTTCATGATAAGCTTTATAATGTTCGAGAGGATGCAAAAAAATTGACAATACACATCCATGTGAACAATGATGAATGGCTTGTTGGTGACATGGATGGATATAAATTTCAAGTAATAGTGCGTCCAAATGGTGGCAGTCAATGCAGCTGTGGTTTTCCACAACAATGGCATTTTCCATGCTCTCATGTTTGGGTAGCTGCAGACTCTGTCAATTGGGATCTTGATGCACTTGTGAGTGCATATTATACAAATGAGGCTTATCTAAATGCATACATAACTGAATTTCGTGGTATTCCCGACAAGAGGTATTGGCCTCAATTTGATGAAAGTAGAGGTATTTATCCCTTATTACCCCCTAGGAAACGAAGGCAAGCTGGAAGACCAAAGAAAAAGAGAAGGCATTCAACTATGGATGTTGATCCAAATCAGTATACATATCACTGTCATAAGTGTGGCATAAAGGGCCATAATAGACGCACTTGTCCTAATGTCATATGATGGTTGCTTATGTAATGTTTGCACTTTCAATTTCACTAAATTCATGTAATGTTTGTAATTTCAATTTCACTAAAGTCATGTAATGTTTGTAATTTCAATTTCACTAAAGTCATGTAATGGTTGCAATTTCAATTTCACTAAAACAATGAATTTATAATGGTTTTTCTATAGATGGCTCATCGAAGGACATGGACATTTCACATGTCCGTAGAGTTAATCCAAATAATAGCTACGAAGTGCCTACAGGGAAAAATGGCTCATCAAACTCTATTGGATGATGACTGGAATGACGTACCAGATTTGTTGCACAACAAGTTAGGATTTATAGTGACAAAAGAACAAGCAAAATTTCATTGGCAATTTTTAAAGCAAATGTTTCACATGTATGAAGAACTTCTTGAGCTACCTGGTTGGTATTGGGATCACACAAAACAGAAAGCAATGCCAATCAACGAACAAGTAAAAAACCAGTTAGTTGTATCACATCCAGAGATACATCGAGTGGTACATCAAGTGTGGCCATTTTATGAACCTCTAGATGAGATACTGAATCAAATGCAGTAATTTCATATAGTTCATGTTGTATTTTTATATTGTTTGTTCATGTAATTCATGTTGTAATTTCCTCTTATCTAATGAAGAATCTTGACAATCTTAAATGTTGTACACTATTTGCACTTTTCATTTAATGTAATATTTGCACTTTTCATTTAATGTAATATTTTCACTTTTCATAGATATGGCTCCTAGACAAGAAGCCTACCGACTCTCCCAGTACCACATTATGTTGGCATAATGGCCTATTACTGACCAGGATGTTTTAGACAATATTTCCATAGCTGGTTTTGGGCTTGTTCATAGGCTACCATGTATCCACCTTGACCCTACTTTAATCACTGCATTAGTTAACAGGTGGGACAACTCTAGCAATACTTTTAGGCTTCCCCCTTTTGAGATGAGTGTCACTCTTCAGGATGTTGCAGTTCTTTTAGGTCTGAGGATTGATGGCCCACCGGTTATAGCTTCATATCCTTTAGGTGTAGATGAGGGGCAATTTTCTTCATGGACTCACCTTTGTGAGAATTTCTTAGGAGATGCACCAGATGGGATGACTAAGGGGCATATCTCCTTGATTTGGTTGCGTGAGACCTTCAAGGATATGGATCTTACCGCGGGTGATGAAGAACAACAAGTAGAAATGAGGACAAGGTATACTAGGGCATATCTCTTATATTTCTTAGGTAGTTACCTTATCCCAGACAGTATAGGGGATAGAGTTCATGTTAGGTATCTCCCTCTTGTACCCGATTTTGAACGTTGTGGCACTCTATCTTGGGGTGATGTGACTCTAGCTTTCTTATATAGGGAGTTGTATAAGGCAACCACCCGTTCCAGGAGAACTGTCCATCTATCAGGTTGTGTGTGCCTATTACAGCTGTGGTGTTGGGAGAGGTTGGGAATTGGACGCCCAGGTACAATTAGAATGCGCTGGAATGATTGGCCAGAAGATGTTCCCTTGGGCTACAGGTTAAAGATCTACACAATTAATTTTTATATTTGTCCAAATATTATGTAGTGTTTATCTAAATTTAGTTTGTCAATTTAATAGGTGGCCTACCTTTGTCCAAAGGATTCAAACTATCAGGGGAACAATTCAGTTTTACGATTCAACATTTGACCAGATTTTGCCCTCACATGTATAACTTACTTACCTCTGTTGTATGGTATATATTTTATTTATTTGCAATTTACTCTGTTTTATATGATACACGTTGTCTATATGAATAACAGATAGAGTTGACTCCATACACTACTGATGTTCTCAAGAGATTGTCTGCCATTTGTAGAGATGGTAGTGACATTTGGTTGGCACGAGTGCCTCTGTTGTGCTACACAATAGTGGAGTGGCACTTTCTCGACAGAGTACTTGGACAGTTCGGCTTTATTCAAGTACAAACTACTCTTGAGCTACCAAAGCTTAGCTGGATAGATGGGAGGGGTCATGCGGCTGAGGATTGGATGCTTCATTATAGGCAGGAGGTGCAGATGTGGAACAACAGACGTGAGAGCTTAGTTCCCGCTCCACCAGCTGATACAGTCTACAGTCCTCAGGTTCACTATGCATGGTATCATCCACAATACATCATGCCCCCTCCAGCTATGCCTCCAAGCATATACTACCCGCAAAGTTATCGTCAGCAGGAATTTGTGAGTATCATTATTATTTTCTTTTACAAATTGTTATTATTTATCTTTGTTATTTGTAATATATGTAATTGGTCTTTATTATGTGTACATACTTTATTTTACAGGTACAAACACAGGTGGCGATCCGAGCGGCAGTAGAGCACGCCCCTGCAGAGATCAGAGACAGCATCTATAACATCCAGGGGAGTTACTTTGATAGTCTTCCAGACTATGCTCGGCCGTGGGATCCCATACCCACTCATACCACAGCCCCTGAGCCCACTCCTACTCCTACTCCTACTCCTACTGTTGAGCCCACTCCCACTCCCACTTCTCAGTTCATGTCATGGGGACCGACAGGGCCATATTTTTCAGGAGCTGCTTCATATTCCTCATTCATCACCCCACCTCAACCACCATCATACCATGGAGCAAGTTCTTCTTCTACTCCATACACTCCATTCCCACAAGCAATTATTCCCGAGAGCCGACCACCATCTTATGTCACATATTCACCTACTCTGTTTGATTTCTCAGGATGCACCCCACCTGATGCATCCTATCCTGGTTTTCCTAGACCCCTCACCCCACCTCCACCTTTTCATTTCTTCCATGATGCTCGCCAGCAGCCTCCTACGCAGTTGTCCCCAGTTCAGCCGTCTCCAGATGACATCGGTACAGAGGATCCTGATGTAGAGGGACGTGGCCGAGGACGTCGTGGGCGAGGACGACATACTTAGTTTTTTATATAGTGTACAGTTTTGTATGTATGCCTTTGTGAGGACATCTATTGTATGTGGATCTATCATATTATGATATCACATTGGTTCATTTTAGATCATGTTGTTGTGGATCTATCATATTGTTTTGTTGTGTATTATTTTCTCGTCATGTTGGTTCATGTTTTAACCTTGTTTTTAATTGCTATCTCATTTTTTTGGATTAAGTTCGTATTATATAATCAATTAGGAACCAACCAATGTTGGTTGCAATACACTTATATATTCTATATACATGTTACGACCTATTGAAATTGATAAATTTATAATAATTGAGTATATTATAGACATCCAAATACAAGTGAACGAATTATAAATGTATAAATATAATCAATATTATTAATATACATATCAATAACCATGAAACAATATCAGTGACTGCAAAAATATGATTAAAAAAAGTAATGCGTCCTGCATGGGGACGCATTGCTCCAATGCGTCCTGCATGGAGACTGATTGAGCAATGCGTCCCTCCAGGAGACGCATTGGTCCCACAGGAGGGCAATGTGTCTCGGTTCGGGACGCATTGTTCTGTTGTGGGACCAATGCGTCTCCTGTCGGGACGCATTCCAGCAATGCGTCCCGGCGGGGGACGCATTGGTCCCACAACAGAGCAATGCGTCACGGATCGGGACGCATTGTCCTCTTGTGGGACCAATGCGTCCCCCGGCGGGACACATTGCCTCGCGGGAGCGGGGACGTATTGCTCCAAAATGTGCCATTTTGGGCAATAAGTTCAAGAACGTGCCATTTAGGTAATTAAAATTGGCAAATGTGCCATTTACGTTTTTTTGGCCTTATAGCTTTGCTAACATGTGCCAATCGTGGGAAGGAGCGCCACATCTCCAAGCATTGTAAGACAAGCACGGGTAAGGAAGACAATAGAAGAGAGGCAAGGAAAATGGATGTAACCGGAGAGACACAGGTAAATGTAGCGACCAACGTCAGTAGCTGGCAAGTCCAGAGATCAAAAAAGGGAAATAGAAGAAGGAAGGAAATTCCAGCGACACATACGTACGGCAGAAAGAACTAACCGTTTTGCGGGTCTAAACCAAGACGAGGATGCTGCAGGTGAGGAGGGAGAAGTCATTTTGCAGAACCAAGAAGCGAGTAAGCAGGGGAAGATGCAGACTACTAAAATCTGGCGCGGGAAGAAGACCCAAGCAAACGGTGAAGCAGAAGCAAACGAAGCAACCGTGCTGAAAGATATCACCAACACTACTAAGGAGGCTGGGAAGAAGGTCACTGGCGAGGTCGCGAAGGGTCAGAAGAAGCAAGAGAAGCATACAGTCGTAAACTCGGATGTGGACCAGGTCATTACAATAATCTAAGATGAAGAGACAGTTGATATTGAAGTAGAAATGGGCGAGGACATTATTCCGGAAGGGGTGAAGGGGACTTCAGTTGTTATGCGTTTAAAGAAGGATAAAAACAAGAAGACAACACGCAAAAAAGATAAAGCCCTACTTCCTCGTATAGCAGGTTCCAGTAAGGATCGGAACATGAAGAGAAAAGGCAAATCCAAACCCCCTGATCCTCTATCTAGACGAAGAAGGAGTGCTCGGTTAACAGGCCAGGAGGATAAAGGCAGTTTAGGTACCAGCTCATTTACAGCAAATTTAGATGTACCACCGGAGGGATCAGTCACTGAGACAACCAGTGTTGAAGTACTCGAAGCAGAGGCTAAGGTTAACAACAGAGTTGCTGGTCCTGACAGTTGTTAGCTTTACAGGATCCAATACACCTATTAATGACGGTATCTCCTATGCGGATTCTGTGTTGGAACGTGAGAGGGATAGGTCATAACGATCGATGCTCAGTACTTACCAGTTACATACGCTTGCATCGTCCTGAGATGGTAGCCATTCTTGAACCTCATATAAGTGGGAAGCAAGCTTTGTGGACCATCAAATCCTTAGGCTTCACCCATTCCCATCGTGTAGAAGCCAGGGGATTCGCCGGAGGTATATGGGCTTGTTGGAAAGGAGATGAGCTGTACGTTAGAATCATCACTAGCAACAGACAGTATGTAACCTGCAGATTAGCTAACAATGTGTTAGTTACGTTTTTTTATGCAAATCCCCATATCACAGTGAGAAGTCTGCTATGGAAACACATCATTGAAGCCAGTGAAACGATCACAGATCCTTGGATAGTTATGGGGGACTTCAACACAACCATGACATCGGCGGAGAAGTCGGGCAGTGACAAATATAATTTTACTGAGGCGAGAAGGTTTAAGGAGGTGATTATGGAAGCAGGTCTAACGGACCTGGCTTTTTCAGGTGTTCGGTATACTTATAAGCATGGTAGGCTTCAAGAAAGATTAGACCGCGCATTGGCTAATGCAGCGTTTCTTAACCTTTTTCCATCATGGATTATAGAACATCTTGCCAGACTTTCCTCGGATCATTGTCCTCTACTCCTGAGGCCCCAAAAGGGGGAGGCGAAGGCAGCCAGATTCCTTACCAAAGCGTCCTGGAACAGTAACGAGGAGATGAAAAAAGCAATACGTGATAGGTGGAGGTACTCAACTGTTTTTTATGATACTTTGCAGGAGGCGAAGCAGGAGTTGATGAAGAAGGTATAGAATATAAAACAAGAGCAGTGCCGAGATAAGAGGAGACTCCAATGCAACATCTCTACTTTACAACACATGTTGGCAGATCAATATGACTCTACAACTGATAAATTGTGCATTGACATGCAGAATGAGCTTCAACGCATTATCACTAAGGAAGAGGAGGACTGGAAACAAAGGTCACATATTCATTGGCTTCAGAACGGAGATAATAACACAGTTTTACCAAGCTTGGGTAAATCAAAGAAGACAGGCAAAACACTATCACTACCCTGAAGGACGAGACTGGATGTTGGATTACTGATGAAGCATGTATCATGGACATGATTGTGACCCATTTTCAGGGCATTCTTACCAATACATCAAGGTGCGGGCGAGCAGCTATTACGGCAATTCCAGGCAGGTTCCTAAGATTGCCATCATCTGAAATGGACCACATCGCATCTGCACCGACAAATGAGGAGGTGTTGGGCATCCTAAAGCTCATGAAACCTTTTAAAGCTGCAGGATCGGATGGGATCACGATCGAATTCCTTCAAGGGAATTGGAAGGCAGTAGGACAATTAGTGGCCTAAACAGTTAAGGAGATGATTGCAGGCAAGCCTATAAGAAATCTGTAACGCAACTATCATCTTAATTCCTAAAACGGCTCACCCAGAATGATGTGATCAGCTGAGACCGATATCGTTGAACAATATAATCCTAAAAATTGCATCAAAGGTAGTAGTGGAAAGGATGAAGAAGCATATACCCAACTGGATTTCGACGGAGCAAAGCAGCTTTGTTCCAGGAAGAAGGATAACGGATAACATATCCCTAGTTCAGAAAATCATCCATTGAATGAGAAGTAAAAGAGGAGCCAAAACGATGGCTATCAAAATTGATCTATCAAAAGCTTATGATCGGATGTCTTGGAGATTTGTCCATGATACAATTGATAAGGTAAATTTACCTCCGAACATCAAATAATTTATCATGCATTCTATTTTTGGGGGGAGTTCCTCAATCGTCTGGAATGGAAAACAATCTAGAGCGTTTAAAGCCAGTAGAGGCCTCTGACAAGGAGATCCACTCTCGCCTTATTTATTTGTGCTATGCTTAGAGAGACTGTCTCAGATGATCCAGGAGAGGGTGGCCGAGGGTAGATGGAAACCAGTAAAGCTGGGGAGATTTGGAGTTAAAGTAGCACACGTCTGTTTTGCCGATGATCTCATGCTATTTGCAGAGGCTAGTAGGAAACAGATGAGGACTATTTTGCAATGTTTCAAGGAATTCGGTCGAGCCTCAGGTCAAGAAGTTTCAATTACTGAATCCCAGGTATTCTTCCCCAAGAGTGTACCCCGTGCCACTAGAAGGGAGGTACTTCAGATGAGTAAATTTCATGTGACGAACGATCTAGGCCGGTACTTGGGAGTTCTGATTCTACATACAAGGATTACCAAACACACTTATGCAGACATTATTAGCAAGACGAAAGGAAGGGTTGAAGCATGGGCAGCAAAGAGCTTATCGTTGGCAGGGAGGGTATGCTTGGCGAAATCTACACTATCAGCCATTCCAACTTACGCTATGCAGACTGTGAGTCTACCTAGAAGTCTGTGTGATAGAGTTGATGGTATAATTAGAAGATTCATATGGGGAGGTAACTACAAGTCGAGGTCGGTGTCCCTGGTGGCGTGGAACAAAGTTTTAAGCTCTAAGGAGAAAGGGGGTCTGGGCATCAAATGCATGAGAGACTGGAATGAAGCGTTGGTACTTAAGAACACATGTGAACTGGAAACAAATCGATAGACTCTCTGGTGCAAGGCAGTTAGACACCGTTTTGAGACAGCAACAACCGGGAAACCTGTGGCGGGGTCGAGGCTCGCACAGGCGGCCATTGAGGGGAAGCAGTTTATTATAGATAATTCTATTATTATCCCTATCAGAGGATGATATGTTAGCACCTGGTACGATAGCAGGGTGCAACCTGGGATCTTTCTAAAGGATCAAGCTAAATACCCCATACCAGATTACCTTGAGGATTTAAAAGTTGGATGTTTAGTTCTGGATTCCGGAGTTTGGGACTGGGAGTTCCTCAATCACTGGTTCGAGAAAGATGTGACAAAACTAATTGAAAGGATTGACATTCTGGTCACTGCAAGTAATGTAGATTACAGAGCATGGATTCATACTGAAGATGGATGCTTCTCTTCCAGTTCAGCCTATCACTCTCTAAGGAAGCTGGAGGAGGGATGTAGTCAAGGAAATTGGAAAAATATTTGGAAGTTACATATGCCGAAGAAATCTAAAATGTTTGCTTGGCTGGTCTTGCATGGGACGTTACTCACAAATGATCGTCGTAGAGCTAGGCACATGACTTTAAATGGTGTATGTAATAGATGCGGGAAGGAGGACGAAACGTTAATGCATGCTTTACGCGACTGCAATAAAGTGCGACAGGACTGGAGCTATTTCATCAGTACAAGGAAGTTCACACAGTTCTTTCAACCAGGTACTAAAGTGGAGTGGTTGAAAATAGTCATGGAAAATATCAGTTGGTCGAAGGAATGTTTCTGGACAATTTGTGACAAGATCTGGCAATTCAGGAATATCAAGATATTCGAAGGTGATGCTAAATGTTTTGAACACCAGGTAAACTACATTAAGTCGTCATTACAGATGATAACAGAAGCCTGGAAGAAAGAAAGTGAGGTGCAACACCTAACCTCACAGGATGAATGGAAGAAGCCTCCGTAGAATGTTGTCAAGTTGAATGTCGATACCTCGGTGATCAACAAGAGGGCATCACTGGCAGTCATTGCTAGAGATGCTCAAGGTCAATGGCTTGGAGGACGGGCCAAAAAGTTTCACACTGCTTCAGTTATTGCCGCTGAATTAGGGGGTATACACTTGGCATTCGAACAAATAAAGAGGAATGGATGGCCTAGAGAAATAGTTGAAACTGATTATCAAGTTGCAATAAAACTGATAGAGGATGACACCCAAATTTTTCCCAAATATGTGTATTGGTTAACCAAAGTACGTGAAGTTGGTAGGGAAACACGACGATTCAATATGCAGGACGACAATGTAATACGGTTGTAGATGGTCTGGCGAAATTCATGTTGAGAAGCGACTCTTCACAAGACAAATTTTCTTCCCCTCCTGACTGTATCTATGGAATCTTCCTTTCAGAGGTCTGTGTAAATAGTCCCAGTGTCGATTTGTATCTCAACAAGGATGAGTTAGTTGAATAAATAAAGTGGATTAGGTTCTTACAAAAAAAATTGGTTGTTTATTTAACAATTATAATGTTACTATGAATATCACATAATGGAAAGATTATGTGAAGAAAATACTAGTTTATATTTGCAAGTATTTGTTGGAATATATGTTGTTATTTACTTGCACATTTTGGATGCACCCCCCGTACCAGTATGGCAACATACTAATCGCGTATTTGTTTCACGCTATTTTAGGTATAAGCTGATATACATGATAAAGGACACGAAGTTAAAGATGAAAATGTCATGAAAGCGTTAAAGTTTTAAAAGGATGATTCACTAGTCATCTCTTATCAAATGTACAGTCCTAATGATAGAAAGTTTGTGTAAGCATCTTGTTTATAATCTTTTGAAATGAATGAAATTATCTGCTAGTTTATATTGTTTGATTAAAATCTAGATCTTGGGTAATTTTTTAAGGTAATGGCTCTCATCTTTTTGGCCTTCCTTAATTGGGGGTTGCTGAAAAGTGAGGTCATTACATTTATTATTTTGATGTATCATGTTTATAACACTCCCAGGTTGATTTTTTTTACTTCCGCTCATGTGCTATGAAAATTAGGGTGTTACAAGAACATACGTTATTTAAAGGTATAAAGCTGACTGCTTTAGCATATATTAATATACATATCTAACAACACGATTTTGTGGGTTTAATGACCAAATAACATATAAATAGTTGTTGTGATTATGTATTGTGTGTGTAGTATACTAAATTAGTGTTGGCATTATCTTTTAAACTATGAATTTAACCTATAGTAACATGATTACTGACATATCGCTTTTGGAGAAAGACTAATTCCCTATGGATCCATTCTAAATTGTATCCCAAGGGTTGCAGATTAGTTAGACCATTGTCATTATTGTTATTTACTTGGTCAGATATGGACATGGATGCACCTTTAGTAGATGCCTTCACGACAATTGCACCCTCTAGAAACATATGTTAGGAGAAGACCCTCCATAAGGTGGAGGTAAGAGTAGATTTGGGGTTCAATAGGTAATCCAGTGTCAATCTAAGAGTGTACCATGCCAGTTTGAAACTATAGATTTTAGAACTATGATGATGGTGTTCCTCTAAGACTTTTGGGAATCATCCTCACATAATCTATGGGTTTAGAACATTGAAGGTCCAAATCTTGTGAGGGAACTTGGGGCTATCAAAGTTTTTGGTGGTGACACTTCTTGTTGTCCGGACGACTATATGTGAGGAAGGAGGAGGAGAGGGTTAGGTGATAATTGGTGTTGTTTGTGAGAAGGTCTACTTATGGATTTCAAATCATAAGCCTTTACAAAGGATACATGATGCCAGGCTCTACCATCTCTGGTGTTTCGGGTTATTAATAGTTAGGAGGAAGAAAAAGCAATGAGTGAGGGAGAAGTATTTGTTAGAAATGACCTCACCTCCACCATGAGACTTGGTGCAAGGGTGAAAACATAAATGATGGTTAGGGTTTAGCATTAGATTGCTGAAAAGAAGGATTTGAGTAAAGACAAGATGAAGACGGGAGACTAGAAGAGAAGAAGTGGTGGACGACTAAAGTAGAAGAAGAAAAGATGGGGAGGTGAATAAGAAATGGCCATGTTGGCCATTTTGCAATACACAAAGAAAGGAATGTGTTGATCACATCAAAGAGGATGGGAAGCAACCCGTTATAAACATAAAAGGAATAGATAAATGTATAATAATGTAGTTAATGTATATAAAGACTAATCATTCAATTAAATCAATGAGAAAATTTAGGCCCTACTGACCTAATAATTTACATGTACACTAATTAAGGTGTAAAGAACTCATTTTCAACATAAAGTTTATTTTTTGAATTTTTTTGAAATAATATATTTCTTTATTGGCAAGTTAAGTACTTAATTATGAAATCAATGCCTTTCTTAATTAGTTTGATGCATTATATTATATTTTCTATTTCCTTTATTCAAACAAGTAAAGAATGATTCTAGGATGCTAATTTAGGATCAAAACTAATTAATTGATGTACTTTTACATATAACCCTACTAATGAATTTATATGGTTGTTACATTCTTGAAATTCAAATATAAATATTATTTTTATATGTATCATATTATCTAACTTCAACTCTTCTTAATTTAACCCAGATTACGGGCGAAAAGGATTAAATATTATACTAACTAAAAAGGGCCTAAAAGAGGGAGGTTGATTTATATATGCCTTGGTTCAAGTATACTACAAGACCGGTTCTAAAGGACATGACATTTGAATGAAAATCACTCTCTTTCTTTTTAGTTGTAGCAAAATTTTAGACATTCGAATTTGAAGTTTTTATATCCAAACATATATTATCTTTGTATCTGAATAATCACAAAATCCGGTATTGAAGTAGTTATTTTTTATTAGTAATGCTCAATTGATCATCATGACAATCAAAGGAAAAATATATGTATTTAATACTAAAGTAAGAATCATTAGAGATGTGGTTGTGGGAAATGCATTGGAATTATTGTTAATTTGTAATAACAAATTTAGCAAAATCAATATGATGAACCATGAAAGGAGAGTTGTGTTGACCTAAGTGTTACACATTGTTGATATTTTGAAAATGACTCAACTATTCCATTCATATGTATCTAATATGTTTGTTTGAGATTGATTTCTGGTATTAGGTATATGAAAAGGATCAAATCTATCAAGCCCTATCTTGTTCTAGTTCAAGTCAAAAGCAATGCAAATGCACTTTCATGGAAAACTATTTGAATCACCTTAGATGATTTTTGTAATCATTTGTATTGATGATATGACTTGTAATCACCTTAGGAACCCTTAATTTACATGTCGTTAATTGATCGAGATACAAACTTGACCAATCTCTTGATGGATTTTGAGAATACCTTAGTCTGGTCGAGTTTCCTACACACAGAACTCGACCAATCCCTACACTAAGAAAATTTGATTTCAAGCGATCAGTTGAGTTTCACACAGGACAAACTCGAACAATGCTTCAAATTGGCTTTATTGCATAGTGCAATCGGTCAAGATACCATTATGAAAACTCGACTGACTGCATTGTACAAAAAATGCAGAAGAAGTGATTCTAACAGTTGGAGTGCTGCAAAACTCGAAATTATATCCATTGCAACACCCGAAATGGCTAGAAAACATTCTGAAGTGTTCCTACCCTTTAGTGGACACCCTCAACTATAAATAGGACCTCTTAGAGTTCATTCCAAGGTCTCTCCTTCATGCCATTCAAGCTCCTTGCTATAGTTGAGTGCATCCAGTCCACTTGAGCCCCTTTCTCTCTCCTGATTACACTTCATTTCGTCAATATGAATGAGATAGGATCTCTGTGAGAGAGCTACTTAATTATATACTTGCAAATCTCTCAAAGCTTCTCCTTTCCCAACCCCTTTCTTCAAGATAAAGTTGGTCAAAGCTTCTCCAAGTGAAGGAGAAGGTGCAAGCTTATTTAAGGTGTAGAAGAAGATGCAAAAAGCTTCTCCTAGTGAAGGAGGAGGACAAGGTTGAATATATGGGAGTAGAGTGTGTAAATCCTTCAAGGAGGAAGACTTGTTGTAAAGAGGGGATCTCCTTGGTGAAGGTGTCCAACTGCTTTCAAGAGTGGGTAAGACCTCGGTAAGGTAGAAGACTCTAGCTCAGGATAGGTAAGACCTTGGTTGTAATGTTGTTGGCTCCTTTGACCTCAAAGGAAAGTTCAGTATCCTTATCCCAGAAAAGAGAGGTTAAATTGTATGTCTTATAATAGAGTATAAGTATACATAGGTTGAAAAATCCTAGGGCTTGACCTCTCTAGGTAGTGGACTTCCACTGACTCTCTCCTAGTTTGGAGAGTGGAACCACTCTAAAAAACTTGTTTAAGTGCTTTTTTCAATCTCTATCATCCTTGTTATGCATGTTTGATTGCAATCAAATTCACTTTTGCAAATTGTGCCTAGTTGAAGTAACTTGAAGGTCTAATGAATTTTTTGCAAGTATTTTTAGATCTATTCACTCCCTCTAGAGCCCTTTGATTCAACAAGAGATATCAAAGCCTTAATATTCTCTTGACACATCTCTCACAAGCTGAGAAGATGGGCGACAACTTACTTGGGTCCCTAAACATAGAGGGAGGCTTCTCCATGGGACCCCCGGTCTTCGATGACACAAATTTCCTCTATTGGAAATGACAAATGCATATCTACCTTCAAGGGATGAACTAAAACATGTGGAAAGTGGTGATTTTTTCATATATGGAGCCTGGGGGTGATGTAGCTACTTGGAATGAAGCTACACTCAAGAAGGTACAGCTGAATGCCAAGGCAATAAGCATAATCTATGCTTCTCTCACTCCCTCTGAGTTCAACATGATCTAATCTTAGGACACAACCCATGATATCTGGAACAAGTTGTGCATTACCTATGAAGGCACACAACAAGTCAAGGAGGCAAAGATCGACATGCTCAATGGACTGCTTAAAAACTTCAAGTTGGGTAAGAAGGAAAAAGTGGCCGAGATGTACACAAGGCTCAACACCACCATCAATGGTATTTCTTTCTTGGGCCACAATTCGGATAGAGGGATTATAACTCTAAGATCCTAAGGTATCTTCCCAAGCCATGGGAACCCAAGGTGACTCACATTGAAGAAGTTAGATGTAACATCCCTGACCTGGGTTATGCTTTAACCCTAGATGTTTTGTTTAATAAAGTTAATTATATGCTTTCTCTTATCTCTTGAAAATTAATTAAGGCCCAAGAGGAACTTATGTTTCAATTTTGGTCCTATTTGAATAATGTAGAAGCAATGTTTTACCTATTTTGGACTAAAGTGCAATTTACCCAATTTGAGCGGTTAACTTGCAAATGTTACATGATAAAATGTTCCTCAAGTGTTGAAGCATCATAAGAATGAAAATGATGCATAGGTATGGCTTGTGGTAGCCTGAGTACCAAGAAAGATCTTATTAAGCAATGTTTGTGCATTAAAACCTAGTTTTGGTGTAATGTGCAATTTACCCAAAACCTAGGGTTCAATATGCAAAATACCACTTCTAGAGAGTCCCAAATGTTTCTTGGTATCATTTAGAGACAAGAAAATCAGAGGTGTGTCTCATTTGAATCACTTTGGAGGAGAGATAATCTTGATATTAAAATAATCAAGATTTAAGCATAATTGAAACCTTAATTCAATTTAATGCAAAAATAAATATATTAATTGAATTGCCCTTCAAAAAAAAATGAAATGGTTGAATTTGTATATGTGTGGACGTCCTTGTGCCTTGCAAAGGCAACGAAATATCTAAAGTGAGTGGAGAGCCCACTCACATTAGTAAAAGAAAAAGTAATATCCACTTAATTTTGGATATTATTATTATATTGATTAAGGTGCTTAATTTGTTTTCTTTAATTCATGGATAATGAAGAGGAATTAAAAGGTGGGGGAGATGGCTTCATATTCAAGGGATGGATGGGAGTATGTGGTGCCAATTTTGGGAGTTGAAGGAATTATTTATCACTTTCTCTCTCATTGAAATTCCCTTATAAACATCCCATTTTCAACCCACATGAAAGGCTTTTTCGATTCTTTTTTTCTTTCCTTGCTTTGGACGTGCACAAAGGAGCTTAGGAGCAATAGGAGGACGTGCCCCAACCTGTAGGTAAGCTCCATAGTCATCTTCAACCTTAATTTCATGGTGGAAATCAAAATTCAATGCTTAATTTCTTCTTTTCTCCATTCAATCTTCAACCTTAGCCATTCATTTCACTCAAAGACTTGAGGATGGGCCTTTGGAAGTTTAGGAAGGTTCATTCACCATTTATAACGTGAAGCTTGAAGTTTTGATCCAATTTTGAAGGTGGGTTATATAACTTGAACCCTTAAACGTCATTATTGATTGCATATTTTCATCACATGTTGATTCCTTTCTTCTTTCTCGATTTCCTTTTGATTAGTTGTTGAAATCACCATAAGAATCACAATTGATTTCCAAGGTTTGAAGCTTGAAGATGACGATGTCATCTTAAGCACACACCTCAACAAAGGAATGGGAAAACGGTTTTCAAAACTGATTGAGCTTATTCGGTTTCAAAACCGATTGAGTTGATTTGGTTCCAAGACCGAATGGGTAATTGAACCCAAGACCGAATGGGTAATTGAACCCAAGACCGAATGGGTAATTGAACCCAATATTGAATGGGTAATTTACTTCAAAACCAAATAGGTAATTCAGTTCAAAACCGAATGAGTAATATATCTCAAGATCAAATGGGTAATTTGAACTTCAAAACCATTTGGGTACTTTGACCGTTTGAAGGAGTTGACCGCTTGGAGGTCTAAACGGTTTCAAACCGTTTAGGGTTTAATAATTTTTAATTCAAACGATCTAAAACCATTTAGGGATTTTGGAATCAAAACTGTTTGATGGTCTAACGGTCTTAAGACCAATTGAAGATTTTGAACCAAGGCTGTTTAAGGTCTAAACGGTCTTCAAGACCGTTTGAAGGTTAAGAAATCACAAGACCGTTTGGAGGTCAAGTACCTCAAGACCAATTGAGGTCAAGTAGAGTCTTGGATAAATGGAGATCTAAGGGTTACTTCTTGATCCACTTTCAATGGTCTCAAGTAGAGTCTTGGATAAATGGAGATCTAAGGGTTACTTCTTGATCCACTTTCAATGGTCTCAATGTTGATGGTTCAAGGAGTGCAAACCCTAAATTGATTGGTTGAAGGAAACCCTAATTGATCCTTTCGGTTTCAAGATGGTTTGGACCAAACGGTCTTGAGACTGTTTGAGTTCAAATGGTCTTGAGACTGTTTGGGATCAAATGGTCTTGAGACCGTTTGGGATCAAACGGTCTTCAGACCGTTTGGAGGGCAAACGGTCTCAAAACTGATTAAAGCTTAAGGAGGTCAAAACCGTTTGAAGTTTCACAAGTATCAAAACCGTTTGGAAATCTAATAGTCTCAAAGCTATGAAAGATCAATTAACCTTATGATTGTCAATGATGTTTATCAAAGATAATTAAAATGATTGTACCTTTAAGGTACTAGGGTGATTAGTACCCTTTTAGGGGTTAATCTTTGATGCATAGGAGAGAGTGGTTCACCTTGTCTAAATCCATATTAAATAGCTTGTAAAAATGACATTTATCTGGTGCATCAATACATAGCTGCATTAGTACTTGCAAATTATATACCATCATCAATGGTATAACATTTGGATATTTCTTGAGTACTAAGGGACTTAGACAAGGTGAACCACTCTCTCCTTATCTCTTTATCATTTCTACATCCATACTATAACATATGTTCTTGCTTGGTATACAAAACAACCTAATTGAAGTTGTTGAATGGTAAGTCATCTACAAATATAATCGACAATGTCCATCTTGGACTGGAGTAGAAAAATACATTTTCTTTCAGCTATAAATCTACCTTATGCCAAACAAAGACTTCATAAAAATATAAGATAATTACGTTGTAGAATCTAATAAAAGAAATTTATATTGGAAATATGCTTATTTGGTGGAAGGAGGAATCGAAAACTTCCATTACAATGTGACTATCACTATCTTACACAAAAATAAAGCTTGATGACATGGAAAAACTACTTTTTTATGAACATGGGAAACTTTCTCAAGAGAAGTCTAAAGAGGTGGCAATAGACTCCAACAGTGCAAGAAATGTCATTAGCCATTCATGATAGTAAAAATATCATATCTTAGGTATGGGTAAATCCTAACACTTTCAATATAATATCTCTAGAAATTGAAATGCCCATTCAAGGAAAGATCAATATGTAGCTCTTAGGACACAAAAAGCTATTCCTTGGTCATAATCTTGTGAAGGAAGGTAGATAGAATCCATGTATTGCCTGTTTTGGGAAAATGTTGATGAACATATCCATCAAACATTTCTTGATTATTCTCTCTTTAAGGTTGTATAGTGAAAATGTTTCCATCCCAACTTTTGAAGCTTTTCAATAAGAGCATATGTAACAGCACACCCTTCAATAATTGTTGGTGTATCTTATTTAACATTTTCAATAATTGTTGATGAAATGCCCTAAAATAGCTACACACATTTCAATTATGACCGTATCTGAGCTTAATGGGTAAGTTAGGGTTTATGTGGATGACTACATGCTTAGTTATATTGGTCATTGATTAAACATGATTAATGATGATATCTCAATCATGATATGTTAAACCTAATTAGAACCCCAAGTATGTTATCTCTTTGTATAATTAGGGTTTGAGAAATATAAACCCTAATTGGCAAAAATTAGGGTTTTGATAGTACATGAATATGGAATTTGATCAGGATAGTAGTGTGGTAAATGATTTTTCATATTTTCTACAAATTTTGTATTTAATTGAATTTTAGATATGATATGAATAACTCAATCATTCATATTGGAGAAAAATTTCAGAATATTTGAGTGTTCTTTGAATGTGGTTCTCGGTCAAACTATACTTCGACCAAAATGCTGACAGAGTGCTTTTTAGCAGTGTTGTTTTATTTTGAATTATTTATTGGTAACTCCAAATGATCTAAAATTTTAACTGGAGATCTAAAACTCAATCAAACAACATGTAAAATTTTCATAATTTTTGGATGTGTTTAGACCTTATTAGTAGATGAATTACAGTAATATTTTTATGACAGAAAATTCAGTTGAAATAAGAGAAAGTATAGTGAGGGGTCAATGTGCAATTGACCTAAGCAGCTCAACTGCTCTATATAGTCAACCTAACACACAAGGATATCTCATAATTTGTGATTCAATCTAGAGAAACGAAATCCTAGAGAGAGAGGGAGAGTTAGGGTTTGAGAGGAGAAAGTGATGGAGATGTTGACCTAGGGTTTTGCGGTACGAGGAATGATGAAATCATGTAAGTTTAGCTTATAGTTTCATGGTGAATCTTCTATTAGATGTCAAAATTCCGTCCCTCCCCTGATTGGATTTGAAATCATATCAAATCAAGTCATTTTCTCACTCTTTCTCTCCTAATCTTCAATTCTAGGGTTTCTGAGTTGAAAGGAAGAAGAAAGTGGCGATTACTAAGGTTTTGATATGGATTCGAGATTTTCAGATATGGGATACGTTTTTAAGCTATTTTACATCTTAGGGTGAGTGGGTAAAAGAATATTTTAGTCAATTGTACTCAATTATATGGTTTTAATTTATATTCTCAATTTCTCCCTAGATGACAATAAATGAAAAGAATTGTTCTTGAATTCAGTTTATAGAATACTTCAATTCATGTTCTAACTATGATCCGAAAATGTTTATATGATGGCATGGATATAGATATACATGTATCTTGAATACTACAGAATTAAGAAGTTTATTGAGAATCTTTTGAAGATCTGAATTTTCAAGTTATTTGGGTGCTTGAACAACATTATAGCTGAAATTAGGATTTAGGCTTATATGATCTTACTTATGTTCCTAGTGCATATAATTCTACATGTGATCTCTTTGATTTTTTTTTTTTGGTTAAGCCAGGGGTCGCTTTTATTCATCCCACGCCCCTCTTGTGGGCACCATCATCCAGAAATTACAGCTCCTGCTTATAATAGTGCAGGTAAAGAGCAACAAAAACCAGAAACATCATAACAACCTAACCAACGGCACTTTGCAAAACAATGTAAGAGACTCTATGTTTCTCTAAAGCTGCCATACCTCTTACTCTATGTGGTATATTCAGTGTATCTGAAGCAATGAAAGGCTCATTCAACCTGCTGCCCCACTTCCCTAGTTCACGAGGTATCGAATTGATGACCTTGTGAACCAAGGACCCATATATCATAGCAGAATCAAGCTCCCCTCGCAGCTCCCTAACGAACGGTGACGTCTTCCATGGTTCCATCCTGTTGTTCCATAATATGTCATGCATGTACACCTCATCAATCTCAATGCATGAAATGCCCAATGCATGGTCTCTCGCTATCTTCATCCCGATAGCACACGCTTGCATATATGCAAGAATGTAATCCGTACTCCTGAGCCAAGATCTGAATACAAGGCAAATATTTTTTTTTCCAGAAACTCCTTCCATATCAACTCATCCCTATCAAGCCTATCTTGTAGCTCTTCTTCGAAAACTCCTATCATATCATGTCTCCCCTATCAATCCTATCAAGTCTGTCACAAGGACTAGTAAGGATCAACCAGCTTCCTTAGCAAGAAGCACCACAAAACTTCCAGAAAAGGTGAAGTTAGGTCATTAGAAAATGAAGGAGATGAGTAAGCACAAAAAACGTCCATCTGTATCCTTAGCGGCTATCACTTCTGCTGCGAAAATCCTCGTTGCCCTCCTAGAAATCATATTCAGAGAAATCATCTCCTTCAGAGTAACGATATTCTCTATCTCTATGCCTGTGAGATCTTCTCTTAATCTGAGGTGGGCCTCGGTCATGTAGTAAATGGCGAGCATGTCCTCTCATGGCACTTCTACTTCTTCTGTGTGATCGACTCTGTTGATGAATTTGGTCATCGATAAATATGAAATCTTCTATGTTTCTGTGGGGTAACACCTCTCTGTTCCCTTCACGATCTAGGACAGCTCGTTTCGGCGGTTCTTTCGTAACTGGTGACCGCGGTCTACTATGAGGGTGATCATCATTAGGAAAGAAATCTTCTAAACTTCGATGTGGAAGAACAGTTCTATATCCCTCTTTGTCAATAATGACTCTGTCATCGATATTTTTGCCCTCAATCCTCTCGTGAGACCTTCTAACTCTCTCATGGGAGGAGGACCACAAAGTTCTGTTGTTCAGTGTAGGGGGCTCGTCACGTTGATGTTGTGATAGAGGTTGTGTATCTGTTCCTCCATGTCCCATGTGTTCCTCGCTGGGGCTATGTAAAAGATCAGCAGGGATGTTGAGTTCACGCCCAAACTCAGAAAGCTGGAAAGAATGATCTCCGAGACCGGTTCTAGAAACCAGCTGTAGCTTGATATTCATTCTGTCAGACCCATGAGATAAAATGACAAATTGAGGAATGTCTTCCTTGAAAGCCTCCACAAGCAAAAGGATGCTCGACAGATCATCATCACTTATCTGCCATTTGGAGATGAACTTGAGATAGCCGAACGGTTGTGTAATCTTTCGAATGGTGGCTTCATCTCTAAAAACAATAGGTAGGTCGGTGAGCCAAAACCAGAACTGTTCTTTATGTGCCCCATCATCACCCACCGTCATCGCTTTCACAGTAAGCCGATGATGAAGGTACTCGATATGATCAGATCTTATAGCTATAATCGTGTCCTGCTTGTCCTCAAAGAAAACCACCGCTTTTCTATGAGCATGTCTGTAAATATCAATAGCTTGTGACCATTGTCTTCTAAGGAATTCACTGAGTGGCTTCCAAGGTATGTTGTCAGCCCAAGAAACCTCAACGGCGTAGGAGAGAGACTCAATCCTTTTGAGTCGTTTAGCATCCCGAGTGTCAAGAGATACGAAAACCCTCTTGGGAACGTGTTGTGGACTTCCTCGAGCAGGAACGCGGGCAGGCATATAAGGGAAGGTCTGTCGAGAGAAAACGTCTGGCGGCTTCGTGGGCCAAGGAGTCGGCAGAGGACGTGGCCAGTGAAAGCATCTAGTAGCAAGATGTCCAGGTTGTCGACATTTATAACATACTTTCTCAGCCACGCACCGGGCTTGCCAATGACCACGCCTCATGCACCTAAAGCAGGTGTCGTGAGGGATCCCGTAAAGAGGAGCATGTCTGGGAGGAGCAGTTACGTGTTGATCAGCGATATATAGAGGAGGTGGATTGATAGTCTCATCAGGTGAAGGTTGCGGTGCTTCCGGAGCCAGCGGCGAGCCTGCATCCTTAAGTCGTTGGTTCTGATGAGGAAACGGAGGCGGATGTGCACCCATATCGCTTATCACTTCCATGGCAGGTGGCTGATGGATCATCTGTTGAGTTGTGGGAATCAATGGCGTGTCTTGTGGTGGAGCAATCTCCGGTTGAGATGTGGGGATCGCTGGCAAAACGTCGACCAATGCCGGAGGAGGAAGAGGGTCCACTACCACGTCTAGAGAAGGGATCGGCATGATCACAGGCCTCTCTATCTCGATCATTGTCTCAGGCGAAGGTGCTTGCAGGAGGTGTTGTATATCTGGGAGCACGTCTTCAGCCGGCGTGGAGGATGAAACGAAACCATTCTGTCTCTCAGCGACGCTCTTCTGCGCTCGTCTGCCTCGCTGACTTTGGCGTGTTACCCTACGAAGCAGTGGAGAGGGCAACATCCGGACCGCCTAGGCAGGCGATCCTTTGACTCCTGCACGATCACAAAACTCCACCCGATGCCTCCAGGCCAGAGATAGGGAATTAGGGTGGACTCGGCGGACACCAAATCACCACAGGACTGACCCTGACGGCTTTGTAGGTGTGCAACCTAGCTGCAGGCGGCGGCGCTGCAGGTAGGCGGCCTAACAGCGGGCGGCGGTGCACAGGGAATCTTCAGGAGACGTTGAAGGAGGGGGAGCGCCCGGCTGCATCGTTCGACTGTTGGAGAACGGCGGACCCGAAACCCTGGAAGACGACAGAGATCTTCGTCGCTCATCCACCTTCACCTGATTACGCGAGCGAGTAGACCAGAAGAGGAAGGAGGGGGAGGGGCGGGGGGTGGACTCCGGAGGGCGGAGTGCCCTTCCGGAGAAAGGTGACGGCGGGCGCCGCCAGTGGAGATGGATCGCCCTAATGTCGTTGTAACCTAGCTCCTTGTTTTTCTGAGCTAGGTTAGTTTGGCTAGGTTCCTCGATGGAGCTAGAACTTACCATCTCTTTGATTTGATATATGGACAAATAGAGTTTCTTATTTTCACAATACATAACCCGTGAATAGCAAGTAATCAAGGAAGGAAACCCAATCTAGTATGCTTTTACAAGTATACATATCTAATTTAGTAGTAAATGGCTGATTGAAATGATTCATGTGTCATTGTGGGATTTTATCTGAATATTGTCTTATATGCATATATGATTTGTTTATGAGATTCGTATTTTCTAACTCAAATACTTGTCATGAAATGCATATGTTGTTATTCTATTGCAAGTGGAGAGATATGACATGCCCTAGATAGGTATGTTATCGATGCCATGCATAAATGTGAGAAAATGTTGAATGAGAATATTTATATTAGTAGACATGATATATGTTTGAATACATGAGAAGTGCTATATGTGCATGAGTAAGGAGAAACCCTAAGAAAGGGGTAAACAATATGTTAAGCATTCAGTTCAGTATCATCATTGATTTCAATTCAATAGTCTGAGTAGTCATTAATGTACAGAGTTAAAAGAGATCAGTCTAAGAGAAAGACATAATCAAAGTTACAACAATAATAGTAGCCCTAAACACTGTAGATTCCCTATGAGAGGTCTGCGTTGTAGGGATGAAATGACTTAACCCTGACAGTGTCCAGTATACGGGGGTTGGGTTGTACTAATAGGTGGTACGGGGGACGAAGCCCTAGTGGAAGTCTCCTTAAAAATACAGTATGTAGTGTCCAACATCAACCAGAGATTCTGATGGCACTAGAGTACAGAAAAGCCAATAGGTGGCTTGACTCTCCGCATGTGTGCTCAGGTTAGAGGAGGAGTCCAGTTTTATGGCCCATAGGTGTGCTGAGGCTAGAGAGCCATTTTCCTATTGCAGACCAGCAATGTAGTCAGGCTTAGCATCCCAGGTTTGTCAGCTAAGTCTTGTACGGTGAGATCATATTTTTTTATGATTCTTCATATGTAGAGTACACTACATATGATCATGTCATAAGCTAAAATATGATAATATAAGTTTAAAGAGTTTCATATAAGTAAGAAGAGTTAAGAAAAAATTGATTTCAGTTTCACAGCAGTTGTTCTTTAAATGTAATATTGAATATAGTGAGGATTATATTTCCATACTTGTTTATTTCTAATGATGTAGGCTTCAATGTTATTAGTAAGTTTTTGAATATCTTGTCTTTTAATTTGAAATTACTATCTTGTTTTATTTCAATTATCCAAGAATGATAAATGTCTGATTCAGTATTTTAGACTGCATTATTGTTTTACTCATTCACTGAGCGAGTAGGCTCACCCCTCTACTCAATTTTTTTAGGGAAACTATGGGGATTGAAGATATCTTTGCATCAGAGTAGATCTGCCACAAGAGTTAAGTATGAGTATAGTTAAGTTCAGTCGGTCCTTGTCACTCTAGGTCCTTGTAAAGAAATAAGAGAGAGTTGTAAATGATGATGTATAACATTATTCCTCTTTTAGCAATATATGTGAATCAGTAAGTCGTATGTGCTTAAAAGTATGAGAAACATAATGAATGTTCATACATGCATTTTTACTGTTGAAATCAGATTAGAGAAATCAATGTTTAGATTCCCTTGTAAAGTTAGTTTATGTGGTTCAATGTGAGAAAACAAAGAGTTTGAAAAAGAAGAAAAAGTTAAGGGTGATCTTTATATTACGTTAAATCCTCAATTTATGCCCTAATCTCATGATTAATGGTAATTGTGAGATTGGGGTGTAACAATCGTGGCCATTCATGTGTACTTCATGTTGATCCCTATGATTTTTTGGGCCTTGGGCCACATTTGTGGCATTCGCCATAGGAAATTCATGGCTTCTCAGCCACAGTCATGCTGATGGCCATGATCATATTGTCTTCAATGGCCATGGCCGTTTTAGGCTCCATGGTCATGGGCATTCATGTACAATTCTTGTGAATTCACTGGGACTTTTGGAACCATTTCACCACAACCATGGTGATGTAGCACGGCTGAGGTGAAGCTTCCTTCTGTTGATCCTGGCTCCAAACTTCTTCAAATGACTCCCTTTTGCTCCTGATCAATTCTTTTACATCCAAGGAATGCTCGGCAAAGATTGAGATCCAATCTCGGAGTACGACAACTCAAATATGCTCTCCATCTCTCTCCTTTGCATCCAATGCATGCACAAGTGCCCTAAAACATGCAAAAAATAGTCATAAGTGCATTTGATATGATAGTTCATATTGGGGGAATTTACTTGCCATATAAAATGTTTAGATGTGATTATAATGCAAAAAGACCCAAGATGAAGCCCTAAAATAGGGTTGCATCACCACCTCAAACTTAAAACATATGTGTCCTCAAGTATGCTCAAACTTGTTCTCTCTTTTAATTTAGTGAAGGAGTTCATGGGCAATGCAATCATTGTGATGCTTATAGGCTAAAATGAGTTTACATGACGAATTAGGCATGCAATTCACTACTCTCTACTCATTTTCAGATTTCAAGTGTGAATCAAGCAAGAGCACAAGAACGTAGAATATAGGATACCATTCACATATGTAAATGATGCAATTTTCATAAAGCTCTGTGTAGATCATATCATGCATGTCATACATTCAATAGGTTAGAATTAATATTTCACTTGCTAAAGATACCTCATACACTTCATTCCATAGCTCATAACCCACATGGCTTGTGTAGAGGATGAGGGCTAGAGTTGATTTACCCTAGCCCTACTAGGCATAAAAAGAGAGGAAATGGTTATGGAAGGAAGTGGAGTGTTATTACACTCATCTTTTCTTTATTTGGATGCTCTTAAACATGAGCACCCTTTATTTTCTTTTTTTCCTTTTTCTTTTCTTTTCTCTTGGTGTAGGTAGGGCATATGATGACAAGAGTGAACTGGGAAGGTAAACATATGGTCACCCTAAACTTTTGGGGGTGGCCAAGGTTGATATGTGTGCTTTGGAATCCATTTTGAGGCAGAGAGGTAAGAAGATGGTAGAAGAAATTTTGAGTCAAAGAAGGGTCACAAGCAGTGGAAATTCATGTATAATCTCACTCAAGCAAGCTAGTCCATGTAACAATCACCAATCAAACACGACATGCATAAAATGAGCAGTATGGTTGATTGCATCCTTTTCATATAGAACAAATAAATCCCAAACATTCAAGACTTGCAAGACACCCTTTTATTGAAAGCAGAAAATTATTTCAAGAGGCTTGGAACACATGCAAAGTTCCTACATAGGACTCATTCTAGCCAAAAACATCAAAAACATGTTGCATTATCCAAGATTTAATCATTTTTATCACAACAAATAGAGATTGAATTGATACATAATATTAGGTAAGAACGTTCAAGTTTGGGAAAAAAATTGGCCAAAATGGTGCCAATTTGCATTTTATCACATCCAAACCTACTTTAGGGGAAAAAATAACATAAAGCAAGCAACTTTTTAGGTAAAGACACGCAAAATTACTAAAAACTACATGAAAAAGAAATGCATGACATGGAGTGGAGAAAAGAGCTTTTTTTTTTGAAAAATTACACAAAAATGCATGAAAACAACTACATGTATGCATGTATGCAAAAATAAAGAAAATTAAACTAGATAAGGTGTGGTTTTGAATCATCAATCAATCAATGGCAAGGTGAAATAGACCTCAACAAAATGAGAGATAGAGGATGGTGCATGCCGCCCTACCACCCCAAAATTTTGAATCATGATATCCTCATAATGAAACTAGAGTTTAGGGGAAGTAGGGTATGTGTCATGGGTGGTGAGGCTCATCCATGTGCAGGTCTCCTTGTTGTGGTTGGTCTGGTTGCTGATGATGAGGGCTTTCTATTGGAGGTGGAGGACCTAAACGGGCTGGAGGGAACTAGTAGAAGAGACCCTAGTAGTCATCTTGTGGGGGTGGATATGTTTCTTGGTAGCCTGAGATACTACTCTAGAAATCTACACCCTATTTGGGGTTCTGTTGAGCTTGTGCATGGTGGTAATAATACATGTGGTTGACCTAGTAGTGCATTTGTTGTTGGTCTTTCCACATGTATTGTTGGATGAGTTGCATATCTTGTTGTGCCTTTTGAATACCTTTAAGTTGTGCCTATATGGATGACATGTCATAGGTTTTTGTTGAAGGTTGTTGCAGTAGAGATGTTGCATCATCCCTTCTTCTCACCCTACGGGCTTGCCTTTGTTGCTCTTCTTCTTCTTCCTACCCCTAGACATTTGACTCCCTTACTCCTTCATGTACAGTAGTGACTTTCTCTTTGTAACTCTCCCTGGGGTTTTTGTCTTCCACTCCATCAGTCGTACATCTAAAATGTCAGAGATACCTATAATAGATAGGAGTGGGACTGCATGATATGGTAGCTCGACATTTAGTACTCTTATTCTTGCACTCATATAATACATCATCCTTTTGTTCTTTATAGTGATCATGTGGGAGCGAATGATGAATTTTAGGTCAATGAACTGAGCTCCCTCCACCTCTGTGTGTCTTAAGATATCACACCCTAGGGCTAGTGCAATTGAGGTTATAATTCCTCCCATGACAAATGGAGTTTTTCTTTTATAAGGAATTCACCTCATATGATCTATCAAAAGCACCCCTAGGTTGAGAAATTTTCCTTCAAGGATCCCATGTAAAACAAAGAGGTTTTTTTGTGAAATGCTCCCTTGGTTATCATACCTTCTCACAATGGTATTCGCTATGACCTTTTGCACGTACTTGACAAGAGGATTGCTAATTCCACTAGTCTTTTATTTTTCAATTGTGTATTTTCTACTCCTGACTCAAACCATAAGTCAGCATAATCAATGTCACTTTCCTTTTCAATCCAGCTATCATTAAATTCTTGGCCTCCTCAACATCCATGGCAAAAATTCAATTCAATTGAGAGGCAGTGAGTGTGTGGATCTTATTCAGCATTCCGAGTTTGATTGCTTCTTCTCCTATGACTTTAACCTTTTCAAGAGTAGCAAAGAACTATTGTGTCAACTCTACGTAAATGGTTTGTACTGTGAATAGTAGGACTTTCCACAACCCAAAGTCCAACAGTTTGTCCGCCACTGCTTCTTCGACACCCAAGTCATCAATCACCTTTCTGCATCCATACCTGGTTGAGATGACCCTCATGGTCATGCACTCAGGGTAAAGAGGGGTTATTTTTATTTTTATTAGGCTACCCCTCCCATATGATACCCTCTCAGGCATCTTACCTAGCCCCTTCAGTCTGTCTACCTCCAGATAGGCTGCAGTGTCCTCTGGCTATGGAATGAGGTCCTCCTTGTCATTGTCATCATCCTCCTCATTAGCGTGGTATGTCTGTGACCCCCAGCTCATATCTAGGTTGAGTGTTACTTTGTGCTCAGGGTGTAGTTGTGATGTCTCCTCCTCTTCTTCAATAATCAATCACCTCCTCGCCTATGGCTACTACTGTGGTCTCTTCACAAGTGAAGATGTAGAGTGGTGAGTAGGTGTAGGTTATGGCGGGATCCTTAATGAAGATGGGGTTGATGCACCCTTTGCTTGTTGTGGATGCTTTTGGATCTCTGGCTCCATTTCATCAATCATGGCATTGATATTTCCCTCAAATGCCTCCTCATCCTCCTCCGCGTAGGTAGCTTCAGTGGTGTGGTGACTCTGCGATGAGTGGGTGTAAGAGCCACTCCTGGATGATGAGTGACATAGTGGGGTAGAGATTTAATTTGAAGGTGACAGGGTGTGTGATGGCATGGAGACATTGGAGGAGGCCTTTTTTGGGTGCACCTTTCCCCTGGTGATTACCTTGAGGATTTCTTGGGCTCCCTTCTTCACTGCCTTTCCTATTCCCTTCATGGTGTGGAGGTGGAGGTGGAGGTGGAGGTGGAGGTGGAGGTGGAGGAGACAACTTGATTTTCAGATTTTGTTGGTAGAAGGGTGAAATGGAGGTGTGAATGGTTAGGGAATGGGCTAGGGACTGTATTTGAAGGTGTAGGAGTGATTTGGGAGTTGTATTGGAGGTGGAGATGGGGCTGGATGAAGAGGATTTAGGTCAACAGCTGGGTGGCAAAGGTGGGTGGTGGAAATGGAGATCGGTGACTGCTTACTGGAGATTTGGGGGTGGAAAAGGAAGAGGGGGAGTAGGATGAGGTGTAGGAAGTGATTGGGAGGTGGATCGGTGAAGAATGAGGGTTGGAAGAGGTGTCTCGAGCAAGGGGTGTTTCCAGTATCACTTCCACGTCTATGTGTGTGCGTGAGGAATAGGATAGAATGAGGGAGGGTCATGGTGGAGTGGGAGTTAAGTGAGAAAAAATGGGTGGGGTCAGCCCCTGCCACGGTCATGGTAGGAAACCATGGGCGAGGTGGAGTGGGGGTGGCATAACCACGGCGGGTGCCATAGTTGTGTTGGTAGTTATGACAGCTCCTAAACAACCCTCACCATGATTGTGGCAGAAGCCACGATCGTGGTGACCTTCGTGTGCCTCGGTTGTGGTGGTGGCCATGATCATGGTCAATTCCTTCACAAATATCCACATATCCCTATAACATCTTTTGCCACACTGTGTTGTGTATCTTTTGCCATGTTGTGTCTCTTTTGCCACACTGTGGTAGATCCCATTGTCTTATAAGCCTTCATGTGCCTCGGTCATGGGGGTTTCCACGGTTGTGTTTGTTCCTTCATAAAACTCCACACTTCTATGTGATCTTTCCCTTAATTCCACCACGACCGTTTTGCAGCACCATGGTTGTGGTGGGTATTTCAAAAGTGCTTGTCACCAAAATTTCTCAAACCTTCAAACTTTCTAAATCATTGCATGGATGCCATATTTTCTTCACATAGTCATGCTTGCACTCATCTTTACTCTCTTCAACCTATCATCTGCCATATCTTCAAAAACTAAACAAAAATTATTAAACACAAGTGTGTGTGTGTGTTTCTTAGAACTGTGTAAAAAACAAAGCAAAAGTATCAAAGAGTGAAGGTTGGGTGCAAAAGTTCTCAAACCTAGGTGGGTTGCCTCTGACTAGCACTAAATTTTAGGCCTTTATCTGGGCTTATTGATTCTTGATTCTTTAATTCCCTTGGAATCTTTAAAGAATCTTTGAAGTATATATATCTCTTTCATGTGCATTCAAGCACATCTCTTCATCAATTGGGTCTTCCTCAACTAGCATTAAAATGTCAAAACTTTGGACCGACTTCAACAACAGCCTTCAACCTTTGTCCATTGACGATGAACTCTTTTGATCCTTCCTTCTCACAGATCACTATGGCTCCAAATGGATATACATGCTTGACTAGATAAGGTCCATCTCATCTAGATCTAAGTTTTTTGGGAAAGAACTTCATCCCAGAATTGTACAGCCATATGCATTGCCCGGGGTCAAAACTCTTCTTCTTGATCAGCTTGTCATGTACAAACTTGGTTCTCTCTTTGTAGCTTTTAGAAAACTCATAGGATGCATGCCTCATCTCTTCCAACTCATGTATTTGTAATTTTCTTCTCAATCCCGCAGCATCTGCATCCAAGTCCATAGATTTCAAAGCCCATAGAGCCTTGTGTTGCATTTCTACGAGTAAATGGCAGCTCTTACCATACATGAGTTTGAATGGTGTGGTGCCAATCGGGGCCTAGAATGTGGTTCTATAGGCCCATAAAGCTTCATTTAGACGTAGGGACCAATCTTAGCGGTACGGTCTCACCGTCTTCTCAAGAATGAGCTGTATCTCCTGATTGGCTAACTCAACTTGACCACTAGTTTGAGAATGGTAAGGAGTAGCCACATTATGGATCACACCAAGTCATTTCAGCAATCCTTCAAAGGTTCTATGTATGAAATATGTCACTAATCATCGCCCTTAGCAAATCAAATTGGCTGAAGATATTAGACTTGACAAAGTCGCACACTACCTTATCATCATTGATCCTCATAGCAATTGCTTCAATATACTTGGAGACATAATCAACGGCCACCAAGATGTACACACATCCAAAAGAGGGGGGAAACGGACCCATAAATTCAATACCCCACACATCAAACACCTTTACCACAACAATGGGTGATAAAGGCATCATGTCCCTTTTTTAGATAGTGTCCACCTTTTGGAACCTCAAGAAACACTTGCAATACTCATTGGAGTCTTTGAACAAAGTTGGCCATTAGAATCCACTTTGAAGAACCTTAGCGGCTGTACACTTTCCACCAAAATGTCCTCCACAAATGTCAGAGTGGCACATGGAGAGAATCTCTTGTTGCTCACTTTTGGGGACACATCTCCTTATAAGTTGATCTAAGCACTACTTGAAAAGATGTGGGTCATCCCACACATAGTTCTTCACCATGGTAAATAATCTCTTGCTCTCTTCCCTTGTGCAAGTACTGGTATCCTCCCACTATCCAAGAAGTTGGCTATGTGCTTGTACCATGGTCTTTGGGTGGAGGAAAGTAAGAAGAGTTGCTCATGTGTCATTGTCTCCTCGATCCAGTTCACATCTTCATATGGTGTTTCAATACGGGAAAAGGTTATCAGTTGTAAAATTTTCAATCCCCTTCTTGTCAATGATTTCCAAATCAAACTCTGAAATCAATAGGATCCAATGTATCAACCTTGGTTTAGAGTCTTTCTCTGTCATTAGATACTTCAAGGTTGCACGATCCATATAAAGTTACCTTGTTTTGCAAAAGGTAAGAGCAAAATTTGTCAAGTGTGAAGATTACTACAATAAGCTTCTTCTAGGTCGTCGTGTAATTCCTTTAGACCTCATCAAGGGTTTTACTTACATAGTAGATGACATGTAGAATCCAGCCAATCCTTTGGCCCAGCACAGCCCCCACTACCATATCGGATGCATCATTGATGATCTCAAACGGCAAAGAAAAATCTGGGGACCGCATAGTAGGAGCAGAAACTAACTTATGCTTCAAGAGGTCGATGACTTCAACGCACTTCTCATCAAAGTTGAAGTCCACATCCTTTTCGAGAAAATGGCATAATGGTCTAGAAATTTTTTTGAAGTCCTTGATGAACTGGCGGTAGAAACCAACATGTCCCAAGAAAGAGTGGACATGTCTTGCAGTAGAAGGAATAGTAAGAGTGGAAAGTAGGCCCACTTTGACCCTATCAGCCTCGATCCCGGCTTTTAAAACTCTATGTCCCAACACTATGCCTTCTAGGACCATGAAATGACTCTTCTTCCAAGATAGAACAAAATAAAATTTTATGCATCTTTCCAGAATGGTGGTGATATGGAGCAAACCATCATCAAAAGTTTTGCCAAAAACTAAGAAATCATCTATAAAGACCTCAAGAGATGAATCAATCATGTCTGCAAAGATAGATGTAACACATCTTTGAAATGTATATGGGGCATTACACAATCCAAATGGCATCCTTCTCTAAGCAAAAGTACCACTTAGACAAGTGAATGTGGTCTTTTCCTAATCAGTTGGGTGCACTTCCACCTGAAAGTACCCTAAATAACCATCAAAGAAAATAATAGAAGTTATGTCCTTCCAGTCTATCCAAGATCTTATCAATGACTGAGAGAGGGAAATGGTATTTCTTGGTCTTTTCATTCAGCTTTCTGTAGTCCAGACACATTCTCTACTTGGATTGTTCTCTCACGGGAACCAATTCTCCATCTTCATTTTTAGCTACAGTGATCCCACCTTTCTTGGGCACAACCTGGATGGGACTCACCCACAGACTATTAGAAATGGGATAGATAATCCCCACATCTAGCAACTTTACCACTTCTTGTGTCATGACATCTTTGAGCTTTGGATTCAATCTTCTTTGCATTTTTCAGGTCGGCATGGCATCATCTTCAATGTAGATTCAATGAACATAGATGGAGGGTTCAACACCCCTCAAATCATCAATGGACCATCCCATGGCATGAATGTTTCTCTTCAAAACTGCAATAAGAGCATCTTCCTACTCAGGAGATAGGACAAGGATGTCATTGGAACCTAGAAAAGCATACTTCAAGCCTTCAGGAAGGGACTTGAGCTCAAGGACTGGAGGTCCTTTAAGGGAATTCTTTAGAGGTTTTTTAGAAATAGACAGGAGATCCTCACTTGCAGCCACTAAGGCTAGCTCATCTTCCTCATTGTCATCATCATCAGGAAACTCCACAATGGGATCTAGATCCCTACCTTGGGTGGCAGTCTAAATGCATGTAGGAAAGCATTATTCCACAATCTCCTCTAGGTAGTCAATCAGATAACAATCCTCTTTAGTAGCACTTGTTACCTCAACTTTAGTAGAAAACTTGAAAATGTTCAACTGAATCTTCATGTGCATGAAGGTCACGTACATGGTATCGGTCCTCACATGAATCACTACATAAGTTGTAGCCAGGGTGGGTCTCCCCATGATAATGGGCACCTTTCTTGAGTCTTTTTTCATATCCAACATAATAAAGTCAGCAGGAAAGAAGGCAGAGGTCTCATCACCAAGCTTCACCAACACATCATCAACTCGCCCTCGAGGTGTCTTTATAGAACGGTTGGCCAATTGCAAGGTGTGATGATCATGTTGCAAACTTCCCAAGTTCAATTTGGCATATATGTTATAGGGCATCAGATTAATGCTAGACCTCAAGTCAAGAAGTGCTTGGTCTATATAGTGAGTTCCAATATAGCAAGAGATGATGGGTGTGTCATGATCTTTTCTATTTTTTGGCATGGAGTGTTGCAAAATAGATCTCACTTTCTCAGTGAGCTTGACTCTCCTCGGTGTTCTTCCTATTGTCCTCCTCTTAAATGTGCATAAATCTTTCAAAAAATTTGCATAAGATGGAATTTGCTTGATGGAATCAAGCAATAGAATGTTAATCCTCACTTGTTTGAAAGTCTCCATGATGTCCTCAATGTGTTTCTTCTTCTTTTTCTTAGTGGTTGGTTCCTTAAGCGCATCAGGGAAGGGAGGGAGTTGTGTTCCTGAGTGGTTCACATCAACTGAAGCATCATGTGGTATTATGGGAATCACAATATCATTGCTCAGGCTCACTGTATCAGCTTGGCTACATGTAATAGTACATCACCCTGAATCTCAATATCATTGCCTTGAATCATGGTATCAACTCTAGCTTCACCGGTTGTACTATCAATTATTGTGTCTCTCGGCTGCTCCAAAGTCCTCCCACTTCTCAACACTATCACAACCTTCACTTGTTCATGGGTGGTAGAGGAGGAAGCTTGTGGTGGTTTTTGTGGTTTTTGAGGTGGTGGCCTTTGGTGCTCAGCTCAGATTCTGGAGAATGAATTTTGGTTGAGATGGCAGTTGTTGTGGTTATTGTGGATGGGGGTGATATTATGGAGGGGGTTGTTGGTATGAGTGTGGTGGAGGTGTAATATATTGGTAGTTTAATGGTGGTTGTGGAGATGGAGGAGCATAGGGGTTAGGAGGTCCTTGGTATTTTTGAAGAATGGGTACTTGGCCATGTAGTGGTACATAAGCACCTTGAGTAGTGCTGACATAGCCACCATCATTGTTTAGGTTGCCATGGGTTGGGAAGGGAGTCTTCCCTCCTCATGGTGGGTGAGTGAAGGAGAGATCTTATTGATCCTTTTCTCCAATCTGCTAATGTTTTTCCCTTGAGTGAACACATCTTTTTTCACATCATCAAGGCTCCTTAGCCTTCAAAGAACTTCCCCTTCAAACTTACTTTGACCCTTGGTGCTGCCTTTTATTTCCCTTGTCCTTCATCACCATGTTGCCTCCAAGAGAATTTGGGTGATTCCTCCACTCTGGATTGTAGGAGTTTGACATGGAGCCCTAGTTGTTCATGTTCCCAAAAGATTGCAAGGCTTGCACTTCTTCACATATTGCCTCCACGACATTGGCAGAGTGACTAGAAGATCCTCCAGCTTGATTCTTCATCAAGTTCATCATATCAGCCAAGATTTTCATCATTTGAGGGTTGGTGTCATCTTTGACTGGAGTTGTAGGAGGAGAGGAACCTAGATCCTATCAAGGTGATCTCCCTTGCTTGAAGCTCAGTGGTGCGAGTTTTCAGCAAGGTGCTCAAAGAGTGGCCAAGACTCTTCCAGAGGTCTAGCCATGAATGTATCACTGCAAGAGGAAACAATAGCAGTCTGTCTCAACTCAATAAGTCCAGTGTAAAACAAATGTACTAGTTATCATAGAGGGACTTCATGGTGGGGGTAGTCTCGTGGAAGCTTTTGAAATCTTTCACAAGCTTCATGAAAAGGCTCATTTTCCTTTTGTATGAAGGACGTGATGCATCTCCTCATTTGAGTTAGATTGGAGATTGGATAGGACTTTTTTAGGTTCTCATTCTTCACTACCATCCAAGTCACTAGCTCGGGATTGGACATGTACCACTTATGGAGAAAGGGAAAAGGGTTCTCCTTATGGATTTGTTGGTGACGGCAAGTGTGCGGAATGTAGGAGTAGGTCTCCATGAAAGCATCAATGTGGTGGTACAGGTTCTCATTCTCCATCTAATAGAAAGTGGATAGGAGTCCAAGAAGGGTTGGTAGGATGGAGAATTGTTGACCCAACATTTGGTCAACAAGGGTGGAGATTGGGGAGGTGTAGTTTCCTGGGGTGAAGTACTCATGGAGGGGGTAGTTGGGTTGTGGCTTAGCATCCCCATGAGGTTCTTCCTCTCTATCTCCCATTTCAGCTACGTGATGTTATTTGTGGTGGTGTTGGAGTCTTCTTCTACCTATCTCGGGGTCAAAAGGAACTATAGTAGAAGAAGTTGAACGTCTGCCAAGCTTGTACAGCTATCACTTGCACAATACACAAACAAACAACAAGAACTAAGTTAGAAGACAAGTATGCAAAAGTAAGCAATGAATAAAGAATAGAAATGGTGAAGGCAGTAGGAAAGGCGAAGCTACTCTACTAGCTAGGTCGAGCACCTCTATCCCCAGCAATAGTGCCGGAAAGCTTGGTGCGATTCTCCTAAGGTCACACAGTAATCAACTAAATGGTGACTAGATGCAACCAAAGGAAACACACGTGGATCTTTCAAATTTATATGATGGCTCATACTAACACAATCACTTACACCACAGTTTAACACCTACAAGTGCACAGGATCGTATTGTACTATAGGCAAAAGGCAAGTGAGGGGTTGATCTATAGGGAGAGGGGGGTACTAGATCTAGGTTAGCGCAACTATGTTCCTAAAGTGGAGTGTAGGCTTTTCAGGGTTTGTTGGTGATTTTGATTGATTACCCTAATGTTGCAAGCAATTGAAAGCACGAAAGGAAACTAAGTTGCGCAAACCCTAAGTTAACCTAAACAAGTTAAGTCTAATCAACAAAGCAAGATTATTAACTAAGCAAGAGCAAGGAACTACAACTAAGTTACTCTAAGGAAGCAAATTAAGGACCAGTGCAATTCAAGACCTGGACTACCACTATCTATATTATGGAAACATGAGATTAACTAACTACCCTAGCAAAGAGTAACTTATGAGAGTTAAGAAACTAGAGAGAAATTAACACAAGCAACTACACTAGCATAAGCAAGCTAAGCAATCAAGGTGGGTTTTAGCAATTAATGGGGAGAGTGGGCCATTTGGGGGAATGTCACTAGAATCCAAGTTGGGGGTTTATGTAACAAGAAAATCCTACATTTTTATTATCGGTTTCCAAACCAAACAATATAGTTGAATGAAATGAAATGACCCTAGCCTATTGGTTGTCCATGGATAGAATAGAGTATGGGAAGGAGATTACACCTTTCATCCCATATCTAGCCTTACGAGGCTCAATTGGATCAAGGAATAGGTGAGATTTCTATTGGATCCAACTAATCTAGGTTTCTAGAGTAAGGAGTATCAAGGCAATTGAGATCCAAGGGTGGAAAGGGGGGATAGAGATGGGGGTATTTCACCCCATGCTACTCACCATCTAGCCTTTAGAAAACTCCAGGCAATTGCATTAATCCCTCTTACTATAGCTACTTAGATCTTACATTTAGTTGTAGGAGAAGGGAATTGTGTGTAGGAATAGAGGGGGCTAGCTAGGGATCCATAATTAGACCTAGGAGAAAACCCTGAAATAGCTACACACATTTCAACTTCCCCTAGATTCTAAGTGTATTCAAGCATCACACAATAAGCAATCCATATTTAAAAGCATAAATAACAAGTAGGGAAATGGGAAATAAGATAGAAGCATGAAGCAATCATCCTTAAATGAAAATATGTTCAATATAAGTTACATTTCCCCAACATGATATCAAAGTAACATTTTATCCCCTAACAGCCCTCGAAGGGGGCTTAGATACACATAATCATACAAAAGAGCAAAAAGAAAAGAATAAAGAGGTAGAAGGCCATGGTATCTCATGGAAGATCCTCCATCTTCACCTCCTTGTAGTAGAAGATGAATCACCTCCCTTCAAGGTCAGAAATGGCATAAGAATATAGGGGATTATGGTGGAAACCCTAGAAAACTAAGGTTTTGGGTGGAAATGAGGTGGAAATGGAAGGTGGGAGATAGGTGAAGCTCTTGAATGCAAGTAAGGTGGCAATGAATGCTAAGAGGTAGGTAAGCTCGTGCCCCAACCGCCACCTATGTATATATAGGTGGTGGGAAAGTACTAGGTTAAGTAGGGGTAGATATGCAAATGTAGTGGAAAAGTTGGGTAGGGTTAGGTGGTCACCACAGTCATGGTGATGCACCACGGTCGTGGTGGGGTTGAGTGACATGACTGTGGGGGTTGGAATGGTGGAGGTGGAGATAAGATTTGAGATGGAGGGAAATGTATTGAGTGGCCATGGCCTTGGTAGGCGCCACGGTCGTGTTGGAGGAAGGTGCCATGATCGTTTTGCTTCTTGTACCCATTCTGTCTTCAGCTTGCCACAGTCGTGGAGGATGCCATGGGCAAGGTGGACTTCATGGGCCATGGTCATGTTGATGGCCATGATCATGGTCGTTCATATGTATTTCGTGTTGAATCCCTATGACTTTTTGGGCCTTGGGCCACGATCATGGCATCTATCATGGGTGAGTCATGGCTCCTTGGTTGCATCTATGATGGCCACGATTGTGTTGTCTTCAGTGGCCATGGACATTTTGGGCACCATGGCTGTGGGCATTCACGTACAATTCTTGTGAATTCACTCTGACTTTTAGAACCATTTCACCATGACTGTGGCGATGTAGCACGGCCGAGGTGAAGCTTCCTTCTGCTGATCTTGGCTCCAAACTTCTTCAAAAAACTCCCTTTTGCTCTGGATCGATTCTTCTACATCCAAGGAATGCCTAGGGAAGATTTAGACCCAACCTCAGAGTACGACAACTCAAAGATGCTCTCCATCTCTCTCCTTTGTATTCAATGCATGCACAAGTGCCCTAAAAAATGCAAAAAGCGGCCATAAGTGCATTTGATATGATTGTTCATATTGGGGGAATCTACTTGCAATCTAATATGTTTAGATGTGATTATAATGCAAAAAGACACAAGATGAAGCCCTAAAATAGGGTTGCATCACCTAAATATTCTTAAACAGTAATATAATTTGGAGTAATGACTAATGTAGAATATAATATGAATAATATATAGTGGAATAACAACTGGACATTTAAGGTCAGTAAAGGTGATTAATGTACTTCATGCAAGTAAGTAGTTGAACTAATGGAAATAATGGGACAACTAAGTAAATAAATTATATTTTATGTAGTATAATGCACAAAAACCCTTTTAATAATGATATGAGGATAATAGGACTCCAAATAACAAATTTGATGGTTGCTATATTATAATATATGGAGATAATGAGGTTGAACCCTAATCATATTAGAACTCATACAAGATAATATGAAAAATTAAATCTAACCCCAAAATTGGATTCATTGGGTCCTATATGTCTAAGTGTAAAGTTTCATATTAATTATACACTTATAACTATCCTAATTGGCCAATTCAAGATCATAAATGATAATTTAAATTCTATTTATAATGGATCTGGTTTTTAAATTGGATTTTTTGTTGATTTATCATTTCCGCCTATTTTTGTGGCGTCACACATTTTGGATTAAGCAGACTTCTTATGAGATGTCAGATTTTCATCCCATGCATCTCGCCTTTTCTTCTTCCTTGAGTTTGTGTCTATCTTGGACTCTACAGTCTGTTTGATTTTCCCCCTCTTCACTCTCTTTCATATCTCCTCCTTATTATCCCTTGATTTCCACTTCACCCTCCTCACAAGATTTTGAAGTCATTGATCTCTAGCTTGATTAAGTATCATCTCTCCAACATCCCAGTTGATAAAGGGGCTCATCATGTCACCTATTTCCCATATCCATTGGGATTCTCTGTGATGTTGAGCTCCCTTCCTATAAAGATAGACCCAAAACTTTTGTAGGATCCCTTGAACACGTTAGATATTGTTTGGTTGCCTTTTCTTGCTCACAATAGTGGTTTTTGAACTCCAAGTACTTTTTACATCTTGTCGAACTTTGACGATGAGGTTGGGACCTCCAAGGGTGTCTCCAGTTTCCTAATTCTCTCACCCTGACTAGAAGAATCATTGTAGGAATTCAACTTGGAAAATCCCAAGAAAATAGACATGTGATGGGTTTATATAGGGTTTGGATTTGTAGGTATGTGAGTCTACTCATACCATTTATAGCCCTAGCCAGGCCTGATGAAGATGATGGTGGTCTTCATTGTGTTGTCTATTGCTTCTGATATGCGATTATTAGATCTTTGATGTTCTGAATCTCTGTATTTCCCTCACTCTTCTTATCGCCTAAAATAAGAGGATGATTTCCCATATTTTTATTTCTTTTCCCTTGCATCCATTTATTTCATGTCACGCTTACATGGGCTCTTATGTCTTTTTAATTTTTATATAATCCTTGATTCCACATTGTTTTGATTATTGGTAAGTGATGTTTGGTGCCATGCCATGCACCAATCTTGTGATGCATGATGCAAGGATATTTGGGTTCTTTTGTTTTATTTTATATAATACTATAATCTTAGATGATTCATAACTAATTACTTTCTTATCAAAAAATTAACATGTTGAAATGAGAAAACTAATTCCTAGCTATTGGTTCAGGTTTTGTACCTAATTTCACTAATATAAGAAGTCCATAATTTAGGGTTTAGATTTACATATAATGTAATATTAGGTGAAGAAATACCTTGATTGGATCTAGGATTGGACTTTGACCTTGGATACATGTTTTTGAGGTATGTTTCTTCTCTTTGGGAATCATATTGCACAATAATTCTATAATCTCTCTCTTTGACTTGATTTGGCATATTATGATGAATGTCACATGTTTATATCCATGTGACTTGATTATGTCCAACTTCTTGAAATTAGTATTATAAACGATTATAATTGCAAACGGAAACCTACTCTTGTATCTTATTGTTGTTTCATTCATTTTGTACCATAATCAATCGATTGATCCATTTGTGAAATGGAAACACTATAGTGATATGTTTCCCATGATTGTATCACTGATCATTATTGTACATCTCTATTTTGTAACCTTTGTTTTGGTTCTTATTGATATTCTGACTAAGATAATACTTGCCTCTCTGTTAGAATTCATGGTTTATTTTGGTAAGTAGTATTTGTGAATATTTGCACATAGGTGGTGAATCCCTATTTTTTGTATTTTATATATAAGGGAATTAGATAGCATTTCATATTCCCAAGTAACAGTGCAGTGAGATATGGTGGTGATGTCATATACCTTGTGATTTATTTATACTTGTTGTTGTCATGATAATTTGCATGCATAATTCTTATAATTTATTGTTGTTCTCTGATTTGAGATTTAAAGGCAAAATTTGATAATTGTATCCTTTTTCTTTATATAATATTTGTGTCTTACTATATGAAGATCCCTTTTGATATCCATTTGGATGCTTTTCCTCCCTCTTCATTAAAAACCATGCTTACTTTAGTTTTGATGTACTTTGTTCATACATGTTATCCAGTCCCTATTTTAAGCACATACCAGCTTCTGATGATAAATGTCCACCTTGTCTTCTCTTGTAGGGTTGTTCCCAACCCCATAGGTTGGAAAGATCTTTCTATTGGTGGACATGATCTACATCTTGCACGGGAGTAATTTTCTTGGAGATAGATTGGAAGTATCCATATTACCCTCGGCAACCTCTAATCTATAATTTAGTTTCCTTTAGTTTTATTCACCCTATGTGGTGATCCAACTATGATATATGAGAGAGTTGTAATAGTTATATTTTTATTTTTGATGCTTCACTTTTGGAATTTGGTACATTGCATACGTGAATTTTAGTTTTCCATCCTTAGCAAACAATGCATTGTGATTTTTGTCATTATATGTATTCTAATTATCTCTAGAGTAAGTGAGTGGCTCCCCTATCATGTCCTACTCCTTATAGGTCCACATAGCTTACTTGTTGAACGTGCATGGTTTGAATGATAAGTGCCACCATATTTTTTAGTTTTAACATTCACTTACCTAATTATATTATTTCTTTCTTTCCTATTGGCAATCAAACATTCAATATTATTTAATCATCGTTTCCCACAAATCCAATTCATTCCATTATTTGATACTTCACATCCATTTGCCTTCTAGTGAACCAAATGTGATTTGTTCTTCTAATATTAGGGATTCATGAATGTAAACCCATAGGAAGTGTTACCTAATACGTCATATAGTCATACAACAAAGGCCTCGTACAACCTCACCTCCACTTCTGTGCTATTTAGCTTTAAGTTAGCAACTCTTTTGGAAATAATTCCTACATAGAGTTGAAAATTCATCCAATTCATACTACCTTGCTTCCTAAGTAGGGTAGATCCCACCTTGTCAAGATAATGACAATGATGGAATTCATTGAATTGGGGTAAGGGATGTAAGCTTTGACTTGTAAATTCTTATAAATGGGGTCTTGTATATATATATATATATATATATATATATATATATATATAATATTTATATTTATATTTATATATCCTCCCCTTTTGTGTTAATTTAAGACATGATACCTAATATTGTGACAAAGTGATATCTTTAGCCAATTATACTTAGTAGAACTTGTATATTATCAAACTTCACTTTCATCTATGAGGTGATCCTTAAAGTTACATGATAGTGGGTTTTAGAATGGTGATTCAAGATCTTATTTGTTCACATTTACACCCAATATGGCCCATATTCTCCTTTTGTACCACTTATCCATAATTTGACCTTGTTTCAAAATTGATGATCAAGCCAGAGTCAGATTCATTCACCAAACTCTTTTTTATCTACATTTACCCTTGACCATGTGAATAAAAAAGCCTAATTGTATCATTTATATCTCATATTGTGAAACTATTGAAAGCTTATATGTTTAGCTTCCTTGTTATATATTCATCGCAACCTTATGTAGACATCAACTTTGGCATACTAATGCATGTCATCCACAAGATCAATTAGTTCAGCGAGCTTGTCTTCATATCCAGCTGGTAGAGATCCGCAGACTATGTGTCGGGCATTCTAGTTTTGGTGGAAGCTTTCAGTGAGGACGTTCCACAGTTTTTGGCCATTTCTTATGGCAACTGCAGATCTTCAATGCACCTGTATATGATTGTAAGAGGCCCATTGGGATCCACACAGTTTCTTATGACGAAGGTTGGAAAGGAGCTTCAGATCCCTGCCTCAGCATTTGTGGTCAACTTTGGAGGCTGTAATCAAAACTCAGTTGATTCTGATATCCCCCTGACTATTCAGGCCTCAGAGAATAATACGAGGGGATCTTCCCCCTCCAAGAGACTTTCTGATAGGGGATTCTTCTCCTATGAGAAGACATCATAGCATTCCTCACTTGCCCAGGAGAACAATAATAGATGAAGAAGGCAACAGGAGGCCACTACACCTTAGAAGCCTAGAATATTTCTTGACCTTTGATGAGCAAATCGACAATGATCGCATGTGTATAGGTCGCAATCGATTTAGATCTAGGTCTCATCGACGCAGCTCCGGACCTAGTTGAAGATACACAGTCGGCGGATGGTCATCCTTGTCGAGACACGACTACACCTGAGGCTTCTCAGATGGAGATCAATCCTCTTTCAGAGATGATGGTGAGACAAATGGGAGGAGATATAGCCACTAGACGGCATTGAGTTGATGGTTTTGCTGCTAACCCTTTCTTCATGTATTTTTCTTTGATTTTTTGGAACATTAGGGGAGCCACGAATAATGTGACTAGGAAGGTTCTTGGTCACCTTTGCATACGCCACAAACCTTTTTTGGTTTGTCTGTTCGAGCCCTTTCTTCATGCGGTATAGGATGAGGAACTTTTAGATATTGTCTGATTAGATTGGGTGATAGACAACCAATCTGAGGGAGGTAAGATTTGGTGCTTTGTGGATCAATCGTTCAAACCAGAGATCTTCATATTGCATGATCAACATGTGATGATCAGAATTTCAGATCCAGCAGGGACTTTCTTGTATATTACGGATGTATACGCCAGTTGTCAATCCCTTGATAGACGCCCTCTTTGGGAAGACATCCTTCATATCTCTCCGGCCATTGGGGATGCATGTTGGCTCATATATGGTAGCTTCAATGTGATCTGAAATATACAAGAAAAGAGAAGAGGGATGGATGCCTCCTTCCAAGACATGATGGACTTCAACTCACTCATCACTGATGTTAACTTGAATGAAGCCCCGTCCGAAGGTAGCAGGTTCATGTGGGTTAACAAGAAACATCTTACGCCAACTATCTGGGATAGTCTAGACCGAGTTCTTTTGAACGACTCTTGGCTATCCAGAAGGCCGAACACAAACTCTATACACCTTACCAGTTATAGAGTCTCGAACCATTGTCCAGTTCTGACTCATCCGAGCAATTGTAACAATCAAACCAGGAAATCACATTTTCAATTTTTGTCCGCTTGGCTGCAGCACAGTGAAGTTTTGGACATCATCAACAATGCTTGGGATGAGAAAGTAGTGGGTCATCCATCATATATCTTCTATCACAAATTGAAAAAAGCCAGATCAGTTCTGCGAGTTTGGAATAGAGAAAGTTTCAGGGACATCCATCAGTGCGAGCTAAACCTTAAGGATGTTGTATTCATGACCCAGATGGCCTTTGATGACAACCCCACTCTTGTGAATGAAACCAACCTGTGTCTGGCTGAAATGGAGTTACAGCAAGTCCTAGATTTGGAGGAAGCCCTTTGGAAGGACAAAGCTAGAATTGATTGGCTCTCAGAAGGTGAACGTAATACGTCCTTATACCACACAATTGTTAAATCAAGGAGAAAGAGGAAACATATTACAAAAATCAGACTCTCGGATGGAACTTTTTCCACGGAGGCCCCTGATATGACAGATAGGGCAGTTGCACACTTGCATACATTCTACACTGAGGATGTGGAGATCAGTGCGGAAGACCTGCATAGCTTCCTTCAACATATTCCCGAGATTGTATCGTTGGAGGAGAACTTCGCCATCCTTGCCACTCTGGACAAGGCAGAAGTTGTAGCCACGATGAAAGATATGGACAAGCACTCTGCTCCCGGGCCCGACGCTACACCCTCTCTTTCTTCATTGCTGCTTGGAATATCATTAAGGCCAATTTCCTTAAACTAGTTGAGGTGTTCTTTAATCGCCAATGTTGCCACTATAGCTTGTTCTGCGGCAGGATTTTGTTGATCCCCAAGAGGGAATCACCTGAGTGTCTCACCTCAGATTTTAGACCTATCTGGATTGAAAGCTTGACCCTCAGGATTCTCAGTCGCATTGTGAGCAACAGGTTATCTATGATCATGCCTTATATGATTTCCAAAGTTTAGGGTGCCTTCATGAAGGGCAAGGATATCACAAACCATGTGTGTATGGTTAAAGAGTTGATGCACGATATCAATCAGGGGGGCGACACACCATATGCTATGATCAAGTTTGATATGTCCAAGGCCTACAATCGAGTTCAGTGGGACGTACTGAGAAAGGTTCTCGCTTATTTTGGGTTCATGGAACATACGATTGACCTCTGCCTCAGCCTCTTCATCCATACTTGGACTTCGGTCACTCTTGGAAATGATACAGCAAGTTTTTTTCAAATGAAGAGAGGGCTTAAGCAAGGCAACGTGATCTCCCCCTTCCTGTTTATTCTGTTTGAAGAGTTGATTTGTAGAAAGCTTCATGTTTTGGCTGAGAACTCGAGCATCTCTAGGTTTTGCACTAGAGGAAGAGCTTTGGTGCCCTCAACTCTCCTTTATGCTGATGATATCATTCTTTTCCTCAACACTGATCAGAACTCACTAAAGATTATTCAACAAACCTTTGTCTCTTACGAGAAGGCCACAGGTCAACGCATCAACAGAGCCAAGTCTATGTGTGTAACTGGGTGTAAGGATCTAGATGAAGAAAACGATATTGCCTCAAGGTTAGGCATTGTATCCGCCTCAGGTTCGGTCACCTATTTGGGCATGCCAATCACTTCTGGATATAGCAAGCTAGCTGATTTCGAGTTTCTTATTCACAAGTTGAATGTCAAGATGGCAGCCTGGAAATCCAAACTCCTCTCTTTTGCAGGGCATCTCCTTCGGATTGTGCATGTCCTATCTTCTATTACAGTTTATACAACATCCGCACTAGGTATCCCAGCAGGTATTGCCCAAAGAATTGATAAAATGATGTCTCATTTCTTATGGGCAGATAGATCTAACCACTCAAGGAGAGTATGGATAGGGTGGCATAGGATTGTTACTCCCATGGACCTGGGTGGCCTCAGCCTTACACATATTCAGATGATCAATGACGCATTCGTTGCCAAGGCCTGTTGGGAAATCATCACTGGGGATTCTATTTGGGCGTCTTTCTATAGAGAGAACTATGCCAGTAGTACATTGAGCATATCAGGTCTTTATCCCAATAGCCTCAAGTTGAGCGATGCAGCCTCACCTTTCTAGAAAAAAGTTTGGAATATGTTCCCTACTGTGTTCCCTCACTACAGATGGTTAATAGGCAGAGGCAATATATCGTTCTGGGACTCTTTATGGTGTGAAGCGAGGCTAGTGGATTTCTCTATCCTAGCCAGTGACCGGAATCAGCCATTCTTGGTTAGTGATTTTTGGATTGAGGGACAAGGTTGGGATTGGAACTCTCTTAGTCAGATCTTGAATGAGCAAGGTATGACCATGATCAAAGCGGATGGACAGATGATTTTAGACTCGCAGTATGAAATCATTTGGTCTCCTAATTCATGTGGCATTTTCACCTTAAGATCTCCAAAGAAAATCCTACTGCACTCTTACATCGAAGGTCCACCATGTTTGGGATAGTTATGGAGCATTGATGCCCCAAGGGAAAATGTATTTGTCTGGAAATTTGCCAGAAGAGCAATTCCAACCTATGATAACATACGTAGATGTTGCATACCTCTAGTGTCTCGATGCAACTACTGTGAGGTGGCATGCATGGAAGACACCCCAAATCTTCTCTTCCAAGGTCAGATGGCCTCTTTTTTCTATATGAGATTCTCAACCTCAACACAGCTTGATGCACCGGCAGACATACAAATGCTTCTCAGCATTTGTTCACATGGATCGTCGGGGTCGATTGTAGCTTGGCTATCTGCTCAAATCACTGTCCTCATCCCCATCAACATATGGAGGCTTAGATGTGCTGCCAGATACGACGGTGCAAGGCATGTCTATGTCAGGGCATGGGAACATATCATCTTTAACATCAATGTAATGATGAAAAAGCAAGCTTTCCCCATGATAGAAGTTGATGAGTTCTACACAACGCTCAAAACAGCAGGTATTGTTGAACCACGTACCCACATGAGACTGATATCACTACATAGATGGGTCACCCCTGACGTTTTCAACCTTAAGATGAATATCTCTATTGGACGGAGCATCGACCCTAATGGTATACAATGCAGATGGGTTGAAGGGATTCTCTGTAATCACCACACAGAGATTTGTCTAGCATTTTGTGCATGGCTCAGAGCTTTAGATTTTTAGGTTGCCTACATCCAAGCATGCATTGTCAGCATGAAGATGGTTGATGATCAACACCTATTCATTTTTGTCATCGAGATAGATAACGATCACATTTACAATATACTCTGGAAAGATGCACCAGTACCATGGCGTGCCAAACCCTTTGTGAAAGATCTCAAAAAGGAGATGAGTCAAGCTGACATCTTTGGGTCCTTGGTTCACAAAGTGGTCAACTCAATTCCGAGAGAGCTTGGACAGTGGGGCAGTCATCTCTTTGAGCCTTTTGTCTTCTCCGACTCGAGGACCCTACCCATGAAGATTAGGGGCATGGATGTCTTAGAGAAAAGGAGGACTCCATATGTTACGCTGAGGATGATGGACACCTAGTCTGGATGGTTTTTGGGTTGTTTTGCCTTGATTTACAGGGACCACACCTACGCTTTATAAGCAGGAGCTGTAATTGTTTTTTATGATTTAGCCCATAAGAGGAGGATAAGATGAATAGAAAACCTCCTGGCTTACCTATAAAAAAAAACTCATGATTATTCCCCTCATCAGACATTACATCTTTCAAATTTATGTAAAGTCAACAATTTGGGAGTCACAACTTGACCTTGTATGCTTCAAGAGATAACACTATGATGGTCACTCTCCCAATTTCTAGTTTGTGGTAATGTCAAATGTGCAACATATTTTCAGTTTTATGATCGCACTACCATCTCATAAGCATACCAAAAGCTACCATCTCATTCCACATGATCATATAATATAGAAGTCCCTTTATTGAAAGGGAATTTTTTGTACATGGACGTCTTTTTATTGCATTCAAATGAACAACATTTTATCATGCTTCCTAAATCTTGATAAACTCAATTTTTGTTCCTCCTATGATTTAACTTTTTAACTCACAGTTTGTGCTCTTAGACTTCATCTCCCACTCATCAAGATTTTGCTTAACCTTTTCACCTAATTCTATAACAAATTGGGCAAGGAAAGTGCTCTTCAACATATTGTTTCTTAAACACATAATCAAATAATTAATTTTTCACTTTGTCCTCCAATTACTACTGTACCATGCCAAGGCTCTACCCAAACTAAAACATGTTCACTTAACCTAATATGTTAAAAATGGTCTAAGTTGAGGTCTCCTAGGCATTCTCTGACAATCAATGTTTTGAAAGATTGTATATTTTGTTAACCGTGCCTATGGTAAAACATTCATTGGGTTTACTTGTTTAGTGATAAGTTCATATCCAAATAGGTTAAATGGCACACAAAAAATCACTAATGATAATAATGTTTTATAGATTTTAGACAAGGTTATTTTTTATGAATACCTTCAAATTGGTGTTTATAATGAAAGTGCCATATTGTAGTGTTTCTTTCCCAAGTTTTTTTCTTAAAGAGCTACCCATTCTAAAAAGGTTTAAAAGGACATGACCATGATGAAACCTTAAAAACAGCACAATAATGGATAATCTCAAGATATTTTAGTCAAGCATGCAAATTAAACTCATTTAACCTAACACTTTTTGTTTCCTAGATGGGAGGTTTTCATCGTGTGGTTATTACATGCCCATACAGTATTGTTCTAAAATAGGTTTAAGAATAGAAACTAGTGACAAGACCTAATCCATATTATGATCAACCTAAATAAATATTCCACAAAATATATATCCCTTGATGGGAATAGCCAAGAATTGAGAAATTGGTAGCCACAAATTATTTAATATCCATTCTACTCACATGGAACACCAAGGAATGTTGTCATAAGGCTTTAACAGTTCCACATCAACAATAACACCATCATGTTTTCTTCCATAACATTATCTTACATGTACACCATTCCATCATTGTAGTTGGGTCTCGTACCATCTTCACTACTACCATCTCAATGGGAAAAGTCTACTCTTTAGGTTTAAGTGGTGCAAAAAACCAATAAAGACAAACGTGAAAGGCATTGCATCGATAGAGGGAAACATTTAGATTATGGTCCATTTCATTAAGTAAATATACAAGATCAAATTGTTAGAAATTTTTAGTATTCTACTAGAAAACTCATTTCATAACTCCTCTACTCATCCACTGAAACACCTTGATCGAATGGAGAGAACTAAAACATCCTCACCTATAAATAACCCCAGACGATAGTGTTTTGCACCCGCCATAATTTTATATTATAAAGACCTTCCTCCCAAGGATTCTGAGTCACTCCCAAGGATTTCTACAAGTAAGAAACCACAAGAACTCCTCTCATAGATGTAGTTCCACATATCCAGACTCATTACCATGTATCATAGCATGTCTAGATACCCTAAATATTCCTTCATTCTAAAAACATGTCAAGTTTAATATAATGATAAAACCACATAAACACATGATTTTGGGCCTCTGTTGTGAATTTCTTCCTCCATGGATATTTTCAAACTAAAAAAACCTCGACGTGAAAGTTTGGATTCTAATAGGAAATTATAGAAGCCAAAGTTCTATTTGCTACGGAACATTCATCCTACAATGTTCAATCACATGGATTAGTTTAGAATAGCTGACATACAACTAGCTAGACTACTAAACTAAACTAAATTGGCACATTTAGTTTTTCTCAAGAGAGAATGTGTGATTCTTTTTTGTCTCTACAAAGTGATCTAGTCTTGGTTTCTAGGCTTGGTCTAACTCTTCATACCAAAGCAGAATGAGTTTATTAATACATAATTATTAGTAAAATAAATATAAATACATACCTTAATGGTTTTTAATAAGTAGATATCTCAAAATTATTTTTAAATTAATAAGTATTTTAAAACATTATATATAAATATCAAACATGTAAACATTTAACCAAACATATCTAACTCTAAATTTAATTAAATAAATTTAATATAAACATAGATCAACATCCCACTACCACAAAATTCTAATAGTAAAAAGGATCTACTTTCAATTGCAACAACCAACCAATATATATAAGATTGGCTTTATATAAAAACATTCTTATATATCCATAAATTATATGACACTAACATTTGTTGGTCTTAAAGTCAAAGTGATCCTTCACTAGACACATTTTGCAAAAGTGGCATACCTATTTGTGTGTAAAAGAAATTGGAATAGATTAAGAAAGTCATCGAGTGGTTAGGCTTTATTTGAGTATATCAATAGTTGGGTTGATTTTCAAAGAACTTCAATGTAGTAGGACTTACTTGGTGTGTAGTTTTAAGCACTAGACGAGACCAAACTAACCTACAATAGACTGCCCACCCTCATTTGGAAGTCAAAATGTCTCCTACTCCATCTTGCCATCCTTTTATCGCATGTATGTTGGTAAGGGAAACATCAACCAAGCTTCCCTACACCAATTGAAGATCTAAAGTGTGTATCCTCTAGTACATTTGGGAGCATCAACTTCATCACGAAAGAATCCCAATACCAAAATCTTATTGAGGAATTGGAAACAAAGAAATGAAATTGTATACTAGGTTTATTTGAACAATTCCTCTTTCTAAAAGAATATTGTCAAACCTTCCCATGAAGAAAGTACCATAGCAATCACATAGCTTACATAACTCCTTCCCAAATCCCTAACTAAGGAAAGATACCACCAGAATAAGAATTCTAAATCATAATGAATCCTTCATGGATGTGAGAGAGACACTTTTTTACAATTTAATAGTTAAATGAAACATATTCTCTAATATATAGGTTCATATATAAAATGGAATGATCATGTATCTAGACATAATATCCCACAAACTGTAGATAAAAAACATGTAAGAGTGTTCTTTGGTAAAGATGCTCTATAGTTTAGTGCTAAAACCTAATCTGAGTCATCTTCATATGATAAACAAACCCACAATTTTCATCACCATTTCAAAAATGTATTTAGTTAGTTATTTGGGATAATCCTGAAAATCTTCAAAACTTAATAGCATTGTATACTAGCCTATGAAGTAATACTTTGAAACGTGATGAAGCATTGTATACTAGCCTATGAAGTAATACTTTGAAACGTGATGAAGCATGCCAACTTGCATAACTCAACATAACCTACTGCCCTACTTTGATTGTATGTGGCATTTGGTTTAATATCACTTTTGTAAAGAAATTATATTATATTATCCAACTAACATTGCAAAATGATGTTATTGTGTATTCTAATATTGTGACATATAAAACATAGTAGATAGAAGGACAACGTAATACCCAGTTCTTAACAGTAAGGAGTCTAGTTTGAAGGGGATTCCTTACTTATTTATCTCATTCAAGGTTGAGCATGAGAAAGAACACACACACACACACACACACACACACACACATATATATATATATATATATATATGTATATATATAGTGAATAAAAGTACAAGGTAATACCCAGTTCTTAATAGTAAGGAGTGTAGTTTGAAGGGGATTCCTTACTTCTTTCTCTCATTCAAAGTCGAGCATGATAAAGAACATACATATATATATGGGTCCATATTTAATACCCACGCGGACAACTACCCGACCCCTCTTTTAGTTACCTTTTTGAAGTTTCTTACTTTACTCATGTAGAGGGTTACTTTACCTTGCAAACCATTACCTTTCATGCATAAATAGTTACATTTATGATAGCTATAACAAATATACAATTACATATATATTTATTGTGTATTCTGCTCAGTTTTACTTTTTTAGCCGTATAGTTTTTTTATCAACACAGTTACTTTTTTGTCCAGAGAGTTACTTTTCTAACCATATAGTTACTTTTCAGGATGCACGGGTAGTGAAAATCCAGGCTACTCGTCGGGCAACGAATGAACGATCTATATATATATATATATATATATATATATATATATATATATATATATATATATATATATATATGTGTGTGTGTGTGTGTGTGTGTGTGTGTGTGTATATATATAGAGAGAGAGAGAGTCAGGCTAGTGTACACTCGAGTGTACCGGAGACACCGTACACCTCAGTCATTTTTTAAGATGCAGCAATTTTTTAAAAAATCTAAACCGTTGATCTTCTTAATTATCATAAGAACATATTGTATAATAAATTTTAGCTCATTTGGACACTAATAGGCCGTGCATCTAAAGGAGGCAAAAATCATGTATTTCAAATTAGTTTTGTGCGTCAATTTTGTTGTCCTTTGATGAGTGATTTACACTCATCCAAATGAGTTCAAACTTTGTATGTGACCTATTATTATTGTAACCATGAAGATCAATGGATTAGATTTTAGAAAAATATGGTCTAGATAGGAAAACACCATTAGGGTGTACGGCGTGATCTATACACTCGAGTGTATTCTAGCCTGACTCTCTCTCTCTCTCTCTCTATATATATATATATATATATATATATATATATATATATATATATATATATATATATATATATATATATATATATATATATATATATATATGTGTGTGTGTGTGTGTGTGTGTGTGTGTGTGTGTGTGTGTGTGTTAGGAAGTGTGTACCGATCGGTACATGTAACTTATGTGTACCGATCATTAAAATAGTAGATGTGGAGTATGTTGATAAAATTCAACCATATGGATTGATTCAACACTACATAGATTAGATGTGTTTAAAAAATCATAACCATATCTCATATAGATCATGAGATATAGTAATAAATCATTCAATGTTTCATCTAACTTTTACAACTTACTGTTGATCAGAAAATACACATTTTCTTTCTTATGATGATCTATGAATATCATATTGTGTTGATTTTTTGTATACATCTTATCTAAGGGGTATACTTTACATCCATAAGGCTAGATTATTCATTATAAGTTTACAATCACCATAAATGAAGGTGGGTACATGTAAGCTACGTGTACTCGGATACACAATTCTCTTAGCAATATATATATATATATATATATATATATATATATATATATATATATATATATATATATATATATATATATATATAAATTGTGATTTCTAAAAAGGATCGACAATCAATAACTTTTCAAGAAATCCTACCAAAATGGTTATGAATGATTGACCTTTATTCTTGTTTGTCTTAACAATCAAAGTTTTTAAAAGATTAAAAAGTGGGATCATGTGATTTTATTCGTTCTCAACATCCATGGATGGTTGTCTTGAAGTGACCCTTATGTCAACTAGTGTGCATATGACACTCAGACACTAAAAGGATGAAATCCAATCATACAATGTATGTATTTTTAGAAATAGGTTTACAACGTTAAACTTCTAGCTCATCATCATCATCTAAGCCTCAACCCAACCATGTTGGATTAGAAAATGGATCATTCTTTTCCAATCAGCTATGTTATGGGTCATACTCTGATCAAGATGTAAAGATTCAAAATCTCTCTCTATAGGCTCTTTCCAACTTAATTTAGGCATGTCTCTAATTCTTTTAGCTATTTTTGACTCAATAACCTTACTTTGAATAGGTTCATTTGTCTGTCTGCGTTGCACATGTGCATACCATCTTAGACGGCCTTCACACAACTTGTCCTCAATGCTCACCATCCCCCACTTTATTTCTAATATAGTCATTTCTCAAATAATCTTTTATCGTCTTCTTGCACATACATCTCAACATACACATTTCAGACACATTCATCTTGTTGAGACATTGTTTCTTCATTGTCCAACATTCACTCCCATATAGCATGGTTGGTCGTATAACTATTCTGTAAAACTTGCTTTTTAATCTGAGAGGGATCTTCTGGTCACATACTATTCCACTTTCACTGCTCCATTTCAACCATCTTGTTGCAATATCCAACTAATCCATCCCTTTCAATAATAGAGCCCAAGTAACAAAAATGCATCACATATTGGTACATCCATTCTATCCAACTTGATCCTATCATTCAAAATTCTAGATTGACTAAAATTGTAATGCATATATTCAGTTTTACTTCTACTGATCATAAATCCATTAGATTCAAATGCATTTCTCTAAAATTCAACTTAATCATTCAATATTTCTTTTCTTTCATTAATTAACACAATACCATCAATCAATAATATGCACTAAGGGATATTATCTTGGATATGCTTTGTCAATTCATCCATAACAAGAACAAATAGATAAGGGTTGAGTGTTGATCCTTGATGTACCCCAACAATGATAAGAAAATATTGCGTCTCTCCTCTAGGAGTCCTAACACTTGCATTGAGCCATCATACATGTCTTTAATTAGGTCAATATATTGGATAGGCACACCCTTTTAATGCAAAACCCTCTATAACACTTCCCTAGGTACCCAATCAAAGGCCTTTTCCAGATTAATAAACATGATATGAAGATCTCTTTTGTTTTCTCTGTACTTCTCCATAAGCCTCATTATTATAAAAAATAGCATTAGTAATTGATTTTCCTGGCATAAAACCAAATTGGTTGTTGATATTTGTGTAATCAATCTTATCCTTTGCTTAATAATCCTCTCCCAGAGATTCATAGTGTGACTCATCTACTTGATACCTTTGTAATTTGTGCAGCTCTGAACATCTCCTTTGTTCTTGTAGATTGGGGTTATACTACTATTTCTCCATTCATTTGGCATCTCCTTTGTCTTCATAATCTTATTAAAGAAATTTGTTAACCACATATCTCCTTCATCTCCCATTCTCTTCCACACATCAATAGGGATATCGTATGGGCACATGCCTTCTTCATTTTCATCTTTTTGAAATCATGATTGACCTCAGATAGTGAAACTCGTCACGTGTAAGTAACATTTCTTGCATTCATGTCACCCGAGTCTCTTACATTGTTCAAAGTATCTCCATTGAAAATCTTATGAAAGTAGTTTCTCCATTAGTTATTTATATCGTCATCCTTTACCAACACTCTACCATCTTCATTCTTGATGCATTTTACTTGACTCAACTCTCTTCCTTTCCTTTCTCTTATATGGACCATTTTATAGATATCTTTTTCCCCTTCTCTAGTGTCCAGCTTCTTATATATCTCATCAAAGTGTCTAAACCTTGCCTCTTGAACTGCCTTATTAGCATCTTTTTTTTATTGTTTGTATCTCCAAAAAGTTTCATCATCTCTAGATTTGGGCAAGCTCCTATATATCTTCCTTTTGAGTTTAATAGCCTTTTGTACTTCATAATTACACTACCAAGTCTCTTTCTGTGTAGGCCCACACCCTTTGGACTCTCCCAAGACCTCTTTGGAAATTTTTGCTATGAATGCGCTCATACTTTGCCACATAGAGCTAACATAAGACTCCAAATTCTAAGTTCTTTCTTTGATAATTTTATCATTAAAAAGGTAAATTTCTTTTCTCTTTTAAGATTCCACTGGTTGATCCTTCTATCTTGGCTTCTGTAATGATTACCTTTGTTGATCTTCATGTTCACATCCAAAACCACCAGCCTATGTTGGGTGGTGAGTTCTCTCTAGGAATCACTTTACAATCCTTGCATACTTTTCTATCCATGCGTCTTGTAAGGATGTAATAAATTTGGCTACAATTGCACCCACTCTTGAAAATAATAAGATGAGGATCTCTTTTCTTGAACTATGTATTTAACAATATCATATCATAAGTAACTACAAAATCTAAATCCTCTCTCCTTCTCCATTTCTACTATTGTATCCAAAACATCCATGAACTCTCTCATACCCAACATTGCTACTCCCCACATGACCATTTAAGTCACTCCCAACAATGATCTTCTCCTCTATCAGTATATCTTGCATGAGTTCTTCCATGTTATCCCAAAAATTCATCTTTGACTCCTCACTAAGGCCAACTTGGAGGGCATACATGCTAATAATATTGAAAATCTTTCCCCCCAGAACAACCTTGATAGTTGTGATTATATCCCCCATCTGTGTGATCTTGACGACATCATCTTTCAACATCTTATCAACAATATTTCAATGTCATTTCTATGTTTAGCAATACATGTATACCATATCGTGTACCTTGTGTCTCCAATCTCTCTGCATCGTTCTCCTTTCCACTTAGTTTCTTGTAAGCAAATAATGTTAACTTTTCTTCTAATCATGGTATCAATCATCTCTAAAGATATTCCTGACAAAGAGCCAATATTCCAAGATCTCACTCTGACCCATTTTTGTTGAACTTACTTACCTCTCTCATTTAAAAAGATTGTCCTTACACATTTTTCACTACATCTAGGAAATGATGAAGCGGGACTAGCTTATTTACCCACACCCACCCAAGGTGTGGGAAGCCTTGCTTTTCCTTAACACAATCGAGTGCAGTTGTGTTGAAATCCCTTGCATATTTATCACTGCACCTAGATGCCAATGTAGTGTGTCGCTAGGTAGGATGCTCCAATGATATTTTTATAACTATCCATGTCATAAAATAGTGACAAAGTTTTATGGTTGGCTGTCAACCTACCACCAACCCTCCTCCTTTACCCAGGTTTGAGACTGGCTACATTTACATAGCATAGAATACACGAAAATATAGGCAGAGATGACATTGAATTTCTAGCTACAACAAGAAAAAAAAATCATTAAGAAAAACAATACAATTCCCAAGATCTGGGTTGAATTTGAATAGTTATTTTTCCTTTAAGGTCATCAACATTTCATAAATGACAAGTGTGCATCATATGAACCAAAAGTTAGATGCCGACTTCGTACATTGATTTGTTGATTTCCAAGAAACAAGGTATTAATAAGTTCCACATATGACCTATTTCAATTGGATCTTAGTTTTAACTTCTCACGTTGATAGGAGATTTTAGTTTGGATCTCTTACATGGCTTTGGCTAGAGGACAACATAACCTGGATTTTGGTGTAGTTAATAAGATTTCAATCTGAATATTAGTGCTTACTTAGTCTAATAGAATCATGACCACATTTTAGCTTGTCTTATTGACATTGACATGGAGAGAATATTGTGAAACTATGATCTACAAGTTTAGTCCAAATTAGATATCAGTGTATCGATTGACAACCAAACACGATCTACACAAGAAATGAAATGATTACCCCATTCCATATCTTAGGACCAATCCTGGTAAAACCATATTATCCCCCTCCCTGTCTTAGGACCAACCCTGACAAAACCAAATTATCCCCATCCTCATCCTAGGACCAACCCAATCCAGATTTCACCATCTTAGTATCAACACATGTAAAAGCATATTACTCTATCCCATCCTAGGACCAACTCGAATCAGAATTCATTATCTAGATATATTCCTAAACAGGGGCATGAGTCTTTAGTACATCAATAAAAAAACATTCATTCAAGATAAACCAACTATTTATCGTATGTAATCCAAATCCTAACCATGTTTGCTATTCGCTCTAGAGATTTAGGGCAATTTCAGGTTTCTCTTTCCATGAAGGTCTCCTTGTTACAATCACAATATGTGTTTAATACCTGCATGAGCGGAATCGGATTTGGTCAAAGACCTAATTTTTATGCTAAAAGAACTAGCATAAATGCATGACGCTCAATATAGAGGACCATGGTAACGGGGTCAAAGACTTTACATATGGATATGTATTCATAAACAAAAATCAAATGGAGCTGCAAGTAGCAGGTTAATTGCTCATGGACAAGCCTTACAACTTTGTGGCCCTCTAGAGGACATTGACTCAAGCTTGGAAGCTTTCTATGAGAGTGTCATTCAAGTAAATAGAGAAAAATCTCATCATGATCACCTTTGAGCACAAGACAAAGAGAAGTGCTCAATCGAGGTGTCATGAAACTTCAACGATAAGATATTGTTGATGAAAGATATCAGAAGTGGAGATCAACCATCTGAGATGGTGATAGATAGATGTCTTTTCTGGGTTTAGTTATACAATGTACAAAAGGGGTATATATAGGATATGACCATTAGTAAGATTGTTGAAATGGTTGATAAAGTGGTGCAGCAGGAGCTAGAGACATTGTGGCAAGCAAGGACAAGAAGGGTGAGTTATATCAAATGTCAAAAAGCCATTGACGATGATCTAGATGATGCAAGGTGTTGACGAGAAACTGCTTGAGATCAAATCGGATATGAAAAATTGTGAACATTTTGCTTCCTCTGCAACTTCCTTGGTTACAAAAGAAGAAGATTGTCCCAGAGAGGATGGTGAGAATGAAGATTGTGAATAAATATGGGGTAGTTGGGTAAGAGCCTCCCCCTAAGAGCAGTAAGAAAGAGGTTGCACCATAATCCTATGAGAAATCAAGAAGGGATCTATCCAAGAAGACACAGGAGGACCAGTGAGAAAAAAAGACTAGAGGACAAGAAAATAACAAAAGGAGGTTGAAGGAAGAAATAAAGGAAAGATGTTGGCAATGGAGAACCAAGTCACGGGTCTGAAAATTGACGATGGCAAGCAAATGGAAGACACCACCATTTCTTCTATAACAACAAATGAGGAGATTCACAATGTTCTTATTAGACCCAACATCTTGAGGGTCCCCTTAATTAAAACTATAAAGGGTATAGTGACTCGAGAAAAACACCACTCTACATGTTTAATAAAATGTGTCGAATACCGAGCCTACCCATCCTGACACAGCACCAAAAGAGGGCATCATTAATTATCTACGTGTTGGGAGAATTGATGAAAAAGTTGCTAGTGTAGAAGTAGAGAGTACACACAGTGTCAAACACAATTAAAAGGAAAGAAGGTGGAAAGCTAAAAAAGGAAAAGATAAGAAGGAAAAGTTCACACATAACCAAGAATAATGTGCAACAACTAGACAAAAAGACTACTAAAACAAAAGGGAAATGTAGGAGCCAAAGTCTTGAAATGAAGCAAATAAGAGAAGAGGAGGCAGAACAAGAAGAGAAGATGTGAAGTATGTATAGAGGCCAAAAGAAGGAAAAGAATAATGCAACACAAATGGTGTGGAAGACCTACTCCCTAGTGGTGGTTGTTGATGAAGACCAACGCCGCAAAAAGTTATGAAAACTTTAAGTTGGATTGCCAAGGCTTGGGTGGCCTTAAGGCAAGTCAAACTCTCCAAAATATATGTTGGAGGGGTCATCAAGACTTTGTCTTCATTGTGGAGACCAAAATAAATGGAGTAGATATTGAGAAAAGAAAACAAATTGTGGTTTTCGTGGTGGGGTTCATTTTAGCAATGAGTGGTTGTCAGGTGGCATGGGCCTTTGGTGGCATGATTTAAATAATATTTTGTTGATCCGATGATTTAAATAATATTGTCCTTTCTTACTCTATACATCATGTTCATGCAGAAGTGGAAGGTGTAAATGGTAGAAATAATAAAAAATAGCATGTTTTCATGATTGGGATGAGAATAACTACAAATCAGAACTTAGAGCTTATGGACACGATAATGAAGATTAAAAAAATCCATGTGTACATCAAGGATTTTCATTAGATTTTGAATTATGATGAAAAAGAAGATGTTGTAATAGTGTATAACATATTGATGACTTCAACATTATCCTAGACATGTGCAATCTCAATCATTTTGAATTCACTGGGAACAAATTCACATGGTTTCAAGGTAGAGGTGAAAGGACAACTATTAGGGAGAAGCTAGACATGGCTTCGGGATATAAAATGTGGTGTGATTCCTTCTTGGATGTGTGGTTTAAACATTTTCCCATCCTTCACTCTAACCATGAACCCATCTTATTGAGAACCTATAGGAACCACACTTATACGAGAACCACATCTATTTTCAAATTCTAATAATTCTAACTTGGTGAATGCAAAGTGTAAGGAAGTGATTGCTAATGCTTGGAAAAGCTCTCCTCTGACATTGAGGAGATAATCAAAAGCTTCTCACAAACTTTCAACTATTGGTCAAAGATAAAATATGGAGACATTAATGAGCATATTTGAATAGTAGAAGATAATCTTGGGGCTGAATAAAATGAGGCTATGACTAATGAAAAAATTAAAAACTATAAGGAACTCATTGAAGAGGTGACTAAACTCCAATGGGAAAATGAGAGCTACCGGTTGATGTAGGAAAAAAGCAAATGAGATGAAAGTGACGATTGCAATATAGCACATTTTCATTAAAAAAAGTGTCTCAGATAAATAAGAAGAATGGTATAAATGAATTTAAGAAGGAAATGGCACATATAGGAGAGGTGGTTGAAGGCACTATTTCAAGTTTCTACAATGACATTTTCACTCCCCACATTTCTTCTGATTTTGGGGATGTTACTAAAAACATCAAGAAATGTATTGATGATTCTATGAACAATGACCCTCAGAAAGAACCAACTAAGAGAGGGGGTGTGGTACATTTTATCTCATATGCGTCCTACTAAGGCTTTGCGTCCATACGAGTTTCATGATGATTTATTCCAATATGTTTGGAATATTGTGGGGTATGAAAACTCTCTTTATATGGAGAGGAGATCAGAGCTTGGAATATATAAATAAGACAAATAGTATCCTTGTACTAAAGTCTACTAATACCAAAAGTATGTCTGAATTTAGACCAAACATACTATGCAATATCCTATTCAAAACCATATCAAAGGTCTTAGCCAATAGACTCAAGCCTTCCCTTGGTAGAGTTATTATATCTCCAACTAAAGTGCCTTCATCTTGGGGAGACTGATCACAGATAAAGCACTCATATCTTTTGAAATGTTCCATGCAATGGAGAGGAAGATAAAGGGCATTCACAGTTACATGGGGAGAAAGCTTGATATGAGAACATCCTATGACCTATGGAGTGGGATTTTATTGACAAATTTTTTGTGCTCATGGATTTTGGTGATGTCAGCACCAGAAAAGTTGTTGAATGTTTTCTTTTTGTGTGTTTTTATTTCATTGTAAACGACTATAGTAAAGGCTTTATTAAACCTCTTCTTGATTTGTGTAGATGGTTTCTCCTCTATGCTCAACAACGAAGTTGAGAAGGAAAAAATCCATTAGGTCAAAGCTTGTAGGGATGGACCCCCTATCTCACATCTAGTTTTTGCCATGATAGTGTGTGTTTTGCCAGGGCAAGTTCACAAGAAGCTTCAGTGATAGTTGAAATTGCCAGTTGCTACAAAGAAGCTTTTGATCAAAAATTAACTACATCAACTAGAAGTTGTCTTCAATGATATATCCTTAGAATGAACTTGATAAGTATATGGGCCTTCTCATGGTAATCAAAAAGTGAAAAAAGTAGTCTTTAGTGCTATCAAATACAAAATATGGGGCAAGCTAGAAGGATGGAAAGAAAAATATCCCACTCAAGTCAGAAAAGAGATTCTTGTCAAAGTTGCTATTCTAGGGATTCCTACATGTATTATGGGTGTGTTTCAGCTCAGAATCTATATCATTGCTGGCATCAAGTGGCTTATGGCAAAATCTATGGTGGAGAGATCTAAAAGTAAAAGCAAGATTCATTTGGCTTCTTAGGAGATGATGAGCAAGCCCAAGAATGAGGGGGTCCTCGACATATATATATATATATATATATATATATATATATATATATATATATATATATATATATATAATCCTCCATCCTTAAAAATAGATATTTCAAAATTGCAAGTTTCTAGGATGCTTATCAAGGTTATAATCCTAGCTTTACTTGACGGGGAATATGGAATGCTAAGTCCTTACTGAAGGAAGGCATGAGATGGAGTATAGGTGGTGGCATAGAAGTAAATGTGTGAACATATAAATGGATGTGTAAAACTAAGGGATAATGCAACAAATCTTCCTCTCTGATAGGTTGTCTGGTATTATGGTGGAACGACTGATAAATGACGAAAGAGGGAGCTAGAGACTTAATAAGCTTCGTTGGAATGTTCACAACAGGAAGCATTGTAACAATCCAAAACATTCCTAATTTGCATTGAGGGCACTATTATGCAATATTGGTTCCCCTTGATGGATGGACCTTTCTTAGTGAAGTCAACTTACGAGTTAGGTGCAAACTAAGATCAGTCTGACTAGTTGGGGCAAATCTCAAAAGCACCAGACTTGTCATTGTCAATGTTCTGAAATGTGTTATGAGGTATGTGTTCGGTCAGGGTACCGCATAGAGTATAAGCAGAATGTGAGAGCATAAGTGGAGCATATGCATTTTTAGGTTTATTAATACATTATATATATATATATATATATATATAGAGAGAGAGAGAGAGAGAGAGAGTCAGGCTTGAATACACTCGAGTGTATCCAGAGCGGAATACACTCAAGTAGTTTTTCATGATGCAATATTTTTTTAAATCTAATCCGTTGATTTTCTTAAACATTTTGTGAACAACTCATACACAAAATTTGAGCACATTTGGATATGTATAGCTCATGTTATGAAGACCGCAAAAATTATGCATTTCAAATTAATTTCGGGCGTTGATTTTGTTGCCCTTGGATGAGTGACTTACACTCATCCAAATGGGTTCAAAATTTGTATGTAGCCTAGTTATAGTATGACGGTGAAGATCAACGGTTTACATTTTGTAAAAAATAGTCTTGATATGCAAACACACTTGAGTGTATTCGTGCGATCCGTACACTCGAGTGTATTCTAGCCTGACTATATATATATATATATATATATATATATATATATATATATATATATAGAGTCAGGCTAGAATACACTCGAGTGTACAGATCGCACGAATACACTCAAGTGTGTTTGCATATCAAGACTATTTTTTTTAAAATATAAACTGTTGATCTTCACCGTCATACTATAACTAGGCTACATATAAATTTCGAGCCGATTTGGTTGAGTGTAAGTCACTCATCCAAGGGCAACAAAATCGACGCGCGAAACTAATTTGAAATGCATAATTTTTGTGGTATTTATAACATGAGCTATACATATCCAAATGTGCTCAAATTTTGCACATGAGTTGTTCACGAGATGTTTAAGAAGATCAATGGATTAGATTTTCAAAAAAAATATTGCATCATGAAAAACTACTTGAGTGTATTCCACTCCGGATACACTCGAGTGTATTCTAGCCTGACTATATATATATATATATATATATATATATATATGTATTCGTGCGATCCGTACACTCGAGTGTATTCTAGCCTGACTCTATATATATATATATATATATATATATATATATATATATATATATATATATATATATATATATATATATATATATATATATATATATTAAAAAATATAATCATAATCATAAATTTCATACTATCTAGTTGCGTAGCCTAATAGCCCAAAATGTACCAATGGATCATTGCATCATGGAAGAAGAAACATATATTTCCAAATCATCAAGAAGAAAATTCAATCAATAAAACCCTAAGTTTATATAATGTACTAGAATATACAAGTAACACAACACACTAACACATGCAATTCATAGCAGAACATTATTGAATGAACACAGTAAGAATAACCACAGTAAATCAACACATGATAGTTCAAAGTAGAAATAGAAAAAGAACATCAAAAACAAAATCAAAACATCAAAATGATATGAAGAAATCAAGTCAGTAATAAGTAGATAAGAAAAAGTCGTAGGGAATATAAATTACTCCCTAGGAAGCACACAGATTTGATACTTTGTAAAAGAAAATATCATATCCAATTAATATCTGCAATAGATTCCCCTTCTATACAAGACAAAATAAGAACTATTGCAAGTGCAACATGTTCTGATCTTAGAGCAAAATAGAAGAGGAAAAAAAAAGAACAAATGAAAGAGCATAACGAAGCATTGACAATTATAAAATGCAATAATATATTTTGCACCACTCATTCAAAATAGAACTATTTCTGAGGTAGCAAAATTTCAATATCAGGTCTAAAACCAACTATATAGAAGTTGTCATTTAATTTGATTGATTTTATTTGAGTTTTTTTACTTAAGTCACCGAATGAAATGTGGGGCCTAAGCGGCCGCATATTCGGTCCATGACCAAAAAAACATTGCATAGTTATGTGTAGAGCAGCTGAGGGCCGCATAAGCAGCTTCGTGCGGAGCATATGAGAACACCAATCATTGTTTATGTGGAAATTAAACGCCCGCCCAAAACAGATACTTCACATGACCTCTAAGCTCGGATCATCTCCCTGTAAAGGAAAGGATCTTGGCTAAACACATCTACTAAAGCAGGTTGCGATATATGCGGCAATGCATTCGGATCATCTTTCCTCACCAGGTTCGATTGCCGCTATGTTATGAATATTTGCCAATTTAGCTAATTCAAGAACCTCATTCAGAATATGCGTAGAAATAATATGATAAGCACCATGTTATGGATCTGGAACAGGTTAGAAAAGACAACTGTCGGAAAGTTCATTACTCTCAGCCTTGCTGCTTAGAAATCAAGAAATGAGGCCACTCCACCAATGTGCAACCAAAGTCGAACAGCACTGTGGTCTCCACCCCCTCCCCCCCAAAACCCGTTTGGGTGAAAATCAATACACATATGTTGCTCCACTGCAAGGCCAAATGACAAGCTATTGTGTTGTTTTCGGAAATGACAAACGGGAGAATGTGGTCGTGCTGGCAAGAATGATCCCATGAAGATGGCCTGACTTTGACAGCTGAATGCTAGGTAATTACCTCTTCCTAGTCACCGCCACAAGGCTGGGCATGAATTACATATGCGTGGAATCTGATGCACTCAATGCCATCAACAAGATCAACAAGCCAAGTGGAGGGATCAGCCCTATGGAACAGATCTTCAAACACACAGGAGACAAGAACGTTGATGTGAAGTTCTGTCATGGTGTTAGAGAGCAACGCAGCTGCCAGCAATCTTTCAAAAAAGGGTCTCGGCCTGAATGAAGATTTACCGACCAATTTTCCAATTTGATTGAACCATGGAACAGGACACCGACTTCGACAGGTGCGGAAGTGAAAGTTTGTGGAAACATCGAGAAAACTACGAGGACTTCACAATTGAATTTTGACGCATCTTTTCCAATTAAACTTTTAACACATCTTTGTCAAAAATTAAGCTAAAAACAGTGATTTCACAATGAAAACTGATATATTTCATGAAATCTAGCTTAAAAACAACATATACAGGTTTACATAGCCATCCATACAGGTTTACATAGCCATCCATACAGGTTTACATATGTAGAAAAAACATTGTCACATACACATGTACAAGACGCCAACTTCGAAAAACATGGAAGTTTACCAGGTTTCGACATGGACAAGTATAGACATATGTAACATCAAAGATTAATCGTCAGATGTTGAGGATGTTTAGTACCATGAGTACCCCAACCCTATGTAATGTCCCAGATTAGTAATGCATTCCGAACGTTAATCTCAGAAAACAAAAAACTATGTAGCATGTAAAACTTTTTTTATTAGGCTCACCGTATTGAACATCCAGCTTCAACAAAAAAATAAAATAAGAAAAATCTTTGGAAGAAGACAATCTTCTTAAGAGTTGTGGCGCCTTTTTTTAAGCTCTTAGCATTTTGTAAACAATACAGGCTTATACAACAGGATCAAAAAAGTCAGATTCCAATAATTTCAATAGGCATAAGAGAGCTTCCATGTCGTACCGCTTTTCTAATCAAAATTTCTCTATCCTTGTTGGAAAACAAGATAGCAAACAAGTTTCTTCATATAAAATTTTCAGTGGAGTCATAATGGAACCATTCAGCCAAAATGAAACCAATACTTCCTATGCTACTCAGGAAAGATGCAAACACAACTAAAAATTAGCTTACACAAATTGATCGTAGTCTCTACCATAATTCCAGTGCTCAATATCTCACATTATCGTGCCCTTGGAAACTACAACTTTCGAATTGAAAAATCTATATGCAAATATGCAATGCTAGCAACAAAAAGCAAGAAGAAGGAACCAGCCAAAATCAAGGGTTCAACTAGCATGAAAACTTGGTTGAAATCATAGTATACCTGCAAACCAAAGATAGATTAACACAAATCAAATATAAGATCTATAGGCATTACTCCCTCAATTTTCAAAATAGGTAAAGTCTAATATATAATCTATAATTTGCAATAATATTTCCTTTCAGAAACACTGCAACACTAGAGAAAATTCTGTCAAAACCTAAGAAAAGAACTAATCACCTGGAAGAAAATGTTATGCTCTGGTACAACATTTTCCTTCTTTAAAACCATGGTTGGCCGTCCAACTACATCAAGATATGAAAAACTGGTCTGCAACATTTGGAAAAAGACATGTAACCATAAACACCCATTGAACAGAAGAATATATCAGTTGGCAAAGCAAGGAGACAAATTTATGTGCTTAACGAACACAAGAAGTGGCTAGACGAGTTGATATCAATTGTGAATTATGGGAGAATATTGATAGCACCATGCCAATTCATATGAAACGGGGTAGCAACAAGTAAGCAAACAAGTGCAGTTGCAGACATCACACTTAAATGGGGAGAGACATGCCTGCTTAGGTGTAATATATGAAGTGTTTGAGAAAGTTTTTACCAGAGAATAATAATGCACCCCAACCCACTGGACTACAATTCCATCTAAGCAGCCCTTGAAGCTTTTTGCATTTAGCAGGTGCTTCCACTTTCCCCTGCTTTGGCAGCTTAATTGAGCATCAAAAAATGGCCCTTCAGGCACTTAGTTGCAGAAGTTGATGGGCCAGTGCAAACTGCTGCTAATTGAAAGAAAGAAAAAGGATCGCACCGCATCGTCACTTGATCTTGGGTTTTTTTGTTCCAGACAGTAACCATCAGAAGCCAATAATACATTTCCTGTTGTTCTATATTACACACCAATACCTTGATACCTCCATATTAATGCATACTAGTTCCAAGTATATTTTATTGTATAAATATTGAATTTGCGTATCCACTGGCCACCAGATCTAGATGCTCATCATAATATCTAATGTTGTCTAGTACCTACCTAGTTCTAATAATCTTGATTGGATCACCACAGTTACAAACCATTTTATAGATCACAATGACTCTGTTCCAGTTAATGTAGTGTGTAATAAATGCATAACAGTTAGTAACTATTATGTATTAATTATTGAAAAAATGCAATTCCTCAATACCATGGTACTACGAAGTCCTCACATTTGAAAACATGACTGTTTATTATGTAACAGTTAAATTATATATTCGATAAATACCAAAGTTGATTGATTCTGTTAGCTACAATAATCAAGAAAGTAACAGATTAGTCCCTGGGATAGCATTTATTGAACTACTAAATATTTATTAGTTTAATGGTCAGTCCATAACTTGTATTGTTTAACAATACTATTTAGTAAGCAATAGTATAACTTAGGGAATATTCATTTCTAATACAACTATACAACCTACATAAGCAGCATCAGAATATCCAGGAACATCGAGGTGCCCATTTCTTTCATAAAATAATCCATGTCCAGGCATGTTCTTCAATTATCTCAGTACTTGGCATGTTGTCTCCCAATGACACTACCTAGGACAAATCAATAAACTGGCTAAGAACACTAAAGAGATATGTTATATTTACTAATTACATGTGCTCTTTGTGTTACTTGTTACTTGTGTTATTTATCCCATGTTGCCTAGTTGTGTTATTGTTTTATTCTCTTCTTGACTACATAGCGGAACTGCTACCCGTTCGAAGGAGTAAGGACTTCGGGACTCTTTCGCTGAATTGTTCTACAAAAAAAAGGAGTACAATGCCTTCTCCTTTATAGGACAAGAGAATAAAACAGTAACACAGCTAGGTGATATGGGGTAAATAACACAAGTAACAGGTAACACAAAGAGCACAGGTAATTAGTAAATCTAACATATCTCTTTAAACACCAACATGAAAGCATATATCTAGCATGGTAACACTGAGATATAAGAGATTGCCAACCAAATGTTTATAACTAAATTTATTTTCTAAGGGTTGAGTAGATTTTGTCCATAGATCGTGTGATTGATCCATAGGAGAAGTTGCAGGCCAACAACCCAACATTCCAGTTTTAGTCAATAAGTCTAGAATATACTTTCTTTGAGATAAAGACACTTCATCCTTATTGTGTGCGACCTCAATGCCAAGAAAATACCGTAGATGCCCAATGTCTTTGATTACAAAATGCTTCATAAGATATTTCTCTGTATCAACAATCCATGTGTTATCAATACTAGACGGGATGATGTCATCCACATAAACAATGAGAATAATAATATCAACAATACTAGTTTTGATAGACAAAATGATCACAAACCGTCTGAAATCAAATTTGAAGGAAAATATATCAAACCATGCTCAAGGTCTCTGCTTGAGGTCATAAATAGCTTTCTTAAGAACACAAACCTCCCCAGAGTACTCCCCCTGAGCAACATAACTTGGAGGTTGTAACAGACACAGTCTCCTGCAAGTCTCCATATAGAAAGGCATTCTTGACATCCAATTGAGATAAGTGTCATCCTTGATTGACAAAATAGAAATAAGAATTTGTAAAGAGTTAAGACGAGCAAAATGTGAAAAGGTTTTGAAGTTATCAACCCCAGATTCATGTGTATCCCTTGACAACAAGTCTGACCTTTAGACGCTCAACTGTCCCATCAGGCAAATATTTCACATTGAATACCCAATGGCAACCAATAGGATTTCTACCCATAGGGTGATCAACAAGGTTCTTTGTCCCACGAGATTGAAGAGCATCCATCTCCACATCCATAGCTTGTTTCCACCCAAAGTGTTGGGCAACGTTTGTTTGAGGTGTAACAATAGTTGAGGAAGCATCCTTCATCAAATTGTGAAGATTAGAAGGACTAAGTGTTACCATCTACTGATTGCTAACACTAAGGCTCCGATTGGTTTGTCGTAACTGGTCTGGAAAACACATGAACTGGAGTTCTTTGAGTAGTTTTTCATGATTGGTTTAAAGTAAGTGTTGGAACTTGAGTTCCGTGACTTCCGGGGAGTTGCAAACTTACATACAAAATACAGTTCCTGAGTTCCCCCTTAAAAAGAGCAGAAAACGAGTTCCAGGACAATTAACAACATTTCTTATACAATTATATCCTTCATTCGTTATAAGTGACACATGTAAAATATTGACGACTAGAAATATTAATGGTGATGATTAGTTCATTGCTAAAACCACAACATAATATGAAAAAATATCATACACTATAATCACACTAAGTAAAATATTTAACACTATAACCACCATTATCAGTACAATCTACAAAATAAAAAATACAAATATTATGAAAAAAACACTACACCATGTGAAAACAATGTGATTTACGTAATATATTTTTATTCTTGGTGTTAAAACAATATGATGTGAAAAATTATAATTAACTGTAACCATGCATAAATAATATAGTACAAAATTTCTACAGAAATAATGTAAAATTTAATATACTACATTATGTTAAACAATGATAAACCAAAATTTATATTTACAAGCACATGAAATGTGGATATTATAACAATACTTTATATAGATATAATGAAATAAAAATATTGTGAAGTGATTTTCCTAATACTTTTATTAAGATTATATTATATTATAATAAAATATTTTTAAAGGAGCAACATCTGTACCATAATCACTTGTTGTAGTTATTATAATTTAAGAATATTATGATTTTTTACGGATATGATTCTTTTTTTATGCCTTTGCCCTCCTCACTATTTGCATTATACAATAAAAATTAATAATAGTTTTGATGTTTTCCATATTTACACTTACAACAAACCAATCACATGGAAGTGAATGGAACTTAAGTTCCAAAAACTGAACTAGAGTTCCCAAAAAATGAGTTCCTCGGAACTCATGACTTACACCAAACCAATAGGAGCCTAAAGGTAAGTTTAGATTCTCCATCAGTTTCCGTAGTTGACAACTGACTAACCATTCTGGTTTCCCATGCTTTTTCTAGCATTTGTCCTCATTGTAATTAGTACGCTTGCAAAAATTATAGATTGAGACCTTTGCCCCGACCATGACCAGGATTATCGTGCCCTCGTCCAACAACGACAGAGCTAGATAGTAGTAGATAGACATTGGAAACGAGCAACAAGAGAAAAAGTTTTGAAGTAATCAACCCCAGATTCATGTGTGTATCCCTTGGCAACAAGTTTGGCCTTTAGACGCTCAACTATTCCATCAGACAAATATTTCACATTGAATACTCAATGGAAACCAACAGGGTTTCTACCCATAGGGTGATCAATAAAGTTCCCTGTCCCACAAGATTGAAGAGCATTTATCTTCTCATCCATAGCTTGTTTTCACACAGACTGTTGAGCAATGTTTAATTGAGGTGTAACAGTAACTGAAGAAGCATCCTTGATCAAATTGTTAGGATTAAAAGGACTAAGTGTTACCATCTGATGATTGGTATCACTAGAGGCAGATGTAGATTAGTATCAGTAGTTGACACCCGATTAGCCCATTCTGATTTCCAATTTTTTTTTCTAACATTTGTCCTCATTGTCATTAGTACGCTTGCAAAAATTACAGACTGGGACCTTTGCCCCGGCCACGACCACGATTACCATGCCCTCGTCCAACAACTACAAAGTGAGATAGTTGTAGATCAACATCATCTAACATTGGCAAGGGTTCATTGCAAGAATTTACTGACGAATAGCTTCATAATTGGGAGGTACAGATGCCATAAACTGACATAGTTGTACTTCATCTTGTTGCTTTAGCAGTTTGGCAAGATCGGATGACAAGGATGATGAAGTTTGAGTTCTCCCCATATCCCTTTGAAGTCGTCAAAATGTGAAGCAAAACATAAGGTGTCTTCAAGTTTCAAGAATGCAGACATTTGTACATATTAAATACTCGGGATGCATTCCATTTGTTAGAATACACCTAAGCAATGTGATCCCAAGCCTCCATGGTTGTATCAATGAACGGGAGATTAGTGGAGACAAGTGATTCACAATTACTCAGAATTCAAGAGATAACCAGATAGTCACGTTCTGCCATTTCTTATACTATTTCTTCTTTTTGTTTTAGGTTTCTTGTTTAGATGGAGATAAATCTGTGAGATACTCAAGCTTTCCTGAAGACTGCACATATTGAAAGAAACATGCCCATAGGATATACTTAAGGCCATTAAACTTCACAGATGTCATATACTTAATGTTTCAGGGATCTCATCAGTAGAAGAAGACGAAGTTATAATACACTGAAATAAGGTAGAATAGATTAGCAGAGATAAGACACGTCGCAGCCTGAATCTACATGTCAAGTAGATTTTCTTCACAGCAACAACAGGATGACACGTCGTGTCTTGGATCAACATGTTGTGTTGAGTGACGCAACAACAGGCTGAGCGAGACGACATGTCGCATCAAATTCTGACACATCGTGTAGGATGACGCAACAGTAGACTCAGCAAGATAGCAACATGTCGTGTCAAATTCTGATATGTAGTGTAGAATGGGGTAGTAGTAGGCTTAGCGTAGTAGGTGATGACGAACCACCACGTCAAATCTTAGACACGCCATGTTAGGCGGCGCAATAGCAACCAAGGCCAAAAAAAAAACAGAAGAGGTGGGGAACACTATGGATCACCAAGAAAAAGAAGTTATGTTAGAGAGAACCAATCATATCAATATGAAGTAGGCAAGGCCCTATAATAGTAGTCATTGATGACCATAAAAAGAATGCCATACGGCTTTCTGAAAAACAGTCTTCAGAGCATAAGATCGTTGGGAAAACCGCAAACTATGCCCCTGGATCCTCTTGTTTGAGAAGAGATAGGGCTATAAGAGAGAGGAAATCCCCTAGGTGTGGGCAGCAACAGTGGAGAAGAGAGAGAAGGTGATGAAGAAGGAAGGGAGGAGAGACGGTGGCAGCGGCTTGGAGTGGACAGACTCCCGAGATAGTTATACGCCATGCTCTGATACGATGTCGAAAGTAGTCGTCTTTCTATATATCTTAAAAAAGGTAAATCCTCTCCTATATATAGGAGGCAGTACAGGGAAGAGAACAAAAACACTAATGGGCCCATTATACTTAAGCCCGTGCTACATGAGACTGAAGCAGCTATATATAAATAAATCTCAATCCAAATAATCCTGGAAACACCTGGATTCAAAGTTGTGGTTTACATTAAGACAGTCCAGCTTCGTCACAGAAACATACCATCAAGACCAAAGATCAAAGTGAAAACATTATTTTAGCAAATGCTTATAATCAGTCTTTTATCATCTGTGTTAAGGTGTGTTGCTTTAACAGAAACTTGAGTTAGATGGTGCGTAAAAAAAAGAGCAGAATCTAGCTTTATGAAAGCCAGAGTCTGACCTAAGTATAAGTTGTATTTTCCTTTACCATATTTCATCTAAAGAGTAAAATAAATTAACTTTGACCGTTTTATATACTCATCTTGTCAGATACAATTCATATTTCGTATTATATTTCAGAAATAAAAACAAATAGATATTAAAACTACTAGGCTATACCTCAAGAAGCTGCTTCACATCAAAAGGAACACTGGCAGATGGATTTTTGGATCCTTCTGGGAGCAGCACCTAAATAGGAAAAGCATTTGTCAGCAGAAAGACAGTCTGCATTCATATGTGTAATTGTCCAATGGAGAGGAGTGTATCGCCAGAAGATTATCTTTTGTAGTTCGAATTTGCATCCTAACCATTACATTCCCATGCAATCATTTACTCAATTACATCATCATCAGTACATAGACAGCAATAAAGTACAAAATTCCATCAATGAATAATTTCGTTCTGAGTTTTTCGGCAAAATAAAAGGTTAATTGTTCACTTTTTCTGAACAAAACTCTTTAATAGAATATATTTAGTGACTTTCATGTAATGCTTTTTGGGCGTCCTTGAAAATTACATAGTTTCTACTTTCTAATGGGCAGATTATGCAAGAACAACCACCAGTAAAATCCCTAATCAAATGCAAATATCAACCAATTTGAATTATTTAAATTAGTTTATATTGCAGTGGATTTAGTTTCTGTAAGTGTAAACAGAGATTAATTACAAAGGGTGACAATCATAACTTCCCCCGCACTATTGGGAAAATAACTAACAAAATAAGCAAGAGCCACCAAAAGTTACAAGCACGTTATAGAGATCAAAGCAGGTAGTACCAAGTATATAGCAGTGGATTTAGTTTCTGTAAGTGTAAACAGAGATTAATTACAAAGGGTGACAATCATAACTTCCCCTGCACCATTGGAAAAATAACTAACAAAGTAAGCAAGAGCCACCAAAAGTTACAAGCACGTTATAGAGATCAAAGCAGGTAGTACTAAATAAGTGTGTGCGTGTGTGTGAGAGAGAGGGGGGGATCTACAAAGCAAGAATGTAAGTTAATAATAGAGGTTCAGTTGAAATCTATACTCCGGATGGATTCTAAATGGATTTTACCTTGACTGTCAGCTTGTCAACCACTGTTTCAACTATAGGGCTTCCAAATGAGAAGTTTAAATACCGTCTACCGTCAATGGATTCAAAGAGAAAATCTTCCAAAGGCAGACTATACCCGATGACAAAGGTTGATTTCCAACCTCCAAATAATGGATAACGGGGCTCTAGTTGGAGTTCAGACTGCATAGAACGAAAATATAAATTCAAAATATTTTCTCAGATGAATATAATAAGTGCTTAAATCGATTAAAGGATATTTTGAAACATAAGTTAAATGTGCAACGTGCTACCATCTGTTACAGAACTAACACGTATACTATCCAAGTATACCATAAAGGATGAACGAATTAGACATCCTCTAGCAGATCATACATTATATTTTCAAAAGGCAGTCTAGGCGCTGATGGGGAGCTAAATATTAAAATCCAAGACTAATCATCAAGATTAAACTAATCTAAAATAATTAATCAAAGAGAATAATAATTCATCAAAAGATTACAATCATCTAGTATGTTTTTCTCAAGAGTCTTACAAAGACTATATATAAATGTTTAAACCCAATTAATTAGACAACTAATCAATGCCTAAAACACAAGGAAACTAATAAAAATACTACTAAAATGACTATTTCAATGTCTACGCTCGTCCTACATCAACTCTCCTCCGCTTCAAAACACTCGGCTCCGACGAGTCGCAATAATAATATGGGCCTTGAAGAAGTAAAGGAAGTCTTTGAAGCTTGAGTCATGTAGCATCACACCAACACCAAGGTAGTGGCACAAGAGATCAGGAAAGAACATCATGATTTATCTGTAAATTAGCCAAAATGATGTTTGAAGGTTGTGAACAAGGAGAAAGCCCAAAAATTATGGTTGGAGGTTGTGGAGGAGGCCTGAGACAAATGAGGTCATGACAATATTTAGTTTGGGTAGAGCAAGTCTTGATATTTGGAGGAACTAGTAAACAAATTTGGTCAGGAGGCTGCGAGGGAGGCCTGAGAAGAATGAGGTCATGACAGTCTTTAGTTCGAGTAGAGGAAGTCTTGATGTTTGGAGATTGTCAAGAAGAAACAATCTAATTTAGAAATCCTCTTCATACGTGATACTCATTTTTGAAATCCCAGTCCTTAGATATACAATCCAAAGGGCATTCTAGAGTTGCAGAGGAGGCTTGGAGAGAACGAGGTCAAGACAGTCCTCAGTATCATACATCTTATCCTAGGAAGCATGGACACTTCTAGGAAGCCCCCGTGTCTGTGTCGGATACGTTTTGGACACGGACACTTCTTGGACACAGCCAACACGTGTCCTGACGATTTTGGTCATTTTTTGCAGTCCGGACACAGCTGGACACTGCCCGGACACTCCCTAGACACGATAGTGCAGCAGCAGCTGCTGCAATTTCCTTTTTTTTAAAGTGCAGATTCTGAATATACAGCCACTTTTTTTCCTATGCTAGTCATTGTTTATGTCTTGTCATTGAGGAAATGTAACGTGAAGCTGAGATCTGATTATAGATGCAAATAGATCTGTGTAAAAGAATCAAAATGTAAAATCTAAGCATAATTATATGTCATGAGTTTATATTAAAGCCTAATAAATTGGTTAGTTGAGTAATGAGAACTCATGTATATACTCTAAAAATCTACTGTAATTACTGGAAAAAAGTGTGCAAAAAAGTGTGGTGTTTCATTCTTTTACTTCGTACTACTTCCATTACACACACAAACACATACTTTGATATTCATATGATATTATGCTTTAGTACATGAATGTATAATTTCGTTCCATTTTTTAAGAATTTTAATTCATCCAGTATACCTACATATATGTATATATTGAAAAATCCCCTCATCCAATGCCGTGTCTGTGTCCTATATTTTAGAAAATTGTCGTGTCCCGTGTTCGTATCCGTGTCAGTGTCTAGAAACGTGTCCATACTTCCTTGATCTTATCTATAGGTGTAGCCCATATATCCTTTTCACCAAAGCATATTTTCGAGTTATAATCGTCAAGGTTAAGCACAAATAAATCATATTCATCAAGTTGTAGAACCTTTGTACTATTAAGTTATCAGTGATGTATCAATCTTTTCAACAAGTACTTGAGAATCAAAGTCGGCCAAAGGGGATTCACTGTCAACACTTCCATCCACAGAGGTATCCATATGAATTGTCATTATATACCCGTCTTTGTCGTCTGGTGTCGAAAGAACTTCTTGTGACTCACTCTGATCCAAAGTTTCAGCCTGGGTAAAATCCATACACATTTGTGTAAGTACCTTTGGTGTAGTTTGCACATCTTTCCCCCTATCAATTTTAGCAAAAGAAAATTCCTCAATAGAGGAAGAATATATAGAACAATGATGCAAGATATCGGGCACAAGAGTTGTATTGTAGCCACATTCGTCTCAAGTGTGATGTTCATAGCTAGAGAAGATTTTACAGGTGAAGCATTGACAAAAGAGAACTCCTCAGCGGAAGATATATAATCTGAACAAGTCTGCAAAACATTAGGTTCTAAAGTTGTAATTGAAGCCACGGGCATCTCAAGTTGCAAAACATCAGACTCTACAATTGTAATTAAAGACATGGGAACCCGAAGCTGCAAAATATCAGGTTATGGAAATGTAATTGAAGACACTGGCATCAGTAGCTGTAAAGTTGGGATTGAAGCCATGGGCATCTGATGATGTGAAATATTAGGTTGTGGAGATGCATCCGAAGCTCTGTGCATGTCAAGCTTAGTATTAATAGCTGGATGAGAATCTATATGACGAGTAATGTTAAGGGGGTTTGTGGTGCATTTCTAGGATTTGGTGGCATCGCATACCTCATGTAAGGTGTTGAGGGTGGACTAGCATGGGTTGTGTTTGCCAAACGAATGTGCGAAGCTCAATCCTAATGTTATCGATCGCTTGACCAAGAGTGTCAACGGTATACACAGGTTATGAAGATTTAGGAGTGAGATTGGCTTCAACGGTATATGTTCTGTCTATATGTGCCGAATATCTATAATGCTTTGAAAATGTCGGCGAAGATACCGAAACATGAGATTTTTTATCAAGAGCATACAAAGTTCCATGACATCTTTGACAGTAGAGATAATCATCAGGATCAATTTTTTAATATTCATATTGCCAGTTGCAATTTGAACAAGCGGTCCAAAATGTAAAAGGATTATGGTATCGTGGTTCAACATCCCTTTGAGAATAAGCATACTTGATTAATCTTTAACAATTAATTTCAAGATTGATCGTTCATCGATCTCTAAGCAGATAATTGTTTAGGCAGAGATGTTCATCGCTCTCTTGGTAGAGTTGTTAGTTCATAGTTCAACTGTCGTTGTCCAATACTATGTTCAAGTTCATAGTTCTAGAAGTGTCATTGTCACAATACAATTGCCAGTGCACTGTTTGCATTTCTGAACAGCCTTCAAGTTCACAGTTCCTTGTTCATTATGTGTGTTCAGCAAGATACGATTAAGATCAGTTCACAACTCTTGATTAATATGTGCCTAACACATCCAATGCATCTGTCAACTCCACGATCCCACTCCTGAACTCCTTGTGACAATTCTCCGATTAATGAACACGATCCGACTCTTGAACTCGTTATTTGATTGTCCAAAATGTTTAGTGGCAGCAATTACGGGAGGGTGAGGCGGGTGGGGTGTGAAAGTGGAGGTGAAGAATATTAGTCGGGAGAAGAGAATGAACGAGAAAGGGGAGGGTGTTGTGGTTGATGCTGCAGAAGCAATGACGAAAGAAAAAATTACCACTTATAGAGAACCTGATGGTTTAAATCTAAGACTAATTACCAAGATCTAAATTGATCTAAAATATTTAATCAAAGAGAATAATAATTCATCAAAAGATTTCAATCATCAAGTCTACTTTTCTGAAGAGCCTTACAAAGACTATATATAGATGTTTAAACCCAACTAACTAGACAAATAGCCAATATGGGACCAAACCACAGGCTTTACAAGACAAACTGGGAAAATATCAAATAACCCCTAAAACACAAGGCAAATGATAAAACATTATAAATATTACTAAAATGACTATTTCAATGTCTACGCTCGTCCTACATCAGGCACCCACTTAGGAGTTGCAAACCTCCAACCACTTGAAATCAAGGTTATGGGCTTGGCTAGGGTTAGCCCTTAGAGTGTGTTTGGTATGTGGTACACCACACATGTTAGAATAGAAATAATTTCACAAGAATTAAATCTTGTGTTTGGTTTCGTCAAACTACTTTGGGATGTCATCAGCATAGTAATAGTGTCCTGGCCGCATAGGACTTGTCCAAACTGCAAAAACTCCCGGTACTACAAAAGTATAGGTGATAACCACCTCATTTTTAGACCTCGTCTATGATAACAATCCCGTCTTAGACTCACAAGAGATCTTTTTATCATGATCCTCTGCACCATGGTGCAGGATTTCGACTTCATGTCGACTTCACCAAGTGTGGAAGTGGAAGTTTTTGGAAAACATAAAGGAAGTTTTGAGACGCAAACTTCGATAAATTCCGATGTCGATTTTTTAAAGAAAATGGTGTGAATTTGAAGGAAACTTTGATCAAAAACTTCTAATTATGTTATACCTCCATCTTATGTGCCAAATTTTACACAAAAACATGATTCACGACTCTCTAGTCCTAAGTAGGTTGATAATATGATGTGTTGCTTGCAAGGGTCAAATATGCAATACACATATACATATACAGTTCACCAAATGTATTCTATACAATATACAATCAAATAGTAGTTACAAGTACAACACCCTCTCTAGGAAAGAGTGGCAACAACAAACATAGGAGCTAATATTAAAAGTTAAGAGGGTTAGAACTGAAACTTATGCCTTATATGGCCTTTAAAGGAACAAGTTAGGATTTATGTTCTGGGTCGTCTCAACTTTGCCTCAACTTCGCCAACTTTGAGGGAACTTCGACAACTTTGGAGAAGTTGAGACAAAAATACACACAAAAAGTCAACTTCCTCGACATCAGTAAAACTTTGCCTTGAAGTTTGGAGAAGGCCAAAGTATTTGATACTCGACTTCGCCTATGGTCGAAAATCAAAATTTTGGCAAAATTTAGCCAAATTTTATCGCAGTTATGTTCCATGCTCTGCACGATACGTCTTCTAGCCTCTTTGCACTCCTTTATTCTGCGTTCATCGTTGTTGTGATGTGCGTCCGTCATCCAGTTTGGTGGCATTGATCTTCCATCATGGCCCCTTCTCATTTGCTTCACCAGCTCTCCACTTGCCCACCTCCTTTGTGATACCCATCCGCTTCATGTTTCCAGCACTCACCTTCACCTTCAACCCCTTGAAGTCACATCCTCACGTCTCTCACTCCCACCTTGACATCAAAAAACTTCTCAGACTCAACTTCCACTGCCTTCTTTCTACGGTCATTAAAACCTTTCATGTGTTGTTTCTACATGTAGGGCGGTATACTAAAACCCACTCCCACTCGAATTTTGTACAATCACATACTCTCATACAACCCACAAAAATACTTACCTACAATCCAAATGTCAATTTCCACCGCCTTCTTTCTATGATCATCAAAACCTTTCTTGTGTTGTTTCTAAACGTAGGACAGTATACTAAAACCCACTCCCACTCAAATATTACACAATCCCATCCACTCATACAACCCACAGAACTCCTTACCTACGATCCAAACACCAGTTAGACCGCTTATTAGAGTTTGAACAAGGCTCCACTTTGAATCTGACTGCCGCTTAACAGGCTTCTGAACTGTAACTGGAAAAGAGGCCACTTTAAGCCACCTAATTAGCATTCAGGTGCCAACTTTGCTATGGATGGCCGACTAGGGCCAGCTGACCTCTGCTCTTGGCTTACTCTAGCCTAGATTCCTCTTCACTGTTGGTTTGCTCTCTTTCTTCATGTTGCTGCTTGGGAACCTACTAGATGCCTAGATGGCACAGCTCCTCTACAAGTTTGTGCCTTTTTTGGGAAATTATGTTGTTGCTCAGTGTTCTCTGCACTCCACAGTTATTTGGTACAACCAGACACTCCTCTGTGACAGTACTTTCTGAAGGAGGAATAAAGTAAGTTGTTTTCAAGTAGTTGTTTGGTTCATTTTTGTTGTTCATGGTTGTTGGGACTTGGATATTTATGTTGCTTCGACCCTTCTTACCTCTAATCCTATTGATGTTGGACAGATACAACATATGCATGCATTCATACATACATACATACAGAAGCCTCGCCATACTAAAACAAACTAGGCATGTGTGTTAAAGTCTCTATTGTTTCTGTATTTTTAGTTTTTATTAGTAGGCTTTTGTTAAGCCATGTAGTTTAATCCCACATTTTCTACCGCCAAGTCGCCTCTGCTTATGTGCCTATATACATTCTTTGTAAACCTTGTCAAAAGGCGGAGTCGGTGTATTTGTTACTTCTTCCCCTCTAGCATCTAATCCTACAATTGTAGGACAAACATCGTGTATGCATGCATACATACACGGACACCGCCATATAGTATTGCCTAAAAAAATACATACACAGACACCGCCACATAGTACTGACTAAGCATGTGGGATAGTCTCGATTACTTCTTTTCTTTTATGTTTTTAGTTTTTACTAGTAAGCTTTTGTTATACCATGTAGTTTAGTCCCACATCGGTGACAGCCCAAGTCACCTCCACTTGTATGCCTATACATGGGCTTTGTAAACCTCATTAAAAGGCACACATGATGATTGAACTATAACTAATATTTGATTTTTCTTCCATTATAATATACTTATAGTTAATTAAGATTTTAATCATTAGGTCCCCTATTAGTTGAGTAAGAGCCTAACCCTAATTTATTAGGGCTAGGTCCTTTGATTATGGTTACTCCCATTCTCCCCTACAATACAGTCGACACCCATCCATTCCTTGTCTTCTCTCTCCTGATCCTTCCCTCCTTGATCATGTCGCCCTCCACCAGTCGTCTTCTCTCTCCTGATCCTTCCCTCCTTGATCATGTCGCCCTCCACCAGTCGTCTTCACCACCGTTACTCCTTGTTCTCTTTCTTAACTTGACAAGACAACTGCTAGCAAACGATTGTTGCCCAATGCAGGACCCACAGCAAACTATTTGTCATGGGTCTATGAAACAGTCAACGCCCATCTACTCCTTGGTCTTCTTCCTCCTGATCCTTCCCTCCTTGATCATACCCCCCTTCACCCGTCATCTCCTTCCATACTCTCTTCTTCTCCACCCTCACTTCATGTTATCTTCCTTAACTTGATAGGAGCAGCTGCCAGCAAACAGATGTTACCCTTCACCTTCCCAACGTTAGCCCTTCTTCAGTGGGAGTCAAGTCTGCGGATCTCAAGGGACCACGAGCCACCATATGAATATTTTTTAAAATTTAAATAGGGGGACATTTATTCATCCCACCCCCCTCGTGTAAGCATCATTGTTGGAAATACAAGATCAGCAGAAGTGCAAATGCACATACAGGGTAGTATCATCGCCTCAATCACCCAGCGCACTAATCCAACTATATGGTTGTCGGCCAATTTTCCCTTTCCATGCATCATTCATTGCCTTCATTTCATCCATGTCCTATTCCTCTATGTAGCGGCTACAGCTACTGGTTGCCAACAACCTCTTGCTGCCAACATCAAGGGGGTGCAACAAAGCACAGGGGCGCCACCCAGCAGCTTCCGTCCTACAGAGTTGTTGAACGACCACATCACCCCCAAGACAGTCGGCTACGATGTCCACCGTCACCAAGGGGGGACGCAATAGCCCCTTCCAGGAGCCACCACCCTACAGCAACCTCCATCGACCAACTTCAGACGCCAATCCTATCTAGCACCGTGCATTCCCACCACCCAACAATCTCGTCAAGGACCCCTACCACTAGCGGCTATAAATGCTACAAAGGTCAAAGTTACATCCTAAAGGGAAAATGTTATCAATGACGTTGTCATTGTTAATTGCAACAGCAGCAATCAGTCGTCCATCTTTGTCCTCTCGAACAAAAGGATCACATTTTTCTTTGTTGGCTCTGCCATATGATGCACAAACCAGTATGGAACTGGGTCATGCAATAGGTGGCTATGTTCAACGTAAGGGTGAAGTGACATTTTCACAAATTGTAGTTGGATCCTAAGTTTCGCACATTCCTTTTACTTGATTGTTTGCATTATTGCTAATTCGCTTGTAGTTCAAGTACTTCCGCAACGAATCCTATAGTTTGAGCGTACACCCATGGATACGATGGCCAAGTTCACAGTTTTGAGTGTTTGTGTTCCCATGCATTAATTATTCCATACTCTTTCAATTGTTTCATGAACAATGTGATTATTTCTAAACTATCATCTTTGATATTTCTTTTTTTTTTTTGCCCAGTTGTAATGTCTAAGTCACAATGTCAAGCAAGAATCACAACCTTCTACTAGAAACCCCACTCAGATGTTGTGAAACCTTCTTCGCAACTTCAAACCCAGATGCTTTTCATCGTGTCCAACATGTTGAGGTGTACCTATAATTAACACTTTCCAGGTCCATTTCTGAATTGAACAGGCAAGTATTTCAACAAACAACTTCGCATACCATGACTCCTTGCATAACTAACCCTCTTCCTACTTGTCAGTCCCCCGGTCAGACCAATGCAGCCTCTAACCCATCCTCTACTAAGGGTAATGATCCAATGTTCGTACCCACCAACCCCACCCCTTTTGGTTGTATCCATTCTACAACCTCCATAAATCATCAATTTGCATCCAGAACCACAACCTCAGCATCATGAACCATAACCTCAACCACAACCTCCATCAATCATCGATTTGCATCCAAAACCACAGCCTCAACATCTACCTCATGGGAACCACAACCTCCATCATGTATATATTCAGGCACAATAGCAAAAGCATCCAACTTACCCCTATGTGTTTTCTCTCCCTGCCAAAAATGGGTGAGTGCCCAGCTCCTCTACATGCAAAAGTCTAGCTTCCTACACCTCGTCACACATAGAGAGTTGAAGGAAGCTAGTCGTAGAACCACATGCATGCATATTTTATATATCATGGAGGCAACACAATTGATTCTCAGGCCTCCCCATTAGAACTCGTTTCCATTTTAAATGAGTTCAAGGACATGGCACATGCAGAGCTCCTAATGAGCTCCCCCCTCTATGTGATATTCAACATGGAGATTGATCTAATTTTGTTTTCCTCTCTCCCTAATCGGCCTCATTATCGCATGAAACCGACTGAACATGTTGAATTGAAATGTCGAGTCGAATCCCTCCTCAAAGGTTGTATCTGTGAGAGCAGGAGTCCATGTGTCTTTCCAACTCTCCTTGTCCCCGGGAAGGATGGTAGTTAGAGAAGGTGTTTAAACTATCAACCTGTCAACAAGATTATTGTCAAGTATCGTTTCCCTATCCCACACCTTGACCTACATGCTCGATTGAAATGTTAGGTTGATTCCCTCCTCAAAGGCTTTATCTCTGAGAACAAGAGTCCATATGTGTCCCCGCTCTCCTTGTCCTCGAGAAGGATGGTATTTGGAGAATGTGGTTAAACTGTCAACCCATCAACAAGATTGTCGTCAAGTATCGTTTCCCTATTCCACGCCTTGACCAACATGCTTGATCTGTAAACTAGATCTCACTATTTCTCTAAGATAAACCTTTTCAACGAGGTTGTCAAGCTACATGGTCCTCCCTCCAGTATTGTGTTTGATTGCGATGTTAAAATCATCATATATTTCTAGAAGACACTTTAGAAACTTTTTGGGCACCCAGCTCAAATTTTCTTGCCTTTCACTCTCATCTAGATGGGCAAACTGAGGTATTAATCGTAATATGAGTAATCTTCTCTGTTATTTAGTGGGTTCATCCGAATGGGACTTACATGTACCAATAATTGAATTTGCATAAATTGTTATGGGATTAGGTTAATAGGAAAATCCCTTTTGAGATTGACCAGGCACCAACCCCATAAACATGTCAACCTCCTTCATTTACATCATAATGCACATCCTTCCCACAATCCTGAAACCTTGTCCAACACGTGTGATTTACATATCGAGATTCAATGGATACTTGGTTTATCTAAATTATAAGATTTCCATAATGCACCACATGCTCAAAAAACGATGACATAGTTACCATCTACAAGAATAAAGGAGATCTTCAAAGCTAAACAACTACAACAAATATCAAGTTGATGAGTCACACTCAGTGTTGTCAAGGCGCCCGCCTAGGCGGCGCCTAGGCGCTAGCCAAGGCTGCTCAAACTAGGCGCCCAGCCCAGTATGTGCATTATATGGGTGTCTAAGGCCTTTTAAGCCTAAATTAAGTCATTTAAAGGATAAATTAGCATGAATCAAGTCTGGATTTGGTCGAATTAGATTAGCTTGAGTCAATTTATGGCTGAAATAGGTCTGATTTAGGCAAAATCAGGCCAAATTTTGGAAAATTAGGGAAAACATGTTTGATTTGGGCCAAATTGGTAAGTCATAAAATCACTTCCTCATATGTTTGTTGTTCTTGCTTCTTTTTCTTTTCTTTTTTATCCTTTCTCCTGCATTTTAGTCCTTAATCCTACTGCTGCTGCGTTTTTTTTTAGTTATTCCTCCTGTATCCCCACCTACTCCGAAATCCTACTACTGCTGTGTTTTTTTTTTATTCTGTTTTCTTCAAATCCTCTTTTACATCACCTATGCTTCGTAATGTTGATGATGTTGTACTTTCTACTTTCCTCTTTTACATCACCCTTTTTCCCTGCTTTCTTTTCTAAGTCTCCTGCTCCAATTGTTGTTGCAGGCTTGTTGATATTACTTCCCCTTTTTCTTCCTATTCCCATCTCCTGCTACTGCTGTCATATATGTAGTATATATGAATAATAAAAATCAAATTAACATACTGAAAAAGATACAAAATATAAAAAACACCCAGAACAGCCCTCTTTTTATGTTTCCTATATGGTATTATATGTAGTATATATGTATAATAAGAATCAAATTAACATACTGAAAAAGATACAAAATATAAAAAACGCCCAGAACAGCCTAGGCGTCTAGGCGGGCTAGGCGCCCCTTGGGAAATGCTGACCGCCTAGCCGCCTTGACAACCATGGTCACACTATGAAGCTTTAAAAAGATTATGGACCAAAAACTAAGATAATAAGATCTATAATGGTGACATAAAAAATATGGTTTCATGCTTGAAGGATCCATAACAAATACTATTTATTTGATGAGGCTTAGGAAGAAGTTAAAAAAAGTATAAAAACCAAATTATTGATTTGGATAAGGCGTATGACCGAATACCAAGGCAAGTGCTTTGGCAGGATTTTGATAAAATGGGTGTCAAACTAGGGGTGAGTCAGTTAATTTTTCAGTTAATGGTCAATTTGGATCACTTAATCGATCAAATTGTGGTTTTGAAATTCAATTGTTAACCTAAATGAACTAAATTTGGTTAATTCCGTTACAACGAATGAGTTAAAGAGTAGTTGCTCGGTTAATCTGGCTAACAACATAAAACTTGTACAACAATGTTGGTTGAAAGTAGGCCTTGAAATGGATTTGACTCAAATCAGATAGTGTGATACATGAATCTAGACACGGCCGAAGAAAATCAAGTTCAATACTCAATACGAACAACGGATATCATAATGTGTCATCCAAATCCGATATGTCTGGATATTATTAGAATCCAAATGATTATCCCACCCAAGTTGATAATAATACATTTCATGTAAATAAACATTATTACCTGAAATATAATTACTATATTAAATTTATAAAATATAATATAATATAGGCTACAAGAATTGTGTACCCGAGTACATGTAGCTTGCATGTACCCACCTTCATTTATGATGATTGTAATATTAAATTGAACTACCTAATCTTATGGATGTGATGTATACCAGTTAGATAAGGCATGTATCAAAAATCAGCAAAACCTGATATTCATAGATCATAAAATGAAAGAACTTGTGTGTTATCTAATCAACGGTAAGTTGCAGAAATTGCAAAAACCGTTGGATGATATGTTTCTATATCTCATGATCAGTATAATATATGGGCATAATCAGGGTTGTCAGACTCGAACCGGTGAGGCCTCTGGTTCACGGTTCACTGGTTCAACCAGTGGTCTGACCGGTTCAACCGGTGACGTCAGCATGACACCTTAAATTATATTTATAACCTTATAATATATGAAAAGTCAAGGAAAAAGTAAACAAATGTAGGAGAATATCAAAAACTAGAATAGAAACGACAATAATTCAATTGGGAAGTGCATTTCCTATGTCAAATTATCAAGTAATCAAATTAAATTTATTTAATATGAGGTGATACCACAGTAGGAAAATAAATATAGACAGTAGAACTAGGCTTTTCTATAGTCATTCACGTGGCAGGATAGTAGGAGAATGCTAAAGAATGACAAATGGTAGGTAGAATATTTTAGCTGTATGGAAACATTACTAGGGGGAATAGATGACGAAGAAGAGAGGCACCAAAGAAATTGCAAGAGGATCAATACAAAAAAAAAAGGCAGCAGCAATTAACAGCAACAACAGAAGCAAATGCTAGCAGAAAACTATTGAAGACAGGAAAAGGAGGATAAGGATGAAGACAAGGAAGAGGAAGAATAGGGGAAAAGGGGGGAGGGGTGGCATGTACTGCAGCAATAACAAAATCAGCAAAAATTCCAGCAAGTCACTGGTGAGTCAGACTCGGTCGGTTCAGTAAAAACCGGACCGGTTCACCGGTTCAACCGGTCGGTTGACCGGTTTTTGACTGGTTCAAAGGGATTTCCGGCTTTGGGGCTAAACCGAACCGCTAGAGGCACCGGTTCCCGGTTCAACCGGTTGAACCGGCCGGTTCGGTTCGGTTCGGATAACCATGGGCATAATTTTTTAAACACATGTAATCTATATAAGTTTGAATCAATCCATATGGTTAGATTTATTTAACATGCACCACATGTCATTTTAATGGCTGGTACACACTTCCTAACCTCATAATATAATATATTATAATATAATTATTATTTTTATAATAATTTTTTTACTTTATTTACATACATTTGTTGACTTCATATTATTTGGATCTGATACAATAGTATATCTAATCTGTGATCCGAAATCAGATAAATCGTGTATACGAAATCCTTTGATCCATCGTATATCAATTTTTTTTTATTCTGAATCCAAATGCGGTCGAATGGTTCAATTTCGATTTACCATTTATTGGCCTAGTGAAATTTTCCATAAAATTTTGAGCAATTATGCTAGCTAGTGGTAATGCATATAAATATAATGATCTCAAAGTTCATTAAGACTTGATAATGATATACATAGGAAGTTTCATTGAAATCAAAGTATAGCTATGTAGATAAGTATGTGTAGGAATGTCTACAAATTTGGGCATATTTATATTGTGGTTATCAATTGATTCGGTTAACTAGATCATAAATATTTTTAACCGACCCATTAATTGCATAACCAATTAATCGAAAAAAGTAATTGAATCGGCCGCATCAACCACATTGTTTAAACCAAATTAAACATAACCAAAACCACTGATTTTATTGATTATAATCAAATTCTCTCACCCTTATGTCAAAACATTACTAGAGTTAATTAAAAAGACATGTATGATTGCTCAACTACAACTGCCAGGGCTCCTAGAGGAGAGATGCCAAGATTTTCTATTACAATCGAGGTACATCAAAGAATGGCACTGACCATATTTATTTGTTCTTGTTATCAAGTGAGTTAAAAAGGATGTTCACGATGGTATCCATTAGTGATTGTTATTTGGTAATGATATTATCCAAGTTGTCAGAACTGAATTGATGAGGCTATCGATTCAACTAGTGGTTGGACCGGTTCAACCACTGACATCATAAATTACTTTAAAAAACCAAGGAAAGGTAAATATATCAAGAAGGATATCAAAAATAGCATTAATATGATAATAAGTCAATTGAATACGACATTTCATATGAAAAATTATACTGGAAAAGCAAAGGGAGATGAGAACATTGAAGGAGCAGGCGGGAATAAACATCGAATTGGGTCCAGGGTCAATGTATACACGGCCAAGAATGGACGGTTGGAGAAAATTGGGACCCATTCACTGATAAAACCATTTCAACCAGTCAGTTGACCAGTTTTAGCAATCTGAGGCCATTTCAGGGTTTGTAAGAGAATCGAACCGTCCCAACCACTGGTTCTTGGTCCAACCGGTCATGGAATGAGGTTTCGGCAAAATTTTGCCAAAAATTTCGATTTCGACACCATCTATTACGTAATCTTGACATTGTGTCGCTATGTTGAAATCAGCAATTTTTTTTGCCTAAATGTTGAAATTTTCACAGGGAACAGGAAAGTCTCCTTTCCTCCAACATGAAGGACCCCCACCTATCCCCATATCAAATTTTATTGCATAAAACTATGCATTTAGGTGTCGAGATCACGCCAGTGAAGTTCATGGCTTAATTTGTTCATTTTGGCGTCAAAACGGGCACGGTTGCATTTATCGAATTTTAATAAATTTTGGTTTCCATGTTGTCGAAACGGCATCAAAATCGGATACTTCATTCCTTGCAACTGGTTCAACCGGCTAGTTTGGTTTGATTCTGATAACATTGGATATTACGTTGACTGGTGAACAAAAGAAAGATTGTACTACAAAGTGGAACTATGGAGAAATGTGCTAGAAGCTAATGGGTTAAATATCATTAGAAGCGGAACAATGTGCCAAGTTGGATAGATTGGATGTACCAAAATGTGATAACTTTTGTTTATTGGGTTCTATTATTCAAATGGATGGAGATGTTCGATGTATGTTACAGAAGTAACAATAGGATGGATGAAATACTATGCAATCTAAAGATCCCACTCGGATCAAAAATGTAATTTTTCTAAAATAACTATACAGTCAAGCCATGTTGCATGGGAGTGAATGTTGGGCGGTGAAGAAAAGGTGTTAAGAAGATGAATGCCCACAAATGTGAATGTTAAGATAAATGTGGGAAGAAAACAAAAAGATTGATGGAGAAGTATATAAGAATTTAAATGCGGGTGGCAAGTATCAACTATCAAGGATAATCACAAGGTCATCACAGACGGTATGCACATGCACAACAAAGTCCAATAATGTAGTAATTTGAAGCAATGTTATTGAGTCGAGTATAGTTATGAAAGGGAGAGGCAATAAGGATGCTAATAAAAAATAATCTAAATTTATCCAAATTATCAAATAATTCGAGAACATAATTAAATAACATATTTTGATCATCAAGATTGCCTTTAATGAGGCTTACATAGCTTATATATAAGATCTATTACTAATCATAGCTAATGGTAGCCAATGTGAGACTAAAACGCTAGGCTTAACAAGATCAAAAATACAAATAAAGAAACAATGCCCATACAACGAAATACAATATTTTGTCCTACATCAAGAGGGCTGACCTGAATTAACTTGGGAGGAGCTTATAAGAAAAAATTTAGAATATTTCCACCTTGATGAGAATATGACCCATAACATAGTTGTATGGGAAGAAGGATCTATGTAACCGACACAACATGGTTGGGATTGAGGCTTAGATGACGATTTCGGCGATGATGATGACAAGAATGATGATGACAGCGATAACAACGATGGTGGTAGTGGCATGGTGGTGGTAGTGGTGGCGGTGGTGTTGATGATAATGATAATGGTGTTGGTGGTGGTGGTGGTGGTGGCGGTGGTGGTGGTGGTGGTGATACGTGATAATCATTTCTCCATGTATGTCTCCAACTCTCCTCAATTACCACACAAACCCAGTGATGTGTCGTGGGGAGGCAAATTTGAGATGGTGCCTAGGGTTCCGACCTAAATTGCTTCATTAGGGACCCCCAACTGAGCCAACAGACCTACATGTCGGGTATGTAATAAATGTGTTCAATTATTATAAGTATATTATCAATGTTGAGTTGTAAGTCAAATTCATCATCAACAGCTTTTAAGCCTCAGTCCTATCCATGTTGTTTATGTGCCAGGGGAGGGGTATGTCTATATGATAATTGATAAATAATCATCAAGAAACAAGGTGACCGATACCGACGCTGTTTTGACAGCTTGGAAATAGGTATTTACCGGTATACCGACGGAAATACTGACAGATGCAATCCTGGACGTTTCGACGCCAAAATGAACGAATTAATTTATGAAATTTTACAGGTGTAATCTCTACACCTAAATGCATCGTTTTCTGCAATAAAATTCTATATTGGGTGTGGGGGAGGGGGGTCCATCATGGGGGAGGTAAGGAATTTGTCCCGCTTCGTTGGGATTTCGATGAAGGATTTTAATGACAAAATGTAGAAATTAAGATATGAAATTTTACTAGCACAAACCACACACTTAAATACACACAATTATGCAATAATATACAATTTACACATATGAATAACATATCTATTTACAACTCACATCAGCTGTATGTTGAGTGGCGCGCTGGTTCTCCACACAGTAATGAGTTGATATTATTGAGATATTGCGGCCATGATATGCACATCCTATAAAGGTGGTTGTATGTAGTCACATGCTCCTCATACACATCATTATTGGCAAATTGTATGAAGTTCCATGTTGTTCATTCATGTGTGATACTGTATAAGTGTATAATACTCCTTTGTATTATATTCACATTACTCTTTAGTAAAACATCTTCCACTAAACATAAAAAAGTAACTAATTATATCAATACTAATTGTAATATGCTTAGATAGATTGTATGATGATAGTAATTAATAGTGTTGTAAGTAGGTAGATCTAGTGATAATATTGTAGATCTATATAATATACTTATAGATGTATGTATAGTTCGCGTAAACATATAAAAATTGGAGTAATACTAATACTAGGCTTTGGCGGTAAAAAACACTTTTTTAGGTGAAAGTGGAAGAAAAAAGTAGGAAAAAGAGATGGAGAGGTTGCTAATGGTAGAAATGAAATAGATTAGTTATAATTACCTTGATTTGGGTTGGTATTAGCTCCAATCGCCAAAAATCATCCAAATGCACCTTCTTCTCTCCTCCCAATAAGTAACTACAATCATTCTCGCAAAAAACGGTATACCCATCGGAATACCGCTGGTTTGGGTCTGTACAAGGAAGTTAGTAGTGCATTTTGCACCGAAATCATCGAAACATGGTGGTATTGGCGGTATACATGTCGATATTATCGGTATTTGCGATCCTATCGGTACGCACGCATGTTTCGGTATCAGTACGCGTAGGTATCGATATTTCGGTCGAAATACCGCTGGTACCGGCGAAACTTCATTCCTTGGTAATCATCTTAAAATCAAATTTTGTAAAAAAATGAATATGTATGTTATTTACTGTTAATCATTACATTTTCTGTTCATAAATTCAAAATTAGGAAAAATGTGCACAATGTCTTAGTGGTTAACTCAGGGTTTTCATACTCGAACCGGTCAGTGAACCGGTGAGGGCTCTGGTTCACGGTTAACTGGTTCAACCAGTGGTCTGACCGGTTCAACGGGTGACGTCAGCATGACGTCACTAATAGTTTAAAAATATATAAATGTCTTTGATACTCATGGAAAATATCCATGTAAAAAGATATGAAACATGAATAATAGCACAACTGCTCTCAATAACTTGATAAATAGACCAAATAACAAATAATATACTATTTTTGGACATTTATATACCAACATTTATATTGTATTCAATATTGATTAACAAAAACTAGCAGCAAAAATACATTTACTTGTAAAGTGAGAGAACTGGCTGGTTGGGCTAAAACCAGATCGGTTCGTCGGTTCACCGGTTTGATATTGGTCAAACTTCATCTCCGGCTTTGGGAGAGAACTGACCCGATAGAGTGACCGGTTCAATAGGCTGGTGCAGTTCGGTTCGGTTCTGATAACCATGGGTTAACTATTTCAAAAGATGTTTACTTGAGCACCATCTAGCACTAGACCTGTCAAATTGTGTTAAAATCTACGGGCACCCACGGGTCAACCCGTTTAAGTTGGGCTTGGGTGATGAAATTTGCCACCCGCTAGAAATCACCCAAACCCATACCCACCCATTTAATTAGTGGGTTTCACGGGTGACCTGCAGGCACCCACGGGTGCCCAATTAACTAAAATAAATATATTAGTATAAATATAATACGTATACAACTTTTAAGACATGCCACACCCAGACATGTATCAAGCAACTAGATTGGTGATGAGTAATGTATACTGTTAACATATATTCCTATTTTATATATTCTGTTAGTTGTTTTGTTATTTCCATATTATATGTGGACCTCTCTGTAAATATTTCAGTGTTATATATATGAGGGTGCACACATTGTGCAACCCTACGCTTCCCAAAACTGCTTTGTGTTTCACATGGTATCAGAGCAGTAGATCCAGCCGCCACCCTCCCACCCCTCTCTCTTCTTCGGCCGGCCGCCCCCCCCCCCCGCCCGCAGCCGCCCAGCCGCAGGCCGCCGCCCAGCCGCCGGGCGGCGCCGCGCCGGGCAACAGCCGCCGGGGCCGGGCGCCCTCTCCGCCGCAGGGGGCCGGTGCGCCGCCGCGGTCCTAGCCGCCGGTACGTTGGCTCTGTTAAGTTCTACAGCGGTCCGGTGGCTTGAAGTTGGTGTGACGTAGACCGTTTTTTTTCGGTCTTTTGCCTGCCTGCCCGTGTAGGCCGTTGTGCCACCGGGTTCTGATCTGCGCTTCGGCGTAGACTGTATGTGAGAGGTCTTCTCTGTTGTTTTGTGACTGCTGTGCCTGTCTGACGGCGTAGGCCGTCTCCTGCCTGCTCGTGCCTGTTACTTCTGTGCCTACTGCTCACATGGCGTCCTCGAGTGATGACTACCGCCGTCAGGTTACCACTGTGAAGCTTGATGGGCGCAACTATCCGCATTGGGTCTGCTCCATGACGATCTATGCCAGGTCCCAGGGCAAGTACTCACATCTTACCCGTGCTGGTCCGCCAGTACCCGCAGAGGACGCTAATGCTAAAGATGTGAAGGCGTATGACGACTAGGTTCATGACGACTCCACTGTGATGACCTGGATTCTCAACAGCAGCATTGAGAAGATTAGCGTCACTTCTTCACCTGCCTACGGCGAAGCAGATGTGGGATCAGCTCGCCGGTACATACTCGCATAGTCAGAACCCCAAGAAGGTGTTTGACATCACCAAGCAGCTGGGACGACTACAGTTCACGGGGACGGACATTGCGGATTACTTCTCTGACTTCACTGGATTATGGGGTGAACTGGAATCCTATCACCCTCTCTCCACGGACCTGGCTACCATGCAGCGTCAGCGCCAGGAGCTTCAGTTAGTCCAGTTTCTTTGTGGACTGCCCGAGTCCTACGCTGGAGTTGTGGACCAGATCTTAGCCAGTGACCCTCTGCAGTCACTACAGAGTGCCTACAAACGCCTTCAGCGTTTGCCTTCGTCTTCATCGTCTCTGACTACTGATGTTGGGGACTCTTCGGCTCTTGCTGCAGCTTCTGGTCGTGGCAGTGGTCGCTTTACTGACAGCCGTCCTCCCCTGGGTGGAGGACGAGGACGGGCTGCTCCTGGTCGTGGAGCCTCTTCTACTGCCCCTACTGCTGGTGCGCGTCCTCAGTAAGGACAACGCCTTTGTACCTTCTGTGGCCGGTCCAACCATATTGAAGAAAAATGCTGGGAAAAATATGGTAAGTCGGCGTGGGCCAATGCAGTTGCTGACTCCACTACTACTGCATCAGAAGGAACGACTCAGCCTACTGACTCTGCCTCCTCGGGTGCGACTGCTGACTACATCCGTGCTGAGGTGGAGCGTCTTCTTCTTGAGCGAGCTGGTGCGTCGTGTCAAGCTTCGACTAGTGGAGCTCATGCCGCAGCTTATTCTGGTTATGACACTGCCTTCCTGAGCTCTTCTTCTACTCCTGGTAATACTAAGTGGGTCATCGACTCCGGTGCCTCTTCACATATTTCTGGAAATCGATCATTGTTTCACAAATTATATAAACCTGCTCAACCCTCATCTGTTATGTTGGCTGATGGTTCCAAGTCTGCGGTGTCTGGAGTAGGGGATATTGTTTCTGACTTTCTGCTGAAATCTGCCTTATATGTGCCTAGATTTCCTTTGAATCTGTTGTCTGTCAGCAAGATATTGCGAAGCCTACAGTGTAGTCTGACTTTTATTCCTGGTTCATGTGTTTTTCAGGACCTTCGCACGAGGATGAAGATTGGTGGGGGGCAAGGGATGAGATTTCGTCGGTATCGGCGGTATACCGGTCGAAATACCGATACCGACGGGTACCGGTACAGATACGTGCAATTCTGCCGTTAGGATCGCATTTTTCGGCATACCGGTGGGTATACCGCCAATACCGCCAAATTTCGAGGGTACCGGTGCAAAATGCACCACTAACACCTCGGTACACCTCGGTACAGGCGGCATTTCGCCCCGACAAACCGATATTTGTGAGCCGTCTTCTGCTGCTGCTGTTTGAAGAGGAAAAACTTGGAGAATTTGGGCGATTTTCAAGATTGGAGCTCAAATCAGCCCCAATTAAGGTATGTTTACTTAATTTCTTGCATTTCCCATCATTTCCAACCTCTCCCCTCTCTTTTCTCTTCTTATAATTCTATTCTCACCTAAAAAAATCACCAAATACCCCTAAAATCCTAGATCTACTCCAAAATACTTATGATTGATGCTATTTATCACTAGATCTATGATTATATTATATAGATCTACCGATTTATCACTAATTACCTCACTAATAATTAACATTAACATGTTATTTCATTAAACAATTAGTACCATTAATAATATGTATTTAATTTAGGTTTAGTAGAAGAAGTTCTATCAAAGACTAACATGAACATATATAAACAAAAATATACCCAAAATATCTAAATCATTCGTATTTTTTATTTATAAAAATGTTGAAAATTAAAAAAACGTTTTTTTTATTTTTTTTCTTTAGAATTGTGTGTGTTAATGTTGTATAAGATGAAACTAGCATGTGGAAAGCATATCACTTGTCTTTATAATTAGTAAATATCATGTTTTATAATTTTAAAAATAATTTCAGACTTTATTTATATTTAAAAAATAATTATCTTCAAAAGAAAAATCTTTAAAAATCTTGTGTTTGATTCTATAATTACAAGCAAGTATCATACATTATAAAATATCGATTTTGATTCTACATTACATAAAAGAAACCGATTTTGTTCACTTAATGGCTTATTTTTATTTGATATTAGTATTGTGAATAGAGAATAGACTTAATAGTTAATGCGACAATGTACATTTCTTACTTGTACTTTTTTATTAAATGCTAAGTTACTAATATCATTTGCTTTGCTTGTTTGTCTTTGTCTTTTTCAGTGTTGACTTTTGAGTTTTGAGAAGATGTCTTCTTCGTCTTCAAGTGACGCTGAGGGTGCGGCTGGTCATGCATCAAAGGATGTGGATTTTGCATGGAGTCACTGCAAGCCTGTACTTGGGTCTGGGAATAGGGCAAAGATTGTCTGCAACTACTGTAAGAAAACACTTGGTGGTGGAGGAATTACTAGATTCAAGCGTCACATTACTGGTGGTGACAAGAATGTGGCAATTTGCCCGAAGTGCCCTCCAAGTGTTAGGGATGACTTCAAGAAACTGATGGGTGCAAAGAGGCAAAAACAACAAAAGTTGAAGCAGGTTGAAAAGACTTACACAGATACACTCTTTGATGTTAGGGCCACAGGTTCTTCTGCTGAATCAGATGATGATATTGCATATCCTCCAGGATGTGATACTGCTTATACACGTCATATGTATAGGCGTGCTCTCAGAGACGCCCGCAAAAGTGAGTGGGATAGGGAGGAGGCAGCTCGGCTTACGAGGAGATATGGACCATCTGGTGCAGGTGGAGGCAGTGGGGCTGCACATGTCCCGATTGTTGACTTAGATGATGATGATGAAAATCAGCATGCTCAATATTAAAGAAAAAAAGGCACCGTTGATACACTCTTCCGTTCTGCTAGTGCAAGATTGAAACATTTTGATGAGCCAGGGGTTAGGAAGCCTGATGCTAGGCAAAAAAACCCTAAAAGCAATGTTTACTGGTGCGAAAGAGAAGGTAGGCAAGGCAGTGGGTAAGTTCTTCTTTGCTCATGGTATACCCGCACATGTTGCAACCGAACCATATCTACAACACATGGTGGATGTCATAGGGGAGTCGGGTAGGGGTATCAAAGCCCCCACTGCATATGAGTTGATGAACAAGTATCTTCCCAAAGAGAAGAAAGATCTACAGGTATGGATTGAAAGCCAGAAACAATTGTGGTCTGAGTATGGCGTCACACTCATGTGTGATGGGTGGACATCTGGAAATAGAAAGCAAATTATTAACTTTCTTGTACATTGCCGTAGATCTACTGTTTTTCTAGACTCTGTTGATGCTTCTGGTGCAGTCAGGAATTACAGTTACATCAAGAATTTAATGAAGAAATACATCAAGCAGGTAGGGGTTGGGAATGTAGTGCAAATAGTGACTGACAATGGCTCTAACTTCAAGAAGGCCGGTGAAAGTACAATGAAGAAATATCCGGTCTACTGGACACCATGTGCTGCCCATTGCATAGATCTGATCCTCAAGGACATGGGCTCAATTGATTACATCAAAAGTGTGACAATTGATGGTAGGTTGATCACAGGTTTCATCTACAACCATTCCTTCTTGTTAAATGCCATGAGGCGATCTGAGTACTGTGGAGGTGATCTAGTTAGACCAGGGGTGACTAGATTTGCAACGAATTACTTGGCCTTGAACTCATTAAAGTCCAAAAAAGATGGACTTAGGAAGCTTTTCAATGGTGTGGAGTGGACCTCCATGAAGGAGCACAACACCCCGGTTGGCAGAAGGATTGAAGAACTAATTGCCAGTCGGGCTTTCTGGGATAAGGTTACAAAGGTGCTGCGGATAATGGAACCTGTTGTCAAAGTGTTGAGGCTAGTAGATGGTGACAAAGCCGCAACAATGCCTTACTTGTATGATGCAATGCAAGTAATGGTGGAAGGTATTAAACAAGCAGCTCCTAGGTCCCATTCACAATACTTGTCAATTATAGACAAGCGTTGGACAGATATGCTTTTGCATCCACTGCATAAAGCAGGTATATAATTTATTTCTTCTAAATTCAGATTTATGTTCTAAGTTTCTAACTCTATAACTTGCTATAAGTTAAATAAATCTAAATCTTATTTCCTTATTTGAAATTGGTGACAGCTTACTATCTGAACCCGAGGTTCCAATACTCGCGAAAACTGGGCTTAGATGCGACTCTAATGTCTGCTGTGAGAGATATAACTAACAAATTCTTTACCTCTACTGAAGAGCGCACCATAGTGATGGATGAGGTATATAACTAAATATATTACATACATAACAAATTCTTTACCTCTAGGTCCTCTACTGAAGTTTGTTCTTAAATATTTTTGCAGTTGCGACAGTTTCGTGAAGGCCTCGGTTGTTTTGGTCATCCAAATGCAGTTGCCGACCGTGATCAGGGTGATCCTTGTGAGTGGTGGGTATGGAATGGAACGGGTGCTCCCCATCTAAGAAAAGTGGTTGTTCGTATTCTTTCTCAAACAACATCTGCAGGAGGTTGTGAAAGAAATTGGAGCACTTTCAATTTAATTCACTCAAAGAGAAGGAACAGGTTGGGGGCAGACAGGCTAAGAGATCTGATATATGTTCACTACAACATGCGGTTGAGGGCTAGAGCAATACGAGATGCCAACTACAAAGAAGTGGATTTTACTGTCGTCCACGATCCCATTGACACCGCATACACATTCAACCCTTCCAGGCGTAGAGGCATAGAAGAAGTTGATGATTCAGAAGATCCTTTAGAGGAATGGATGAATGAGATAGGTCGTCCCATTCTTGATAATCTAGATGCTCGTCCAGATCCATACATAGAAGAGCAGTTTGAAGGAGATTCTGATACTAATGTTGACCAAACTCCACCTGAAAGACTTGAGCCTGAGCCTGAGCATGAAAATGTTGATATGGAGATCAATAGAGCAGTAGAAGAAGCATTGGGTAGCACAGAGTCTCCTTCTTCAAAAAATACATCTGGGTCAAAATCAAAATCTGATAATGATGGTGGCAATGATGGCGGCGACAGTGAGCGCTCTCTTGAATATCCTCCTGTTGTTGATCCTCAGTATGATGATCGTCCTTATGTTACGACAGCTGCACCTCCTCCTCCTCCAGCAGAAAAAGAATATCCCATGCGTGAAAAAACTTTTCAAAGGAGGAAAACTCGAACCGGCAAAGACTACAGTGGTGTTGCACCACCTCAGGCTACAGGCTCCTACGGCTACAACAATGATCGTTATTCTGATATTGCTGATTCACTTAGCAACATGAGTATTTCAGGTTCTGATTCTCAATCTCAACATGATTCAACATTGGGATTTGCCGATATGCTATTTGGGCAACCATACCCATCTCACTCTCAATATGGGTATTCTGGATATCAAAATCAGCCACCACCACCACCGCCACAACCAGAAGTAGAACATCATGTTGGATATACCTATACAGCAAATGTCTCAGGCCCACATGGAAGTTATCAGTACAACTCCCTTGCATTTTCTGAGGATGGTGGGCAAACATGGAGTGGTGGTCATTCAGTTCTTCCTGTTTCTCCAGTCCCAATACTTCCTATGGCTGTGCCTGTAGCTATTCAACATATTCCTCAAGGAAGTGAACGTCCACTCACTCGAGCTCCTCGACCTACATCTCCAAGAAAGGCACAATATCTCAGAGATTTAGAACAACATTTTCCAAAGATTGGGATGATGCAATTTGTCAACGATACTGTCTATGAGGAGCATGTGACTACATATAACCAACTTTATAGGATGCACATGTCATGGGCGGAATATCTCAATAGTATCAACTCATTACAGTATGGACAAACTGCGCGCCACTCAACATACAACTGATGTGAGTTGGTAAGTAAATATGTTATTGATATGTTGTAAATTGTATATTGTTGCATAATTGTGTATATTTAAGTTTGTGGATTGTGCTAGTAAAATTTCATATCTGAATTCCTACGTTTTGTCATCGAAATCCTTCATCGAAATCCCAACGAAACAGGACAGGTTCCTTACCTCCCACATGATGGACCCCCCCTACCCCACATCCAATATAGAATTTTATTGTATAAAACGATGCATTTAGGTGTGGAGATTACACCTGTAAAATTTCATATCTGAATTCCTATGTTTTGTCATCGAAATCCTTCATCGAAATCCCAACGAAACAGGACAGGTTCCTTACCTCCCACATGATGGACCCCCCCCTACCCCACATCCAATATAGAATTTTATTGCATAAAACGATGCATTTAGGTGTGGAGATTACACCTGTAAAATTTCATGAATTAATTCGTTCATTTTGGCGTCGATACGGCCAGGATTGCATCTGTCGGTATTTCCGTCGGTATACCGGTAAATACCTATTTCCAAGCTGTCGAAACGGCGTCGGTATCGGTCACCTCGTTCCTTGGTGGGGGGTATGAAGGTGCTGATGGACTTTTCTATCTGGATCATTTGCCAAAACCAGCTAAAGCAACTGTGACTCTTGCATTATCTACTTCAGTTTCTGCATTACAGTGGCACTACCGGCTGGGCCATCCATCATCTAAAAAGCTTCGACACTTAGTTTCTGATCTTGGCATTTGTAGTTTTCAGTGCGAGTCATGTCAACTTGGAAAGCATACTAGAGCTGTTTATCCTAGACGCAATCAGATTAGCAGTAAAAATATGTTTGATATAGTGCATTCTGATGTATGGGGACCTTGTCATGTGCCGAGTCTATCTGGTCATAAGTATTTTATTATGTTTATTGATGATTTTTCAAGGACTACTTGGTTGTTTATGATGAAAAGTAGGTCCGAAGTTTTGTCTATTATCAAGTTCTTTTTTGCTGAAATAAAAACACAATATGGTGTGCCTGTCAAAAATTTTCGTACTGATAATGCACTGGAATTTGTTAAAAAGGATGTGGATGTTTTTTGTAAATCTGTGGGTACAATACATCAGACCTCCTGTGCTTATACACCCCAGCAAAATGGTGTGGCTGAGCGTAAAAATAGACATGTGTTAGAGGTGGCTAGAACTATTATGATGCATGCACATGTTCCTCGCTCGTTTTGGCCTGAGGCTATATTGACTGTTTGTTTTCTGATAAATAGAATGCCATCATCTGTGATTGGAAACAAAATACCTATTCAAGTTCTTCAACCCGATATTCAGCTATTTACTGTGCCTCCTCGGATCTTTGGATGTACCTGTTTTGTAAGGTTACTTGGACCTACTTCTGATAAACTGTCTCCTCGTGCTGAGAAGTGCATTTTTTTGGGATATTCTCGTACCCAAAAGGGATACAGGTGTTACAGTCCTACTGCAAGAAAATGGTATACTAGCAGTGATGTAGTTTTCTTTGAGGATACCCCCTACTATTCTACTCGTGGTGACAGTTTATAGTCTGATCTTATTGCCTCTCCTCTGCCTGTTACTACTGATTGTGTGCCTGATACTACTGATAAAGTCACTACTAAGGCTGCTAAGCCTCCTCTTATAGTTTATCAACGCAGGAACAGAGCACCTTCTACTCAAGAAACCCCCCATGAAAACCAATCTTCACCTCCAGAAGGTTCTACTACACCTGAGGTACATTCTGATCTTGATTTACCCATTGCTCTTAGAAAGGGTACTCGTTCCTGCACATCACACAGTATTGCTCAGTTTGTTTCTACTGATCATCTGAATGTTCATTCTAGCAATTTTGTATATGCCTTATCTGCTGTTGCTGTTCCAAAGAATATCCAGGATGCTCTACAGAGTACTGGATGGTTGTCTGCTATGAAGGAGGAGATGTTGGCTCTTGTTGAACGAGATACTTGGGAGTTGGTGGATCCACCTCCTCAGTGTAAACCTGTTGGTTGCAGATGGGTGTATGCTGTGAAATATCAACCTGACGGCACTGTTGAAAGGCTGAAGGCACAGTTAGTTGCTAAAGGCTACACCCAAACTTATGGTATTGACTATTTTTGAGACTTTCTCTCCTGTTGCTCGTCTTAATTCTGTCAGAATTCTTCTGTCTGTTGCTGTTAATCTTAACTGGCCACTGTTGCAACTAGATGTGAAAAATGCCTTCTTGTATGGCGATTTACAAGAAGAAGTCTACATGGAGCAACCTCCTGGGTTTGTTGCTCAGGGGGAGTCTCACAAAGTTTGCAGGTTAAAGAAGTCTATTTATGGGCTTAAGCAGAGTCCTCGGGCCTGGTTTGATAAATTGAGCAAAATTATGATTGATTTTGGGTTTCTGCGATCACAGGTGGATCATTCTGTTTTCACCAAGAAGACTTCAGCTGGTATTATTATTCTGATTGTCTATGTTGATGATATTATCATATCTGGCAGTGATTCCCTTGGTATTCAGGCTACTAAATCTCATCTAGGCAAGCACTTTGCTACCAAAGATTTGGGAAAACTTAGATATTTTCTGGGCATAGAGGTTTCTAGAAACTCTAATGCTCTTGTGCTGTCTCAGCGAAAATATGTCCTAGATATACTGCAGGAGACTGGTATGCTGGGGGCGAGACCTGCTGATATTCCTCTGGATCCTAATGTAAATTGGGATGATGATTCTTCTCCTCTCTTTGCTGATCATAAAAAGTACAGGAGGCTGATTGGTAAACTCATTTATTTGACTGTCACCAGAGCTGACATTTCTACTGCAGTGGGTCTTCTTAGCAGGTACCTTGATAAACCCAGACAGTGTCACTGGGATGCTCTTTGTCAGATTTTACGATATTTGAAGAAGTCTCCTGGCAAGGGACTTCACTACAGGAAGCATGGACACTGTTCTCTTGAAGGGTACTCTGATTCTGATTATGCAGGCAGCAGAGTTGACAGAAAATCTACTTCTGGGTATTGTACGTATGTTGGAGGTAATCTTGTTACCTGGAGGAGTAAAAAACAAAATGTTGTGGCCAGGTCCAGTGCTGAAGCTGAATATAGGGCCATGGCCCATACTGCCTGTGAATTGTTGTGGGTGCGCTCTCTGTTAAAAGAGTTCGGGGTTGACTCTTCTTCTGCTATACCTAAGCACTGTGATAATAAAGTTGCTATCTTCATTGCGAATAATCCAGTTTATCATGAGCGCACTAAACACATTGAAGTAGATTGTCATTTTATTCGGGAATCTATTCTTACTGGCAAGATCTACACTCCCTTCACTCGTTCTGAAGACCAAGTTGCTGACATCTTCACCAAGCTGCTGGCGAAGAAGCAATTCTGCACACTGACGGACAAGTTGGGCATGATTGATATCTATGCTCCAACTTGAGGGGGAGTGTTAACATATATTCCTGTTTTATATATTCTGTTAGTTGTTTTGTTATTTCCATATTATATGTGGACCTCTCTGTAAATGTTTCAGTGTTATATATATGAGGGTGCACACATTGTGCAACCCTACGCTTCCCAAAACTGCTTTGTGTTTCACATATACAATATAAGGAGATAAAGTCTAAATGACGTGATTGATATCCTTTGTTAATTGTTTACATTAATGGAAACAAAGTAGTTATCTTCTATATTTTTGTTGATGTTAATGAACATATAGTATAATGCATGTTTCATATTCAGTCGAAATATCTTTTTGTTCACTTCATTCACTAAATAACCATTAGAATATGATATATCAAGAATTTCTAACATAAGATAATACAATAGTGTTGTTGGCAACATATTATGTTATTTGTAACGTCTATATCATTTAATTTTTTATTTTACGTTGTAGTAATGGTTGCTTTTTTTTCTCTTACATTTTTTTCCAAGACAAAGGAATAGATATTACATTGTGTTAGACATGAAAAGTAACAGAAGTCACTCTCATTTTCCTATGTTGACACCAAAATATTAATGAATCATTCTACTTTTGTTGTAGAGTAGAAATTAGCAATATCTTTTCATTGTGCACATTATATGGGCACCCGCAGGCAATCCCCAACCCGTTGGGTCGGGTTTGGGTGTTATACTTCTCGACCTATTTAACATTGTGTCGTTTGGACCCGCACCCGCGAGACCCAAACCCGCAGTGACCCAACACAAACCCAATCCACCCACCCACTGAATTAAAAAACGGCCCAAGCGGCAGCTTAATCGGCCATGACCCTCATCCGCCTAATTTAGCCCCTAAGCGCCCGCTTAATCGTTTTGAACATAATCGCCCGCTTTTTGCCCGCCTCACCCGCTTTTTCCCTTTTTTCCCACTTTTTTTTAAATCATAATGTAAGCATCTAACATTAATTAATTACATAGTCCAAGTAGTGTTGACTATAATATATGAAACCTGTATACATTAAATGTTCTATGATATAGCTAGTCCTAATTTAGAATGCATACTTTGTGTTTAAGCTGTAATAATTGGGTACTGCTGTAATGCATCTAAGTAAATATCATATTGCTCTATTATACTTCTAATGCATGATTAGTTTTACTGATTTCCTTGCTGTTTTCAGTGATTAATGATTGGTACTACTGGTTAGTATTACTTTAGTGATTACTTTAATTCAATAATTCATAGTTTGTTATTTACAATTACTGATCTGCTTTCTGATTTTAGTGATTAGAGATATTGATTAATAGTAAAGTATTGATGAATACTTAGTTAATTACTGATTTGCTGATTAGATATGTATAGAAGTTCCTTATAAATATATTTTTATATACACAAACATGTAATTTTGTATAAAAATATATAAAATTTAGACACCCGCTTTTTCAAAAATCGCCTGCCTACCGCTTAATCGGTTACAGGGTGTTGTCTGCACGCTTCCTGCTTCCCGCTTTCTGATACCTTGCACCCACCCGTTTGACAGGTCTATCTAGCACCAAGCGGATACAAGATAGCATTGCTTCATGTGTTTTAGAATCTTGATTAAAGCTTAGTAGCATAATGACATTAGTTGGAAATATGCAAAGATCAAAGGTTTTCATAGTAGTACAAATTTAATTGTTTATAGAAGTCACATACTTTACGATGTCAAGGACATAATGACATTTAGTTGGAAATATGTAAAGATCAAAGATTTTCATAGTAGTACAAATTTAATGGTTTATAGAAGTCACATACTTTACGATGTCAAGGAAACCCACCTTTTGAAAATCTGTTCGCAAATGTGATGAAGAGATATTACCAATATTATCTCGGTAGTAAACTGAGTGAACTCGTGGAGGTAACTTGGCCAGAAGATGTCGAAATGAAGAAACACCACTGCTTGATGCCTTTGATTGATAGTCAAGCCTAAAAGATTAGATAGTTAAAGGAGACTCAATACGATATGCAAAAAGAAAGAAAGATCTTCACAAACGTCACTAAAAGATGCCCTCAATATCAGGCTCGACGCAGCCTTCAATATCAGGCTCAACGCAGATAAAAAAAAAAATTGCCAAAAGGTGTATTGCTATGATATCTTTTTTCTTTTTTAAGGAACCAAAGGTTCAATTCATTAAGGGGGAAACATTTGAAGGATATGCACAAGATATTAGAAAGACCGGAAGGACCACTCCCCTTAAAGGCATCATAATTGAAAAAATCCAAACAAACAGGCCAGCCTTAGTTACATCCACAATTCCACCCGGCAACCTCTCACCTGCTAAAGTTCGATTCATATAAGTGCAACTATGCCAAACTGAGATTTGGGTTTATATATTTCAAATGAAATCTACAGTTTCATTCCTTTTTGTATATTTCAACTCCACATTTTGGATACAAGTCGAACAACAACTACAAGTAATGTCGCATGTTAATAAAGCAGACACAGCATTTGTGATGAATATATGACTGTTGTATGGCATACAGTTGTCTACAGATAGAATCATAGAAGGATCTGCCAATATATAAAAACAGAAAAGCTGTCTGTAGAATATGATCAAAATTTAATCAAATAAGAACAGAATCCCATGAAGTTTTAAAAGGTAATCTGAATGAACTTCACCTGGCCATCACTATGACAGCATGTAAAAATGTAAATCAGAAAGAAACAGTTCAATAAAAGAAAAACAGTTTGATACCAATTCAAAATCGCACAGAATAATAAAATTTACGCAATTGAAAAACCTAAGCCAGACCAACCTGTGTTAATCATATAGATAAGGAAAAGAGTGGTTTACTAAAAGCCAGCCAAACTCGAATAGAAAGGTCAAAGCCATCTATTGTACAAACAGTGTATTGAAGCTCTTACATGTCAATCAACAATTCAGCGAGCACGTTTTTCAGTTAATCCAGAAAGTTTGATTGCAAGTCTCCTTACAAAAAGTATGCAGAGCTATTGTACTTACATTTATATGAAAAACAAAGTACTGACTACGCATGTGTTATTGCCTTATCTGTATTTCTGTAGACTAATTATCCCAATGGAGAAGGGACAATGCCACCACACATCTCAACAGCTAACGTGGATAAGGTCAAATTTATTGAAGTCTTAATACTTGCATTATAGATGTGTAATTGAGGTATCGAATGAAGCTTACCGTGAGAAGATACCCTTAAGGCGTGCTCCGTCATGGACTAGTTTGTAGCTTTCAGTTACCTGAATGCTGCCCCAATGAGATATTTCTATCTGACGAACAAGCTCTTCAACAACCGCAAATGGATTATTGTTTTCAAAATGCACCAGTATAGGGGTATATGAATAAGGTTGGACATTGTTGTAACCCCCATATCTTAATTCAGAGCCAGCACGTTTAGTAGGATCCACCCTTGTAAGAGATTCAACCTTTGAATTTGGTGTCTTTATATATGTGATCTGTTCCTTGACATGATAAGGTGATAGTAAAATTGCACTATCACGATAATAAACTAACTGAGAATCTGATTGGCTGATTTCAGCTGGAAATGCTTCTAAAGAATGGGTGCAAACAAGCAGCACTTCCACTGTTATGTTGTCAGCCGGTTTCAAGGGTTTGGGCAAGGATATGGAATATAACTTAGAATTGTTTGGCGTCTCAGGTAAATCAGAAGGATTCACAGCAACCAACGTGTATGTTTTCTTTTTCCTCTTTCCTTCGGCAACCTGTGCTTTCAACAGAGCTATATGCTCAGCTTGAGTGGGAGGAAAAGCAAGAAGAATATCTAACACTTCAGAAACTCCGGTATTTTCAACCTGAAAATGATAAATTCCTTTACTGAGTCTTCCAGGAAGAGATAGTTCAACAAAGATATTTATGTTTACAAATTCAGAATAATGTCACATTGTCACACTAGTTTTGTCTATCAGTCGATGTGCTTTTCAGAACACTCAATCAGCACAAGAGCCCTGCTGCTTGTATAATTGACATCTGATAGATAAAAGTTTTAGACAGTGTTTCTGCCCAACAGCATAACACAATTTTCCAATATGTACATTAAGATACATGCCAAAGCTACTTTCTTGACTCCATATACTATCATTTGATGCCCAGGTCTACAGTGCAAATAAGGACTAAAAAGGACTTAACATACGAAAGTTTAGCGCTGATGACACATTTATCCCAATGTTTCAATTCTAAAAAATAATGCTTAAGTTATAAAAAAATCCCACGGTTCTAAACACGTCAATTCTGCAGATTAACTTGCAACCTTTGATCCTGTATCCCACTCCAAAATCATATCCAGGGTACCCCCCCCCCCGGTCCACCCACCCATCAACACCTGCCAGTGCAAGGCCAGGACCACGGCGATGGACCTACTATCTTTAGCCTAGGAGGTGAGGATGATGGGATGCAAGACTAGAAAAGAGAGAAGGGAAAGTGGGTTGCAGGAGGGTATTCAAATTAGGTCACCCAGGGGAGAAAGGTCATTTTCAGTGATTGTCACCTGCAGCCAGCACTACCGTGAGAAAAGCGGGTTGCATGAGGGTTGTACCACCCCCAGGCTTTACCGTTAAGTTTACTTTTCTAAATTTATGCTTGACACTTGATGTGGAAACTATGATGAGGGACTAATGAAGCCGTTCTATTAAGCAAACCCTGCTCCTATATATAGAGAGGGGAGTAATACATAGCATAGGATCAAACCCTAATAGACCCATTTCCATAATAAAATAATTATCGAATAACTCTTAACACTCTCCCTGAAGCCGGAGCATGGGTGAAACACATGTCCAGCTAGCCAATACAGAAACAGATAACAATAGGCCATACAAAATTTTGATCTCCCCCTAAATCTTGCAAAACAAGAATTGAAGCACTCAACCGCTCCCCCTAAAGAAGATAGCATGCAGCAAATAGCAGGCGGTTTACTCCCCCTGACAAAGATAACATGCTAGTAAAAGCATTGATAGCAGGGTAGACTCCCCCTGAAATTGATGATCACCAGATCCGTATGAGCAATCATAAATAAACATCAAAATCTTCAGCAAGCATCCAAAGCAATAGATGGTGGAAGATATTTGTAAAACTCTTTTAATTCGACATTGTTGTTGACTAGTTAACCCAAAGAAGCACCAACACCTAGGAAGCATGGACACAGACATAGACATGGACACAAAAATTTTGAAATTGTAGGACACGGACACCAAGGAAGAAAATATCCGATTTCGATGTCGTTTCGCAGACCACAGAAACAAATTTACAGAAATTTAGATGGAAATTTTGACAAATGTGTTCCTAATGTTTTGACGGCAAAATAAACAAATTAATTTATGAAATTTTACCTGAATTATCTAATCGTGTAGATCTACTCAAACATGCAATAATATTTCATACTGGATATGTGGGGGTGGAGGTCTCCTCATGTGTGAGTGAAAGACCCTGAACTGTTTTGATGGGGATTTCGATGGAGAATTTTGATATCAAATTTCAATGGTGAAATCCATGATTTAAGTCATTATAGTTTGCAAGCACAATGTATAGACTTAAAGACACAAAACTGTGCAAAAAAAATGCTCTAGGAAGCCATAGTACATTAAAAATAAAAATAAAAAATGTCGATGGACAGTGCGTTTCGACAGTGCATTTAGATGTCTGATGGCCATTAGTATGGAAATAATTGTCGAAATTTTGACAATTTAGTCGAAATCTTAAACTCTAACGGACACGGCAAGAAAAATATATGAATATGCATGTACATTACTTTTATGTATAAACACAAACAAGAACAAGCTCATTTAAACACAAAGATCATTTCATTCAAGCCAATAAAAGAGATATCGACGATATCGTCGGTATACAGACCGATATATCGATATCGACAACATCAGTCATCGGTTCAGACAAATTTGTCATTGGGATTGCAAATATCGGTAAACTTATGGTATATCGCCAAATACCGTCAAATATTACCAAATACCGCCAAATATCGACAAAATTTACTGGTATATCCACAGAAATACCGATTTTTTACATGCTTGAGTCTGTTTCTATTGTTGAGAGGAGAAAATGGCGGAGCAAAGGGATCTCAACAACTAGGGCTCATATAAGTCTAATCTAAGGTATGCCTTCATGTTTTCTATCATTTCTCTCATTTACACTTCATCTATCTCAATTAAAATGTAAATTCATCCCAAAATACCTTAAATTGGCAAAGATCCCATCATCTCCTTTTTTATATGTCTTCCTAGTTGTATGTGTTTCTTAGATCTACAACACTTTCTCATAATCTACATTATAATCATAGTAATATACCTAAATAATCCACAAAATATAAGTATAATTTGCTATCATTTTTAGTAGCTAATTAGTATACATATGTTCTTACTAGTATATTTATCATACAAAGGAAGAAAATGTACTACTTCGCAACATAACAAACAAATATTGTAAAAAGTATAGATTTTGTAATTTTCTACTTGTATATTTGTTTATATATGGCACTTGCTACATATATCCCACAACATGGGCATGGTTGATATGGTAACTACACTTTTATATTATCGCATCCCCACGACATGCATATAGTGGGCATGATAGTAATGGCTTTTTTATACTTACCCCACTATCGTGCATAATCCATGGAGAAACTCACTACCGCATATCAAGATCCTGTGCAACAAACAACGGCAGAGAAAAGGTGTCACAATAGTGATGGTGCCTAACTTCCTTGACAATCATGAAGTTAATTGGCAAAGTCACACATTGGAAGAAGAGCAATAGAAAGCCCTGGTGTATATTTTCTTTCAAAATCTGATATAATGCATATGGAGATATAGTACTGTAAAATTCTAAAACATATCGTGTTTAATTACATAATACAAACGAGTATTATACACTTATATAGTATTGTACATGACGTGTATGAGCAACACGTAAGACGTAACTTCATACCACCAGCCTTGCATAATTTATATGTCATGGGAGCAATATGTCAATCATATCAACTCAATATTGTATGGAGAATCAATGTGTAACTCGACATACAACTGATATGAGTTAGTCAGTTACTATGTTATTCATGTGTTGTAAATTGGATATTATTGCATAAGTGTGTGTATTTATGTTTATGGATTGTGCTAGTAAAATTCCAATATTTTGTCATCGAAATCCTTCATCAAAATCTGCAGAAAACAGGACAGGTTCCCTACCTCCCACATGATGGACAACCCCCCCGCCACATACCCCTTATAGAATTTTATTGCATAAAACGATGCATTTAGGTGTAGAGATTACACCTGTAAAATTTCATGATTTAATTCGTTCGTTTTGGCGTCGATATGGCCAGGATTGCATCTGTCGATATTTCAATCGGTATACCGATAAATATCTATATCCAAGCTGTCAAAACGGCATCGATATCGGTCACTTAATTCCTTGATTCAAGCTATATTCAATTTCATTTTTTTTCTAAACACACTTTGCACACATCATGAGATTAAGCCATCAACGACATACTATGAAGCAAACCCACAATGTAAACACGATAGTCACAATAATAGAAATTTTATTCCCAAATAATAAAAAGGTACGCACTACAAGAATGAACTTACAGTAAAATATTTGCACATAAATTTGGACAATAAAAAGATAGTGATGGTGGTGGACAACAAAGAAAAAGAAAGAGGTATGTTGTTATTTGTAGAAGAGAGTAAAAACATTGATGTGCATTCAGAGTTAGGAAGAAGAGGAAGGGGGAGAGGAGGTTTTAGTTGTTGGTGGTGGTGGTAGCGACGAATTGAACATGGGTATTGGGGGAGGAGGAAGAGATGTCAGAAACAATGAGTGGAACGAGAGGAGAGGTCAGAGTTTATAGATAGAGGAAGAGTAGTTGCCTGGGCGGCGATGTGATAAGGATGGGAAAGAGATGGGTATTGGTAGTGGTGAGGAGGAAGTTTATGTGCAACAAGGTGGTTCCCCTTCTTAATCAGTGTTGAATTGTGTCCTAGTGTGTTCAAGCCTTGTCTGGAATGTGTCCAACTCTTGATACAAAAAATGAGGAACTTGGACATGTCTAAGTCATGTCCATGGCGTGCCCACGTGTGTCCATGACGTATCCATGTTAGGCACATGTCGGACATGGACATGGCAGTCTCCGAGAAGTGTCCATGTTTCCTAGACCAACACTGAAACAATGCACGGTAGTTGGGATGATAGCATTGTCGTAAGATTATTGCATTATAGCAAGTAGATCAATGTCTTTAAGACTCACTACTATAGGAAAGATGCGCTATCGTAGGTGTCAACAAAGCATGGATGCATATGTAGGAACCAGATAACATGATTGGAGGATCGATCTTCTTTTTGCCTTTGTATCTCCCCCTCACGCAAACCACAGAGAACAAGATTGTGGTTGTTGGTGGACAACAACAAAGCGGTCCACATATCAGCCACAAAAACCAGTGTGGAGAAACTCTTTTCTTGAAATGTGTGTTTGTTGTAATCATATCATAAACAAAGGAGAAATATAAATTCCTCTTTTCATTTCTTTTGCCCATAAAATAAGTCATCATGTACTCTCATAACCAATGTTGCTACTTCCCACGCTATTTATATCACTCCTACTAATGATATTATCCTATGTGGTATGTATTGCATCAAATCATCCATGTTATCCCAAAAATCCTTCATAAGCTCCCAACTAAGGCCAACTTGGGGCATCAGCAATATAATAGTAACAATTTTTTCCTCCAAGAATTAGATTAATAGTCATGATTCCATCACCCATTCTTGTGATTTGACAACATCGTCCTTCAACATCTTATCAACAATTATTTCCACGTCATTTATATATTCATTAATGCATGTATGCCAGATTTTGTACATTTTGTGCCCAATCTCTCTACATCGATTCTCTATCCACTTTGTTTCCTGCAAGCATGTTATATTGACTCTCTTTTCAGATCATGTAATCCATTATCTCTGAAGACTTTCTGTCAAAGGCAATAATCCAAGATCTCACTCAAGTCTTTTGTCTTGAACTTGCTTCCTTATCTAACTTCATCCAAAATGATGTCCTTACGCATTTTTCACTATACAGGACTATGATGCAACGTGACTCGTTTATTTAAGAAACCCATCCAAGGTATGGTTTATCCTTCACCACAACCAGGAGCCAATGACTCAAAAACCCTTGCGATTTTACTCGTGCATTTTGCGTGTTGATGCAGCATGTTAGTTAGGTAGGAACGCTGCAACAAAGTTCTTATAAAGATCCATGTCATAAGAAGACTAGCAAAATTTTGTGGTTGTTCATGAGATCAACAGTTGAAACATAATGCCACTAATCGGGTAAGTGTCGTAGCCCATAACCCATTAACCAAGGATCCACATTTGTCAGCATGTAGTGTTTTAATCAATGGATTCGATGTACAACTTGGGCAGAAACTTGGAAGTTGGATCCATCTATGTAACATAAGCTTTCTTTCTAATTAACCAAAGAGTAATCTCTATTCGGTATGCCAAACTAGCGAACTGTGTGTACTGTGTAGAGGCAGATACCACATATATTGCCCAAGATGTCAAACTAAGGAACGGTGCGTATTCTACAAAAGCAGAGACAGCGGTTTAGTTCCAAAGTGAAGGGCAGACTAGCAACAGTGGCTCAAAGCGAATCTTAGAAACAGATAAGTATACAAGAGAGGACAACAAGTGAACAAAAGATGAAATAGAAAGGCCATATATTGATAAGCAGAAGTAATGGCCCTAGGTCATTTACTCTATTTATGTGGAAGTTATTTCTGGATATGATGCCCAGCCAAGATCTGCTTAAGAATTTTGGTTTGAATATCATTCAAGGTGCATTCTCTGTGAATCCTGAACTGAAAGCACTGAACATCTTTTCTTCTGCTGTATTTTTTTTATTGACATAGGCAAAGGAGGAAGGCTGGATCGATATTTTTCTAATATTGATTCTAACTGTGCAGGCATTTATACGAAGCTATGTGATCGTTTCTCATCTTTGGAGAAAAAGAAATCCCAGATTCCTCGGAAATAGAAGTTCTGAGATCGAAATGGTTCGGAGAGTCATTTATTTTAATGTTAATCCCCCCGGTCCCCAGTCACTATATAGCTGATTCTCTCTCTGCTTTGTAAATATGGACCGAACAGTATGTATTTGTTCTGAGATAATAAGATGAAGGTGACGCGCTTACTGATTAAAGAAATATAAGATTCTTTCAATTTCAGACTCAGTTGAACCATTTGGAATGGATATTGTCAAAACATAGGCAAGAAAAGAAAATAAATGTATAAGTACCTTGAGAGTCAAGTACTCCCTTATGATAGATGAAGTCAAATCAATCTGCAACAACCAGAAAGACCGGCTTTGAGTAAGATCAATACGAGGCAAACCGAATGAAAAAGTAGCAAAGTAATTCCTCATTATCATCTCATAGTGAAAAAGCATAGATGACACCCTTAGTTAGAAAGAACTCCACCGTAGGTGTTAGCACAGAAAGCGGCAAATCAAACACGAGATCGTAGCTGAAGAAGTATTACCCTCCGCTCGGCGCTGAGGATTTGGATCTCGGGCGACGACTGGCCGAGACCGAGTGAAGCAATTATCGTTATCAGCCCGAGTAGGACGGCTTTCCCGAGAGGGAAGACAGATGCTCCCTTGGCTGCCATGGTAAGTACGTGTGAGCGCACCTGCTTCTCCTGCCTCCACCTTCCCCTCGTCGTCAACGGGCGAAGACTGGTAAAAACAGAACGCCGTCCTACTGCCTCGGACCCCTCCCCAGTTACAATCTGCAGGGCTGCGGAACCAAACAACAACACTTGACGAACTAGATCCGCGATAACCTAACCGTCAACCCGGTAATGAAATATCATCTCTATATCTATACTAGTGAATAATTTTCTTTTATTACAAATATGCCGCAACCAATCAGGAAGCAACATTTTTAAAATGGTGGACTCTCCTTTACTCTCTCTCTTTTCTCCCTTTTTTCAGATTTTTTTTTTGTTGTTTTTTCCAACGGCAACCTTACTCTCCCACAACTTCATCGTGACGCAGAAGACAACCCCACACTACCACGTTGTGTAACCCTTTCTTTCTCCGCTCTCTATCCTGCCTATAACGGCTTCTTATTCTCTCCCCCACTCTCGCCACTTTTTCTCAGCTCCCTATTATCCCATCCTCAATAACCTCCCACTAATAACTCCCTACCACATATCACCTACTATCCCACAACTAACAATGCTTTCCTCTTTCAATCACTCAATATACGGTTTTTCACATTCAAACCCCACAAACTACTCTATTATCTCCATATTCACACCGTCTTCCATATCTATTTACCGATGTTTTCTCTATTTTTAACGTAAATTTATTTTTTACTTTGTTTCAAAGAAGCCTCAATTTAATTATTTCATTTCCAAATAGAACTCTCAATGTACGTCTTTTCATATTCAAATCCCACAAACTACATCATTATCTCCATATTAACATTTTAATTTATTTTTCCCACTACCACATAAGTTCCCCACCCCAAGTTGAATGGGTCAATGTAACTACCCACTTTTCATGGTATTTTTTGTTCTTTTATGAAAAAATACCAACACCAAAACAGATGATTTTCCATTATCCACTTTCTCCGCCCTTTTAACTTCCCTTTCCTCAAATAACTCAATAATATCTTTACTATCTCTTATCACATAACGGTTCCAATTATCCATATCATTATATATTCACATGTCAAAATTCCTTCAACTTTCTGGCAAATAAACAGTGACTGCTCAATAGACTCACGCATGACCGTTTCTGTTACACCCCGATCTCACAATTATCATTAATCATGAGATTAGGGTATAAATTGAGGATTTAATGTAATTCAAAGATCACCCTTAATTTTTCTTTTTCTTTTTCAAACTCTTTGTTTTCTCACATTGAACCACATAAACTAACTTTACAGGAGAATCAAACTTTGATTACTTTAATATGATCTCAACATAAACGATACACATCCATACATTCATTCTCAGGTACATACGACATGATAATCAGACACATTCTATCTTTTTAAGAAAACAAAGATACAAAACATCACTTACAACACTCTCACATCTATACTAGGACCTAGAGTGATAGGGAGCGACTGAACTTAACTATACTCAGACTTAACTCTTGTGGCAGATCTATTCTGATGCAATGATATCTTCAAGTCTATGTGATTTCCCTAAAAATTGTGAGTAGAGGGGTGAGCCTACTCGCTCAGTGAATGAGTACTTCAAAGAAACAGTCTAAAGCACTGATATAATTACAGATATACTTTTGAGCAACTAATATCAATTATAACAGCAGTAAGCTTTTAAGAGATTGATCGTTGACAATCATAAATATGGCAGGATACTCTAGATATCAACAAGGGTAAATCAATATATGAGCATGCTTGATTAATTTCAACGAGAACTAATAATTCAGAAACATATAAAGAATAATTGCTGGAAAATTGTACTCGAATCTTTCTTAGCCTTTCTTACTTATAAGAAACTATTTAAACCTATATGAACATATTTTAGCTTATGTCCTGATCATATATATTGTACTCTACATATGAAGACTCATAGCAAACTACGATCTCACTGTACAAGACTTAGCTTAAAACCCGGGAAGCTAAGCCTAGAACTGAATCTGGGTCTACTTGACTCGAACTGTCACGTCTGACTAAGGCGGCTAAACAACAAGCATTTAACTGGACCTCTCCTTCTAGGTTGAGTACACAGGCGGAGGGTCTGAGACGCTCTGTGGGCCTCATCTTGGTACACTATGTGGGTACCTCTGGGTTACCACCAGGATCTCTGGTTCATGTTGGGTAACCTATCTTCTCTTAGGAGACTTCCTCAAGGGCTTCGTCTCCCCCACGCTCTGTGGGTGTGATCCGATCCCTGTATACTGGTCGCTGCCAGAGTGGATCGTTTCCTCCCTACAGTGTAGACATCCATAGGGAATCTACGGTGTTCAAGACACCTATGTCTATTATTTTACTATTCTTGGAAAGCTCTTTCTACATTGTATCTTTCTCTTACTTATACTTGACTCTGGTATCTCTATGGTATTGTGTCTATTTATTTGAAGTTTATAACACAACATGTACATCATCCTTAACTTGGCAGAGCACTATATTCAAACACTATAATATACTGAGAAATCAACATACTATACATGCAGGCATACTGAAATACTTAAATAAACATAATGCATGTCCATTTGGCACTTATACACTAGAATCATGCAATTAAACATCTTAATATACTGATAAGAGCTAATTACTTGGCATACGAGTAATCGTCATTTGCACCCATAAATTATTTGCACTTTCTTGGAAAACGTGCACATCAACCCAAATCTTGGGTTGTGCATCTCATACTGAGAACATGGTAATCAAAATACTTAATTCATTGAACACCCTATCCTTAGGGTTTCATTTACCTTATTCACTTATTATATGGCTCTCATAAGAATTTAATATGTCATAAACATCCACTAAATACATATTGCTTTAAACAAGTCATATACAATCAACATATGTATGAAATCCTCGAATTGAGCTAAATTAGGGTTTTCCATGCCATTCATTTAGATATTATGAATCAAGAATAACATTGCATAAATAAAGTCTATGATGCCAAGAAAAACACTTCAAATGGATTTCACCATATTTATTCACAAATTTCCAATTTTCCACTCATATAGGGCTTCACCCTCTTTACGAAGATATCAAGCAAACACTATTCATATTACATGAAATACAAAATAGTATCTGACATATATGTACTACGCATTCAGATAAATAATCATTCATAACCAAGGGGATCCAGATAAATAAATTTCTCTATTTAATTATACAACAATTTCAGTCACAGACAAATTCCCTATATTTCAGTTTACTCTTATAACCTTTGCGGATACTTAAGGAATTATCATTAGGATGTATTGAATACATTTATAATATGATTTTATCATCTGAAATTCATCCAAATAGAGGAAGAATCTGTTTCATATCATTTTGCAACAACTTAGATCAAACACACAATTCAGGGTTTGTAGCCGCATATTAAGCAATTAAAGATTATGGATGATTTAACCAATTTTCATGCAAGATACTGTTTAAAGGAAGTTCCCACTCACCTTAAGGTGTGAAAACACCTTAAAAATGTAGTTCATCCATGAAAATCTCGATCTCATATCAAATCCCTAGCAATTTACCCAGTTCTTCTTCCTTTCAACTCGGAAACCCTAGAAATGAGGGATTATGAAGAAAGAGTGAGAAAATGGGAAGTTTTGACACCATTTCGGATCAAATCAGAGGAGGGACGGAATCTTGATATGTGAGATCAGATTCACCATGAAAGGCTGTGCAAAAAAGCTAAACTTACTTGATTTCATCATATCTCAGATAGAGAAATCCTAGATCAGCAATTCCACCACTTTCTCCTCTCAGACCCTAACTCTCCCTCTCTCTCTAGGATTTCATTTATCTAGAATGAATCACGAATTATGAGAGCTCCTTGTGTGTTTGGTTGACCATATAAAGAAATTGAGCTGCTTGGGTCAATTGCACATTGACCCCTCACTATACTTTCTCATATTTCAGCTGAATTTTCTATCATAAAAATATTATTGTAATTCATTTAATGATAAGGTCTAAACGCGTCCAAAAATTATGAAAATTTTACATGTTGTTTATGATTGACTTTCAGATCTCCAGTTAAAATTTCAGATCATTTGGTGTTACCAATAAATAATTAAAAATAAAACACTATACTACTAAAAAGCACTCTGTCAACATTTTGGTCAAAATATAGTTCGACCGAGAACCACATTCAAAGAACACTCAAATATTCTGAATTTTTTCCCCAATATGCATGATTGATCCATATCATATTCAAAATTCAATTAAATACAAAATTTGTAGAAAATATAAAAAATCATTTATCACACTGCTATCCTGATCAAATTCCATATTCATGTACTATCAAAACCCTAATTTTTGCCGATTAGGGTTTACATTTCTCAAACCCTAATTCTTTAAACTAAAATCATAGTTAGAGTTTCTTATTAGGTTTGTAACATCACTATTGATCTACTATCATTAATCAAGTCTAAACGATGTTCAATCTAATCAAGCATGTAATCATTCAGATAAACCCTAGTTTACCGATTAAGCACAAATGTGGTCATTACAGTTTCATAATGCACATTGCATTAACTCCACATCCTCCACTCTGTGATAACACTTCGTCCTCCTATAACTTCCTTCTCACACGTAGAATCTCCCTCCACATTTAACTATTGGCCATTGCCCACACCAGATTCCCGGTTCCATAGAGTTTAGAACTGCGACTACCATCTCACTGCATCATAATTGGGGCAGGGTTTTCAACCACTTGAAGGTTCTATACTACTATAAAAAGAGTGAATAATTTTATTTTATTACAAATATGCCACCAACCAATCAGGAAGCAACATTTTCAAAATGGTGGACTCTCCTTCACTCTCTCTCTCTCTCCTCCTTTTTTCAGATTTTTTTTGTCAACCTTACTCTCCCACAACTTCATCGGGATGTAGAAGACAACCCCACACTACCACATAGTGTAAACCTTTCTTTCTCTACTCTCTATCCTGCCTATAACAGCTTCTTATTCTCTCCCCCACTCTCGCCACTTTTCCTGAGCTCCCTATTATCCCATCCTAAATAACCTCCCACTAATAACTCCCTACCACATATCACCTACTATCCCACAACTAACAATGCTTTCCTCTTTCAATCTCTCAATATATGGCTTTTCACATTCAAACCCCACAAACTACTCTATTATCTCCATATTCACATTGTCTTCCATATCTATTTTACCGATGCTTTTCTCTATTTTTAACGTAAAATTATTTTTTACTTTGTTTCAAAGAAGCCTCAATTTAATTATTCTGTTTCCAAATAGAACTCCCAATGTACGTCTTGTATTCAAATCCCACAAACTAAATTATTATCTATATATTAACATTTTATTTTATTTTTCCCACTACCACATAAGTTCCCCACTTCAAGTTGAATGGGTCAATGTAACTATCAACTTTTCACGATATTTTTTGTTCTTTTATGAAAAAAACCAACACCAAAATAGATGATTTCCCATTATGCACTTTCTCTACCCTTTTAACTTCCCCTTCCTCAAATAACTCAATAATATCTTTATTATCTCTGATCACATAACGGTTCCAATTATCTATACCATTATATATTCACATGTCAAAATTCCTTAAACTTTCTATCTATGATCACATAATGGTTCTAATTATCCATATCATTATATATTCACATGTCAAAATTCTTTAAACTTTCTGGTGAATAAACGGTGATTGGTCAATAGACCCATGTCTGACCATTTCATAATGCATATTGCATTAACTCCACGTCCTCCACTCTGTTACAACACTTCGTCCTCCTATAACTTCCTTCCCACACGTAGAATCTCCCTCTAACTATTGGCCATTGCCCATGCCAGATTCCCAGGTCCATAGAGTTTAGAACTGTGACTACCATCTCACTACATCATAATTGGGGCAGGGTTTTTAACCACTTGAAGGTTTGCAGTCCGTTCTAGATGCTATATTACAAAAGTGGCAGCAATCTGATCTCTCTCAAATGGTCATGGATGAAGCTTCTCTGTTGGTCTCATCCTCCAATTTTTCCTTTGAAGGTAGTAGCATTAGTATTTCATTTTAGGTTTCTGATTATTCTTTTCATATTAAAAACAAATAAATGCTTCACATATTTGAAGAATATTATTCTGACTTTTCTCCCATGCTTCGTGCATATTTTTTTATCTTAATACAGTCTGATCTTCAATCTACTTCTTCTGAATAAAAGCAACAATTTTTCACCATTGATGGATCTGTGTGAAATTTTACGCGGAGCAGCAGCCAATGACTTGCAAAATTTGAATTGCAGGAAACCATTGGTCTCATTTAAATTCCAGTTCAAATACAAGTAACAATATTTGTCTATCGATGGATGTGTGTGATTTTTTACAATCAACTTTTAATCATTTATATAGGATAGTCAGTTATTTCAAACCACTCTCCCTAAGACATGGCGTACATCTATGTGCGCAGATATGTAGATAGCGATTGATAACTCAGCAGCGTAGCTTAACCCTTAAGCTAAAGTACCGACGCCAGTCAGTTTGTGAGTATTCAAAAGGTTTCACAAGGAGGAAACTAATGTAGCCAAACATACTGGTTTCCAGTATAGTCGTTTCTCCACATCCTAAGTCGTCATCCCTCCACTCCCTTCTATAAGAATCATGAGAAGAACCTCAACATTGGTTTCCAGATCTCTATAGTCAGTTCTCATCCACTTTTGTTTCATTGCTTATCAGTCATTCAAGACCAACATGCTATTCATATTGCTTCCTTTACAGATATACTCTCTCTTGCACCTTTCTTTACATGTCTTTTTTTATATAAAAAAGTCATGTTAGATAAACTGGTTGATCAATTTCTCACTCTACGTTGGCTTAAGTATTGACCCAATGTACTACTCGAGAAGGATCATCAGTGGACTTGGATCTTTTGTGTAGGTTTCCTGGGAGAAAGTCATACCGTGCGTGCCAAATAAGAAGAGCTTGGCTATTTACCCTGTTGTTACAACTGTAAAATAATGCCGGTAAGAACTCTCCTCGCCAAACCACGGAAGGGTGTGTTTCTGACTACCAGGCCTTCGATTGACCAACATGGCTGCTGTGACGTCCCCAGATTTTGATTTCTCCAAACCCTATTGGGAATGAGATGTCAGAATCCGAAAACATCATCCAATCATATCAGAAGGCGATGCGGAAGCATAATACGCATACATGAACATACAACCATAACATTCTCAACATTCAACATGTAAATTTATACAACATGAATTATTACACAATGATTTACAATTACATATTGAATGAAAATTCTACAATCTAAGAACATGTATGCTAAACTAGGATCTACACAATAGGTACAACCTGTACAACTTTCTCACATCCTGTACTTTATCTCCCACGCTATCTCTGAACCTAAAACATACGTGAAACAACAAATCAACACACAAGGTGTTGTGTACATGGGCAGAAAGATACATATATTTATGGCTTTCATAATTTTGAAAAAGATTTGCAGAAGGAAAGAAAATCATAGAAAACACTTCTTTATTAAGCGAAATACGCTAATTTAAGTCATTTTCCTAGATGAATTGCATTATCAAGGTGGACTAGTACCAAAACATAAATATTGGGCCCATCCCCGTGTACCAAGTACTCTAGGGAAACTCCCCGTACACCGTGTGCTCTAGGGAGGTGTACTAGCCAACATTATTCCATTCCCTCGTAAGGGGGATAATGAACACCTTAAATAACTACAAAGCATCTACTTATCATTTATGTTTACAAGTGATAAAACACCGAGTACTATATAGTGCTACTACATCCAATATTTGCAAATAGAAGAGAGCATACATACATATCATGATTGCAAGCAAGAAAACCATAGTCATATACTTAAATAAAACCCATGTACCTAAATTCAGAGATTCCTGTTTACATTCTAGATCATCTACATATCTGGTCATCACCTGATTAATAATAAATATTCATCATTAATATATGTACATCATATTCTTAGTAATTTTAGGTCCAAATTAGGGTTTGGCCAAATCTAGGTGTTACTGATCTAAAATGTGTCTCTGGTATTTTTATAGTGATCCAGATGTCATTCTAAGGGTCTGTTTCAGATTTCATAATTTTCCGATGATAGGTCTATTTTCTAGAACTAAAAAGAGTTTAAAAGAATTAATTTGCTCATTAATAGGAAAGACATAACATTTTGGCATTAATATCGAATTAGAGTCCACTTATGGTTTCTATGTGGTATTAGGGTTCCAAGAATATTTTTCTCATATTTTATATCCATCATTTGCTAATTATACAAATTAAATGAACCCAAAAGAAGCATTTCACCCTAAATTGAATATCATCAATAGTTGTGCTTCAAAAGACTAATATAAGGGTCCAGTAATATAGGGGATGTTTTTCTGAGTCTGGGGGTATTTTTGGGGTATTTTTAGGCCAAGGGATCTATTTATAACCAATTGTGCAAGATTAAGTCTATTTCTGAGAATTTAGTATCATTTACCTTATGTGATGGACCCACCACTTGAGGTGGCGCTCAAAGATTGGCCATCTTGTTCTGAAGGAGGATGCACCCAGCTCTTCCTTCGGTTCACACTGGCCCAAAATGAACCGGACGGCCTGTAAGCTCTGATCCCAGTCTTATATCCTCGGCTCAACTCATTCTCACTCGCGAGAGTTCCCAGGGCCGATAGCTCGTGCGCGAGCGCCGCCATGAGAGGGGACTCCGGTGAGCGATTGCTAGGCAGATGCCCCTTTCTGACATGAAACAATGAGTCCAACACCTTCGCAGAGGAACCCCAAACCACGACGGTCATTCATGAAGGTGGCGAGTCGCCGGAAACGCCATGTCGCTCTCCACATTGGATCCAAGGCGGAGAAGGCTATGTGGGATTGGGGTTTCGCTCATTGTGGCCTCCCTGTCTTCACAAACTAGCTCTGAAGCTTCTCCGCGAGCTTCTAATCTTAAAGGTCATCCCCGAGAGAGGTGAAAGCCCAAGGAAGCCTGGTCACAAAGCTGTCCTCTGTGGCTGGGAATAGCACCTCAGCAATCTGAGCTTGCCGACATTGAGGACCACTTTGGGGTGGCCTTTGGCATCAGGGGAGGTTGTTAGGAAAATGGGATCCTCACTGCCGAGGTCGGAGATTTCCCTGCAGGTGCAGTAGGGTAGAGCTTCACAGATGTGGGTGTTGGCTATTGGCAGGGAACCTGGACCAAGCTCACCCTCTGAGTGGTGGTTTGCATCGTTCGCCGCCGCCGACGATTATTGCCACCGCTGAAAAGAGGCGCAAGGATCCCGATCTCACTCCTCACTCAACGTTGTTCTATCTGTAGCATCCTTTTCCTTTGTGTGCATCCACTTCCGCCCGATTCCTTGAGTGCCGCTGCTAGGAACTGCTCTGGCATGGGTGATCCACCTCAGGTTGCTCTTCCTCTTCACAGTCTCTTGCCTAAAAATTGGGTGGAGACGCCTAGGATATCCTGCCCGACACCATCTTCCTCTTTGTCATGATGGAGTCTACGTTTAGGGAGATCACCCTGCGGCAACCTACTGGAAGAAGGCTACGACAGCTGTTGGATTGCGTTGACACCATGGCATGAGATGATGGCCTGCGATGGATGCTGGAGAAGGTGGGGATGAGGACTCCAGTGTACTTGATGCACCTCAGAGGCTGGGGAACTCAAGGTTGTTCCGTAACACTGCAAAAGGCCTTCCTCTCAGTCTTCGGTCATGGAGGTGGAGCCGTCTGGTGTTATGTTGATCAACGTGAAACCCAACGACTTCCGTAGATTCTGCAGGAACGTCGCGATGACTAGTTCCTCAAGAGTCCAGATTGTGGCAACCTTCTTGACCACCTGCTCCTTAGTTCTCGGATCTAGGAGACTATCAGATATGTACAACTAGGCTCGTGTGATACAAAGTTAGTATATCCTAGTATAATTCTTGATCTCAATAAGTCAAATCAACCAAAGATCTAAAACTTCAATATGTATTTATTTGACATCAAACTCTAACGTTGATTCATATGTACATAATTCCTCAAAAGAAATCAGTTCACTACTCATTGGATCACTAAATGAATGATTAGTCTCATGAGATCTTAATCAATTAGTAAGGGTATGCATTCATAATTGAATTCAATTAGGCATCATAGTCCTCTATCATATCTCAATTCACCTAATTTGGGTGAAGGAATCCATGATTGTATTATCAATTCCTCAATTTGGTATTTGACATATTACATAGAATGCATGTCTCTCAATTATTGTATTAGTTATTAAAACTCCAAAAATCTAGGTTATCACATTCACCCCACCTTATTTGGAATTTCGTCCTTAAAATTCAACTAATCTCATCCTTAAGAGGTTATTTTTGGGGTTGAACCTCATATACATCATTATTTCTTAGGTTCTAAGATCACCATAGTTGCATGCACTCGAAGTTGTCACCTTAGGGTCTTAGAGTTTCTTGGGTGTGTCCACCCCACCTCATATATGTGGAAGCATCACTTAATGTCTTAGCCATAACATGACATTGTGATATCTTAGGGTTACATCACCTCTAAGGGTACATGTTTTGTTCATGCTTTTAATGTTCAGGAGGAATTCGTTTATAGGCCATGATATTCAGATCGTTCAAATCTAACATCATTAATATGTTTTATGATCAACATCTTACAATGATTTCAGTACTAGAGGAGATTTATCTTCATCCTTGATATTAGGATTTTTTTCTACATAAGAAGGGCTTAAGTAACATGCTTGACCATTAGGGTTTCACCCTATGGTGTGATATGCATACTCAACTTAGAAGCATATATTGAGAAGGATCAAAGTTACGAACTATATTTCTAATCATATATCCTATGATCCAAAAATATCTTTATATCAAGTTCATGAGTTCAACTTTTTATGTCTTGCATGTATTATGTGAAGGAAAAAAAAGAATATACTAAGTTTATCCCATGATCTCAGCATCATATCTTTCATGTTTCATATGAAGGGGAAGAGAATATTTTAAGGTCAAACTTATCATGATTTCAATCTTGGGTACTACATGTATGATGTAGGGGGAATATAGAATAGGTCAAGCTTATACGAGTGACTCCTCATATATAAATCATCCATATAGCTCAAGTGAGGTTTCTATCATCATATATTAAGAAAGAGAAGAAGGAAGAATTGTATTTTTTAGTATCTTTTGCACAAAACATCATACTCTCATAACTAGAGTTCGTATCTTACCTCACTTGCAACTAATGATGTGATTCACAAAATATGTCACTCTAGCTAGGACCTAACTCAGGTAAAGGATTGACTTTATCATATGGGTCATCTACCCATCCTTTTATTTTACCCAATTCTCACATATAGATTTGAATCATGCATAAGGACTCAACTCAACACTCAAGAGTAGTCTAGTGTAGGACACATTTTTTTAACACATATCTCATATATTGGAGTCTAGGTCCTATGACCTTCTCCTTGTGGGTCTTACTCTCTCTAGAGTTCACCACATATCTCATCCTACCACTAGACATCCTCCTTGTAGATGAGTTTGAGGCTCATGCACACTCGTCTCTATCTTAACTTAGCTTATCTTAAGTAGAAAAAGGGAATGTACTTTCATCATCACGACTTAGCATAGATCCTCCCAAGAGTGGATTCGGTTCACATATAACTCAAATCTTAATAAGGAAGCTTATACCATCATAGATCAACTTAGGTAAGATTCTATATACTTATTTACTTCATCTTTCTTTTATCTATCTATCTATCACATAACCTTATGAGGCTCTAGACATCTAATCTAGATCTATTCTCTCTTCTAGACTGATGTCACTCCCTTTCACTTAGATTGCATGAACACTAACTACTCTCTAGTGTGAGGGACACATTTTTATATTTACATATAGATAATAAAATATTATATAGTTTTTCTCCGAGAAGGCAGACGACAGAGAAAACTATCGAGGCTCGAGCCGATTGGAAAACAAAACCAAATCAGCAAAACGAGTGTCCCACACACAGTAGATAGTCTAGTGCCATGTCACCTAGTGAAATGGTGAGAACGAGATGTAGACTAGTGTAGCTACCCTATACATATGAGCTCTATATGCAAAGGGTTTCAGACACTTGTCTAAACCTAGTTCTCGAACATCTAGGTTCTAACCTAGAGGCTAAGTCAAACCTTATTCCTATAGAACAACTTACTAAGTTTCTAGGACTTAAGGTGAAAGGTGAGGCTAGTTTATATGTTTCATGGTGAGAAGTTGTTAGGTGTAGCTATTGTTCATGCTCTGATACCAACTGTGACGTCCCTGGATTTTGATTTCTCCAATCCCTATTGGGAATGAGATGTCAGAATCTGAAAACATCATCCAATCATATCAGAAGGCGATGCGGAAGCATAATACGCATACATGAACATACAACCATAACATTCTCAACATTCAACATGTAAATTTATACAACATGAATTATTACACAATGATTTACAATTACATATTGAATGAAAATTCTACAATCTAAGAACATGTATGCTAAACTAGGATCTACACAATAGGTACAACCTATACAACTTGCTCACATCTTGTACTTTATCTCCCACGCTATCTCTGAACCTAAAACATACGTAAAACAACAAATCAACATACAAGGTGTTGTGTACATGGGCAGAAAGATACATATATTTATGGCTTTCATAATTTTGAAAAAGATTTGCAGAAGGAAAGAAAATCATAGAAAACACTTCTTTATTAAGTGAAATATGCTAATTTAAGTCATTTTCCTAGATGAATTGCATTATCAAGGTGGACTAGTACCAAAACATAAATATTGGGCCCATCCCCGTGTACCAAGTACTCTAGGGAAACTCCCCGTACAGTGTGTGCTCTAGGGAGGTGTACTAGCCAACATTATTCCATTCCCTCGTAAGGGGGATAATGAACACCTTAAATAACTATAAAGCATCTACTTATCATTTATGTTTACAAGTGATAAACACCGAGTACTATATAGTGCTACTACATCCAATATTTGCAAATAGAAGAGAGCATACATACATATCATGATTGCAAGCAAGAAAACCATAGTCATATACTTAAATAAAACCCACGTACCTGAATTCAGAGATTCCTATTTACATTCTGGATCATCTACATATCTGGTCATCACCTGATTAATAATAAATATTCATCATTAATATATGTACATCATATTCTTGGTAATTTTAGGTCCAAATTAGGGTTTGGCCAAATCTAGGTGTTACTGATCTAAAATGTGTCTCTGGTATTTTTATAGTGATCCAGATGTCATTCTAAGGGTCTGTTTCAGATTTCATAATTTTCCGATGATAGGTCTATTTTCTAGAACTAAAAAGAGTTTAAAAGAATTAATTTGCTCATTAATAGGAAAGACATAACATTTTGGCATTAATATCGAATTAGAGTCCACTTATGGTTTCTATGTGGTATTAGGGTTCCAAGAATATTTTTCTCGTATTTTATATCCATCATTTGCTAATTATACAAATTAAATGAACCCAAAAGAAGCATTTCACCCTAAATTGAATATCATCAATAGTTGTGCTTCAAAAGAGTAATATAAGGGTCCAATAATATAGGGGATGTTTTTTTGAGTCTGGGGGTATTTTTGGGGTATTTTTAGGCCAAAGGAGCTATTTATAACCAATTGTGCAAGATTAAGTCTATTTCTGAGAATTTAGTATCATTTACCTTATGTGATGGACCCACCACTTGAGGTGGCGCTCAAAGATTGGCCATCCTATTCTGAAGGAGGACACACCCAACTCTTCCTTCGGTTCACGCTGGCCCAAAATGAACTGGACAGCCTGTAAGCTCTGATCCCAGTCTTATATCCTCAGCTCAACTCATTCTCACTCGCGAGAGTTCCCAGGGCCGATAGCTCGTGTGCGAGCGCCACCGTGAGAGGGGACTCCGGTGAGCGATTGCTAGGCAGATGCCCCTTTCTGACATGAAACAATGAGTCCAACACCTTCGCAAAGGAACCCCAAACCACGACGGTCATTCATGAAGGTGGCGAGTCGCCGGAAACGCCATGTCGCTCTCCACATTGGATCCAAGGCGGAGAAGGCTATGTGGGATTGGGGTTTCGCTCGTTATGGCCTCCCTGTCTTCACAAACTAGCTCTGAAGCTTCTCTGCGAGCTTCTAATCTTAAAGGTCATCCCCGAGAGAGGTGAAAGCCCAAGGGAGCCTGGTCACAAAGCCGTGGCTGGGAATAGCACCTCGGCAATCTGAGCTTGCCGACATTGAGGACCACTTTGGGGCGGCCTTTGGCGTCATGGGAGGTTGTTAGGAAAAAGGGATCCTCACCGCCAAGGTCGGAGATTTCCCTACAGGTGCAGCAGGGTAGAGCTTCACAGATGTGGGTGTTGGCTATTGGCAGGGAACCTGGACCAAGCTCACCCTCTGAGTGGTGGTCTGCATCGTTCGCCGCCGCCGCCGACTATTGCCACTGCTGAAAAGAGGCGCAAGGATCCCGATCTCACTCCTCACTCCTCACTCAACGTTGTTCTATCTGTAGCATCCTTTCCCTTTGTGTGCATCCACTTTCGCCCGATTCCTTGAGCGCCGCTGCTAGGAACTGCTCTGGCATGGGTGATCCACCTCAGGTTGCTCTTCCTCTTCACAGTCTCTTGCCTAAAAATTGGGTGGAGATGCCCAGGATATCCTGCCCGACACCATCTTCCTCTTTGTCATGATGGAGTCTACGTTTAGGGAGATCACCCTGCGGCAACCTAATGGAAGAAGGCTACGACAGCTGTTGGATTGTGTTGACACCATGGCATGAGATGATGGCCTACGATGGATGCTGGAGAAGGTGGGGATGAGGACTCCAGTGTACCTGATGCACCTCAGAGGCTGGGGAACTCAAGGTTGTTCCGTAACGCTGCAAAAGGCCTTCCTCTCAGTCTTCGGTCATGGAGGTGGAGCCGTCTGGTGTTATGCTGATCAACGTGAAACCCAACGACTTCCGTAGATTATGCAGGAACGTCGCGATGACTAGTTCCTCAAGAGTCCAGATTGTGGCAACCTTCTTGACCACCTGCTCCTTAGTTCTCGAATCTAGGAGACTATCAGATATGTACAACTAGGCTCGTGTGATACAAAGTTAGTATATCCTAGTATAATTCTTGATCTCAATAAGTCAAATCAACCAAAGATCTAAAACTTCAATATGTATTTATTTGACATCAAACTCTAACGTTGATTCATATGTACATAATTCCTCAAAAGAAATCAGTTCACTACTCATTGGATCACTAAATGAATGATTAGTCTCATGAGATCTTAATCAATTAGTAAGGGTATTCATTCATAATTGAATTCAATTAGGCATCATAGTCCTCTATCATATCTCAATTCACCTAATTTGGGTGAAGGAATCCATGATTGTATTATCGATTCCTCAATTTGGTATTTGACATCTTACATAGAATGCATGTCTCTCAATTATTGTATTAGTTATTAAAACTCCAAAAATCTAGGTTATCACAGCTGCCTCTCTTGATTTTTCTTAATCTTGATATGCGTCCTGTAGACAGATATGAGGAGAAGGTGTTAGGCAACTGTCAGAGGCAATTACAAAAGCACACCATTTGATGGGAAGATGACCAGACCACTTAGACTCGCAATGTTTAATCACAAAGTTAGTAGCCATATGTGAGTCATAGTCTTTATTTATTCACTGGGAGTCGATTTTATTAGCAACCATTTGTAAACAAGTAGTAGTAATTTGTTGGACAAAGCTTGGTCTTCCTCACACTATTCTTTTGATCCTTTATCTGTTATATATTTGTCTGATATCACTATGTAATTTAACCCCTTTAGCTGTTGAAATCCTATTTGGAAGACCGATCACGAAATAAAGTTTTGTTCCGTGAAAATAGGTAGTAGGTGTCAACCATCACGTTGTAGACAACAAATCTAGAATGATCCTAAAAATTAAAGTTTAGTTTAGAAGTTAATTACCCTCAAAATTCTCTTTTAGGATTTGATGTACAATTTCAATTAAGCACTATTATTCATGTCTTGCTCCATTTCAAGATTTTTTTTGCCTCAAAATTTTATCCTCAAACATCAGTACATGTCATTACCAACGTTTAATATTAAAACTTAATTTTTTATTAACTATTGTGTACGAGAATAATATATGATGATTGAAACAAATGTGAACTCATATCTCAGCCGGCTAATACCTCAAATACCTACAATAAAAGTTAATCAAAAAATATTGAGTTATTATATTTATACTACTATAAAAATAGGGAGTTTCTTAAAGTAATTATGGACACATACCATTTTGTCTTCTTTGGCCAATCATAATACAATATTTTGAAATGATGCTCTCTCCTTCACTCACTCTCTTCCCACATTTTTCTCACTTTTTCTATTATTTTAATTGTCTTTTCTCTCTCACGTCTCTTATACTATACTCCACGTCCATCCCCTTTCCCTGTAACTGCTTTCACCTCTTTCTATTAAAAAGGCTCCTAAAATATCCTCTAACCACAACAAAAAATCAACGTATGCTTGTGCTCCCCGTTGCCCCACTACCTCTCTCTCTTTCTTCCATTCTTCTATTGTTAACCTATAGTGACTCGTCCCAATAAAAACATATTGTCAATAAATTTCCTGCCACTAATTCTAACATGATTATCCATAAAATTTATAGCTTGCTTCTCTCTCTCATTGTTGTCGTTCCAACTCCCATCATCTCAGTCAAATAAAAATTGAATGCAATCCAATATAATTGAATATGTTCCATATAACCTATATTCAATCGGGTAATATCCTTGCTTCACTCTGTCCTTCTCCTCTCTTTCCTTTTTTCTCTCCACATATCACCAACACTATCATTTATTTTCCTTAAAATTATCATGGATGATCTCAATCATATACACTATGGCCGCCCTTATCTATCTCACCCCATTATCTCTCCCCTTCAACGGGACCACAAACCACCTTCTCCAATTAAACCATCAAATCAACACCATTTTCTTTGACAATTAGTCAAAGTAGAATGAGTAGTAAGTAAATAGACACTGCGACAATTCGCTCTAACAACAACTATGGCCACTCTCTCCCCTCCACAAAAATTGGGATGAAAGGCGCCATTGTCTTTTTTTCACTTTTCATCTGCGTTCTTTTCTCCATCTTGCTCCCATGCTTCACCAAAAATGCAAAAACCACTCCCTTGGCTGCCGCATGAGCAGTTGAAGAGTCTACATTTATGATACAGATTTTAAACAAAACAAACAACAACACAACTCATATTCCTTCCATAACTGCTACCTATTCTCTCACCACGTTGCTACATCTCCTCAATAGGTTCTCTCTTGCTTTTCTCTACAATCACCCACAATTATCTCCCACACCCTCCATTCTCTTCACACACATCACGTATATTTCTCACCCTAATGTGTTTTTAATCCATTCATCTAGAATCCAGGGGCAAGAGCAGCGGGACTCATGTAGCCCGCTTTTGCGACCGACAATGGACAAAGATAGTGTAACCTGGAGCATCATGCAGCCACATCGAGACTGAGAAGGGAATCATAGGTGGATTTATGGTATTGGCGGTCGTGTTGTAGAGGGAGAACCGATAAGCAAAGACAAGAGCTCCTATGAAAACCTACAAAAAGCAAAGGCTAGAGTTTCTGTGAAGAGCCGATGTAGTGATGTGAAACGACGCCTCTTGGGCCAACTACCAACTAATATTCTCCCCATTTGTCTTTACCTCTAATTGATATCATCCTACTTCTCATAAAACCCCTCTTTCCTCCTTCTTGTGAATAAGTATATTCCCTTGTAGCTCGCATAATCTTTTTTTTTGGGCTAGAAGATACTTTGTTCACTCCCAGCCACCATCTCTACCAATGTAGCTTTAAAATATTGCTATAATGTGGCCTTGGTAAATTATAAGTTTTAGAACAAAAGGTAATGATCAATGACCACCACATGGACATGTTAGTGACTCGGGTCATTTGTCGTGGAATCTCCTTACAAAGGATTCCATCCCATGCGTTAAACCATAGAGATTTGCACGAGCGTGTTTATTTGTATTACATATTTTACTTTAGTCTTTATTAGACTTGGTTTTCTTTCTTTCTTACACGTTTGTTATGGCATCCTGACCTTAAACTAGATTGGATTTGCTTTCTACAAAGATATCAGGAGCCCCATGCTATATCTGTCCATATCATTCATATAGTCATGTTACTATCTCACTTGTAATCATAAGCCCATGCAAGCACGACTTATTTGTAAATCTCATATAAATTGCAATTTTCATTCATATTAAGGGAAAAATGTTCCCCATGACTCCCTGTTATCATGCAGATCATAGAAATAGTCTCAGAGCATAGGATCAATGCGCCAATAGCTCTTCCTCGCCAGATTAATGCATTTAGGTGTTCGTTTGAGCTTCTCACTCTCTAGCACGTTACAAGTTGACAGGTCGCTTAGCATCTTGTCCATATGAAAGTGAGGAAGGAAAGGGAGGGTGTACAACCAAACTGTCACAATGCAGATGGGCCATGTGGGATCAAAGAAACAAATCAAATTCATGATCTCAACTGTGAAAAACTTATTTGAACTGTAGACATAGAAAATGCCACAAGCCACCAACTCAGTGTTACTCTATCCTGAGAAACCAGGACATCTTGGCTCAGCTCAGCCCTGCACTCAGGGAAGTCGACCCACTGTTGGTGTGCATGCAGTCAGTCATGCTGGACGTTGAGGTGGTTGACTTCTTTTTTGTGATAGCCATTCCACCTTTACTACTGGTTGTAACACAATATGCTTTTCTTTATTTACTTTCTCATTTTTTTGCTCAAAGGATCTGGGTGGAATGGGGTTTTCTCCACTTTGATCTAGGAAGTGTCATTCCAAGTGGCATTTTTACCCTATAGTGGTCTATGTTAGTAATTATTCCACGATGGTGCTATATCCAGAATTCTTTTTGGCCAAAGTTCACCATTTTGATTCACTCCCTTAATATAATTATGTTAACTATGTATGCTAACTTCTTTCTCAATTGCATACCCCGTATTTAATTCCTCAACATCTTAAATAACTTTTTATTATTTATGATACAATATACATTGAGGGTTGTATTTAATAAAAAATGATCTAATTTTAAAAGATCATATTTGATCAGACACGTACATAGGCACGTGTGTGTTTACTAGTAATATATATAATGATGAAATGTTCATAGCATAGATAAAGTTTAACATACAACCACATGAGAAATTAAAAAGTACAGAGAGAAATAAAATGGTGCCGGATCACAGTTTAAATAGCGCCAGAAGTGCCAAACTATGAGTCTAGGATATGGAACCAAAAGTGCGATAGTTTAGAATATGGGGGGAGGCACCATATAGTAGGCCTATAATAAAGTGAAAACATTCAAAATCATTTGTCACAGCTAGAATCTTCTGAATGGTGTAAGTCCTTTGAGTTTTCGTCTTATCTTTAAAATGTGTAGATGCTCGTTCTTCTTATTTTGCTCTGTGATGTCCTGATAATCTACAGTGTGATAACATGTGATATGAATTTATGACTTTTTAGATGAGCATATTGTTGTTGCTATTTTGGTTGTTAAACATTCTAATCTCTACCGATCCTATTGTCCATATCAAGGATGCCAACAATGTTTTTTAATTAATATCCTAGTTTTTGGGCATAGAGATCTGAAACATTTGTAAAAATTTTGTCAGTGTTGGTGTGTGCAAGTTCTATTAAAAAAGGACTGGACTCTAAGAAGGATAGTAGTGGTACATAGGATGAAGAGATGTGTTGTAATTTCTTCATGTTAGGAGTAGAGAAGGCATTTAGAGAGTCCATAGAAAGACCTCTTCTTTGTGTTGTGGTCTGTAAGGGTCATCTCATCGTACCAAATGATCATAATGATAAGTTTGATTTTATGTGGTTCTATGATGTGCAAGATGAAATTTTAAAGGGCGTAAGTGTCCACAGTATGTGAAAAGGTGGTATGCTTAATTTGGAGAGAATGTGGGTCCCCATTTTATTTTAGGTATTAGATTTGAGATGTCTAGTAATGTCAGTCATGGTGATATTTGAGAAGGATCCCATGAGGGTTCTTTTAAGAAAGTTAACTCGTTGGTCCTAACAATATCAGAGCTTTTTTGGTGGTAATGTTAGATAAAGAAGGTGGAATATTAAGTTGAATGGTTCGATGAATGATGGATTAACCATGGAACCATGGATCAGTCTAAAACTTGATGTTGCTGGCAACGTGGGTTGGTGTAATAACATAGTTTTGTATAAAGGATATGTGTTGGTTGTTATGTTTCACAATGGTGGAGGCTCCTCTATCTTTGATTTTCCACTAAGGATTTGCATAGTGTAGTATTTATCAAGTACATATTCTCTCCAAATGTAATTTTTGTCCAAACAAAGTGTTGTAATAATTTTAAGGATCAAGCAAATAGCATGTGTATAAATGTTGATAATAGCCCATCTCTCATATTTTTGGCACACTAATAAGCATGCATGAAGGAGTCATGTGCTTTTTTTATTCTTTCCCGATCAACGTGTAATTGGTTCAAGAGAAGTTCCTATCGAAGTTCAATATGAATCTTTGGGTCAATTTAATGGATTTTGTTTTCTAAATGTTTCCATAGATTTTTTTTGTGAAGAGAATACAGATAAGGTGGTAGGTAGTCAATGATGTGAGCAAGCTATTGAGGAGAGTGAATATGTCAGCTAAACTTAGGAAATTGATTTTCCATGAGGATAGGTGGTGGTTAAGTTTGTTGATGATAGGGTTCTAGATGGATTTAGGCAGTGGATGTGGGGAAACGGGGAGGCTAAGGTAGGTGAAAGGGAAGTCCTCAATATTGTAGTTGAGGAGAGATTAGTATTAATGGATATTCTCGGGGCTGACATGTGTACCAATAATCATAGATTTTTTTAAGATTGATCATGAATCCTGAAATATAATCCTACCTGTTCCTTGGGTCATAGAAATATAAGTCCTCAAGCTATGATTTTTTTAAGATTAATCATAGAAATACCCAGGATGCGTGTAACAAGCCATAATCTATAATCCTACCTGTTCAACGATTAGAAGGTTAGTGGATTGGTTTCTTAGATTTGTCCAAATAAGGACAAAAAAATTAAACACATTTGCATAATAACTTAATTATGTGTCAAAATGTAAATAAATACATGAAATATGTTATATTCACATGATGGTTGATATGCTTAGTACATGTATCAGTTTAACCGTTAGAATATTCATGTACATCCACCTAATTTGAAGTAAAATATGGAATTTTATGCATAATAATAATATATAATTCTTTTTGTAAAAATGTGAAATTAATAGGACTCCATTAAGTGAGTATTGATAATAAGTATACATTACTTTAATAATTAAGTCAAAATTCCTAAGGGCACCATAACTCATATAAGAATATCTCAAGACTTAAGTATAATATGAAATCCTTGTTCCTTGGGTCTCAATTACCATGGGTGCCAAGTTTCACTTTATTTGGACAATAATAACTACTATAATCTTATTTAGAGAAGAAAATAGGAGAAAAAGCCAAAAAATGTTAAATAATTTTATTAGATATCTTCAAAAGTAGAAATCAATCCAAGTTCAACTTCCACACACAAAAATTAGTCTATGTTTGAATTTTCACATTAATTGGACAACTTATCTATCATAGTGCACATTAAAGCTCAAAATAATAAATAATATGTTAAACAACCACAAAAGGGAAAATCAATTTTAAAATTGTATTACTCATGCTTACATTTACTTGTAAACCAAGTCTCATATCTTTTGGGTGTTTATATATGCCTCAAATACATGAAGGAAAGAGAACATATGACATAATCTAAAATTATTAAACAAAATACTAGAAGTCCTCAAAAGTAAAAACTAATGCCAAAATTGTAATCTACATGCCTTAATTAAGTCTAGGGGTCAAACTTTGTATTTATTGGACTTTTTTTACCCTCAATTTGAGTGGGAAAAAAGGAAATAATACAATTAACACTTTATTCTAATCTGATTTGTATAAGGTATTCTAATTTTTTATTTGTCACAACCTTTTGAAACTGGGTTCATGATTCAGATTGCACGATATGGCAATTGGATGGCATAGAACCCGTCTCCTACCTCAGTAGTAAGGGGGTGCATGAATAATAAAACTAACCTTGTTTTTCATGGTTTTCTCCCTCATTTCTTGATCATTCTTTGAGATTGTTCACCCATTGAATTTGTAGGAGAATCCCATATATAACAAGCCATAACTCAAGCCTCGGTATCCCTTATCATAATTTGTCCAAATGCTCTCCCAAGATTCTTGAATCTACCACATGTATAATGTTGGGTTTTAGTGGAGGTAGAGAAGCAGCGGAAACAAAAATATTCTCCCCAAAACCCAGAACAAAAGGAATCGCGTCAACGTCTATACATTAGGAAAGATGGTTTGTGAATTCATACCTTGTCCCGAGGCTTGCTCGGTGATAGTACCTCATGCCTTGCGTGGTCTTCACCTCCGATCTTGTATGGTGTCTGTGCAGATCCTGGTCGCATCGGGACTGAAGATTCCTAGTCTCACCGGGACTGTCAGGATTGACAGTTGTCCTCCGAGCGACAGAGGTCTCCCGCCTCTGCAGTCGTCTACACGGACTGCCTGGAACTCCGATCTCCTTATCCCACAAGGAATAGGAAGGAGTCGCACCCTCCTGTTGACATACTAGTTGCCAACACACTCTCCTGCCACCAGTCACTTTCTGCAATTGTCTTTCCCTTGTTGTGCCTCCCTTTTTGGGTAGCACTTGCTCGGGCTCTCTCTCGGTTACCAAAACCAGAGAGAACGACAACTTCACAGAGCAACTGGTTGCACTGGTTTGTCCTTTGAGAAGCCCCCAATACCCCTATATATAGGAGGGTCATGGGACAGGGTTCGCTATCCTGGGCAATGCGGGACTAAAGTAGGAGTAGAAGGGTTCGAGATTTTCCACAAAAACAACCAACTCGCAACCTGAATCGATCGTTTCATAACTAAAACGGTCAGTTGGGATCTGAGCCGGTCGGTTGACACCTCAACCGATCGGTTGGGACCCATGAACCGGTCGGTTCGTGGTCCTCATCAGTTCCCGATTGACTTTCTTTCTTTTGTTTCTAATTGGTATCAAATAACAATCCTTGTTCCAATCAAATTGGGCAAGTGAAACGAAAGGAAATTTCTCACCAATCTAACTTTCCCAACTTGCCCGGTTGCAACAGTTGAACTGATCATTTCAACACTTGAAGCAATCGTTCACCCTGTCCATGAGCTGATCGACTCACTACCTGAGCCGATCGGTTCACCTAGATGAGTCGATCGGTTCATCACATGAGCCGATTGGTTGGGAGTGCAGATTGTGCAGATCAGTCAGTTGCAGTTTCAATCAATCTGATACTCTAATCAATCAGTCCAACACTTTGAACACTATGATATTGAGCTATCAATTAATTGAGTGTTTAATTGAACTACTAAACTCCTTTAGTAATCAATCTAAACATGTTTGTGGACAAACTCCTATTCCAGGTTAAATCCTATGTGTGTGACCCTGCAGGTCCATTTCACGTTGGCAGTGAAAGTCCATAACATGTATGACTTCACAAGCAAAGAGTGGTGCCTAGTCACACATCAGTGCTACCCAAGTGAAATAGAAAGTTAGAGAACAACTTTCAATCCTACAATCGGTGAATGGTGTTACAGTGAATGTATAATTCTTTTGTCACTGATATTCTGAATGAACTCGAGGCATGGAACAGTCATCCTGTCAACAATCATTCATTTCCTTGATCTCAGAGCAGACTGGGTGAGATGTGTGTGATATCAATATCACATATTGATTCACACGTGCATGCGCATGCCTTTCTCAATCCTACTCATCAAGTGGCCAAGTACATAAAACTCCTTAGGAGGGACAAATCCCATATCTATCACTCACCCCTCAAAAGCCCCATGTGTCAAAGCCACCCAATCATCACCTTTATAACAACCCATGTTTCAGGACTGCGTTTGATGATGTCAAAGTGTACCCAACGACATGTGTTGAGTGTAGTGATTTCAGGTCTAAGAATCACACTCACCACCATCACTGTGAGAGCTGACTGTGACTACCAAGTCATGGTTCCATGTGTCACTCTCACGGTGGGTCTGTCCGGTACCTTGTTCTCTAACAAGTACCTATGTTCTTGGTTTGATATCACTATATCATGACTAATGAGATTCTGTCATCAACCAACACACAATCTAGTCTTTAGTGTTATTGATGTCTATGGTTATTTCCACAATAACAACCGACTAGGGACCAAACAAGAATGTATACTCTTAGCATCCGTATGATCTCATTGTTTAGGTCCTGAACCTAAAAGCATACGTCATTGAGTACAACCATTCTTTAGACATCTATCATGTTACACCATCATCTCAGAAATAGTTTAAACATATAGATCAGAAATTTCCTTTATTATTATTCAAATCATTTACAAAGTATCCCATTACAATCATCATATGACTTGCTCTATGGGCATACATACCAACAGACTCCCACTTGCACTTAGAGCCAGTCACCAAGGAACCTCAGTCCTTGGGACCTAGCATGACCATCATGCTTCTACTGAGAAAGGGCCTTAGTCAGTGGATCATCTATGTTGTCTTCAGTTGGTACTTTGCAAATCTTCACATATTCTCGCTGTACGATCTCTCGTATGAGATGGAAGCGCCACAGTATGTGCTTGGACCACTGATGTGATCTGGGTTCCTTAGCTTGTGCAATAGCTCCATTATTGTCACAATAAAGCTCAATTGCATCACAGCTACTGGGAACTACACCAAGTTCAGAAATGAACTTCCTGATCCACACAACCTCCTTTGTTGCATGTGAAGCAGCAATATACTCGGCCTCTATAGTAGAATCAGCAACTGTTTCTTGCTTGGAACTCTTCTAGCTCACAGCTCCATTATTAAGGCAAAATATAAATCCTAACTGTGATCTGTAATCATCTTTATCGATTTGGAAGCTTGCATCAGTGTAACCCTTTACAACCAGCTCTTCCTCGCCGCCGTAAACAAGAAACTGATCCTTAGTCCTTCGCAAGTACTTGAGGATGTTCTATGGCTGTCCAGTGAGCATCCCCAGGATTTGACTGGTACCTGCTCGTCATGCTTAGAGCATACGAGATATCTGGGTGTGTGCACAACATAGCATACATGATGGATCTGATGGTGTATGCATATGGGATCCCATTCATACTCTCCCTCTCTTCACAAGATTGGGGACATTGAGCTCTAGAGACGGTGACTCCATGTAGCATGGGGATGTTGCCTCTCTTTGAGTTCTCCATGCTGAACCGCTTCATCACTTTGTCAATGTACATGCTTTTACTTAGTCTGAGAAGCCTTTTAGATCTATCTCTATAGATCTTAATTCCTAGAATGTAGGATGCTTCTCCTAAGTCCTTCATTGAGAAAGTATTCCCAAGCCAAGTCTTTACCTTCTCTAAGGCTAAGACATCATTCCCCATCAAAAGTATGTCATCCACATACAATATGAGGAATGTGGTCGAGCTCCCACTAACCTTCTTGTACACACAAGGTTCATCTTCATTTTGAATAAAGCCAAACACTTTGACTTCCTCATCAAATCGAAGGTTCCAACTCCGAGATGCTTGCTTCAATCCATAGATTGACCTTTGCAACTTACAGACTTTATTGGCATTCTTTGGATCTACAAAACCTTCAGGCTGTGTCATGTACACATCCTCATTTATATTCCCGTTAAGGAATGTGGTTTTAACATCCATCTGCCAAATCTCATAGTCATAATAAGCTGCAATAGCAAGCATGATCCCGATGGACTTAATCATGGCAACTGGAGAAAAGGTTTCGTCATAGTCAACACCTTGAACTTGTCGAAATCCCTTCACAACCAATCTACCTTTATAAGTTTGCACATTGCCATCCATGTCGGTCTTTTTCTTAAAGACCCACTTGCACCCTATGGGTTTTACCCCTTTGGGTGGTTCCACCAAAGTCCATACTTTGTTGGAGTACATGGATTCCATCTCGGATCTCATGGCTTCAAGCCATTTCTCAGAATCTGGTCCCTCCATAGCCTCTACGTAGGTAGTTGGATCATCATCTATGATCAACTCACCACCTTCCTGAGTCACAAGGTATCCAAACCTCTCATATTCAAGGCGGGTCCTACTAGATCTACGAGGTCCTTGTGTTACCTGAGGAGATTGAGATTCCACAACACCTTGTGAATCTCCATTTTCCTCTTGTACATCTACCGGTTCTATGTTTTCTCATTGGGCTTGAACCTCTTCAAGCTCTATTTTCCTCCCACTGCTTCCTTTGGAAATAAATTCCTTCTCTAGGAACACAGCTGTCCTGGCAACAAACACTTTGTTGTCAGTAGGGTGGTATAGATAATATCCCCTCGTTTCCTTGGGGTATCCAACAAAATAACATTTATCGGATTTGGGTCCAAGCTTATCAGGAAACATTTTCCTAACGTAAGCCTCACAACCCCAAACCTTCAGAAAAGACAAATTGGGACGCTTCCCGTACCATACTCATATGGTGTCTTTTGAACCGATTTAGATGGTACACTGTTAAGTGTAAACGCGGCGGTTTCAAGAGCATGACCCCAGAAGGAAATTGGAAGATCAGCAAAACTCATCATTGATCGCACCATATCCAACAATGTGCGATTCCTTCTTTCAGACACACCGTTATGCTGTGGTGTTCCAGGCGGAGTCCATTGTGATACAATACCACGGGCTCGCAGAAGGTCCTCAAACTCCTGGCTTAAGCATTCTCCACCTCAATCGGATCGAAGTGCCTTAATACTTTTACCAAGTTGGTTTTGTACTTCATTCATGAAATCCTTGAACCTTTCAAGGGTTTCTGACTTATGCTTCATCAGGTACACATAGCCATACCTACTGAAATCATCAGTGAAGGTAATGAAGTACTGACACCCATTTATGGCATTAGTTCTAAAAGGCTCACATACATCAGTATGTATGAGTCCTAATAGATCACTAGCTCTCTCACCTTTACTTGAAAAGGGAGTCTAGGTCATCTTGCCCAATAAACAAGATTCACATGTCTCTATTGATTCATAATCAAAAGAGTCTAGATAACTATCTTTATGGAGTCTAGAAATGCGCTTCTCATTTATGTGCCCTAGACGACAATGCCAAAGATATGTTTTGTTTGAGTCATTGAGTTTTTGCTTTTTGGTGTTTATGTTATATACACTTCTCTCCAAATCTATCAAGTATAGACCATAAGACATTTGGGCACTTCCATAAAAGATCCCATCTTTAGAAATGGAACAATTTCCATTCTTAATAAGAAATTCAAATCCATCCTTGTCCAAACAAGAGACGGAAATGATATTCCTATTTATGGCAGGTACATAATAGCAGTTCTTCAACTCTATTATTAGCCCACTAGGTAGAGTTAACTCATAGGTTCCTACGACACAGGCAGCAACCCTTGCCCCATTGGCAACACATAGTTCAACCTCGACTTTCCCTAAAGGCCTACTTCTCTTAAGATCCTTGACATTTGAACAAATGTGAGATCCGCATCTGGTATCAAGTACCCATGACGAAGAAGTAGTAAAGTTAATCTCTATCACATATACACCAGAAGTAGAGATCTCTATCTCTGACTTCTTCTTCCATCGTTCCTTCCATCCTCTCCATGTAGAAGAAATTGGTTTGGCGAGAGAACCCTTCTCTCCCTCACCTTTCGTTCCATTGATCTCTATCAATGAACGTTCTTTCTTCTTCACCAACACATTAAGCGTACATAGAGTGGATTCAAAGGCTCCTGGTATATTTGGATTGTACAGAACACTTCTCACAGTCCTCAACCAGTTATAAAATTTATTCTCAATTAATTTGCCCATTTTAAAAGATGATTCCTTTGCCATTCTACAAGAGAAAATTGCATTTTGTCAAAACTCCTTTTGATTTAATTTGAATAAATTTGACGATAGTTAATTAGGCCTTTAATTAATTACCGTGTTGGTATGTATGCCCTGAGAGCCAATCATGGGATGATTGGTGGGATACATTAAGATTGATTTGATAAACATCAAAGGCAAGCTTCCAATTCTTTCTGGTTCAGTCATATGAGATAGTGATAGAACATATTGAATGTCTAGAGAATGACAATACTCAATGACGTATGCCTTCAGGTTCATGACCTGAACGATGAGATCATACGGACGCTAAGAGTTTGTACATTCTTGTTATGTCCCTAGTCGGATGTCATTGTGGAAGGTAGATAGACAACAATGACACGCAAGACTAGATTGTGGTGTTGGTTGATGACAGAATCTCATTAGTCATGATTTGGAGATATCAAACCAAACACATAGGTACTTGTTAGAGAACAAGTGTACCGGACAGACCCACCATGAGTTTGACACATGGAACCATGACATGGTAGTCACAGTTAGTACTCACAGTGATGGTGGTGAGTGTGATTCTTTGACCTAAAATCACTACACTCAACACATGTCGTTGGGCACACTTTGACATCATCAAACGCAGTCCTGAAACATGGGTTGTTATAAAGGTGATGATTGGGTGGCTTTGACACATGTGGTTTTTTAGAGGTGAGTGATAGATATGGGATTTGTCCCTCCTGAGGGAGTTTGATATCCATGGCCACTTGATGAGTAGGATTGAGAAAGGCATGCACGCATGTGTGAGTCAGTATGTGATACTGATGTCATAACATATCTCTTCCAATCTACTCTAAGATCAAGAAAGTGAATGAACGTTGACAGGATGACTGTTCCATGCCTCGAGTTCATTCGGGATATCAGTGATAAAGGAATTATACATTCACTGTAACACCATTCACGGATTGTAGGATTGAAAGTTGTTCTCCAACTTTCTACTTTCACTTGGGTAGCATTGATGTGTGACTAGGCACCGCTCTTTGCTTGTGAAGTCATAAGTGTTATGGACTTTCACTGCCAACGTGAAATGGACCTGCATGGTCACACACATAGGATTTAACCTGGAAGAGGAGTTTTGTCCACAAGCAATGTTTAGATTGATTACTAAAGGAGTTTAGTAGTTCAATTAAACACTCAATTAATTGATAGCTCAATATCATAATGTTCAAGGTGTTGGACACATTGAGTGGAGTATCGAATTGATTGAAATTGTAATTGACTGATTCTGCACAACCTGTACTCCCAACCAATCAGTTCAAGTGTTGAATCGGTTGGCTGAGGTTGTTGAACCGGTTGGCTCAAGTGTTGAGCCGATCGGCTCAATCCCAGGGTGAGCCGATTGCTTCAAGTGTTGAAACGATCGATTCAACTGGTGCAACCGAGCAAGTTGGGAAAGTAGGATTGGTGAGAATTTTCCTTTCGTTTCAATTTCCCAATTTGATTGGAAATAGGATTGGTATTCGATACCAATTAGAAACAAAAGAAGGAAAGTCAACCGGGAACCGACCAGGAACACCAACCGACCGGTTCACTTGTGAACCGATCGGTTCAATGGTCCCAACCGATCGGTTGAGGTGTCAACCGACCGGTTCAGGTCCCCAACCGACCGGTTCACTTGTGAACCGATCGGTTCAGGTTGCGAGTTGGTTGCCTTTGTGGAAAATCCCGAACCCTTCTACTCCTGCTTTTAGTCCCGCATTGCCCGGGATGGAGAACCCTGTCCCATGACCCTCCTATATATAGGGGTATTGGGGGCTTCTCAAAGTACAACTCAGTGCAACCAGTTGCTCTGCAAAGTAGTCATTCTCTCTGGTTTTGGTAACTGAGAGAGAGCCCGAGCAAGTGCTACCCGCAAAGGGAGGTGCAATAAGGGAAGGACAACTGCAGTTGCAACTGGCAGCAGGAGAGTGTGTTGGCGACTAGTATGTCAACAGGAGGGTACGACTCCTTCCACTTCCTTGTGGGACAAGGAGTGTGGAGTTCCAGGTGGTCCGCGTGGACTAATTCAGAGGCAGGAGGATTCTGTCGCTCAGGAGGACAACTGTCATCCGACAGTCCAGTGTGATCAGGAGTCGTCAGTCCCGGTGAGACCAGGAGCTGCACATACACCGTCGAAGGTCGGATTTGAAGACCACGCAAGGCGTGAGGTATTGTCGCCGAGCAAGCCTCGGGACAAGGTATGATTCCACAAACCATCTTTTCCTATTATATAGACGTTGACGCGTTTCCTTGTTTCGGGTTTGGGGGAGAAATTTTTGTTTCCGCTGCCTTCTCTGCCTCCCCTAAAACCCAACAGTGGTATCAGAGCCACGTCAACTGCTCTATATTTTAGGAATATCGATATGATCGATTTTGGTTTGTCGCCTTTATTTATTGCATGCGATGCGAATAATATTGGCGTTATGCATGTCCAATCCTAAATCCACAAATCCCAATTACATATATGATATGTATTATTAATGCACTCGATATGCATCGCCCTTAAACGAGTTTTGTGGTGGATGTATAGCGTGGTTATGGCCAATAAACCCTATCTGTGAATGGTTGTGTGTGGTTGCTTGCATCTCGGTCTGTGCACCGATCTTCCCTTTCTCCTATTCCTGATGTAACTCGAAATAATTCGAGATTTTTTCCTACCTTTGCTCCCCCCGAATGCAACTCGAGGTTTCCCTTTTAAGCAATGTAATATTAGGATAGATTTTATTTCCTATTATGTCAAAGAAGGCGGACATCCAGACGACAGCTGAGACGATCGGTTCAAGGCGTGAACTGATCGGTTGACGTTCCAGACGATTGATTCAAGGAGCGAACCGATCAGTTGATGACCGATTCGAGGAGCGAGACGAGCGGGTGGCGACCATGACAAGATGCACGACGACCAGGCGAACTGATTAGTTGGAGGAGCCAACCGATTGGCTGGTGGCACCCAGACGACCGGCCAAAGAGAGCAGATCATTCATGGGATGAGTTGATCAACTCGGATGGCAAGGCACATAATTCATCTTGTACATGTTGCATGTGATGTAGAACTAGATGACCGTGATTCCTCTTGGCTCGAGGAATCACATTAGGATGGTCATAATCATCACTTTTATCGTTTGTGCATGTTTTCTGTGGGATATAGCATGTATATGATACATACTATGTATTGTGGTGATTGGATATGTATATGTATATAAAAACCAAATCCCTCATTAAAATATTAAGTTTTAGATGCCTTCTAAATGCGACACACGTGAAAATCTTGATCGACCAAGTGTGGGCACGCCCTAGCGTGGTGCACCGTCTATCTCGTGGAAGCGTGAAGGATGAATGTGTGGGTCTGCCCTAGCAAGGTGCATATTCATCGTGTTTGCTTTGGGTCGGACTTAACAAGGTGATCTAGATGGGATCTAGTACCTTGAGGCATGGAGATGATCATGGCAAGGAGTTGCATATGACATCTTATCAAGAGTTGCATATGATGCAATTGGCAAAAGTTGCCTACCTGAGAGATCTATGTTGTGGGTGACAGCCCTAGCTGGTCCATGGCTTAGAGGATTTCAGGATCTTGCCCACTAGAAGGTTGTACGCTGCAATCTTCTGAATTGATGATGAGGGCAATCAATTTGAATTAAAATAGTGGGAGCGATAATTAATTAAAGGCCTAATTATATCGTCAAACTTTTCAAATCAATCAAATAAGTCAAAAGAGTTTTGGACTAAAATTGCATATATTTCCTTTTGTTAAAATAAATGGTTAATCAACAATAATTACTTTATTTGCGATCGGTCTTTGAGACCAACAAATTAAATCGGAATAATTCCACGACTGGTTAGGATGATGAGAAGTGTTCTCAATCGTAGAGTGAAAGCTCTAAGTCCTAGTTATACCAGAACCAGATGAACTCAATCTCACCACATCAATGGCTGAAAGTATGCTTATGGAAGCATACCGAGGATGACATTGATAAGGAGTGCTTGATGTTGTGTTCTCTGAACTATGAGTTGCAGAAACAACATGAGACATATGATGTCTCAAGGACACTGTCCTAGTATGTCATGACAGAAGGAGATCCAGTAAGGTATTCACACATTCAATGTGATTGGGTATGTGGAAAACCTGACTAAGAAGGATTCCCTCTGAGCCAAGAGTTGTCTATTGGTATGATGCTACAAATGTTGCGAGAATCATACAATTCATGATAAGCTACAACATGAACAACTTTGACAAGCGTTGACAGAGTTGTTGGACATGTTGAGGATATTAGAGGCAAAGATGAAGAAAGAGAAACCATAATCTTTGATGTGATCAAAGAAAAGGTAAGTCTTAAGGGCAAGGTCAAGGGCAAAGCAAAGAAGTGTTCTGATGCTAGCCAGCAACCCAAGCCGTCTTCAGCCTCAAGGCACATGGGAAAGGGTGTATGAGGGATTGCCCTCTATATCTGGAAGAACAAAAGAAGATGAAGGAGGGGATGGAGATCTCCACCTAAGGTATCATGAAATGAACCACTTCTTTATCTGAGGTATATGATACCAAGATATGGATCTATCATATATGATATGCAAGATCCACAAAGAAGTGATGGTCTTTGTGAAAGGACCAAGAAAGAAGTACCCATCATTGGAGCAAGTGTTGCTGCCATAGATAGGAGTATCTTTCAGTTTATTTCATCCTAAAGGGCACGAAATATAGTTGAGAACTGCTATTTCATATATTGCCAATAGATAGAAACACTTTATTTTTGCATATTGTATGAAAATGATGGCAATTAATAAAGTTGATGTTTCAATATTAAAGATATGATCTTTGTGGCAATGCCTTGTTTATCTTGTGATACATGATATGCATAAGATAAAATGATACCTAAAGTTATTGATAACTCAAACAATCAACTTAGCATCAATCATGAGAAATTCATTTCTAGTTTCCATGTGATGGATAAATTTAGACTCTTTTGGTTAGAGAACCAGTAAGAGACATGAATCTCTTGGACATGATTAATCAATCTTCACTCATGGTAGTAGGAGAATGATTATCCTATTAGGTGTAATACATGTGATGTATTTACATAACTATTGGAACAAATGCTAATACTTCAAATGGCGTTTAGAGAAATACCAATATGAATATCTTGAAGTGTTCAAGATTATCATAGATGAAGTGCAAATTTGGTAAAGTGTTAATTCTTGATGAGATCAATGAATGAAATACTTGGACCAAATGTTTGATATCCTTATGAGTGATTATGATAGTGTATCATAGTGAACTCATGATTAAGGCATGGTGATGTCTAAATCAAGAAGGAATCATACTCTAAGGAGTTAGAGAATGATTATCAAATAACTGAATTCTTCTTAATAAAAGGATACCCCACACTAATAAAGGACATTAAGAATCACAAGGAGTTGTGAGTTCTTATATCCTTGACAGATACATCTCAATTATCTAAGTGATGATTTGTTCATGTGATGAGTCAACTATCTAGATGAATATGAGGAACCAAATTTTGAGTTATGGTTTATGACCATTACATCCTAAATGACATCCATGTGAACCATAAGGTATGACCTTGATGGTAGCACCCATTGGAATAAAATCCATAAGTGTGAATAAGTCTTAAGTGTTAAGACACATGGATAACATTTTGAGAAGGATGATGCTTGTTAAGACATTTGGCACATGGATACTAAAACCGCATTCCTATGAGGAATAAAACAAGGATGTGTACGTGACACAACCTATAAGGTTTATGAATCCACTAATGCAAATGAAGTCTATTAGTTACCATGGACTAATCAATGTGATTGATTGAGTACAAGCAACTCAAAATTGGATCTTTACTTTGATGATATAGTCAAAAGGTTTGACTGATATGTCAAAGATAAAGAAGGGATCTGTGATTTAGTGGGAGCGTATTCACATTCCACATATTGATGTGAAATGGAAATGTTCTAGAATGGAAATCCAAAAGTGGAAATTATCTTTAAGGAAGATAGAGATGGAGATCTGTAGAGATAGTTCTCGAAAATCTCTTGACCTAAAAAGAGAGAGCATACATTGGCAATCTTTACTGAAGTGTTCAGTGTACACAGATTCAGTGGGAGAAAACTTGTCCATGCTACATGGAGTTAGTATCCCAAGGCCAAGTGTCCTATTCTTATGAAGAATGGGAACACTAAGAATAGATATGGATCTATCATGTATGTAATCATCCCATTATCTTTCATGTATGGACATGGCAAGAATAAAATGCATTCATCATCTTGTATGTATGACATGACAATATGATGTGCTCATCCTGATAACTTGTATGTGGGACATGACGAGTGGATGTCTGTCTACTTCCAGTAAGGGTTACTGGAATACCATAAGTACTTGAGAAGTACTAGTTCTATGGAGATAAGGAAGAGTTTAATGTAAAGAGTTACATTGATGTGAACTTCCGAAAGGATAGAAAATTAATCGCAAATTATACATAGGATGTATAAAAGTGAAAGTTTGTTGATAATTGGAAGTGTTCCAATAAAACCATTTAAAAGGAAATGCCGAGTATCTATGCGTTAAAGAATAATAGTAGATACTATATGGATCTGAAAGTTCATGAGATGAACTTATAGATATTCCACTCATTGATGACAAGTATGGAATCCTTGATCATGAAATGTGGCTAAATGTTAGCAAAGGAATACTAGATCACATATTATGGCAACTCCATCTCATACGTATGACGTATAACGAAGAGATGAGAGACATGCAATTTATACTGACTTTGGCAAGGTGTCTCCATTACTCACTATGATCGCACTAGAGCACAGTAACATGTGGGGCATGTTTGAAGATCACTATGAATATGATTCAAGGGTGATTGGCTCGCAGTGCAAGTGGGAGTCTGTTGGTATGTATGCCCTGAGAGCCAATCATGGGATGATTGGTGGGATACATTAAGATTGATTTGATAAACATCAAAGGCAAGCTTCCAATTCTTTCTGGTTCAGTCATATGAGATAGTTATAGAACAGATTGATTGTCTAGAGAATGACAACTCAATGACGTATGCCTTCAGGTTCATGACCTAAACGATGAGATCATACAGATGCTAAGAGTTTGTACATTCTTGTTATGTCCCTAGTCGGATGTCATTGTGGAAGGTAGATAGATAGAAATGACATGCAAGACTAGATTGTGGTGTTGGTTGATGACAAAATCTCATTAGTCATGATATAGAGATATCAAACCAAACACATATGCACTTGTTAGAGAACAAGTATACCAGACAGACCCACCGTGAGTTTGACACATGGAACCATGACATGGTAGTCACAGTCAGTGCTCACAGTGATGGTGGTGAGTGTGATTCTTTGACCTGAAATCACTACACTCAACACATGTCGTTGGGCACACTTTGACATCATCAAACGCAGTCCTGAAACATGGGTTGTTATAAAGGTGATGATTGGGTGGCTTTGACACATGGGGTTTTTGAGAGGTGAGTGATAGATATGGGATTTGTCCCTCCTGAGGGAGTTTGATATCCATGGCCACTTGATGAGTAGGATTAAGAAAGGTGTGCACGCATGTGTGAGTCAATATGTGATACTGATGTCATAACATATCTCTTCCAATCTACTCTGAGATCAAGAAAGTGAATGAACGTTGACAGGATGACTGTTCCATGCCTCGAGTTCATTCGAGATATCAGTGATAAAGGAATTATACATTCACTGTAACACCATTCACGGATTGTAGGATTGAAAGTTCTCCAACTTTCTACTTTCACTTGGGTAGCATTGATGTGTGACTAGGCACCGCTCTTTGGTTGTGAAGTCATAAGTGTTATGGACTTTCACTGCCAACGTGAAATGGACCTGTAGGGACACACACATAGGATTTAACCTGGAAGAGGAGTTTTGTCCACAAGCAATGTTTAGATTGATTACTAAAGGAGTTTAGTAGTTCAATTAAACACTCAATTAATTGATAGCTCAATATCATAATGTTCAAGGTGTTGGACACATTGATTGGAGTATCAAATTGATTGAAATCGCAATTGACTGATTCTGCACAACCTGTACTCCCAACCGATCAGTTCAAGTGTTGAACCGGTCGGCTGAGGTTGCTGAACCGATCGGCTCAATCCCAGGGTGAACTGATTGCTTCAAGTGTTGAAACGATCGATTCAACTGGTGCAACCGAGCAAGTTGGGAAAGTAGGATTGGTGAGAATTTTCCTTTCGTTTCAATTTCCCAATTTGATTGGAAATAGGATTGGTATTCGATACCAATTAGAAACAAAAGAAGGAAAGTCAATCGGGAACCGACCAGGAACACCAACCGACCGGTTCACTTGTGAATCGACTGGTTCAATGGTCCCAACCGATCGGTTGAGGTGTCAACCGACCGGTTCAGGTCCCCAACCGACCGGTTCACTTGTGAACCGATCGGTTCGGGTTGTGAGTTGGTTGCCTTTGTGGAAAATCTCGAACCCTTCTACTCCTGCTTTTAGTCCTGCATTGCCCGGGATGGAGAACCCTGTCCCATGACCCTCCTATATATATAGGGGTATTGGGGGCTTATCAAAGTATAACTCAGTGCAACCAGTTGCTCTGCAAAGTTGTCGTTCTCTCTGGTTTTGGTAACCGAGAGAGAGCCCGAGCAAGTGCTACCCGCAAAGGGAGGTGCAGCAAGGGAAGGACAACTACAGTTGCAACTGGCAGCAGGAGAGTGTGTTGGCGACTAGTATGTCAATAGGAGGGTGCGACTCCTTCCACTTCCTTATGGGACAAGGAGTGTGGAGCTCTAGGTGGTCCGTGTGGACTACTTCAGAGGCGGGAGGATTCTACCGCTCAGGAGGACAACTGTCATCCGATAGTCTGGTGTGATTAGGAGTCGTCAGTCCCAGTGTGACCAGGAGCTGCACAGACACCGTCGAAGGCCGGATTTGAAGACCGCGCAAGGCGCGAGGTATTATCACTGAGCAAGCCTTGGGACAAGGTATGATTCCACATACCATCTTTTCCTATTATATAGACGTTGATGCATTTCCTTGTTCCGGGTTTGGGGGAGAAATTTTTATTTCCGCTACCTTCTCTGCCTCCCCTAAAACCCAACATACCGCTCCCACTATTTTGACTCAAATTGACAGCCCTCACCATCAATTCGGAAGATTGCAGCGCACAATCATCTAGTGGGCCAAGATCCTGAAATCCTCTGAGCCATGGACCAGCTAGGGCTGTCACCCATAACTCATATCTCCCAGGTAGGCAACTCTTGCCAATTGCATCATATGCAACTCTTGAAAGATGTCACATGCAACTCCCTTCCATGATCATCTCCATGCCTCAAGGTGCTAGATCCTATCTAGGTCACCTTGTTAAGTCCGACCCAAAGCCAACACGATGAATATGCACCCTGCTAGGCCAGACCCACATATTCATCCTTCACGCTTCCACGAGATAGACGGTGCGCCACGCTAGGGCGTGCCCACACTTGGTCGATCAAGTTTTTCACGTGTGTCGCATTTAGTAGACATCTAAAAGTTAATATTTAATTAGAGATTTGGTTTTATATACATATACATATCCAATCACCACAATATATAGTACGTATCATATACATGCTATATCCTACAGAAAACATGCGAAACAATAAAAAGCAATGATTATGGCCATCCTATTGTGATTCCTTGAGCCAAGAGGAATCAGTCATCTAGGTCTACATCACATGCAACCTATACAAGATGTAATCTGTGCCTGCCTTTCTGGGTTTGATCAGCTCATCTCCATGACTGATCGGCTCGCCATCAAGTTGGTTGTTCGGGTGCCACCAGCCGATCGACTGGCGCCTCCAGTCGATCGGTTCACCGATCATCGTGCATCCCCTCAGGTCGCCACCCGCTCGTCTCTCTCCTCGAACCGATCGTCTGGAACACCAACGATCGGTTCACGCCTTGAACTGATCGTCTCAGGTCGTCCACCAGGTCGTTCGCCGTTCTTTGACATAACAAGAAATAAAAATCTATCCTATTTACAATTGAATTGTGAAACCCCGAGTTACATTCGGGGGGGAGCAAAGGTAGGAAAAGAAATCTTGAATTATTTTGAGTTACATCAGGAATAGGAGAAAAGGGAATCAGTGCGCAGACCGAGATGCAAGCAACCACATACAACCACACATAGATATATGGTTTATAGGCCATAACCATGCTACACATCCACCACAAAACTCGTTTAAGGGTGACGCATATCGAGTGCATTAATATTACATATTATATATGTATATTTGGGATTTGTGGATTGGACATGCATAAGGCCAATTTTATTCGCATCGTATGCAATAAATAAAGGCGACAAACCAAAATCAATCATATTGATAATCCTAAAATATAGAACAGTTGACGTGGCTCTGATACCACTGTTGGGTTTTAGTGGAGGCAGAGAAGCAGCGGAAACAAAAAATTTCTCCCTAAAACCCAGAACAAAAGGAATCGCGTCAACGTCTATACAATAGGAAAGATGTTTTGTGAATTCATACCTTGTCCCGAGGCTTGCTCGGCGACAGTACCTCGCGCCTTGAGCGGTCTTCACCTCCGGTCTTAGACGGTGTCTGTACAGCTCCTGGTCGCACCGGGACTGAAGACTCCTGGTCTCACTGGGACTGTCAGGATTGACAGTTGTCCTCCGAGCGACAAAGGTCTCTCGCCTCTGCAGTCGTCCACACGGATTGCCTGGAACTCCGATCTCCTTGTCCCACAAGGAATCGAAAGGAGTCGCACCCTCCTTTTGGCGTACTAGTCGCCAACACACTCTCCTGCCACCAGTCACTTTCTGCAGTTGTCTTTCCCTTACTGTGCCTCCCTTTTCGGGTAGCACTTGCTCGGGCTCTCTCTCGGTTACCAAAACCAGAGAGAATGACAACTTCACAGAGCAATTGGTTGCACTGGGTTGTCCTTTGAGAATCCCCCAATACCCCTACATATATAGGAGGGTCATGGGACAGGGTTCTCTATCCCGGGCAATGCATGACTAAAGCAGGAGTAGAAGGGTTCGAGATTTTCCACAAAAACAACCAATTCGCAACCTGAACTGATCGTTTCATAACTGAAACGGTCGGTTGGGGATCTGAGCCGGTCAGTTGACACCTCAACCAATCGATTGGGACCCATGAACCGGTCGGTTCACTTCTGAACTGGTCAGTTCGTGGTCCTGATCAGTTCCCGATTGACTTTCTTTCTTTTGTTTCTAATTGGTATCAAATAACAATCCTTGTTCCAATCAAATTGGGCAAGTGAAACGAAAGGAAATTTCTCACCAATCTTACTTTCCCAACTTGCCCAGTTGCAACAGTTGAACCGATCGTTTCAACACTTGAAGCAATCATTCACCCTGTCCATGAGCCGATCGACTCACTACCTGAGCCGATCAGTTCACCTAGCTGAGTCGATCGGTTCATCACATGAGCCGATCGGTTGGGAGTACAGATTGTGCAGAATCAGTCAATTGCGGTTTCAATCAATCTGATACTCTAATCAATCAGTCCAACACCTTGAACACTATGATATTGAGCTATCAATTAATTGAGTGTTTAATTGAACTACTAAACTCCTTTAGTAATCAATCTAAACATGTTTGTGGACAAACTCCTATTCCAGGTTAAATCCTATGTGTGTGACCGTGCAGGTCCATTTCATATTGGCAGTAAAAGTCCATAACATTTATGACTTCACAAGCAAAGAGCGGTTCCTAGTCACACATCAGTGCTACCCAAGTGAAATAGAAAGTTGGAGAACAACTTTCAATCCTACAATCTGTGAATGGTGTTACAGTGAATGTATAATTCCTTTGTCACTGATATCCTGAATGAACTCGAGGCATGGAACAATCATCCTGTCAACATTCATTCATTTCCTTGATCTCAGAGCAGAGTGGGTGAGATGTGTGTGACATCAATATCACATATTGATTCACACGTGCATGCGCATGCCTTTCTCAATCCTACTCATCAAGTGGCCAAGGACATCAAACTCCCTTAGGAGGGACAAATCCCATATCTACCACTCACCCCTCAAAAGCCCCATGTGTCAAAGCCACCCAATCATCACCTTTATAACAACCCATGTTTCAGGACTGCGTTTGATGATGTCAAAGTGTACCCAACGGCATGTGTTGAGTGTAGTGATTTGAGGTCTAAAAATCACACTCACCACCATCACTGTGAGAGCTGACTGTGACTACCAAGTCATGGTTCCATGTGTCACTCTCACGGTGGGTCTGTCTGATACCTTGTTCTCTAACAAGTACCTATGTGCTTGGTTTGATATCACTATATCATGACTAATGAGATTATGTCATCAACCAACACACAACCTAGTCTTTAGTGTTATTGATGTCTATGGTTATTTCCACAATAACAACCGACTAGGGACCAAACAAGAATGTATACTCTTAACATCCGTATGATCTCATCGTTTAGGTCCTGAACCTAAAAGCATACGTCATTGAGTAAAATCATTCTTTAGACATCTATCATGTTACACCATCATCTCAGAAACAGTTTAAACATATAGATCGAAAATTGCCTTGATTATTATTCAAATCATTTACAAAGTATCCCATTACAATCATCATATGACTTGCTCTATGGGCATACATACCAACATATAAACCCTAAAACTTGAACTTATTAATACCTAATCTATGTTGATCTTTGTCGCATCTCGTGGACTCATCTTCTCGCACCAAGTGCCCATCGTGTTGCCGTTTTTGCCTTTAATGGACGTCTTTCCAGTCTAAACTTCCGAAGCTTCTTACCCCTCAACCTTTGGATTGTGGGGTAATTCCCTTAGAGGTAAGGAGCGTCATCTACCATCCTTCATTTTTGTTTCTTCAGCGAGGTTTCTTTCTTGAGGTGATTTCCCCCAAACTCACATTCGAGCTGTTTCTACCATGACACAACATTATGGAGATGACCCTTGTGCCGATTACCACTTTCTCCCCCCTCATTTTCTTCTAACTTTGTTTCTTCTCATTAGGGTATTTTCAGATTTTCACAAACATTTAATTGAATCATCACACCTTTGATCCAATGTACTTGTGATGAAAAATACTCTATCACAAAATAATTTCTAAAATGAGGATGCAACAATATAAAGGTAATTTGAATATCAATTATCATCAATAAATTAGTAAATGATGTAAAACTTGTAAAAATCATATCTTTTTACTGAAATCTCCAAAAATCACACAAAATTTTGTTTTTGAATCTTTAGAATTTTCTCTATCTTTTGGCATGGTTTTATCACCTAATTCACTTGTAAAGACCACATTTTTAGGATTTTGATGTCACCCATGATCTTAATAATAATTCATTATAGTTAATAAAGTTGGAAATTTTGAAATAGGAAAATAATATATGACCCTAAACCTAATAATAGGTCAATATTGAGAGCCGACTTAGGGTTTTGTGATGGATTTGGATTTCTAGGGTTTCACCTACTATATCATTAAACCCTAATTGATGGATCTAATTATATATGTAGGTTTGAGTTGACTTTAGGTTTGGAATGGTAGGACTCGATATCTCACTTAACACTCGAGTTAAGTGTGATGCATCCGCTTACATCTGTGTTGTGCAACTAGTCTAATTTTATCCTCTCTTAGTGTATCTTACATCCCCTACGAGTCATATTGAGCAATTACTTTATTTACTCTCTCTCTTTCTTGAGCCTCTTTGAGGTATGTTGGTGATGATTATTTTCTTTCTTGTCTTAAGACCTATTTGGGTCTAAACTTAATGACTTTGAACTCTTGATCCACGTTGCACTTTTAAATTATGCTTTGCTTCTTGATGAGACCCTTTTTGTGAAATTTAAACCATGTTGATACTTATTGTAAGATGGAACCCTAATTTTGCCCACTTTTCTCGTGGATGTTTTATATTGTCCATTTATGTGATGGCAACCTCATTAATTATATAAAAGATAGAACTTTTACTTACCTCTAAATTATGCATATATATATTATTTTCCATTTATGTGATGGCAACCTCATTAATCTATACTACTATAAAAAGAGTGAGTTTTTCAAAAAAATTACAATTGTGCCATTTTAAGCTTTGCAGAACACAACGATTTGAAATGCTGCGTTCTCCTTAATCCTCTCTCTTCTCACATTTTTTCACCATTTTTATTTTTTAAATCCCTCATATTATCACTAAAACTGACCACACCGCACATTTTTCCCGCTAAGCACATCTTTGTCAAACTCATCGTGGCACATTCAAAATCAAACTGTACTGATCGTGGCACATTCAAAATTTAAAATGCTTCTTTATTTTTTTATCCAACAATTATCCTCACATTCCAATAATTATCGTGGCACATTCAATTAGGATAATTATCCTCACATTCCAATAATTATCGTGGCACATTCAGTTAGGAATCTATTACACAATTATCCTCAAATAATTATCGTATACAACACACGTTCCTGTACTCAACTTGACCACAATAGCAACCGCTGCAATCGTGGAAGGGGAGTTGCGTTCTGATAGCCACGACTAGCGGACCACGTACAAAATTGCGACTGACCTATCCAACCCCTCCCCCACCCAACACTGCTTCTGATCTTCCTCCTGCTTTCCTTCCCAATGTTCTTCCTCTTGCGTTCTTCCTCTTGCTTTCCTTCCCAGCTTTCTTTCTCCTCCGTTCTTCCTCCTGGTTTCCTTTGCAGGTTTCTTTTCTTCTTCCTGTTTCCTTCGCTACACATGGAAAACGAGGGATCATGTAAGATAATAAAATGACTCCTGAGTCTGTGAAAGTGCCAACGACACATTCAATACATCTTTAGGTAAGATATACCATCGTCAATTCAAATATTCTGCATTTATAATACTTATCTGATAGGTTCCTCCTCCTGTTGAAGCCACCAGCCGCTAATACAGTCATCATTCTCCTCCGTCTCTGAAAACGCCAACATCTAAAGTCAGCCGCACATTCAATACATCTAGGTAAGATATATCATTGTAAACTCATATATTCTGCATTTAATACTTATCTGATAGGGTTATTTCCTTCTGCTTTCTTGCGCAATGTGTTCACCTCTCTAGCTGCAAGATTCAGTAACTCACCAACGAAGCTGCCAATCCGTTCAGCCTTCTCCGGATTCACCATCTACGAAGCTTGATGCTATCAAGGAGGCGTATTCGTTGTTATCTGCTTCAATTTGGTGGAAGACAAATTTTCTGGTAAGTTATCATGTGAAAAATACACAATTTTATATTGCTGCTATCAAGTAAAACTAAACATCCATTTTATATTGCTACTATCAAGTAAAACTAAACATCCATTTTATATTGCTGCTATCATCGGTACTATTAGTAAACATGATGTCTGTCAGGAAACATATTAGTAGTTTCCTGACCGTAGCCATTAATTATATAATAACAATAACTTCTACAGAGAAAATAAAGGGTTTAGTATTCCCATTAGGAAACACAATTGCTGTTAAATATCATCCACAATCGGTTTTAAATATCATCCAGTGGGAGGTAAAGTACTTAACTATTAGGAAACACAATTCAACCGAGGATCATAATCTCTCAAATATCAAACTTAAATTAATATTAAATTCATAAAACAGCCTGCATATCACGGTGTGGATGTCCTTTAAAAATGCAGGTTTTAATGTTTAAGGAAAGTTAAAAGTACTCAAAGTATTGGACTTGGTTGGAAGAATTAGGAAAGTGTCAGACTTTACAGAGACATGATTGTTCTGGAATAGTGGAAGCGTGATCAAAGTAAAAGGGGGTGCCATGAAGCAGATAGTGGTGATAAAGATTAATAGAAATAATGATACATCTATATAACAAATAATAAGACCACGATTGTGGTTTACCTGGCTGGTAGTATGCTGACACACACCCATTATCGTGGTCTTTAGAAAAGGCAGCATTGAAGATCTGAGATGATAAACCACTGGTTGATCATCAGTACTATTAATCTTTATCAGTACTATTAGTAAACAAAAATATAATTTGGGGCAATGGAAGTGTGTCAGTTCACCTGATACATCTTCTATTGATTAATTGCACACAATTAAACCGAATGTTTGGATCATCAACAAAATATGTAATTAGCCAATGTAGCATGGGAGTCTACACACAATAGGAATCTTGGTAGGAGATATTGTGAATGCACTGTAGAGACTGTATTACCATATAATATAATTTATCATACATAGAATAATCAACTTTCTAATGAAAGGACATATGTCTACCTTGGTAGGGGCTCACAGTCAGCACCTTTGAAGGCCCGTGGAACCCATCATTACTATATCTATGTGTATGAAATCAGTAAGACCTTGCGCTGCAGAAATTCAACTGAGGATCATAATCTCTCAAATATCAAACTTAAATTAATATTAAATTCATAAAACAGCCTGCATATCACGGTGTGGATGTCCTTTAAAAATGCAAGTTTTAATGTTTAAGGAAAGTTAAAAGTACTCAAAGTATTGGACTTGGTTGGAAGAATTAGGAAAGTGTCAGACTTTACAGAGACATGATTGTTCTGGAATAGTGGAAGCGTGATCAAAGTAAAAGGGGGGGCCATGAAGCAGATAGTGGTGATAAAGATTAATAGAAATAATGATACATCTATATAAAAAACAATAAGACCACGATTGTGGTTTACCTGGTAGTATGCTGACACACACCCATTATCGTGGAGTCATTAGAAAAGGCAGCATTGAAGATCTGAGATGATAAACCACTGGTTGATCATCAGTACTATTAGTAAACAAAAATAGTACAAGCATACTCACAAGTCAGGTTCCTCAATAAATAAGTTTCGAACTATATAATAATAATAATTTCACTGAAGATATGACATATAGTATGGTTGGATTGCAAAAGACATTGTGCTGCAGAAATTCAACTCTTAAATTGGATTTCTATTTCAAGGCCAATGCATTCAGTAACATTATCCAGTGTGATAATTACATAAGTTTAAAACTTTGGAGGTATCAAATTCGGCAAGTAGAATCCTAATATTGAGAGCAATAGCTACATAAAGTGCAGTCCACAATCAGTTTTAAATATCATCCAGTGGGAGGTAAAGTACTTAACTATTAGGAAACACAATTGCTGTTAAACTCATAATATGCTGGCACACACCATGATCATGGGATGATTGGAATATGTGGCATTGAAGAATGAAGATGCTAAACAACTGGTTGATAATGTAGCATCAACAAAATATGTAATTAGCCAACTGAATGTTTGGATCATCAACAAAATATGTAATTAGCCAATGTAGCATGGGAGTCTACACACAACAGGAATCTTGGTAGGAGATATTGTGAATGCACTGTAGAGATTGTATTACCATATAATATAATTTATCATACATAGAATAATCAACTTTCTAATGAAAGGACATATGTCTACCTTGGTAGGGGCTCACAGTCATCACCTTTGAAGGCCCGTGGAACCCATCATTACTATATCTATGTGTATGAAATCAGTAAGACCTTGCGCTGCAGAAATTCAACCGAGGATCATAATCTCTCAAATATCAAACTTAAATTAATATTAAATTCATAAAACAACCTGCATATCACGGTGTGGATGTCCTTTAAAAATGCAGGTTTTAATGTTTAAGGAAAGTTAAAAGTACTCAAAGTATTGGACTTGGTTGGAAGAATTAGGAAAGTGTCAGACTTTACAGAGACATGATTGTTCTGGAATAATGGAAGCGTGATCAAAGTAAAAGGGGGTGCCATGAAGCAGATAGTGGTGATAAAGATTAATAGAAATAATGATACATCTATATAACAAATAATAAGACCACGATTGTGGTTTACCTGGTAGTATGCTGACACACCCCCATTATCGTGGAGTCTTTAGAAAAGGCAGCATTGAAGATCTGAGATGATAAACCACTGGTTGATCATCAGTACTATTAGTAAACAAAAATAGTACAAGCATACTCACAAGTCAGGTTCCTCAATAAATAAGTTTTGAACTATATAATAATAATAATTTCACTGAACATATGACATATAGTATGGTTGGATTGCAAAAGACATTGCGCTGTAGAAATTCAACTCTTAAATTGGATTTCTATTTCAAGGCCAATGCATTCAGTAACATTATCCAGCGTGATAATTATCGTGGAGTCTTTAGAAAAGGCAGCATTGAAGATCTGAGATGATAAACCACTGGTTGATCATCGGTACTATTAATCTTTATCAATACTATTAGTAAACAAAAATAGTACAAGTAGAGTAGCCGCGGAAGTATAAGAACCGGACGACGATGTAGAGGGCGCCGAGCCCCGCTACGATCCGCGGGTGCTGGAGGCCACCGAGGAGGAGCGTGGAGAAGAAGACGGGCAGCATCTCCAGTGAGTTCTGGTGGCCACGCTGTGAAAGGATAAGATAGCAAAGTTTGGAACGGTGAGAAAGGGATTCCATTTCGTACGGGTTTCCAGATTCATGAATCCGAACGGGTTGCAGAAGGGGAAACGTGAATGCAAAATGGCCGATTGAATCTACATACCTGTACGCAGTTGAAGAGCACGGGTTGCGCTGTGGTCTGCTTCCCCGATCTATCGGCCACCGACGGGAACCGCTAACTTGGGGATCTCCGTCCAAGTTTGGGAGTGGGTTAGGTTGGGTTGACCGTTGGCTAGCTTTGCAGAGCATGAAGGTGAAGTATAACCAAAGTATAACCAAACTTATAGAGAGGCAAGATTAGCTAGAACGAATGAATAACCATGTACTGTTGGCACCTGGTAAACTTACAGAGAGACCACTCGGAGAAGTTTCCCTTGGGAGCACGTAATTCCTTTCCAGGAATGCCCCTGGGGAAGGCAGGGGTCCCCATTCCAGTCTGCCGGAGCGTTGGTGAAGCCCCTGGCTAGCTCTTCCATAGCAATTGCTGTGGTAAGCAGCAAGCAAATGGTGATGATCATCAGTTACTTACCAACAGAAAAGAGATGATGAAAAGGATTGGTGACAATGATAATGATCAAATTTATATTTTAAAAAATGCTTGATTATTTACCATCTCTAGTGAGAGTCCTCCCTTTGTGCAAAATAATCTGCAACACCTCCCCTGCATTGATAACAGGTCCCACTGGCGACCCCGCATGAGGAACCAGAGCAATCTGGGTCTCCCCTGATAGAGGCCACCGCATGCCGTAGACCATGACACCATCGATGGTGATATTCAGGCCGGTGATAAAGGCCTTGCCATTGATGGTGACGTCGAAAACCCTCCAGCTGAACGGGCTAGGCGTGCGATTGTCCTGGAAGTAGAGCGCCACGTAATAGCTGGTCGTAGGCGGGGGAAGGTCCTAGAAGCAGGCTGGATCGAGTTAGGAAATGTTCCAGTGCGAATCGCCGCTACTGTGATTAGGGCACAAAGTAGCGCGATGGTCGGTGAGTGAGGAATGGAGTCAGGGAGTGAGTAATGGGAGACAGCAGTGGCCGGAGAAGACCCTAATAGCTGTCAGCGTTAGAAAGCTAGGCGTTGTTGGTGGCGTTTGGCATCGCTAAGGTTGGAGGCCAACCATCACGCCGACCAGACTGTCGGAAGGGAAGGGCAGAGTGGCTGCAGGTCGGGGAGTATTTGAGAGAAGATTGCGGCTGGCAAATGGCAATGGGAATGAGAACACGCGTTGCCCTAATAAGTTGGGAATGAGAACATGCGTTGCCCTATTCAGGTTCTCGATCCGACGGTCAAATAAAATAGAATCAGATGGTCACTGATGAATAGGTCTATTAACTCGGGCAAGTCAGGTCCCTGCATTTGGTTCCGAATATCAGTTGGATTTCGGCTTGTCTTATTATGCCACGTCTGCGCTACGTCTGCATGATCCAGTCCGATTTGCAGCCTGCGCGTTTGGTTCGAAATCCTAAAATAGTCCCGTTTCGGGTTCCGTTATCCTGAATTCTGGGTTGGCCCAGTCACATTAGCAGAGAGATTTTGTAACCCAGTCCTGATTTGGCTCTGTCTTTTTGTGTATTTTGTTTTATCAGCTAGACTGAAAAGCACAAGTTATGATGTCAGTCCAGTTTAATGATGGGATAAGTGTGCCAAACAGAAACATGATTTGCTACAGTCCGATAATCCTCGATGACTGGACATATCTGGTCTAGCTCAGTTCGGGTTTCGTAATCCATATCTCGAACCAAACGGAGGCTAACGACTGTTTGGTTCGGGATCTCAACGGCACTGGGAGTTGTCTTTTTGGTCTCCGTTTTGGGTTCTCTTGTCCTGATATCCGGATTAATTCAGACCAGGTAGCAGCAGAATTTTAGGAATTCAGTCTGGATTTTGCTCTATTTTTTGGATATTTTGTTTTATATATGCTAGACTGAAATATACAAGTTACGAGGCCAGTCCAATTTAATGATGGGATTCATTTGCCAAACAGAACCCGCATTGACTCCAATCTGAAATTAAACAGTTCGTGCAAACTATGGAGGAAATATGTTTGTCGTCTACCACGACATCTGAAATTTGCAACACACATGCATCGTGTCTTACTTCAGTAGAGTCAGGTAGATCTCAACAAATTCAAAGTTGTACTTTCCATGATAATTTGAGATCCACTCAACGGATGCGTAGATACCATCGTCGAATGGTTATTAGAAGTAGACAGATGCATAGGCGTGCCAGATCTGAAGGAGGTGGAGAACTTCTTGCAAGATATTCTAAGATTTATAATAGTTTGCCACCCTATATGAAGATGAGGATTGATATGCACCCATATTTTGAAGGGGGCAGTGAAGTTAGTCAAGTTTTGAATGAAGGCATGCACTCAACACCTGGTCAAAGAGCATCATTTCAGCCTGTTATCTCGAATGATAACAACTTCCAACATCATGTGGATAATGTTGTCAGCAGAATTCATAGGCGAGCAAGGCAATGAAGATTCTTGATCAAATTCCTCAAACGATGTCAAGCACAGTTGAACGATGTTGCAACGACTTCATTGGAACAACCGAGCACTTCCTATCTTCCTCGGACTGACAGTGTTCCCAATGGAGATCATGTTGATATGCATGTTTGCTCCGACCCTACAAATAACGATAGTACCTTTGAGGAGTGCAACAATCCGCATGAGGTTGCTGACTTAGCAGTCCCATGTAGTGAAGGTAATAGTTACAATCCTCATGCATTATTCTATGAGTTAACATTTGTACTCATCTTTTGTTCTAACAAACTAGATGCAAGTATCGTGGAAGAGACATAGGATTTCTATATTTCAAGCATGGATTAAAATGTTGAAGATTCTTCTGGTGTTGATATTTCCAATCCAAATTTTGACAATCTTCTCAATGAGCCACATAAGTCATCCACACGTAGTTTGTGCAAATTTTGTGGTGCCAAATGTTTCCAATTTGAACCACCATCTTTTTGTTGTATGAAGGGAAAGGTACATTTAGTTACCAATCCTGTTCCAACAGAACTATACGATCTGTACACATCGCAAACACCAGATTCTATGGAGTTTCTTAGATCCATTCGAAGTTACAATAGTCATTTTGCATTCACATCACACGGTATCCATCTGGATGAAAATTTGCATAGTATATGGAATGGCATATATACTTTTCGAGTACAGGGTCAAATGTATCATTTCATAAATAGATTACTACCTGGGAGTGATGGACCGAAATACCTACAACTCTATTTCTATGACACTGAGTTTGAGGTACAGAACAGAATGAAGGCAACTCCTTCACTAAATACTGAATTAGTTACTAAACTAATGCATGTATTGTCTGTAAATCCATATGCTCAGTTTTTTCAGAGCCTCAAGGATGTTCCGATGTCAGATAATTTTAGTATTGCCATCAATAAAGATGCACATCTAGATCAGAGGACATACAATTCTCCAACTGCTTCACAAGTTGCGGGTATCTGGATTGAGGGCAATGATGTCAGTGGTGCACAACAACGAAGTATAGTTGTTTATGCCAATTCAGGTGAACCACATATAGTGCAATCATATTTAGGATGTTATGATCCTCTGTCATATCCCTTATTATTTCCCAATGGTGAATTCAGTTGGCATCCACACCTCCCCAAAGTTGGTGTGCCGTGGGATTCCATGCTACATAACTCATCACATTCTGTTGAAGATGTGATGGGCTCGAACGTAGCAGGTTAGTTGAATATATATATTCACATATTAACAAATTATGTACCAATTTTAAAAAATTGTATTTCACATCATTCTCAACTATTTTTTAGATGATGGTGGTCGAAACAAGATATCTGTGAGAGAATACTATTGTTACAAACTACAAATTCGCGTGCTTGACAAATCAATCTTATTGTATGCGGGTCGTCTCCTTCAACAATATGTTGTTGACATGTACATCAAGATAGAATCAACACGATTAAACTATATCACAAAGGAGCAAAAGCGAATACGTGCTGATTGTATCAAGGAATCACTGATAGTATTAGATCTAGAGAAGTCCATATAAGAATGGTAGGTAAAAGAATTGTATTACCTTCGTCCTTTATTGGAGGACCACGTGATATGCGTCGTAGATACATGGATGCCATGGCATTGGTACAAAGATATGGCAAACCCGATATCTTTTTAACAATGGCATGTAATCCAGATTGGGATGAGATAAAAACAGAGTTATTCCCGAGACAACTAGCTCAAAACAGACCAGATTTAACAACTAGGGTTTTTAGAGCAAAATTGGAGGATCTAAAGGACCAACTATTTAAGAAAAATATATTTGGCATCGTAGAGGCACGTGTTAATGTTATTGAATTTCAGAAAAGAGGACTTCCGCATGCACACATTCTTATCATCATGAAATGTGACTATAAGATCGTCAATCCAGATCAGTATGATAACATAGTTTGTGCTAAAATTCCAGATCCTGAACGACATCCTTTATTACACGCATTGGTTGTCAAACACATGTTGCATGGACCGTGTGGTGTCCTAAACCCTAAAAATGCTTGCATGGTAAACAAGGAGTGTCGCTTCCGATATCCAAGGAATTTTTGTTCCAATACCATGCAAGGCAGAGATTCATATCCAATTTATAGGAGAAGAGACAATGGAGTCACTGTTGATGTAAGAGGATCCACACTAGATAATAGATGGGTGGCGCCATATAATCCGTATTTGTTACAGAGATATAGGTGTCATATTAACGTGGAGGTATGTTCGAGCATCAAAGCAGTCAAATACCTCTTCAAGTATATATATAAGGGGCATGATAAGGCTTCAGTCAACATAGCACCTGATATTGCAGACCAGACCGTCAATGAGGTGAATCAATTTAGAGATGCTCGATGGATATCTCCACCGGAGGAAATGTGGAGGATATTTGAGTTCAAACTTAGTGAAATACAACCATCCATAGTTTCCTTGCAATTGCATCTACCTAACATGCATAGTGTCACATTCTTAGAAGATGGTAACTTGCAAAATGTTATGGAACGAGATGGTGTTTGCAGGACAATGCTCACTGAGTATTTTGTGACAAACTCGAACGATGAAGAATCTCATCAATATCTTTATAAACAATTCCCTGAGCATTATGTATGGAATAGCTCTGGAAAATATTGGAAGAAAAGAAAGCAAAGAAAGGTTATTGGTCGTATCATTACTGTAAATCCTGTTGAAGGTGAGAGGTATTATTTGAGGATATTACTAAATCATGTAAAGGGTTCAACTTCATTTGAGAGTTTGAGGACTGTCCATGGTGTTATCCAACCAACATTCAAACTTTCAGCTGAACATCGGGGTCTTATTGAGAGTGACGATACAATTTCAGAATGTTTAACTGAGGCAACACATTTTGAATTCCCAGTTTTGCTACGGAGATTATTTGCTACAATATTAGTTTATTGTGAACCAACAAATGTAAGAGCTTTGTGGGATGCAAGCTTGAATGATATGTCGGAAGATTTTCGTAGGACCAGAATTACCGATGAGCATCAGTTGGAGCAGATTGTGCTACAAAATATTAAATCTATTCTTGAGAGCATGGGGAAGGTTATAGAGGATTATGACTTGCCAACTGTTGATGATGATTTTTCAATAAATATAGGACAAAACATGTCACGTGAAATTGCTGAAGAGATGAATATTCAAGTAAGCGAAGAGGATCTATCATTCATTGCATCACTAAACTATGACCAACAACCTGCATTCGATGAGATATTCAACTACATAGTGGGAAATCAGCCTGGTGTATTCTTTGTCGATGGTCCTGGTGGAACTGGAAAGACATTTGTATACAAGGCATTGTTAGCAAAAGTAAGGTCTATGGGTTTCATAGCAATCGCAACAGCGACATCTGGGGTTGCAGCATCGATCTTACCTGGGGGGAGAACTGCTCATAGTAGATTCAAAATTCCAATTAAAGTTGAAAACAATTCAACTTGTAACATAAGCAAACAAAGTAGTCTAGCAGAACTTCTTAGATCGGAAAAATTAATTATATGGGACGAGGCATCCATGACAAGGAGGCAAGCCTTTGAAGCCTTAGATCGCACTTTGCAAGATATCACAGGATCGAGCCTACCATTTAGGGGGAAGTGATAGTTTATGGTGGTGATTTCAGACAAGTTTTGCCTGTTGTTCAACGTGCAACTAGAGGTGATATGATTGATTCGAGTCTTATAAAGTCATTTCTTTGGGAGAAAATGCACAAACTGAAACTAAAGCAAAATATGAGAGCTTTGTCAGATTCCACATTCTCAAACTTTCTACTACGTATAGGACAAGGAACGGAACCAGTATTCGATGACGATTACGTTCGCCTCCCACATGAAATGGTTCTTGAGTACATTGATGATGCAACCTCTAAGAAACAACTCATACAACATGTCTTTCCAGCTCTCGGTGATAATGCAACGTCGACTGACTACATGATGAATCGTGCAATATTATGCACGAAGAATGAGTATGTTGATGAAATGAATAATGATCTCATACAAAAATTTCCTGGGGAGGAGATCACATATTATAGTTTTGACAGTGCTGTTGATGATGAAAATCATAATTACCCTGAAGAATTCCTCAATTCACTGGTTCCAAACGGTTTGCCCCCTCATGTATTGCGGCTAAAGAAAAATTGTCCTATAATGTTGTTGCAAAATATTGATCCGGCAAATGGGTTATGCAATGGTACACGACTGGTTTGTAAAGGGTTTCAAAAAAATGTAATTGACGCAGAGGTTACAGTTGGTCAAGCACGGGGAAAAAGAGTTTTCATACCTAGAATACCTCTTATAACACCTGACAATGATGGTCTTCCATTTGCTTTTAAACGGAAACAATTTCCTGCGCGTTTGAGTTTTGCAATGACAATAAATAAGTCACAGGGTCAAACTATCCCTAATGTCGGAATTTATTTGCCCCATCCTGTATTCTCTCATGGATAGTTGTATGTAGCACTGTCAAGAGGGACATCCCAAAATACGACGAAGGTCTTGGTTAAACTAGGAGAGAAGAATTTAAATGGTGGAACATTTACAAAAAATATAGTATACAAAGAAGTATTATCCTTTATTGATGGTATGTTTTTATCTTAGTATTTCATGTTGATTATTTGTATTTAAAACTTTTCGAAGCTAACATCTGTAAATGTTATATTAGGATGATGAAAGATAACTATACCCCCTTTCGACGTGTACATCGATACCTAAACTGGAATTTAAAGGTTTGTGTGGCCTTCAAATGGAAAGCACATGAAATATCAAGGGGAAGAATGAAGCAGAAATTGTTGTTTATCGATGAAGAGGTATACTAGATTACAAAGTTCTGAATTTGTTCTTATTTAATTTAAAATACACTCATGTGTTTATGTAATGCCTCAATGTATCTTTTTGTTTCTTAGGGAGAGAGGATGGAAGCCAGTTTAATTGGTGATGCAGTTCACAAATTTAGTAATACTTTTAATGAAGGAAAGTGTTATGTATTGAATAATGTCTGTGTCGAAGACATTCACAATGACTATAGAAATGCAAAGCGAAATGAAGAGTGCATACTTAAGAAAAATTGTGTGGTTGCTGAAGCAACTGAAGATTGTGAAAAAAATACCTGTTTACTCATTTCAGTTTACTGAGTTTGATGACTTTCAGGGTCTTCAAGATAAGAAGACATTTCTTATAGGTATTTCTACTTTAATTTCGATTATAATATCATTTTATAATATTCATAAAAGTCTTCTATGTCAATTACAGATGTCATTGGAATGATTTCCAATGTTGATGATATTCAAAGCATTACGAAGAGATCTGGTGAATAGGTTGCCAAGTGTGACATCATATTACAATATGAAATGTAATATATACAAATTATTTAAATTATTCAATCACTAAAACAAAGTATTCATTTACTAACACTTATATGTATATTTATGGTATTCAGGAACACTATGGCTAGGTGCTCACTGTGGGGCGAAATAGCTGTGATGTCACATGACAATTTGAAAGCACAGTATGCAATGAGAAGTATAGTTGTTATTACTGGATTGCAAGTTCGATGCTTTCAAGGTAAGACACAAACAATGAATTTAATTATATTTGTGAGACTTATTTTATATTAATTTAATAATAATTATAGGTTTATACCTGTCAAGTACTTACACAACAAGACTTCTCTTTAACCCCCCATTGCCACGAGTTGATGAAATGAAGTCAAGGTAGTCATTTTCATATTTCACATTCAAATGGTAGTTCATATGTATTTCTTTCTAAATTGAATTCTGTAAATTCAATAGGTTGTCTGAAAGTGGTGTTGGTTCTTCATCACTTGTGAATGTGTCCATGCAAAAAGAGAATATAGAGCCAATAAGGATCAATATTTCCATCTTGCATGAATCACTACAGAGTGGTGCACTACGCAAAGTAAGATACCTCAATGTTTGTAACTTATACAAATACTTAAATGTATATAATATGATGAAAATAACATGTTGAATATTTTTAGGATCGCTTTTATGAAATTAAGGCTGCAGTTGTACAGATTTACCGTGATCGAACCCTTTGGTACAATGCATGTGTGAGGTGTAGCAAGAAAGTATATGATGAAAATGGTGAAGGCAAGGTCTTCCCCAAATGTGGAGCAAAAGATAGTGTCCTCAGGCAATTTACCTTCTTTTATCATATAATACATCAATATATTATAATTAGCTTATAAATTAATATTTCGTTTTGTTGATTATAGGTACATTATGAAAATTGAAATCATGGACGCTGTTGATTCTATTAAATTAACATTATTTGACACAGCTGCACATCATCTCCTTGGTTATACTGTTGTAGAGCTAAACAATATCCACTCACAAGTACTCCATATTTTTATACATATATACATATAATATTGATGAACTTTTACATCTGCATTAATATTAAACTGGTCTTATATAGGAAAACGGTGAAGATATGGTGAATATCATATTATCAAAGGCAAAATGGAATCAATTGCTTTTTCATGTCAAAGCACAAGATGCCCAACCGTTTTTTCAAGAATAACAAGGGACGCCAACAACAATGAAGCAAACAGCTAAAGTCTTAGATGTAGTTCCCTTAGATATTAAGAAAGAATGTATGAGTCTTTTATTTGACATCGAACACAACATTACTTTTTGATTTTGTTTTGTATCTATCTTAAAATCTGAATTGGTACTTGTATTTTCCATATAATTTATATTCCCAGTTGTGTTTTATGATTGTTATTTGTATATACTTACAGCAAAAGTCATTCCAAAGCTTCGTGTGACAACAAATACAAAATCATCAATAATTACAATTGAAACACAACATTTTGCCAAAATAATCACTAGAACTGTAAGTATTTTGACTGCATATACGATTATATTATTAAATTGTCTGAATATTTACACGAATCATTTTTTCATATGTGAAAGGTTCGAAATCAAATTATAAAATCTCTAGGATTAAATTGTGAGAAAGTGATTACATGCATTGATAATAAGTGAGATATTATACTATAAAATTTATTAATTATTTATTTCCTCTTTCTTATTAAATAATTAAACTCATATTTTCTTCTCCAATCAGGTGTCCACCTCTCTTCGATTGTTCGTATGAGGATGAGCTCATTAAACTTCAATTTTGGATGGGAAAACAGACGCGTCACATCACCTGTAGAATTTTGTCACATAATGAACTTTCAGTTATAAAATGAATATGTATTTTTATTATTTATGAAACTAATAGTCCAATTTTTCTTATTTGACAATATTAACATTATGAGATTTTTCTTTTGCAATTCTAACAAATTTTATATGTCACGTGCATGTGCACGTGTGCGTTCACTAGTTATATAAAAGATAGAACTTTTACTTACCTCTACATTATGCATGCGTTGTGATTCAGTAGCCATAGAGTGGTGTAACACTACTACAGAAATAGCCTTTGGCGTCGGTTTCTGAGCGACGCCTATGTGGGCGCCGATAAAGGTCGAATACTTCGGCGTCGGTTTTTTAACCGACGCCTATTTAACATATAGGCGTCGGTATTTTAGTAGATAACCGACGCCAAAAGGGTTCGCGCCACAGAAAACGGCATCATCTAGGACACATTCTGCGTCGGTTATCTACTAAAAGACCGACGCCTATATGGACTATAGCGTCGATGTTTACTTGGTAACCGACGCAGAAAGAGTCCTAGATGACGCTGTTTTCTGTGGCGCGAACCCTTTTGGCGTCGGTTTTCTATAAAAAACCGATACCATACTTCAAGACGACACAGCCGTGCTTCCCTGCACGGCCGTGTTTAGTACTATAGGCGTCAGTTTTATATGAATAACTGACGCCTTTTCCACCACGGCCGTGCTTTCCTGCACGGTCGGGTTGCTTGTACTATTAGGCGTCAGTTTTTATCCAATAACCGACGCTGTAGGTCTTTGCTGACGGTTTTCTGTAAATAACCGATGCCTATATCTATTTTTTTTTCATATCAGTTTGCAGGCCTGCTGTGGCTGGTCAGCAGGATGAGAACCTGCAGTTCAGTTTTCTGAACTGTAGGTTTACGACATCCATTGATATTAGCCTACAAACAGGCCACAAACCTGCAAAAGTCCCAAGGAAAATTTCACACAAGTAGATACATTCAGACATCAATTCAATTCTCACATTCACACATATAGAAACATTCAAATACATGTATTAACATTTAGAAATATTCATTTACAAAGTATCATTCATTATCGCTATCAACATCCCAATTATATCTTACAATTGCCACTGCTTGTATGGCTTTTGCCCATTCTTCTCTTATTTCATTTAATGCTTCCATCGTATATGGAGCATGTATATTTTTTAAGCATTTACCTATAGTGTTGTCAGTTTTAAACACCTGCAAAGAGAATGATGTATATATATAAGTAATAATATAAAAATAAGATTGATATATTTCATACTAACTAATGAGACTATATATAATACCTCATGTATGGTATCGATGTCCAATGCGGCACGTTTGATAATCATTTGCATAAATCGCATCACATAGTATGCGCATGCCCAACCATTATCTTGTGTAGCGCACTATAAATTGAAACATACAAAATAATACAACTAAGCATAATTCACATCAATAATATATACATTGGAATTGGGAACTTACTTGTATGTTCTGCCAATTTATTGGCTGATTCTTTTTCCTTGGGACCGTTCCTCCAGCCTTTTTGAATGCATCTAAACCCCTACATGTTAATATAACACAGTAAATTACATAAGTAAATAGTAATGTAATAACAGATGTTAACAGATACAAAAATGAAATATTTCTCACCAGAATAATGGCATTCTCATTACGTGTCCAATTTTAGTGTTTAATGTACTTCCCGCGGGATCTAGATAATAAACAGTGAACGTCTCGGGGACAATAACTAGTAACTCCCAATGTTTACCGCTAGAGGTAAAAAGTTAACAATTAATAACTCAAAATGCACAATAAAAATGGAATTTTCTTAAGTCCAAATTATAAATAAAGTAAACTTACTTGACATTGAATGGAGCTATTATCATCGTCTTCTTTTGCTGACCAAAAATTGTAAAAGCATCTATACAGTATTGTTGAACATTATCAGGGTCTTTAGCTACCATACTAATCAATGATGGAATCAAATATCCCACATGATCAAATGCAAATTGTTTGCAATGATCTTCGACTAAGTAGCTGCAAAACATGTATTACGTATGCATTAATATATAAGAAACCAGATCACCGGATCTTACACAAGGTATATGGATGTATAAACAAGATCTCACCTTATCCATGTCTCTATCATTAATGTATTCAGCCAATCATACATAAACAGCTCAATAATATCTTGTATAAATAAAGAGCTATCGTATGATTAACCTGCATAATCTGCATCTAAAGAAACAATTATCGGGAAATGTATATTATGTGCCCTTAGCCAACATGCCATTCCCCTACAAGCAGGACCTAACGGGTATGTTAGGTCAGTTGGAACCCAAGTTGGTAATGCGGGAAGTGGAGGTGGAGGCCTAGGTGCTCCTGGTGTCTTCTTTTTAACCTGTATATATAATTTCAGATCAGTTGACATCATATATACACATTAACAGTCTAAATCAATGTAAATTTATCTTACAATTTCAGTAGTGTAGACAACATCTGCTTTGGGCCACAATATGACCCCGCCTTCTGCCTCAACAAGTGTATCAATATCCGGGTGGGGATATAGCAATGTAACTTCCCTCCAATCAGGTAACACACGTAATGGGCCCACACGAACGTAGCCCTCTGGCATTGGAGTCCCGTGAAACCTTTCCCCAGGAAGGGACGGGTAAGCCTGCGCCTCTGCAACAACATAGTCTTGTATTCTTAAGCGGCATGGCTTTAATGCCTACAAATTTATGTAAAGAATGTTATACATATATACATATCATCTTGAAAACATATCATCTTGAAAAGACTAGCTACAATGTCATAAACAATACTTACAACAGACGTGTTAGGCGATGGGTCTCCAGGATTACTCGCAGTCTGTGCATCAGGAGAAGAGTGGGTCGCCATAGGCTGATTGGAAGCCTGAGATGCCTGCCACCGCAGCAATTCTTCCTTGACCTTCTCAACAACTACATCATTGACCTTCTTAGCAACTATATCCTCGACTCTCTTATTCTCCTATACATGGATAAAAGAAACATTAGCTTCTTATTATTGAATTTCCTTTTACAGTAACATTCTAAAAAAAGAATAGGTTACCTCTTCTTGAGAAAGTCCCGCTCTGGGTTTGCGCTGGGATGGCCCAAAGAATGCTTTGATGCCCACACCAGCGCCTGTACCCCTAACACGTCCAGGATGCTCTGGGTTACCCAGAGCAACTGTCAATTCATCCCTTGTGCCCTGAGGGATGAACGTGCCTTGTTTCCTCTGCTCGTGCAGCTCCCGCTAACCACCATCAACAGAAATTGGTAAGTTAACACCACAAATAATCAATATTCAAACGATTGCTCTAAGAGTTGTATTTTACCATTTTCGCAGCCGCCTCAGCAGTTACGGGCTTCTTTATTTCACCCTTCTTATTTTGCCTCCCAGCTATCCAGATATCATGGCGAGGCATGGGTGTGGCAGACTCCTGAGTAGGAGCAGACTCCTGAGTAGGAGCAGACTCCTAAGTAGCCGCAGACTCCGCATGTAGTCTTTGGCGAACGCTTGCATAGCCTTTTGGACCCATAGTGTGGTCATGCACATTCAGTGCACGCCTTGCTTTTTGTGCGTCACTGAGGGCCTAGTTAGTATGCACATTAATGATTTGGTTAGTATCACTAAATGTTAATCTTGAATAGGTGAATACAATGTATATTAATTAAATTGGGAGTGACACATAATACCTTGAATTCTTCAGATTTTCTTGAAGCAACAAAGTTGTCCCAATCTTCTTTGTCCAAGAAGTTCCATTGTTCAAGGGCTGACTTCTTTTTCTTATCACCCTCTTTTATGTATTCTCTGTTCAGATTTGTCCTATAATTCCTAAGCATCTTTCCAGCGCGTTACATCACACTTTTACGATGCAACTTCTCATCCAATGCAAACAGATTCTGTAAAATAGAAATGTTATTAACTAGTATCCAAAATAGAATTGCAAATAATAGAATTTGTAATCTACAAAATAGAATTGCAAATAATAATAACTCACGCATAAATCCTTCCATATCAAGTCTTTTTTCCCCTGAGGAACTTTATGCCAATTATCATACTTAACACCACAATGGCTCCGAGTGGTACACCCAAGATACTTTACAAAATTATTGCGGTTCACTCCAATTGCATTTCCTCCATTATCAAACTCCACAACCAATTTGGATCCACTGCCACTAAGCACTATTAACTTCTTCAACAGAGTGATGCCCCTTTTCTTGTTAAGTGTTTGGTGCTGCGCATCAAGTTGCTCCAGTGCTTCAGTGGGTACATGTGCATCATCAACCTAAAATTTGACAAAAATAAACACACTGAATTAGCCCAATATAGAAATATAAGATATATGACATAACTAGAAGATGATGAATTTTATAGAAATACAGGATATGTTTTTAGAACTTACATTGGTATCCTCGCCATGCTCATCATGGACAACATGCTCATCATGGACTTCATGCTCATCATGGACATCATGCTCATCATGGTCAGCCATATGAAAATGTCATTAAAAAGGCAAACATTTAGCATTTGTATTAACTAGAAAAAGGCACACATTTAGCATTTGTATCTGTAGATTTTTCCTATGTTCCTCGGCAAATCTAATAAACTGATCAAGACCAGATATAAACTCTGGGGTGCAATGATTACGAATGGACATCCATGATCTATCCATTCTATGATCAGAGAAAACAAGTATATATTAAGAAACAAGTATATATTAGGAAAAGATTAGTGTATACACTTACAACCTAAGTGTATAATGTGATGTCATTCTTATATATAATAAATGTGTACCACCTATCCCATCCTTGAACACCTAATCTCACTAGTAAGTGTATAATGTGTATTGGGTTTTCAAGAAAATTTCGGCAGCATTTCCCTGCTGTTCTCTAAGTACATATGTACTTAGAGAACAAACGGGGAAATGCTGCCAAAATTTTCTCGAAAACCCAATACACATTATACACTTACATCCTAAGTGAGATTAGGTGTTCAAGAACAGTCCCAAACCGGGGACTATCCAAGATTTACTCCTAATGAGTCAATCTTGGAAGGGTTTCTAGGCCAACAAACACATTTGATGTCATTCTTATATATAATAAATGTGTACCACCTATCCCATCCTTGAACACCTAATCTCACTAGTAAGTGTATAATGTGTATTGGGTTTTCAAGAAAATTTCGGCAGCATTTCCCTACTGTTCTCTAAGTACATATGTACTTAGAGAACAAACGGGGAAATGCTGTCGAAATTTTCTCGAAAACCCAATACACATTATACACTTACATCCTAAGTGAGATTAGGTGTTCAAGAACAGTCCCAAACCGGGGACTATCCAAGATTTACTCCTAATGAGTCAATCTTGGACGAGTTTCTAGGCCAACAAACACATTTGATGTCATTCTTATATATAATAAATGTGTACCACCTATCCCATCCTTGAACACCTAATCTCACTAGTAAGTGTATAATGTGTATTGGGTTTTTGAGAAAATTTCGGCAGCATTTCCCCGCTATTCGCTAAGTACATATGTACTTAGAGAACAAACGGGGAAATGCTGCCGAAATTTTCTCAAAAACCCAATACACATTATACACTTACATCCTAAGTGAGATTAGGTGTTCAAGAACAGTCCCAAACCGGGGACTATCCAAGATTTACTCCTAATGAGTCAATCTTGGACGGGTTTCTAGGCCAACAAACACAATAATAGATATGTACATGTTAGGGTTTCATCACAATTGATGTTAGGGTTTAATCAAATCAAATTAGGATGCTAGAATGGATTTAAATCAAATTAGGGTTTAAATCAAATCAAACACGGCCGTGGCTGTGTTGGCCTACCATGGCCGTGCTGGGCAGCACGACCGTGGTAGGCCATTCTTCTCAGTTCTCAGTGAAAGAAGTGGTGAAACCAAGATTTAGATGCAATATTAGGCGAGCAACAACAACTGACCTCCCAGCAGTGGTGGTGGTGATCGGTGAGCTCCAAGCGGCAGGGCAGGCAGGTGCAGCGGTGGCCGGCGAGCTCCAGGCGGTAGGGCAGACAGACCAAGGAGCAGCGGCATCGGCGGCAAGGAGCAGCGGCGTCGGCGGGCGGCGGCAAGGAGGAAGGCGGCGCGGCGGCGAGCTCCAGGCGGCAGGGAAGGCAGACCAAGGAGCAGCAGTGTCTGCGGAGAAGGGGGTGCGGCGAGAAGGGGCACGGAGAAGGGGAAGAAGGCAGCAACAGTGGCGGCGGAGAAGTGGGTGCGCCGGCGGCGCGGCGGCGCTGTCGTGGAGGAAGAAGGAGCTTTCGTGGAGGAGAAATCGGCGGCGTGGTCAGGCGACAGCAGAGAAGAAAAGGGAAATCGGCTCACAATGAAACAGAAGAAAGGGGAAGAGTCGGGCGATCGCGGGATATTAAGTTCCAAAATAGCGTCGGTTGTTTCAAACAACCGACGCCTAAACCTCTTTAGCATTGGTTGTTTTAACCAACCGACGTCCAATTGGACGATATTTTCACAAAATTGTTTGGCGGGAACCACTTTCAGCGTCAGTTATAAAAGGTTAACCGACGCTGAAAGTGACACTTTTCGCACAAATTTTCATCTCGCATAGGCGTCGGTTTCTATCTACATAACCGACGCTGAAAGTGACACTATTTTTTTTGCTCGAAAATTGGATTTTGCGGGCGACTTTAGGCGTCAGTTTGTTATTAACAACCGACGCTGTATTTAAAGCGGTACCAGTGTCTGGCTGGTCTTCGAATATAGACGTCGGTTTGCCAAAATAACCGACGTCTAATAGTGTAGGCGTCAGTTTTCCTAAAGAACCGACGCCCAGAAAAGCGACACTGAATGCTGTTTCTGTAGTAGTGTAAGTACTTTAGTTTTTGGGTTGTGTGCCCATGTTATATTTTTGGGGTGGAGGTTGTGTGCCCCATACTTGGGTTGTGTGCCCATTTTTATATATGTTAGGGAGATGGTTGTATGCCATACTCTACCGGGTTTCAAGGTTGTGAGCCTTGACTGCCATTGTTATTTATATCACATGTATGAATGTTGTTATTATTGTGATGGGTTTTGTGCTAAAAAAATTATGTGTGATTGTGTGGCTCAACTTTTATATTTTATCAATGGCAAGTATTCTTCTTCTTTATCAACACATTGCAATTCATTTTCTCTTGATACCCACTTGGGTAGTCCTTTCCTTTTCTATGGGAAGCCTTATTTATTTGACATCCTTTACTCCTTCTATCTGCTCAATCCCAACTTAATATGCTCATACTAGCATTTATATTGATCCATCTACCTTTCTCCTCTTATTGGGGTATGCTTCCAACCCCAAGTGTAGGCCAAGGAGAAGTTAGCCAAGTTGGACCATGACATCATCAAGAGTAGTTGAACCTTTTTGGGAGACATTTTTGAGGTGGTTACATCATCCTTTGTTGATCCTATGATTAGTTTAGTTTTCATATGTATCACCTTGTGTTGTGAATGATAGTGATAATATCAAGCATTGTAATAGTTAGACGTTTTGTATTCCATTGTAACATTTGGTATCTTGATACATACATTTTGAATAAATTGGTTATCATCCCTTTTGCAAAAAGTTATAGTGGTGTTTGACATATGGGATGTTTCCCTTTTATTTGATTTGGTAGGGAGTGGTCCCCTCTTGGGTCCCACTCCTTATAATGTGGATATTGTAGATAGCATTAGAGTTATCTGGGTGGATGAATATGTTGGTATAATCAACATATTAGATGATGTTTTCTTTACAAGCATGAGGGAAAGTAATCGGTCCATGTTAGATGCCAAGTTGGATCATATTTGTGAGAATAGATGTGACAAGGATGAAAAGATATGGGAAGAGGGGGTCTCCTTGCTTGAGTCCATTGGAGCTATAAAAATATCTGAAGGGCAACAAGTTAGTGATAGTGGAGAATTTCCATGTCGATATACATGCTTGGATACATTAGATCCACCTATATGGAAAGCCACTTCCCTCCATACATTTACAGATACAATGCTAGGTTATATTTTTGAAAGCTTTTTCAAAGTCAAATTTAATGGTGGGAAGGGATTTTTTGTTGTGGTGACAAGTATGAATAGTCTCACTGACAATGATGTACACATCTTGAATATTTATTCTTTTAAGGAATGTGCATTGTTGTTAGCCAATGATGCCATCCAAGTGTGGTTTCATCCTAGTGCTTAATGTTTTGGCAATAATTTTACAGGATGAATTAATGATGCTGATGGGTCAGAAGTGGTGAAGTGCTTCTAGATTGTCAATTTTCTTAATCACTGCAATATGTGTTTGGTTAAGAACCCCTATTTGTGGCCTGACATCATCATGGAGAGAAATAAATTGGAAAAGATTGATGAAGTCAGGTAAGATGCTTTCCCACATGTTCTCGTAGAGTTCAATGTTGATATTGTCATGTTTTGTTGACTTGTCAGTGTCAAGTTGGTAAACAACTTGTCTAGATCTTAGTCTCCATGAAAATGTCAATAAGATGATTTGAATGCTTGATTTGAGTAGGACAAAGAATCTCCCAATGAATGTAGAGGAATGGGGTGATGTTGTGTTTATTATTGAAGAGTTTCTGAAAGTGTTCAACTACATTTGATGTGATGATGTGTCTATTGGTAATGTGTTATTCTAGGATATCAAACTGTGGATGGATTTGATTATAGTGTGTCCATCAGTGTGGAATTTTCATGTTGCTTGGACACTCTCTTCATCTAAGGTCTCTACTTGGCCACTCTTGCCCCTGGCTAGGTGGCTCCAACTGGGGCTCACCCGCTTCCCACTGGGGGCAATCCCGAGCATTGACGCGAGGGCCTAAAAGTCACCACTAGCAAAGGACTGTTGTCATTGATGCTTTTACCGAGCAGATGGCCTTCTCCATCTACTCTTCTCGAAGTTGAGCAAATTGCATGGTAATTTTTTCAGCAACGAAAAAAGACCATCCGAGCAGATTTGACTCGGCACAACCGAAAGATACATCCAATACCAATGATCTGCACCTAGAATGCATTTCTATGTGACTTCGCATCCCCTATTGTCAAATATTTCATATCCATGAACAATCTGTTGTAGTATTGGGTTTTTTTTCTCCTGGAAATGCCATATGCAGAAGACCTAACTAGCACAAATGTTGTATACGGAGTTGTAGGGATGTCCCCTCTTACTAGAATACGTCATCAGGAGTCGATCCTTTTGGAGGAAGCGATGGTAGATGAGTTTCCCCTTCTCGATTGACTACAGTCCCTAATCCAATCGTTGGCCATGGAGTAGTATTGTTTCCCCACCCCCTCCTCTGGTTGTGGCCTCTTAGGCCCTCACGCCAATGCTCGAGATTACCCCTGGTTGGAAGCTTTAACCATAAAGTTGTGGATGCAAAGAGACTCAACAAGTGAACTATGTTTGACCTTCTCTCTATTTATTCCATTAAAGGAGATTCGAGAAAAGATGGAATAGAAGACATGTTTCCATACTTGCTTAATCCATTGAATATCTTGAAAGAGACAAAAGAATAAATTCCAGAAGACAAACACCTCATGTGGAACCTCTTAGGTTGGGGCATAGGGAGAGATGGGGATGGGTCTACCCGACAGGGCCGGGAACAACTTTAGAGTCAATTAAGTCAAAAATGTTGAGGGGGACCAAATGATGGTGGAATCCTAGGAAGGGGATAACATGGGGTTGAGGGCTTGGGATGGTCTCAATTTAGTTGGGTTCCTGAGACTATTCAGAAGGAGACTAGGGGGGATAATAAGATCCAACTATTCAAGTGAGGAAGGGGGTGGAGGTGAGCCACTCGCTCTATAGTGTTGTCACATCTCAACCATTAGCAGGAATTTTGTCTGCATCCGATCCCCAGTGCATCGATGCCAACAACTCGTCTATATTGAGAGGGATTTGGAAGTGACGTTGTTACAACCCCAATTTTTGGGTTCTTTTGGTGAGAAATGTAATTTCTCATATTAAAGATATATTGAACAAATAATGATATAATTTGTTTTGCATAAATAGATTTTGTTTAAAATAGCCTTGTTGGTTGTTTTGTGGGCTTTATTGGCTATTGGGCCCAATAATAAGGAAATTCGATTAGTAAATGAATAATTGAGGATTCGAGAAAAGAAAGATGTAGAAACCTCTAGAAGGCAAAAGAATATAATCCAAAGTTGAATTTCGTGCCTCTTGGGTTCCTTGGGTCTCAAGGAGTCCAAAGTTGCAAAGATAATGCTACAAGAAAAGAAAAGAGCAATTAAATATTTCTTTATTAAGAAAGAAATTGAAAACAATGATAAAATGTGGAAAATAAGTCCCATTGGGAAGAATCACGCTTGCCCGCTAGCTCCCGCGATCGGTAGAGCGACCTAGGGCTAGCCGTCGCAGACACTGCTCGGGGGGAGAGGAAGCTCGCCTATGACGCGCCGTGAGCCCTTCTCCCCCTGGGTACTCTCCTTCCTCGGCCTCTCTAGGGATCCACGAAGGTCGGTGTCTTTGGCTGTCTCTCCTCCGTCGTTCCTCGCCCGTCCTCAGCGGCGCAACGACTCGGCGGAAGGTGGTGGCTGCTCCACTGGGAGTCTCTGGGAGTCGGCGTCTCTACGGCGTGGGGCGCGCTTAGCGCTTTTGTGGCAGCTCTGTTCACCGGGGGACGTCTTCCCTGGGGGTCGAGTGCCCCTCTCATCTCCTTTTTCTTGCTTTTCTTTTGTGTCAGTCTGTTTCAGGTTGTTCGTTTGGTCGTGCTTGGGCCGCTTCTCTGACTGCCGATGAGCTAGGGCGCCCCTTGGTGCTTTAGGTAGAGGAGGAGTAAGCTGGGTTGTGCCTCGTGCGGGTGCTCCGCCCCCTGTTCACAGTGGTGGCCAGGAGTGGTGGTGGGGTTCCTGACGCCTTCTACCCCCCACCGTTCATCCGCCCGAGCCCTCCTTCCTCTATATCTGCATCGTTTGGGTTTTGGCCTCCTTCCCGGTCCTCCTAGGTGGTGCTCCCTTACTGCTCGACGTTATTCCTGTGTGTTTTTCTCGGTTTTTTGGGTGGCTCCTTGGTCGGCCTGTCTCTTCTGTTTGTTTCCCTTTGTTGTTTAGTTGTGCTTTTGTCGTGTGTTGTTTACTTAGTTTCTTGCTGTTTGTTTTCCGTACGTGCTCTCAACTTCTCAGCTGGCCTCAAGCATAAATGAGATGATGCTTTTCATTGGATGTACTTCTTACTCCTTCCCCAATATTCTCAAGGGCTTGTGCAGATTGATGGCTTCCCTCTATGATAGCTGCTTTAGACAACCACTACGAAAGGGGGTTGGTACATGTAATTTACCTATCACATCCCAATCTGAGTCTTCTGATATGTTGGTCTACCAAAGGAGTTATGCTTGGTACATTCATGTAAGAGTATTACTTTGTAGATGCTGTATGGCTTGCCTTTAATGATATCGTGATGTTTCCCTAAAAAAAATGTGGAAAATAAGTGGAAAGAGGTATAATTGAGTTATCCTTGGTGGATTTTCGTATCCTTAAGGTTCCTAATGTTAAAAGGAATTCCAATAAGGAAAATAAAAAGAGAGATAAAGAGAAATCCTCAAAAAAGAGATATTTTAATTAAGAAATAAGTAAGATAATGAGAAATTATAGATGTAGATGCATCTAGAAGGATAATGAGTATCCACTAAAAAGGATTTCGAAATATTAGAGTTTCTTGGGATACATGGAGCCCCAATGGAGAAAAATAAAGACAAAATACCATTAATACAAAATAAGAGGATGATGTGATGTATAATTAATGTATTTTATGGCATTGTTAAGAAGGAGGTATTTTCTACTAAAAGAAAATAGAAATTTGTGCCAATGGATTAAAAGGCAAGTATAAAGAGAATAAGAGAGAGGATTTTTGAATTCCTGATTGCCCCATGAACTGGTTTATTAAAAGGATAATTAGGAGAGAGAAGGTTGCTTCTCAATAAAGGAATTTGATTCCTATTGGGAAAGGACTCTGTTTCTTTGAGGGCAAGTGTGCTGGGGCATGGATACTCTCCCCTATATAAGGGAAGAGCCCATGGTCAAGCCCAAAGGATATCCCACACGTTTCTCCCTCTCTTCCCCATCTTATTCTTGTTCTTTCTATACAAACCCTAATCAAGAGCATGTAGTTCTATCCCTGGAGCAACAAAGGGTTGTATTGTGGCCTTGATGGAGGTAGAAAGCGTCCACGACAACCCAAGATGGATCAACTATCTTAACCCCGCCCTTTTCATCGAGCAGTTCCTACCCTAGGTCTGCAAACTGCAGCAAACGCAGAAGCAACCGTGGGTTGTTTTCACTCGAGAATGGCCATATTGGTCATGGCTTGGGGGTGCCTTGCGTGTGCCAAGGTGCAGTGAGGCTGGGGCGGCCATGTGCGGCAACCCTCGAGCCATAGGGGAGGGGAGAAGTGGATTGCAGATGGCTGCAGTAGGCGATCAAGCAAGGGTCGCGAGGAAGAAGATGAACCGTGCACTTTTGACGCTTTTGTCCCTTCGTGCTACACAATGCCGACCACTTAAGTAAGGGCAAACTAGTCATTCTGTTATATTTCCAAACATACACGTCACATTGCATGGAAAGGGTACACATGGAGCCCTCTGATTGGCTTTGGTAAGTAATATCTTGTAAAAATCGTATCTCTTTAATAGTATCTCGGATGAATATACATAAAATATGAAAGTTTCTTAGAAAAATGAGGGGAATCCATTAAAAATATATTTAGAAGCTAATTCCTCTTACTATTCGAAAAGTAGTGTAAGTTATCAACTTTAATGAATTAAAGATTAAGAAACCCTATTTTGAGATGATTAATGTATTTAGTAGGGTTTAATGGATGACTAAAGTTTATATTAGCCTGTTAATCATGAAAAGATACATTAAGAACAAAAAGGATGAACTTTGCACATAATTGGTTTAATTTAGAGTTTCATGTGCATAAATATGCTTTAATGGGCCTTGAAACCCTAATGATGGTAATTGTGACTCTTAATAGCTTTAATTGTTCAAATTCATGAATAAAGTTGAGATATGATGTTTTTAAGCTATTTCGAGTATAAACATTCCTAATTGTGGACAAATACCCTTAATATGGAAATTAGGGTTTTCTAATGGATAAAGGTAGAATTAATGACAAATAGAGTTCATATATGAATTAGACCATAATGAACTATGAATTGATGATAAATGAGCATAATAATCTTGTCATGTATTAAAAGGATAAAAATGATAGATTTGATGTAAAAGAGGCTTAATGGACTTAATTGACGGCTAATTGTGCCTTTAATATGAAATTAGGGTTAAATGTTGTTAAAGGATAACCTTAATATCTTTTATGAAGAATAGATGAGATAATTAGGGTTTGTGAATAATTGTATAAAATTAGGGTTAAAATAGTATAAATGAAGAGAAACCCTAATTGCAATGGAAACCCTAAAAGTAGACTGGAAACCCTAGGAAATGAGCTAGGTTTAATAGATCTTGATGGCATGATCAATAATAGGAAATTGTATGCATATTTTAGGATCTCATTATGTGCTTGCTTGCCTATTTGGATTTCTTGATTGATTAGATTATTCTGTCTCAAATCAGCCTGACATGTATGTGGTTAATTATGGTTAATCATATTAGTTTCCCGAATGGTTTCCCAGATGATTCATCGCATTGAATGCAACTTATCAGTTTGGGTGTTCATACTTGCAAATCATAAAGTCACTATGATTATCACAATAATAATAGAAGTGTGTATTCTCGCACCTACATGCCACCCTAATGGACGATGCAAAAAAGGTCAAGCCCAGGAGGGAAGACCCATGTGCACCATGAGTGGTGACCCCAGGCACCAAGCTCGGGATTGAGAAGGTGGCCTATGATATTGCATGACTAAAGGGCACCATGAAGGGTGACCCCAGGCACCAAGCTCGGGATTGAGAAGGTGGCCTTAATTCAATGGAAAAAGAGAAACCCTAAAGGGGGTATTCCAGGGTTAGGGCAAAAGTGGTGGAAAATGACACATTGAAAACGTAATTTGGCTTGTTAATTACCTTGATTGTGATAATTAGATTGTTAGCCATATTTGTGAGATTTTGTTTGTTCCCACATACCGACATATTTCGATATGCTGACCGACGTTTTGTTTGTCGGCGTTTTAGGTACAAGAATTGAAAAGGACAAACAGTAAATCGACATATGTGGAATTAAATAAGAGTTAAAGTACAAAGGAGGATTAGTTAGATTAGACTCCAGATGTGGATAGAAGTAGATATCCAAGTTTTTGAAAAGGTATGCAAAGTTTTATTTTATACCCACTTTCAGTTTAGTTGGTAGAATTTGATAATTGTTATTGATTATTTGTCAAACCTTTGATCCTGTTAATTGGGATAATGACTTTGACCTCTTGGTTTCCCTTAATTGGGGGTTACTAGGAGGCGGGGTCATTACATATGTGGTCCTTTGCCATAGTGAGGTCTGCATTGGAGTAGAAATTGGCTTGGCACCATCAAGTAGAAATCAATAAATCAATGGCTGGGATAGACAAATTCCAGTGCGCCTCTACTCTAAGAAAGTTAGTAGGGAAGGTGAGATACCACTTTCAGGAAAGTCCCCCAGATCGATAGTTGAACAAGGCCCCCAAGTCGTTGCTTTTAGAAATCGGCTGGCTTCCTACAACACATTGCCAGGCTTTCTCCAAGTTGAGAAAGGGGGAAACTAATCTCTTGTAAGTTCTTCTTGTCCCAATTTCCCCCTTAATGCCTTCTTCAGTTTCCCTTTCAGTAGAGGGAACCCTCTACTTCTATTTCAGTGGGAATGAAATCCATCAATGAAGAAAGGCATTTAGATGATGGGTAAGATGCTGACTTTGTCAGGTTCTTTCATTCAAAATGAATTGAATTGAGTGTAGGATCGATCCCTTCTAGTAGCCCCACACTTCCCTAATTCTAGTTGTTGTTGCAACATTTGTGGAAGAAGATGGAGTTTCTATCTCCCTCCTGTTGGATCAAAAGGGCTCTAGAATGGGGTTGAATATAGCTAAAAACACTTGCACAAAACTTGTTAGACCTTCAAGTTACTTCGACTAGGCACAATTACGAATGGTGAATTTGATGGCAATCTAAACATGCATAGCAAGGATGAGAGAGATTGAAACAAGCACTATAACAGGCTATTTAGAGTGGTTCCACTCTCCAAACTAGGAGAGAGTCAGTCCATTACCTAGAGGGTCAAGCTCTAGAATTTTGCAACCTATGCATACTTATATTCCATTATAAGACATACAATTGACCTTCCTTTTCTGGGACAAGGATACCCAACTTCTCTTTGAGGTCAAGGGAGCCAATAACCTTACAACCAAGGACTTACCTATGCAATAGAAAGAGTCTTCTACCCACCAAGGCCTTACCTACTCTTACAAGCAGCTAGACACCTTCGCCAAGGAGATCCCCTCTTTGCATTGAGTCTTTTGCCTTGAAGGAGTTACCCACTCCACTCTTGGATCTTCAACTTTGTCCTCTTCCTTCACTTGGAGAAGCTTTTTGCATCTTCTTCTACAACTTGAAGAACTTTGCACCTTCTCCTTCACTTGGAGAAGCTTTCACCAACTTGACCTTGAAGAAAGGGGTTGAGCAAAAGGAAGCTTTGAGAGCTTTCATTTGCAAACAAGAGAGAGAAACATGCTCAAGTGGAGTGGATGCACTCAACTATATCTAGGAGCTTGAATTGGATGAAGGAACAACCTTGGAATGAACTCTAAGAGGCTCTATTTATAGTTGAGGGTTTCCACTAGAGGGTAGGATCACTAAGGAAAGATTTCTAGCCAGTTTCAGGGTTGCAACGGATATAATTTCGAGTTTTGCAATACTCTAATGACTAGAATCATTTTTGCTTCACTTTTGGTATAGTGCATTTGATCTAGTTTTAATAAAGGTAACTTGACTGACACAATGTGACAAAGTTAATTTGAATCATCGATCGAGTTTATCCTAGATGAAACTCGACCGAATCATTAAATCAGATTTTCTCAGTGCAGAGATTGGTCAAGTTATGTGAGTGTGCAACTTGACTGAACCTAAATTTTCTCAAATCCGAAAAACTCCATGTAATGAATTTTAGAGAATGTCATTAAAGTGATTAATCGTTCGAATTAAGGGCTCCAAAATTTTTCTCATCTTAGTTACAAGTCATTACATCAATCCAAATGATTACAAAAATCATCCTAACCATTTTAGGATGTTTTTCATAAAAGTGCATTTGCATAGCTTTTGACTTGAACTAGATCAAGCTAGGGCTTTTTGAATTTGATCCTTTCATGTACCTAATACCTGAAATCAATCTCAAGTAGACATTTTAGATACATATGAATGGAATGGTAAAGTCATTATCAAAATATCGACAATGTGTAACACTTAGGTCAACACCTCCTTCATCAATTTGATTTTAGATCTTTTTTTCCACATGATTTCATTATGAAGAGAGAGATATTTTATGTGAGATTTGATGGCAAGTATATGGGATTGATTTGCAATTGGGTAACTATCAAGATGGAAGAGATGTGATTATTTCAATGTGAGATTTATGAGGATATTGCCAAAAGTATTTTATTTCAAATCTTGAGTGTGTTCCTAATGTTTTTTTATTTTTGTTAGGATATTCAACCATGGTTTTAGAGGATGAGCGGGTGTGGGCCAATTATGTTGTATCAAAATTTTGAAATCAGGGTGTTTAGTCCAAGAGCATTCAAATGTGAAAGCTTGTATCCCTATGGAGTGTATGTGGTGTTGATGATGATAGGGAAATTGACTGAGATGGTCTGATAGTGAATGAAGTGAATGCAAGAGGATAGACATCCTCCCATGGTTGTGAACATAAAAAGCTATCAAGCTTAGCCCATGATTGTCCATGATTCCATGTAAATGTAGAGTTTGTGGTTGAGATATCAATAGACTGAATTCCATTATGATATGATTGAAAAACCTATCAGACATGGAGAAGTAATTCTCAAAGATATGTAGAGTATTTTGTCTTTGGATTGATTTCTGATAGGGTAGAAGTCTCCTCCTATTAGGAAATATGTGCATGTATAAGTTTATGCCAGGTCATATAATTTTTCAAGGAAAATATGTTTATCATGAATGGATACACCATATACTACCATAAATTACCATATATGATGGTCATGGAGGTGTTGAAGAGGGATAGTGATATTGTATTGCTTTAAAAGTCAGTTGGTGATCCTAAAAAGCTTGTTGTTGATACCTAAGACACTATCTCTTTTAAATCCATTTGGTGTAATGTGGATCCATTCGTTAATGTGTTTCCCACTGATGGTGTTAAGATAGAAGGGGCAAGGTGGGTTTTTGTTTCCTAGAGAGTGATGGTATTGACTTTATGTATAAAAATGTTCTAATGGCTCTCCTTATACTAGAACTATAGGCTCCGCAAATGTTCCATGATGCTAATCATGGTGTCAAGTGTGTGCTCTATCAGAGATGATGGATATTTATAAGTTGAGTTCTTCTATCTTTGGGGCTATGTAGATGGGTTTTATGTTGTTCCATCCCAGTAAGTGTTTGATGTCTCACAAGACAAAATTTGCACACAAATTATTATCAAAATGATTCCTATATAGATGTAAAACTAGTAAAATCATGAATGGCAGACCATGAGGTTATGTTTTTAATATTATCAATATTTTACATGCAATCATCTTATGTTTGTTGAGCCTAAATGTACATAGAATGTGATGACCATGTACCTGCATAATTGACTGTGAAGAGTTGCTTTTTCTTTCTGAGTCCTCTTGGTGTAGTGATCAGATAGCTTAAGGATGAGAATGCAGACGGAGCCTTAGTGGGTTTTCTGTGGGTGGGACTCTATGAGGATTTGAATTCTTCAATGATTTTAGTCTTGAGCCGATCAATGACATCTTTGTTTAGACATGGTGAGGTGGTAGCAGACGGATCGTTGTGGAAGAGAAATGGGTTGCCAACTTCTATGAAAGTAGGGTATGTTGGCTTGTGTATGGGTGATGGTATATGAGGTCATCTGTTTATGGTGGGGCTGTTTGGGTGGATGATGTGCAATGATTAGTTTGGTAGTATTTTCTTTCCTAGACCATTTTCTATATGATACTCTTTTTTGGTGATTAGAGTTGGGGATCTTTTTGTTATTGATAGGAAAAAACAATGATGGTGAGTAACATGAGAGATTCAAACAAGTAGTAATAGATTTATAAGGGTTTTCCATGATCAGTTTGATGGTATATACAATTTTGCCAAAATGTATCTTGAGAGTGGCTAGTTATTCAATTACTTTTAGAGAAAACACAAAAGGCTTCGATGTTGTTGGTTGGTAGAAGAGTGTCATAGCTCACAAGTTGTTAGGTAGCACCTATAACGTGTTATAGATCTAAAATTGTCCACCTTCCATGAATGTGGAAGGAGATTAGAAATGGAGACCCATCTCGAGTGACTAGATCCAGCAACGGTATCTCCTTGGTCACCTATCCATTTGGATAGGACAGCTTGGACAAAGCTATCTCTATAAGGAATGGCCATAACATGTCCAAAAAGGTGGTCACACTTGGTGCCTTCTCATGGAACATAATAAAGAAGTTGGGAGGATGTGAGAATCTTGGGTTTGAGCATCATGTGTCTGGGGATGAGATGGGAAATAGCGTGGGTGACGTCTAGGATATTGACGACATGTGTATAAATGTTGTTTAGTATAGAAACTAGGACACTATGACTAGTGAAAACTTTCAGCAGCCTCATCGAGTTTGTTGGAAGATCAAAAGGAAACTCAGTGCTGGAGTTAATGGTGGAGAGAGACATCTTGATAGGTGAGTTCAGAAGGATGGGAGTAGGAGAGGGTAGTGAAGGAGGAAATTATGAGGAAATAAAAGAAGATTGGAGGCAGGGTGAAGATAGGAGGTGAGGTGAAGGGGGTGAGTGAAGACGAATGGATGATAAGGATGTAATGGATCGATGAGATGTAGCAGGTAGAAGAGGAGGGAGAGAGGGAGGGAGAGACAATAAAATTGTGTATTGGAGGGTTTAGGCGATTGATCGTGATGATAATCAAGGTACAGTAAGTGGAGAAGGGATTTGATGACCGTTGATCAGATAAGGTAGACCCTGAAGGGTGAGGAGGAGAATTTGAAAGGTAAGCATAGAGGAAATGATGTGGAGAATGTAGGGAAGGGATAGTTTTATTAGGACCTTGTCATATGTGCATGGTGCAGCTGGGTTTGTGTCTATAGGGCCCAAAGATGGGATTGGGGCAAGAGAACAAGAGGTGACCGATCTTTGACATCCAAAACAAAGAGCTGAAAAGGTGCAATGATGCTTAAGGTGTCTTAGACGAAGGTAGAGAGAGCGTCAAAGGGGTTTACGAGATGGTTTACGTCTGCAGGTGACCAAAATCCATGAAGAATTTGGAGCAGCTGAGAAGAAGGAACATTCAGAAAGTTGAAGGGAGTTGGTGGACGAGGCGAAGGAGTCCAATGAGGGAAAGGTGGTGGAGTAGGAAGTGTGAGTAGGGTTGTACATCAGTCCAAATCCGGACCGGACCGAGACCTAGCTAATAGAAAATTTCTGGACCGAGGACCGGACTGAAAAAATCAAGGACCGGTCCGGTCCGGGACCGGGACCGGACCGATTAATTAATATACAAAGAACATTATTTATAAACACCGGTTAATTAACTTACCTTCTTGGTACCTTTGGCCGAGTACTTAGTTGCATTTGCTTTTGTTGGGAACTTGGGTTGAGAAGAAGAACAAAGTCTGATTTAAAGTGAACTTGTCGATGATGAAATTAAATATGACAGCAATCACAACTCACAAGTAGCCAATGTTGCGATGCAAATTGTTATCTAATCAGCTCAGCTGTAGCACAAATGAAGAGATGTGCCGCGGTATTATATGCTACTGCCTACTGGGAACGTATTCAATGCGGCCATTAATTATATCGCATTTACACTATTCGATTCATTCAGTCGTCACGATTCACAACTCACCATTATAGCCCAATTGATAATTACAAATTGGGCTATTCATTTCCTGTGTGGTGCAACGGCTATGCAGCCTGCAATAGTGCAAGTGTGCAAAGGGCCAACGGCTGTGTTAGTTGACTGACACATTAATGTATAATTTAAGAGATTCAAATACTTTATAAAATTCTAGAATAATGAATAATATAGTCCATTCCTTTTCTACCCTTCACAATAATATATATAATTGATATGTAAATATATATTATATTATCCGGTCCAACCGGTCCAGACCGGTTTTTACCGGTTTTGGATCGGACCGGACCGATGACCGTATTTTTGGAAAATAGAGAACCGATGACCGCATCGAAAGTGAAGCTGGTCCGGTCTACCGGTCTGAACCGAATAGTCGGTCCAGTCCGGTCTAGTGGTCTGGACCGAGAAATGTACAACCCTAAGTGTGAGAAGATGAGAAAGGATGAGATATGAAATGGCAAGAGAAGGGATGAGAAGGTGAACAATCCAAAAAATGAATGGTCTGGGGGGATCAAATGTCTTTGAATAGTAAGGTTGGGTTGTTGCTGCAAGTGCAATCTAAGAAGCTTAGAATTGGCATACCTGAATGGTGATCTCAGAGGTGATTTCTATGATGCTATCGTGTCATTGTTGGTGTGTAGCTGTAGTCGTGAAGATGCAATGCCGTCTAGAGATGAATCAGTCGTTAGAAGTGGATGAATCTAGTTGAAGCGGGTTGACTTCTATGCCTAGAGGGGCCTCATATATATCCCTCCCAAAAGGTTATCATCAAGATGAGCCTAGTCCCAAGTAAACCGCATCCCCTGGGAAATAGAAGAGAGGCAACAATGCATTTGGTGTTTCCATGTAGTAATCTGTAACCCATACTATAATGGCATTGTGATCAGTGGATTGGAGGAAGACGGTCCATTGTTTTTGCAATCACAAATGTGTCTTCATTCCTTCCATTCAGATGTAGTAGTTAGTTCTTGTTGTGCATTTGCTTCAAAGTGGACATGGAAAGTTTTGCATCCATTCATCATGGCGATATGCCCTAGCTCGATGTCGAAATGTAGACATCTCCAAGTCTATGGAAGCTAGATGGAGTTCATGGTGTTATCTATGGGAGTGATGTCTATGCAAGGAACAAGAGTAGCCATATTTTCTATGGGTGTTGTGATGCGAATTTGGATATCATATAAATGTTAAAGGTATGCATATATCAAGAGTGTTACACTTTAAATCCTTTAACAATGAGTCTAAGATACTTGTTGGAGTTAGGGCGGCAGATAACTATGGAGAGAAGGCGTGAAATGAGTCCCATTGAATGCATGTTGACTAAATTCATTCACAATGACTCATACGATCTGTCTGCAATGTGTAAGATGGTTTGGGATTTCTCAGAGGTGAAGTTGATGTGAGAAATATATGATTTGTGAAGTTGTATCTCAAGTGATGTTGTTGGAGGATATGTCGGACGACCTTAGATTTGTCTCCAGGTCTTTTGGTATACCCTAGTGATTACATTGAATAATCGTAGAGCGATATACTACAATGTTCTGTGATGGTTGTAGAAAGTCATGGAGGTTTTACAATTATATATAGTGGGGGTGTTGTATTGCTTATAAATATTGTTTCGTACTAATGAAACATTTATCTCATTGCATAAAAGGGTTTGGATGTTCTTTTTTTTCTTCTGAAATTTTCATTATATAAATCATTCATTTTGTATTCTAATCAAGCTATATGAAAAGTTATGGAAGGGATTGGATGTAAACTTTTACCTTTTATTTTTCAAATTATTGATTGGTACTTATCTTAATAGTATATGGGAGGTCATGAGAAGAGTTGTATTTACTTTTAAATTTAATATTTTGAATTACTAATTGTGATTTAGTGTATCCTAATAAGGTTGTTTGTACTACAATACAAGGAGTTGATCCTATCACTGTTCACACTCACAATGTTACTTTGTTTTATATAGGGTTGAGAGCATGACAAAACTAAAGTCAAAGGATGTAGAAGACATGGTCGTTGCAACATGATGTTGGATATGAGCAGTGACATTGATGATATTGAAATATAATTTACTTTCACTCCTTGCCTATCATGTCAGTGATCTTTTTCTTTTTTCTTAACATTGTGTTTCGTACGATGCTATTTGAAATAAATTTCAATACATATCTCACAATCTAAGTATTTATTAACTCAAATTTTATCTCCCTTTGCTAGAAAACGAGACGTGGCGCCATATTTAAGATCTCAAAACAATTTCATATTGTCAAACATGTGGTAACTGCCCTTCTCCTGACATCCACCTCCTAACATGTTTAGGTATACATGAAAGAACGTGCAGGGAAGCTGAGTAACTACCCTTCTCCCTACGTCCACCTCCTAACATGCTCACACTACCTATGCCAACTCTATGGATCTTTGTTAACTTATCATATGCTCCATTTTTTTGTTACACAAGATATGTTGTGAGGGATAGCCCTTGGCCTTATAACATGATCACACTACCTATGCTAGCTCTATGGATCTTGGTTAACAGTTCTGTTGTCTCTTCTAATAAATATAATGAGATTATTAATAAATTAAAGTTTATGGAAGGTTTCATGATGCAACTTTTAATTCTATAATTTAAGAATACAATCTAGTTGATACAATTTTCACTTTTTTCTAAGTTCTACAAAGTCATCCTCCTTTATTCTAACAAAATTAGTTGTGCATTATATGAGTTTCTAATAATATGATAATGCATTGATATATATTATATACTATATGTAAAGTACGCGCAATGTGTTGGGATTGGTTTGAAAAAAGAACCAATGTGATTACACAAAAATATAGATCAAAAGATTGATTTAAGATCAGATTGGGTGGATATGTCTATTTTTACCGATTTCACCATACTGTTATCTATACTTTTTTTTATTAAAGAAGAACCCCTCCTGGGCAAGGCCACTATTGGACCTGATGTAGCTAAGAGTAAACCTTGGGACCGGCAGTGTCATGGGGGGATATAATGTCACACCTAATCAAATGCCAGTCATTAGTGCACCACACCGGGCACCCATAGTCAAACCATGATCCCTTCATTGGGGATGGCCGACCCATACCGCTAGGACACCCACCGCCCTCAATGTTATCTATACTTGACTTTATTAAATCATTAAATTAATTATTGCTTTTGAGTAAGGGTTGTAATTAGCATTACATTTTTTTGAAGCCTAATGTCATGTTCATATAACTCAGAACCTACTTTGTAGTGTTTTGTATTCTAATTTGAATTGATTAAGATCAACTTCTAGATTCTTCCCTCACAATTTCACGATTACTATCCTAGCACTTCGAAGACACTAATAGTCTAAATTATCACATAAAATTCTCGAGCATATATCCAATTTCATAAAGTTCAAGCAATAATATATATATATATATATATATATATATATATATATATATATAAACAAATATTTATTATTAAGTGTAGAATCACACCAAGCTAATATTGAGTCCTAGAGATAAAGATAATTAACTTGTATGTTAGACATAGTATCAGAGAAAATTTTTAGATATGAATAAAACACATGAAAAATGATATGGAACCCTAGTAAATCCAATAATAAAACCTTTCCATGAGTTGGAGCGTGATAAACTGGTGTTTCCACTGCCAAAAGGATTTTGGTGCAAACAAAGAGATATTTTCTCCTTCTCTCTGATTCTTCTATGGTCCTTGGGCTATGTGTCAGAGAATTGTGGATTCCCTTGAGAATGCCTCATTCCTAAGTATTAAGTGGCATATAGATAGGAATTAAATCTTAATATTTCAATTATGTTAATTAAAATTGAGCCGTGGATGTAATTACAGTACCCGTGCCATGGACATACAAGTTGGTGTAACTTACTCTGATATAGAGTCAAGTCTGATCCAATTGAGCATCCTTGCAGAGAAAATGTTGATGCCACTTCCATGCAAGTCAATTCTACTGATTGTGATTTTCACTAAATATACAAATTAAAACACACTAGGCTAAACAAACCTAAATATGTCAAAATGTGTGACAATACTTAATATTGTTGAAAAAGTAATTATATACTACTTTGATGACATAAGGATGAATAACTATGATTTTTTGTTAATTAAGTCATAAAATCACCCAAACTAGCATATAATACTGATATAATTATACATACATCAACTTTATCATAGAAAGGAAAGGAAGAACCATGGGCAAAGTGAAATGCATTAAGAATAAAGATGTTTAGTGTGTTGGTAAAGGATTATGGTATAAAAACCAATGGAAAATGTATTCCATAAAATAATTAATGATGTAAATAATTGTGCAATGTGGATACCGAGAGATATCAATACGAAAAGTGAATACACAATCACATATCAAAATGCTTTAAAAAGTATTAAAAAAATCAAAATCATGTGTGGGTCATTTAGTATCCCTATTAGTATATGAAAGAATGTGGTGATAGAAGAGGTATGTGGTTAACAAAATTCTTCAATAAGATATTGACGAATGAAGACTATAGTACACATCTACAAGAATAAGGGATAATTTTCAAAGTTACAAAAACTACATTGGTATCAATCTATATTGCTATGAAGGATAATGAAAGGATTCTTGAGAAAGGGATAAAATATTCAGTGAAAAATATGATAATAAGTCTAGTTTCATGACTATGAGATACTTGACATATACTGCCTATTATTCTAACAAAGAGGATATGTATAAAAATATTTTTGTATGGTTTTTTTATGCTAGAAAAAGGCATATAATTGTTTAATGAAGGGAGTGTTTTAGTTTATTTTTGAGGTAAAAGGGTGGTCGATTCCAATACATTGATTTTATTAAATTTATGCATAAAAAATCAAATACAAGTGCAAAACTTCTATAGGAGAGACATATACATTTTATATTACATTTGGGTACATCAAGGATGAACTTGTAGACCTTAGCTATTCATTCTGATTTTGGATGAGTTGAAAAAATATGTTTAGTGCCAATATATATCGTTGTATGTCATCTATTGATGCCATTGTGTTGTTTAATGAAACTAAACAAAGATTGAGTTATAAATTCAACTTTGAATAAATGAAATGGAATTTTCTTGATGTTAGATCAATAAAAGAAAAATACAGTATATTTAATTAAATCCTAGCCAATCTAGAAAATGATGATGGTGTCAAAATGGATGAAGTAGATGTCAAAATGTAATAAATTATGTTACTTGAGTTTTGTTATTCAAATAGATCATGATGATTAAGTTAAAGATGATGACTATCATGGTATTGGATTTGGATGAAATGTAGGAGTACAACTAGAATAGTATGTGAACAAGAGATCCAATTCAGGTTAAAAATAAGTAAGTTAATAAAATTAGTAATGCATCCAATGATAAGGGTAAGATGTGTTAGAAAACACATGATGTGAATTGAAAATTAGGTTTTAATTCTATTTATATCCCAATACTCAATGACTACCCTTAAGTGTATAGGATTAATGTAGAAACTAGGGACAAACACATGAATGTGGTTATTTGGACACTTAAGACTTTGTTCTTACTCATCTAAGCAAAACACGGGGGTAGATGTATGTTTAGAACTAAAAGGAGGTGAAGAAAATAAAGCAAAGCAAAATAGAGAAAAATAATTTGTCAATCCTACTAAAAAAAGAGTTCTAGGATATGTAGACCATAATAAGACTATGTATGGACCTCATGCCTAGGCCTAGACAACCCTTTAAGACCCCAACTAGAAACAAACATCCTAACCCAACATGTAGTGTAGTATCCACTCATGTGGGAGTCACCCCACTCACTATTGTGCAGTGTGACTAAAATGCTATTAATTTCCCAATACCCCTCTAGAGAAACATGGAAGAATACTTCAAATTGTACCAAATTGCCTCTCAAATGTGGGAGAGTACGATGCATTCGGAGCGGCAACAACCTGCTAGGTATCCAAATCAGGAAACTCTACCCCAGTCGAGTTGACTCTACCCAAGTGGGGTGGCACTAACTCACTCGAGTTTGTGTATAAGGTGGTTCTATAACATATCTGCCCTCAGGCCAACTTTTCTCATGGGGCTCAGGCCCAAACCACCCTCTCTACTCATTCCCACTACTTTTCTCTCAAGTATAGCCAAAACGAAGCATCACGTAAAGAAGAGATCAATTGACCAAACAATGACAATTAAAAGAGAAGGAAAGGTAGCATCATGATAGATCTAAACATTAACTACATGTAAGGAGGTAAAGGTACATAAACATGCCCAAAAAAAGCTACATAGCCTATAAGGAACACAAATAGCTATAAACAAACATAATTACCATCAAACAAAGATGTAAATGTATCGTTATGTAAGAAAAAATGAGAACACAAGAACAATGTAGGAAGAGGAAGAGTTAGCCCACAGAGGAGAGTTGGGTCTCACTTCTATTAGACCAATGGGTTCTAGAGGGGTGAATAGAGCTAAAACCACTTAAACAAAACTGATTAAACCTTCAAGATATTTCCCAACATTATATTATAAATATGAAAATTAAGGGAAAAAGAATTTGAGAAAATAACAAACAATACTAGAATAGGTAGTGGTTCCAACCTTGAAGATAGGAGGTACATCCACTACCTAGAGTTGTCAAACTCTAGGATTTTAAACAATGTATCACTCCTTATAATCCACTATAAGAGTTGAAACATCAGACCAACCTTTTTTAGTTCAAGGGCTAAACCAGCTTCCCTTTTAGTGTAAGGGAGGCAATGACCATTACAATGACTTACCTATCTACCTACTAGGATTCTTCAACCTTTAACAAGATCTTACCCACCGTTGAAGAAGATCTTTGGCCTTGAATTCTTCACTTCCTTCTTCAAGGAAGCATCTTCAAATTGCCACTTTGATAGAGAGAGATTGGAAGGAGAGTTGAGATCTTGACAAGAATACAATGAGATAGATATCTTATAGAAATCCTAGATTACTCACAATAGCAAATGGGATGTAATCAAGCTTGAGAATGATTAGGATTCTCTAGGAGCCTTTCGCTCAACAAGAACATATAATAATGAAAGACAACCTTGGAATGGTGTCTAAAGGTCTATATTTATAGTTAAGGGTACCCACTTGCCAATAAACTATTCAAGTTCAAATTCTAGCCATTTTGAAAGGTTGGTATCTTTTCCAACAGATGTAAATCTCTTTATATTACTCTCTAATGACTATTTTGCACTTTATAGTTGCAATACCATCGAGTGAGATGCATAGAGTGTAACTTGACTGATGACACTAAAAGATAAGTCTTTCACTTTCACTTGCTGAGATACTTATCAATTATAATCTCAATCGATGATCATGCATTGATCAAGTAGATATGTCATCAGATGAAAAGTGTACTAGGACATTCTAAACCAATGAAACACACCATGATACAATTTGATCATTTTTGTAAAAGTGCATAAATCATTAAAAAATAATTATCATTTAAGCTTAGTTACAAGTCATAAAGTTATTACAATTGATTTACAATGAAATCTAAATGAAATTCTATGTATTCTTTCAATCTTCATGTTTATGTTGTTTCAACCTGCAATTTCACAAACTAGGGTTTGTGAATCTCAATGGTTCACTTGTACCTAATGATATGAAATTGTTACAAAGGCAAATTTTCAATACACATGAATGGAATGGTGAGGTCAACATCAAAATATGGGAAATGTTTAACCCTTGGGTCAACATTCTACCCCTTTTTGAAGATGCCAAACCATCCTAAAAATATTGAAAAGTAGTGAAATTGGGATTCTTTACCCTAGAATTTTTAGAGGTTTACATATATTTCAGATGGGATGTTCCCCCTCAATCTATTCTTACCTTGCCTACTTGTTACTATTCATAAAGAATAAGAATATGCACTAATACATTCTATCAATTTCCATATCTTTCTAACATTTCACACAAGAATATGCAATATAGTGCAAATTCAATATTTTCCTATTCTTTCTCCCTATTTGTCTTTTCAAAAGTGAGAGGGGGTCGAAGAGAAATCTAGAGGTCTTATATACCAACAAAACAAATTTTTAAAGAGAAGCGTGCTATATATCAGAAGATGGCAATTTCGACAAGTCACATATTATAAACACTCAAGTAAGAGAAGATATATAATAACCATGTTGAGTACATCATTAGAATAATATAAAAGAGGAAAAGGAAAAATAGTCTAATGAAATAAAACATACAACTAGAGTGAACCACAACATGACAAAGTAAACGATAAATATGGGCTCATAATACGTGTTTCCTATCCAATACAAACTAGGCTCACAAAATAAATATGTAGGAAACTCTAAACTAAGACTGAATCATCTACAGAAGGATTGTATTCACAATCATTTTCCTCGTATTAAAGTGGAAGGGTGTGGGGTTGACTCTCAAGAACATCCTCCACATCATCATCACTATTGTTAGCAACATCACCATCACCATCGTGACCTCCAAGGACCTCATCATTTTCCATCTCTATGTTCTCAAAGGGTGGTATCTCATGACTAGGCTACTAAGCATGAAGTTGTGCTTATGTCATGTGGCCATGTGCAACAAGGGAATAATATTGCAAGATGTTGGGCTTAATGCCCCATTGGTAGTGAACAAACTCAAGAGGCATGTTGGATGAAGGAACCCATTCTAGAGACATGTAAACATGAGGCGAAAGATATGGAGTTGTTTGTGGAGGTCATGGTGGTGGAACATAACTGGAAGCAACAACATGGGAAACAAAGGATGGAAAATAGGTACCCAAGTAAAACTAATCAGGTATATGCATTATAGTCAGTAGAGTGGAAAGAGGGTTGGTATGCCAGATAGGTGTAACATGCCAAAACCTAGCAACTTGACTCTAGGAGGTCAGTGTGATTTGTTCCTTAGATTTACCAAACAAGGATGAAGTTATATCTCAATGTAGATATTTGATATTTAAAACATGAGTAGCTCATTGTTAACCCACAATACGAATAGGCTTGAAAATAAATATAACACATTAAGTGATATTAAGTTCTATAATCAACATCACATATCATAATACACTTATATTAAAATAATAAGCTATATGTAAGTGTTAACATGTAAGTGAATTCATGAAATATGCCACATAATGGCTAAGTTGTATAGTAAGAGGCATAATGTGCTTTTTACAAGAACCAAAATGATAATTGGAGTTTTCATATACATCAATGTGAATAACATGCCATTATCTAAATAAATATTGAATTGATGGACCAAATGGGTTAAATAAGTAAAATATGAAATTTATCTATAATAATATAAGGTAATTGTTTTGGTAACAAAGTACAAATAATAGGACTCAATTTAATGGAAGTTGATAATATTAATGTAATATTATAATCAACATAATGGTGTTGAGTCTAACAACCTAATTGTATTACAACTCACAAAAGGAAATCTAAAATCCAAAATCAGATGGAAAAACTACGTTCCTTGGGTCCTAATTATCTTAGGTGCCAAATGTCACATTATTTGAACAATCCTAGATGTCTAAATTTTATTGAGGAAGGAAAATATAAGTTAAATCCAACATATTAGATCATATATTAAATGGTTTCAAAAGTGAGAGAAAAAAAATCTCAAATTCAGTTTCTTAATGTCCTAACTAGTTTAGGTACCAATTTTGGTATTATTTGAACCTTTTTTAAGCCCTCAAATAATTAATGAAAGAAGAAATATATTTTAATTCAACATATTTAATTGATAAGGTTGGCTTCCTAAGGTTGCTTAGATTTTAATGTTGTCACACCCAATTTTCTTACTTGCTAAATGTGGTTTCCTTTTTGGCCATTTTATTACAATCTTATCACTTATGTGTTATCACTTTCCTCAATTCTGAATAGGAAATAACTACAAACAGTACCCCGACCATTTCTCCTTTGATTTCTCTCTCTCACTTTTCAGTTCATTTTTTCCTCTGATTTCTTATGGTATGATTTTTCTCATTTGTTTCCACATAGGATGATCCATCTCTGTCTCTCTCTCTCTCTCTATATATATATAAATAATTGGTTGCGTCTTTCTCTTTATTACTCCACCAACTCATGTTCCCTATATCGGCTCTATTTCTACTTCTTTCTCCTTCCCTCACATCTCTCTATCTTCTGACCCCTACATAAACCTCATGTGGTCCTTACCGTATCACCTGGCGGCATTCCCCAATGCTGGTTTGGTCAAGTCTGTCCCTGGGTAGATTTCCTCAATTTTGTGTCACCTGTGTTGAAGAGTTTGAGGGCGGGTTTGAGACTTCAACCATGGAAGAGTCTAGTAAAGGATGAAGAGGTTCCAAATCTCTTCACATGAATGGGTAGGGGTTTCCTCCTCGTCAAACTCCACTTTCTATGGGTAATTCTCATTCCCTCCTTTTATGTTCGATTTTGTTGTGGATGTATGATTCGAATTGATTTCTCACACTTTGAATCATGATTGTTTTGGGTTTTCCTAAGTACGACATCACCATTTTATTTAGAATATCTTCGTCATATTTCCTCTTTTTTCTACAAAATCTTGTTCGCTTAGTTTCAAGTTTGCTGACTATAGTCTGCAATGGCGACTGTTGTGGGCGTGAGGCCTGGTTTGGATCTCAGCCAAACCATAGGATTGGTGAGTCCAACAGAACATGGCAAAAGCTGATGGTGGTCTTTAGTGGCCATGCTTTCTGTTGGAACTCGGGTTCTAATTTCTATCTTCAAGTTTTGTTTAAGGTTTGATTTCATGAGAATGTATCAATAAAGGGTTGATGATGACCACCTAAGTTTTATGATTTTCCCCCTCGATCGGGGATATGGTCATGTTTTCACATCGGCATGTTCATATGTTGTCCTCTTGATCAATGTTTGAAGCCACACTAGTTTTGTCAAAACAAAATGACTGAGATAACCCATCACACTTTAGAGTTTGGAATCACGATGTGAGTGTATCTCTATGATTAACACTGTGTTTTTTTAATAAATAAGTAAATAGGTTAATCTTTAGAATTTCATAGCTAAATATCGATAACTTAAGAAAATATGCTCTGAAATCTTGGTATTTTTCTTTATCAAATGGTATCAATTTTTTTCACATAATTCTAATATAATAATTATGTGCTTTTTAAGGTTTTTCCTAATTGGCTAGATTTTTCAAAATTCATATCTAATGATCGATAAGTTAGAAAAATAAATAAAAATAAAATATGATATAGATTCAAGAATACATAATCTATAAGATAGTATGATTTCATAACCATATTCATTAATAATAAAAGTCTGATGTTTCTAGTTTATGTAATTAATGTGAACATAATCCTAATTTCGTATATGCCTTTAATATCTAGCTTGTGGCTCTGATGTGGATCTAGGGTTTGACACTGTCTTGGTAATACACATATGAGGTATTATGCATTATACTATCCATATTGAGAAATTAAACTAATTCTACTCTCTCTTGATGTATGTTGCATCCCCTTGATCCAATTGAGCAATTTATCTAATTTTCCTCTCTCTTGATTCTTTGAGACATGCTACACAATATATCTTCTCTCTCTTTAGAGATTTTTATTCTTGACAGAAGATACATGCTTTGATCATCTTATCTTGTGAAGAAACCCTAATTTTGGAATTAAACCAAGTTGTTCCTTATTGTGAAATGGAGCCCTAATTTGCTCACTTTTGTGATGTGTGTTTCTTGTTGTCCATTTATGTGATGGTAACCTCATTAATTCTACTTTGTGGCCATACTTTCTATAACATACTGAAACTTTGACATATTCTCTTTTTGGCCCTTTCCCAATATTTTCGTATCATTTCTATCCTTTTTAGCCTCAATGCTTAAATTGTGGAATTTATAGTGGTTTAGTGAACATTTATTCACTAATTGTACCAATATAAGGGTTTATGCACAAATACCTCAGTGAAAGTTTAATTACCAGAATTAAGTACTCTAAACCTTAATATAACTTTTTGATGTGATTTGAAAACATAAAATGAGCCTAAGTTTCAAATTTGAAATTTGGTTTGATTTGGATGTTGTTTGTGCAAGTTATGCAATTTTAGGTACATTCTGGACTTTTATGCAATTTACCCAATTGGGAGGTTTTCTTTGCAAATTATCACATGAACTTTAATCCTTAGATATTCCCTTACCATTCTCGATATTTTGAGCCATGGGGCACCTGGTTGCATCTTGGTTTGAAGGTGTTTCTCTCTAAGGCATTATAGGGATTGCCCTCTTTATAAATGTGCTTATCTTTAAAAGCTATCAACCAATGGGGTTATTTTTTTTGTTTGAAGGACGATGGGGATGGCCTAGAAGGCTCTAGGGGATTTTAGGACCGACCTTTGATATATAAGAAGAGTCTATGAGCTGTCCTCTTGCATGGCCATTAAGCCCTAGCCTAAGGATATATGGAAAGTCCCATAAACACCTCATACTTGCCCCCTTCTTTATAAAGCCATGCCTACCCCCTCCCAATCCAAGAAGCAGTCCTCTCCTTCTCTTTCACCCAGATTAGAGCATCATCCCTTATATGTTTTGCATGAAGTTTCTGTCCCAAGGTAAAAGAGGGAGCTACCTTGGTGCAGAAGGCTCCTAGGGTTCCAAATTTGCTCCATTTAGGGTATCTAAGCTCTTCTTGATGATATCGACCAAAACTAGTAAATTTCCTCCTTTCCTTCCCTATTTTCATACAGTTAGTATTCCTTCCACCTTCCTCCAGGTCTGAACCATGACCTTCCATGGTAAAACTCCACCTAGATCCCTAAAACTTCTCATCTCCATGCTCTTTTACTAGGGGTTGCACCTCTAAAGTGGAGAAGGTGATCTTTGCTCAAGAAAGGAGCTTGGCTTGGAGCAACCAGACCTTCTAATACCGGGATCCTTACTTTTTGGACCTTCTTACCTTCCTAGAGGCAAGTTTTTTTAACCCCCTTCTCATATATTACTTACTACATGCTTAATACTCATGCTTCTATGTTTAAAATCGATGATCTCCATCTCTGTTTACTATGTTCTTCTAGGGTTTTGGTTTCTTACTGTTTTACCTTCTCTAGAAACTCTAGTTTGGTTACCTATGCAACTTCAAACTTGATCATGGATCAAATGGTGTTTTCTCCCTCTCTCTTCAATTATCTCGATCAGTTTGATGATGTGGCAATTTCCTATTGGTCAGTATTGAAAAATTCATATCTTCTAATCCGCTTATCCAAATTTGACAAATAAATATATTTTGGAATTGGAAAATTAATATATATATATATAATTAAAATATTTTCAAGGTATAATTTCATGGTTCTAAGAAGGGTTGTTTTTATAAAATGAATTTGATGCATAAAATCCATAAAAAGTACATCTTAATCATCATAACTCCAAAATTGACATAAAAATATGTTTTCTTGATTAGGAGAACCTAATAAGTTCATTGGTGATATTTTCAAAATTTAAATCTGAGTTTTGCTAAAAAATTTTGAAATTAGGGTTCTATACATTAATGTGCACTATGTACTCTAATACACGTTAATACATTGAAAATAGGCAAAGTGGAACTTGGACTCAATTAAAGTGGTGAAAGTTAGTAACTGATATCAATAAGAGAGGTATGTGCATTCCTTATGCCCTATGTTGGGATAATTGCATCCAAATCCTATATTTCCCTCATGAGGCTTAAATAAACCCTAAATCTTCTATTCTTGAATCCTAATATTGTTCATGCCTCAAATCAGATTATAATTTCTTCTTGTTTGGGTCTTATATCCCACTGCCATGCTTATTGAATATTATGACTACTCTTGCCATGATTACTTTTCTAGCATGTAGATTTATGTTCTATTTAATTTAAAGTAGCAGTACTTATGTACAACCACCCACAGAGGACATGTATTTAATCGCCTTGGGGAATGTTTTTATTCTCCCCTATATAATTGTGTAGGTGATTGGGAATGTCTTATTCTCCCTCACCTATAGGTTAAAGGTCTGGTAGGTGCCTCAACCCTACTTAGTTAGGTAGACATAATTATCTTACATGCAAATCCTTTTTAATATAATTGTTAATGGAAAATTTCTTTTGAATATAGCCTCATACTCTTTAAATCTTCATCTTATTATGAAAACTAGCCTTTATTTACATGTTTTCTTTACCTTGATATCCTATTCATATTTGTTGACACATACTTTGTTTTTCTTTCCCTTTTCTGGGTGTTTTTCCCAACCACCCAGGTTAGGACAAGCTGTTGAGTTGAATAAGGAGAACATAGATTTGGGCATGGACCTAGCACTTGGATATGTTGCTCTAGAGACAAGATTTGAAGTAGTTTAGACTTCCCTCTATCTAGATCCTTTTTGTTGTATCTTGTTGTAAACCCTAATGGGAGATTTTGATGTACTTGTGTAATATTTTATGAAAGTTGAATATAGTCAGTTATTTTTATTCTTCTGCTACACTTTGGTCTTTTGCATACCATTATAATAAATTTGGAACAACATACCTTTGAGGGTGTTTGGAATGGATGTTAATTCTTCAAAATTTTAGTAAGGGGGTGATCTCACCTCCTTACACTTTCACTTGCCTCTACATTTCACATGCTTTGTGACTCAAGAGTCCTAGAGATGTATAAGTGCTTTGGTTTTATGGGGTTATGTTCCCTTTATGTTTTGGATGGAGGTTATGTGCCCCATACCCATGTTTTGTGCCCACCTTATATATTGGAGAGTTTGGTTATATGCCATACTACATCAGGTCTTAGGGTTATGAGCCCTAGCTGCTATTGTTTATTTAAATGTCACTAGTGCTATGTTTATCTCACATGGATGTATGTTGACTATTATTGTTGATGGGTTATGTGCCCTAAATTCTTTATGTGTTCTTTTGTGACACGTCTTATTTTTTTAATAATGGCAAGTGTAACTGTTGATTATCATCTTATTGAAATTCATAGTCTTTTGATATCCACTTGGATGATACTTTACTCTTGGATGGGAAACCTTGTTATATTTAATGTCCTTTTTCTTAATGTTGCTCAAATCCCTATTAATGTGCTCATACTGACTTTTATGCTGATAATTTCCTTCTTTGTCTTCTCTTTTAGGGTATGCTTCCAACCCCTTATGTAGAGAGCGACCCGGTGAGAACCAAGGTTGACCAGGACAACTTTAGGTGTAGTTGATCCTTCTTAGGAGATAGATTTGAGGTGGTTAGATAACCCTCTATTGGTCCTATGCTATAGTTTTCTTATGTATCACCCTATGTGGTGAAATATCATGATACAAACAAGCATTGTAATAGTTAGATCTTTTATCTTCGAATGGTACATTCAGTATCTTGAAACAATCTTTGGAATACATTGGATTATCATCCCTTTGCAAAAAAAATGGTTTTGTGTTTGCCATATGGGACGTTTCCTTTTATCTGATTTAGTTAGTGAGTGGATCCCCTCTTGAGTCTCACTCTTTACAATAGGGATGTGTACATGTTGAGTTTGTAGAAGACATGATATGAGTTAGGTCACCATGCAAGTGAGACTAGACTTGCCTATGGTAGTCGTTGGCATACATCATGTACCCCATGGGTTGCTAATTGGATATAGAAAATGAGGAATGGAGTGGAGGTGTGAGTTGTGAAGGTATGGGTGGTGAAGTTGCAAGATTGGTATGGGTGGTGAAGTTGAAGGTGTAGGATGGGTGAGTAGGGGTGTATGGGTGGTGAAGTTCCAAGATCGATATCTAGAAGAAGAGCGCACCAGGAGTGAGCTTGGTGTTGATGAGAGATTTCTTTGTAGAGGTGATGCTGATTGGAGTACCTCTCCTATCTGATGGATACTTCAACTAAATAAAAAGATCACCGTAAAAGAGTTTTTTGAAGATACCACATATTATCTTTGGATAGGGTTGATGTGTTTCATGAGTATTTTGCTCAAAATCAAAATATGACATTGTGTGCAATATATACTTGTCCCATTTCACCCTCAATCCCTTTAGTAGACAAAATACAAGAAGGATATATTCTCAACAATGTTAGACTATTCTTCTTAGTATGGATGTTGGAATTGAAGGTGAAATCTAAAATTCAAGATTGAGATGTGAGAGTAGAAGAAGAGTAAGTTAGGTCTCTTGAGTTAATCATATTCTAGTTTCTTAATGGTCATATGAATGCCATGAGTATGGAAGTGAGGATCATAGTGTTCATAAAGATTTTGAGGATAGAGAAAATCAATGGTATCATTATAACAAAAGCATTTTACAACATCAAGGAGAGAGTCACAAAAATAGTGATGAGGCTTTCCTAAAAAACTTCAAAGTGAACTCCCGAGATAATAGACTTTAGAACAATGGGTTGATTGATGGGATTAAGGTTTGTGAAAGAGCTATGAGAGAGATTAGAATAAAATTCATCAATTGTTTGCTTGCTAGAACCAAAGTTAGAAAAAGAAGAATGATAGACTAGCAATGCCTTGAGGCAATGCAAGTGAAATAGAGAGGGAAAAACACATTTCTTTAAGACAACTTCAAGGTAAGGTTTGAAAGAGAAAGTATTTTGGGGAAGTAAAGATCTATACCTCTTCACAACTTGCATATGTATGAACTAAATCCTATTGAAGATTGTAGTCTTGTAGGACAGATAACGATTTTTATGAAATGGACAGTTTGTGTATTTATAGGGTTATTGCACTTTTTGGAAAAAGACAACATGATGCTGGAATAAACATAGGAAATAAGAGAAACAAGTAGGAAAACTAGGGTTGGAGGTCAAAGAAGAAGTGAAATTGAGCTAGAGAGAGAAAGATAATTTTTGGGATAGGGTTTGGGATGAAAGTGGAGAAGGTAATGAACTAATGAGGTTTCTTGATCGAGCTAAACTTATTGAGAGGAATCTATTTTGGCAGATGCACTGTTATTAGTAATCACGACATAATTTTCATGTCTGAGAAAAGTTTGAGAGAAACTCAACAGATGATCTAGCTTAAACATGCCCAAAATTCTTTGTCAGTTGAGATGTGTACTAGGGCAACCTTAGCTGATGAATGATTCTGGTCAAACAAGAAAACATTCATCTGAGCCTAGTCTAAAAAATCCTATATAATCTAATTTGTAAGCTTAACATATATATGTGATATATGTACATAATTGAATAATCATAGAATTTGCTTACTTGAAAACCAAAGACTTAGCTAATTTTCTCAAAAAGACATATAACAAGGCCATCTCTATTTATCACAAGCAAGATGAAAGCATGATAGAGGTATATAAAAATCATTCTAACATGGAGACATACTAGAATCATCAATAATAGTGATAATAACTTCATTTATGAACAAATTGGATTTTTCCCTAGCTAGAGGTTTAGTGAAAATATCCAGAAGTTGACTTTACATGTCTACATGAGTGACATAGATATCCTTTTTAGCAAAGTGGTCACAAAGGAAATTAAGATGGACCTCTATATGCTTAGTTATAATGTGCAACATAGAATTGTAAGACAATTTACTTGCACTAGTATTGTCACAATAGATAGGAGAAGCATCATGGAGAATATTAAAGTATTATAACATTTTCTTCATCTAAAGGACTTAGGCACAACAACTACTGGCAATTATCTATTCAACCTCAATCATTGATTGAGCCACTATGTTTGGTTTCTTAGAAAACTAAGAAACCAACTAAGGTCCTATTAGGAATCAAGTGCCACTTGTGGACTTTCTATCAAATAAGCACCCGACATAATCCATGTCACTATATGCAGTAACAGTAAAGTCCCTTGACTTGGGATACCATAGTACAAAATTTTGAGTATTTCCTAGGTACCTCAAAATCCTCTTGACAGGTACAGGATTAGAGTTTCTAGGGATTGATTGAAATCAAGCATATAAGCAAACACTAAACATGATATCCAACCTAGAGGTACTTAAATATAATAAGCTACCAATCATACCTCCATAGAGCTTCTCATATACCTTTTCACCTTCTTCATCCTTATCATGTTTGGCAGTGTTGGACATGGGGAGTATCAATTGGCTTTGTATTCTCCATTCCAAAGTGCTTTAAGAGTTCACTTGTGTATATACCTTGGTTGATGAAGTTCCCATCCTTTGTTTGTTTGATTTTAAAATCCAAGGAAGATAATGATCTTCCACATCATGCTCATACAAATTCACTCTGCATGAGGAAACTAAACTCTTTACAAAGATCAATTAGTACCTCTAAAGATAATATCCTCAACATACATTTGAATAATTAGGAAATTACTAGAACTATTGTTTAGAAAGAGATTAAAGTCAACTTTTCCCATGATACAACCATTACCAAATAGAAAGTTCTTTATCTTATCATACCAAACTCTAGGGGATTGTTTGGGTCCATAAAGATCCTTTTGTAAAGGATAGACATATTTAACATGCTTGTCATGTTCAAAGACATGATGTTGAGCCACAAATACTTCCTCCTCTAAATCTCTAATTAGAAATGCACTTTTAACACCCATTTAATAAAGCTAGAAATTCTTATGACTAGCAATGCCAAGTATCATTCCAACAGATTCTAATATAGCAACATGAGCATAAGTTTCATTAAATTCAATACCTTCTTGTTAATTGTAATTAACCTTACTCTACTAAACTTGCCTTGTTTCTCACCACTTTGTCATTTTAATCTAGCTTGTTTATGTAGACCCATTTGGTTCCATTTATCTTTCTATCCTTTTTCTCTTGTCACTAGAGTCCACACCTCATTCTTTTCAAAATGCTCCAATTATTCTTGCTTGGCTAGGATCCACTCATCATCCTCAAGAGCTTTTTTAGCATTATATGGCTCAAGTTGGGAGATGAAGGCATTGCTTTCCTATTCTTTGTAATAAGAAGCTCGTGTCTTCACCCTTTCAAAGGGATTACCTATAATGAGCTCTTTGGGATGATTTTTAGCAAAGCGGAGAGTGTGATCTTTCTTTTCTTTTTGTTGTGAGGTTTTTTCTTTCAACCACCTCTTTAATTTTGTTGTTCATGTCTAGCTCTTACAATCTAGGAATAACTTCATCTAGAACATCAACATATTATTTGAAATAGAGGGGTTAGTCTCAACAAATTTAGCATTGGTAGATTCTTCTAGTGTAGAATGTTCAATATTAAAGATTCTATAAGCTGTACTAGTAGTGTTATAGTTAAAAGGACAACATTGTAAGATTTCACATAAAACTTGTCAAAATAATCTTTGGTGTTCAAAATAAAGTATGGACAAAAAAACATGAAAGAAGTCGATTATATGCTTTTTACTTTGCCATATCTCATAGAGAGGTTTCTTAAGCAAAGGATGTGTGAAAACCCAATTTTGCACAAAACAAGCAATGCTAATGGCTTCAACCCAAAAAATTCTTGGGAGTGTAATACTCCAAGAGCATTATCCTAGCCATATTTTGCAAAGACCTATTATTCCTCTCTAAAACCCGATTATGTTGAGGTGTATATGGGGGGGTGAGAAAAATTGTGCATGCAACTGTATTCTTCACAAAATCTTTTAAACAAGTCATTTTCAAACTCTCCCCCATGGTCACTACTATAATATGACAAGAAGCTTTATTTTCAATATGCTTGCAAAAAAATTAGAGGAAACATTGAGAGTATCACTCTTTACAACCAAAAAGGAAGTCCAACTAATATGAGAAAAATCATCGACAATCATCAAATAATACTTGCACCATGAAGTGTTTGAGTTCTCATAGGTCCAAATAAATCAATTCGAATAAGATCAAGAGCTCTTTTGTGCTAAGGACTCCTTTGAATTTAAAGGAAGAATTGGTTTGCTTCCCTGGTATACACGATTTACTTTCCTCATCCTTCTTAAAATTCAATTTAGGAAGTCCTTTGACCAAATATGTTTCTCTCAACTTCTTCAATTGATGCAGATTTTGATGACCAAGCCTATAGTGCCACAAAAATATATCATTTTCATCAACTACAAGGCTTTTACCAACAATAGGCTTAACAAATATAAGAATAATATATAAATATTGCCAATTATAGTTCCCTTATAGGTTTAACCTTTATCAAACAATTGATGAACACTGATTAAATTGTGATGTAGCCATCCAAAAGTACATTCTTTTTGCATAGTGATTCACATACATCACCCTCACCTACCACTTACCTCTCTTGTTGTCCCCAAATCTCACAAAAACTCCTTTGATCTTGTAGAAGTGTTGAAGTGGCTCTTCACACAGGTCATGTACTTAGATCATCCATGATCAACAATCCAATTTTTCTTGGCCTATAAGGAAAGGAAAGGTAGGTGCCTAATTCAAACTTAGGGATTTGGTGTTACCTTGGTGACCCATTTTCATATTTGTTTTGGTCCCCTTCTTATTGTTAGGGAAAAACATAGAATAGTGGTCATCACTATTACAATCAACACAAACCATATTGTCCTTAGAGCTGGAAGATTTTTCATGGTATATTGGAGGTCCCTTCCCCTTTTTCTCTCTCTTTCTCTTTCCCTTTTGGCCACCCTCATATCCCAAACCACTACTACCCTCTTGTCAAATAAAGTGTTCTAGGAATTCATCGAGGGACTTCTTACCTTTGAGGAATTTTTGCAAGGAAGCTCTAAACATGTGACTGTCATCAATAGGAGTAATAATGGTAGATAAAAACTAGACAATTATCTTGAGCATGTAAGAAACCGTCCTCTAAACATGTCTTTATTCAAGTAGGAATCTTTCTCAAGAGTTACACTATCAACTTCTTTAGTAGGGAAGATATGCTTGATTCAAGATCATTAACTTTGTCAAGAAATATAAATATTCACTTCTAAGCAAAATAATATCATCAAGATAAGTTTGGTTTTCATCTTTAATTCAATTAATTTTCTTTAGATAAACACCATTTTTAATTTATACACCATTGTATTGACGTTAAAGATCTAGAAATTGTTCTTGGAAAAAAATGCTACCTTCAAAAGTATTTAAAATTTTCTCATGCACTTCTATTCTAGAAATCAAATCAACTATAATTTTTCCTAATCTTTTCTTTTCAGACATACATTTAGAGTAAGAACAAGGGGAAGTATTGACAACTTTAATAAGATCATCTTTAGAAAGTTCATTGAGGCTTACATCACTCACCTCAACCACTTTCTCACTTTGTCTTTCCATGAGAGCCATGTGGCATTCATCTTCATGTGAGATTGAATCACTTGAGGAATACTCCTCCCACGTGGCATGGAATGTTTTTTGCCCTTTCTATCTTTCTTGTCCTTCTTCTTGTATATGCCCTCTTTATGATAGTCCTCATTCTTCCTATGGATACTATTGTTGTGATGATTCTTGGATTTTAGGCATTCATTATTATAGTGGCTCTTTTATAAACACTCATAGCACCTAGGAATGGAGGAGAATGACTTTCCCTTGAAATGTGTAAAGACATAATCCTTGCAATCAAATATTTACAAATTTTCATTAGAAATGATAAGAAAATCTTTTTACAGTCATGTTATAGATTAGAGTCACGCAACCTTATACATAGGATTACAAAATTAAGAATATTCATTGATTCCTATCTATTCTTCAACAGTGGGCAACTCTTGCACGTCTCTTCTATGTCTCCTTTGTATCCCTTGTCCATAAATTCCCCAAAGGGAACAAAACCATAAATGGACTATGAGAAGGGAAATATGGGTCAGTCAATTGATTGATCAAAATTGATATTTGGAATGTAAAAGTATGAACCTAACTACGAAGGATTTTTGTTACCAAATGAAACAAATTAAATAATACATGAAAGTATCAAATGGAAAAAGGGTTTTCAAAGTCAATAGGAAACAATACCAAATTTAAGACTAGATATTTAACATTTCAAATATATAGAACATGTCAATGTCTACTTGTTGGGAAGCCATGTGTTTACTCCTATAGACAACACAACACACCAACTAAGATTTCCACTATACTGAGGGACCGTATGTCCTTTAACTCTGCATAGAGGCATAGAAGTGTAATTCCACTAAACTAACGAGCATCAGTCTGCCCTTTTTCTAATTTTTAAACATTGTGCTACTATTATAATAATTTATTTGTTGGTGTCCTTTCAAGGAGGAAGGATAAAGTTTGAAAAAAATTTAGGCCATCAACCTATATACTATGCATGATTTCAAGAGGGAATACAACTTTTCAAAAGTAATAGAAATTTTGTACCTTTAAATCAGAAGTATCCAAAATGCAAAAAATCCAAGTATTGAATCCAAGGGACAAGAGATATGTAAATCTAGAGAAATACATATCACTATATGTCTTGGGATTATCTGTTGTTCAAATTAAATTTTATTATTATTATAGGTGGCTAGTTTAGGAGTTCAATTCAATGATTTCCCATTGTCATCTTTTCTAGATTGTTAACTAAGTCATATACATTATAACCTCATAATTTCATTGTATTACTTTTTCTTATAATCATATTACTATATCATCCATCTATACATATACATGCATAATTAGTCAAATACAATATGTAGGTTACAACTATATATATAAGTGTAGCGATGCAATTAGCACTTATTTAAATGTATGAGAGGAATATACTGTACTAAGTTCAAAACATCCTTCTTATATTTTATTTCTTTAGACATTCATATGTATTAACGTAGTTAAATATAACTCATCAATGCATTTACATTTCTAAGATACCTCATATGTGTATATATCCAAACCTAAATAATTAAGATCAGATTATCATGATAAACATTCTTTATATATAATATGTTCTTATTATTACTTAATTAATCATCAATTATATATGTGTTTATTAGTTTTCTAGAGTTATATAATACAAATCATCTATTTATCAATGCTAATACCCTATTGTGTATACTAATATGGTGAGGATCACATAATCTGAATTGTTTACCATAATTAAGACATGTATACTAGGCATTTTTTTTCTATCCTTTAAGATGATAATTCATAGAGAAGTATCATATTCCAAAGATTACATAGTTCTTATTTTCATTTCTTTAATCATTCAACATATGTGAATATACATATGTATAAATACTGTTATGGTTCGATTACATGACTAGGAGTTCTATAAATTCTAGAATCTAGCATCTATGTGAAACCTCCCCTAGTCGATTATGTTGACATATAGTATCTTATTCCTAAATACAAAGTACATTAAGATTACTTGGAGATAATTGGCATCATGGATATACATACCCTTAATAATTGATATTTAAGATGATATAACTTAGATACATGCAAAAATATGCAAATATACCAAACAATGGGTTTGGATTCGAATTGATACTTCTTCATACGCCAAGGATTATAAGATAAATGAAATTGAGTTCATATATTTCATAGTATCACAATCGAGTAACTCACATGAGTAATTATCTTAAATGTAATGTTCATACACTTGTAATGAAATATAATATGAGACATATTCAAAAGGTAAATTTAATACCAAATTCAGACTCCTTACATCTCAACTAGCATACCTAGATAATTTGACAATATTTAGATAACATCTACCCATTCAATTGAATTAGTTAACAAATGCATTAAACTGTCCTATAAGTCTGCCACCCCAACATAGGAACAACCCTAACCACCTGCTTTCCTTGCTCCCTATGACCAACAACCAACAAAAAGAAGATTATTGTTTCCTTTCTTCTCTCCCCACTCTAACTCTTTCCCCACCTCACTAAAAACCACCAGCATTTGTGATATCACCACCATCTGCATCCCCACAATGGCTATGGCAGCAAGCTCTACTGCTCAACGCTTCCCATACTTGCAACCACCTCCTAGCCTCACCACCCGATAGTCTTCTTTGCGACCTTCTCAACCTCGAACACCTTGAAGCGAATCTAATATCTGAGGTCTGTAGTCATCCATACATGGAGAGCTCAAGCAACCAATCACATGTAAGTGATTTTTCCTTATTACTGCTATATGGATTTATGGTTATAACTAACATGATAATGAAAACTATAGGGTGTATTAGGTTTTCTGATTCTATAGAAAATTACAATCGATAGACTAACCTATGCTTTACAATCAATAGAAGGGTAGTAATTTATATGTATGGATATACATACATATATGAAAGTGTAAGATAATAAATGATGAGTAGACCTATGTTGTAGATGACATGCTAATTCCCACATAAATATATAACTTGGAATAGTGAATGTATGTAATTTTGTCTTCTATGACTAGAGATGGATACAAGAAATAAAACATATATCTAATGAATGCTATGGACATTTCTCATTTTGACTGTTTATATCCATGTGGTTGTTGGACTACTTTTTTTATATGGATTCTTGGATCCCACATGATATGGTTCCCTTTTTATGAGAAATTGTTTGAAATGATATTCTTGCCTCTCTACTTTATGCATGCTATATGTTTGACTAGAATATCTAGAATAGTGGTACTTATGTACAACCATACATATAGGGTGCTCGTATTTCACCTGGGGTGTGTCCTTCCATCCTTTCTTTTTAGGCTTATGATCCTAAGGTGTTATGGCCCTATGTTAGGTATATTTAGTCTACATTGTTATGCATGCAAAAGTTATTGTTTAACATTTAGATTGTTGGTAATTGTTATGACAAGACACTTTTACTCTCATGCTTGTGAACTGAATTTTAATATGCCTTTCTCTTGTTATAATTCTTTTGAACTTACTTAATTGTAAATAACCCCTTTTTGTGGGAAGATTTATTTTGTTATTTTACACCCCTAACGCCCAAAGCATTTATTATATGAACATACTCATCTTTTGCTGACCTATATCTTGTTTGCTATGTTTTGGGTGATGTTCCCTACCACCCAAGTGTAGATACATTAGAAGACAATGATGCAAGAAGATCATATACTAGGTATTGCACCTAAGGATAGCTTGAAATGAATAGGTTTCCTCTGCAAGGTCTTGCATGTGATTAGATTTATTATATGTGTACCTTTTTCTTTGTTATACCATCTTTTATGGTGAGGAACAACTATAAATGAATTGTCATGTAACTTTGTAATAGTTTTTGTTTCCGCTGCTTTATTATTACATGGCTCTTGTATAAACCATTTGAGTGGAGCCCCTATTGGGTCCCACTCTTTACAAAATGGTATCCGAGCCAAAAGTAGTTGGTAACTCAACTATTTAAAGTTATCCTCTATTATTCCATAATTAGGTACGTAGGTGTCCTTTTAGATATAGTTGATGTACCTAAACCTGAGTAGTGGAGAACCAAATAAGGTTTCATTCCCTATCTCATTTGGTGATTTCCACTCCCCAAACCACCATGTGGTAGAGACTCGGATTTTGGGAATCCTAGTTAACCCTACAATCTTTATGGAGTACATCATTTTCCTACATAGGGTTTGATTCTCCTTGCTTTTAGACTCTACCTTCCTACATTAGGGAAAGATAGTTCATGACTAAAATGTAGGCTGACTCGAGTACCCATGTAAAGGTTTAACCCTAACTCCACTTGGGATCCTTCCCTTGTTGCTTTTTTTTCTTCTTTCTAGCATGCCTTGAATACACCACAAGGAGGATTGAGCATGCACAAATGATAAGCCTATAACTCCAACATAAGTTAATAGTGATGACCCTCCCAGTACTAGGCGATGACCTAAATTAGCTATGTTATGGTGAGTCACACCTTGCCTTTGATACAAAGAATGTCCACATAACATGACCCAAATCCATCTATCAAAGAGGTGGATACTATCTCATTGAGCTTGTTATGCCTCATATATGATAATTGGTTGAAGAAAGCTATAAGTTTTAGTAGATATCCTTGAGTGTTTACCTCTTTCATATCCAATATTGTGCTTGGTTTATCTAGTGTTTGAGATGAATAGGTTGATTATATGGGTTACCTTATCTCATGAAGGCATTATGGATGCAAACCAGCTAGTGATAGGAAAACCAAAAATCTCTTCCTATAATATTGGGTAATCTTATGATTCCCTTAGGTCTCAAGATGAAGCATTGTGAATTGTGATTAATAATGACATGGGGAATGGTGGATGTCGTGCTTAGTTAGGTTTTGATTGATGTTTAGTGTGCATAATAAGAAACCCTTCTCTCTCTCATGCTTACATATTTGAGAAGTAGTCATATGACCTTTTAGGTGATAGAAGAATTAAACCTCTTTTTGTAGAATGAAGTGGTGATAGGATAATAGTGTATGTGTCGTGTTGTGGAATGTGGCTGACTTGGTTTTTGGATCAATTTTGGCGCCATTTAGACATGTATTCCAAAGGTAATTTTGATGCCAAATTCGAACTCCTTGCATCTCACATAGCCTACCTAGAAAATTTGACAATATTTAGATAACACCTATCCATTCAATTGCATTAGTTAAATAATGCATTTAATTACATAAGTCTAACTAATATGATTAATGTGCCACTTAGTTTCTCTCTAAATTATTATGTATGTTCTTTGTCATGTGGGTTAATGGTCACATGACATTTTTTGCCCCCATGATCCAATGACTCTAGATATTTTTGACCTGATCTTAAGGAGAGTAGTTCGTCTCCTTCATTCACACTCGTGACCCTCACAAAATTGTTCACGACTCCACTCACAGAGACGATACCTTGGTACTTCTTCTCTGGCCGCATTCTTCTCCCTTCATCCTTCCCTCTTACCTGCAACAACGCCTCAAACCCTAGCCGCACTTTCTATAGTTTGAGCCAACCACCATGATGACATGATCACTCACTACCTTCATGGTGATCAGGTGCCATCACCAATAGTTTCTCCCATGCACCATTAGTTTCTCCCTCAACCTCTTGCCAGCATCACCTCCTTCAACACCAGTGGAGCTGCCCCACTTCTTTTCTTCCCTATCTGTCGTCCAGCACAAGCACAATGGCCACATGGTGTAGCAGTGCCTCCCACCATGATATTATCTCTTCCAAATAGCCTCACGATAACTTCCTCTACGTCTTCAACCTTATGCTAATCACTAGTACAACATGACCTAGCCTCCTCCCACCTCTTATCCCCAATTATAGACATCAATGTTTGTAACTAAGGCACCAATGATGACTAAATGCTGGATCTCACTCCCCCACCTAGGCTAACATCGCCACCTAGTACCTCCTTCTCCATCCATTCCTCCCTCCTTCTTCATCCATTCTTCGACCATCCTTATTCCATGCACCATCTTAACCAGAAGAAGAGGATCTGATGCCACATGCCAGTTTCCATGGTTGGCAACAACCTTGTGTCCCCCAACGTCATTGACTATCTATCACCACCATGCCACCACAGCCAACTTCTTTTCATCCCCTCACGATATGGCGTCAATCCCGTCATAGTGAAGATGCCTCTACCTACAACTACCCTAATCAAAAAGGGTTTTGGAGAGGCCTGATAACACCCCCTTTCTTCTCCTCTAGGTTCACCACCCCAACACAGGAACAACCCTAACTACCAATGTTCGTTGCTCCCCGTGGCCAATAGATAGAAACAAGAAGACTTCCACTTCCCTTCTTCTCTTCCTACTCTAACTCTTTCCCCACCTCACTAGAAACCACTATCATTTGTGATCTCACCACCACCTGCAACCCCAACAATGGACATGACAACAAGTTCTATTTCCCAACACTTCCCATACTTGAGACCACCTCCTAACTCCACCACCCAACAAACCTCTTTGAGACCTGCTTGACCTCAAACACCTTGAAGAGAATCCAGTACTAACAAACCAAGGTCTTTAGTCATCCAAACATGGAGATCTCAAGCAACCAATCACATGCAAGTGAGTTTTCCTTATTACCGCAATATGGATTTAAGGTTATAACTAACATGATAATGAAAGCTATAAGGATTTATTATGTTTTGTGATTCTATACCAAATTACAATTGATAGACTAAAAATGTGCTTTACAACTAATAGAAGGATAGTACATATATCAAAGTATATACATACATATATGAAAGTTTAAGATAATAAATGATGAGTAGACCTAAGTTGTAGATGACATGCTAGTTACCACATTGATATATAACTTGGAATGGTGCATGTATGTAATTTTGACTTCTACGACTAAATATGGATATAAGAAATAAAATATATATCTAATGAATGATATGTTCACTTGATAAGATTAAAAACCCTAACACGCCATTAGGTGATAATAATTTGGATAAAGGTTAAACATAGCTACAATAGGAGTGGATACACATGTATGCTTTGGTTTGACTAACATACTAATATATTCACATGATGAAAACTTGCCTTTGTTGGCCAAGTATATGGATTGCATTTTGAGTTAGCTATCAAGATCATGTCTGAATCCTATGATGATTCACTCCTTTATCGACTCACTTGCTCCAAAAACAGGCTCCTCCGCTTGGTTTTCTGAGTATTTGGAAGTAGGGAAGACATTCCCTTGTCGTTTCTTTGATTGGAATTCTCTTTTCTGGAAAAAGGTTTTACAAGCAGTGGTGAGCACCGCCACGTGGGAAAAGGAGAAGGAAATATGAGAAAGATTGACAGGGATTATCACTATCAAACTTTTTCCTTTATTGGTGATGTCTTTCTTTTTCCCTTCTTTCTTGTCTTAGTGCAATTTTCTTTCTTTCCTTGCTTACTTTTCTCCACACTGGCAATAGCATGATGAACCAAGAAATCCTCAGGAACTATTGTTAAGAAGATATGTACATCTTATTTTTTATTTTGGGCCTTATTTGACTGAAACCTATATTCTCTTAATGAGGCATCTCTTGAACTGTTATTTTTAATATAAAATCCAATTTCTTGGGACATTTATATATTCTCATTTTGACTGATTATATCCATGTGGTTGTTGGACTACTTTGTTTATATGGATTCTTGGATCCCACCTGCTATGGTTGCCTTTTTGTGAGAAATTGATTGAAATGATAGTCTTGCCTATAAACTTTATGCATTCTACATGTTTGACTAAAATATCTAGAATTGTGATACTTATGTACAACCATACATGTAGGGCACACATATTCCACCTGGGGTGTGCGTATCCACTTGTTCTTTTTAGGCCATGATCCTATGGTGTTATGGCCTTGTTTTAGATATATTATTCTATGTTGTTATGCATGCATTAGTTATTATTTAACATTGAGATTGTTGGTAATGGTTATGGCATGACACTTTAACTCTCATGCTTGTGAACTGCATTTTAATATGCCTCATTTCTTTTGTTAAAATTCTTTTGAACTTACCTAATTGCAAATAGCCCCCTTCTCGTGGGATTTTTTTTTTGTTCTTTTAAATCTTATAATGCCCAAACTGTACATACTCAACTTTTGCTAACCTATACCTTGTTGTCTATGTTTTAGGTGATGCTCCTTTCCACCCAGGTATAGGTACATTAGAAGACAAGGATGCATGCAATTCATATACCAGGTATTGGACCTAAGGATAGCTTGAAATGGCCACATTACCCTCTGCCAGGTCTTGCATGTGATTAGATTTATTAGATGTGTACCTTTTTACTTTATTATGCCACTTTTTATGGTGAGGAATAATTATAAATGAATCGTAATTTAACTTTGTAATAGGTTTTTGTTTCTACTTCTTTATTATTACATGGCTTCTTGTATTGAACCATTTGAGTGGATCCCTATCGAGTCCCACTCTTTACAAGTTCTAGATAGCTTTTAGGTTTAATGCTTCCAATGTCTCTAGTCTACAAACATTAGTATCATATATTTTAGTTACTAAGTACTTGAAATGCAAGATATTAAGGAAATATTACTCAGCGAGTGTTGCTTTTGGACCGACTGTCGAATATCAGTTCTCTGATCATGTCCTCACATGGAGGCGATCTATATATCTAGATTACGGTGGAAGTGGATGTTGCTTTACTTTTGTTCATCGTCATCAAACTGTAGGGTCTTCCTTGTGATCATAGGTGTCTGAGAAGGATTTCCTCCTTCTATTACAGATGTTGGAATCTGAGATAGCAGTTACAAGGAGGGACATGGTTGCCAAGGCAAGGAGTAAATTGGAGAAGAGAGCTAGAGCAGATGGCTGGTGGATCCTCAAGGGTTCTTAGACCCAGTTATTGGTCGATAGGGATTTATGGTGGAGGTGGAGTCAGACTTACCGTAAAGGTGGAGGCTAGGATGTCATGTAAGTTGCATGTCTGAAAGGACTGAGTTTCCCACCTATGCATGTCTATTGCTAGAGAGGGTACCCAAGACAAATTATTTGGGGTGAGAAAGAGAAAGAAACAAGGCAATGTTGGTGGGTGTTTCATGGATTGGAGGTCATCAAAGGTGTTTAAAGGGCTGTGAAGTTGTTGACAAGGTGTCCCGTCGTGGTTCTCCTCCGTTCTGGTTGTCTGATTTTTGACAAAGTCAAACAAGTCATCTCTGGCCGAGGCTGTATGTGTAGGTTTGTTCTTCATCTGATCTCTTTCTGATGTACGTTGTTGTAAGTTCCAATGGAGGTAGGTCTGGTAGAAGTATGAAGGTGACGAGTCTCTAGATCTGAGATGGTGCTTCAGACTTGTTGTTGGCAGGTACAAGATTATATAGTGGAGGGGGCAAGTTTTTAGGGTTTTTAGGTGATGATAAGTGGAGAAGGAGGAGGAGAAGGAACGTATGCAAGTTTGTCTTACAGATCTCCTAGGCCATGATAGGTCTAGGTTTTATATAGGATAGAAAGATGCTAGGGCTTAGGGGCATTGGGGGACTAGTCTGTTTCTTGTAAGGGTGACTGACATTGCTTGCTAAGAGGTTTGAATTACTGCCGCGGTATGTAATGTTTTGTAGAATTTTTCTTGGTGAGGAGATGGTGACGGAGGAACCATTATGGCCTTTGGAGTAGCCATTGTGTAGAGGGCTCAAAGACGAGAAGGTCTTAGCCATTTTGCAAAGGTTTTTGGTCACATGGTATAAAGGGGAAACCATGTCTGCCCTCTGTATTCGCCGGCCATTGGCATTACAAAGAGGAAGAGAGGTTTTATCCTCTTCTCAAAAATGATTTTGCTAATTAAAGTCCTTATTTGTTAAGAATTTCTATCTCTTTGTAGCTCCTAGAACATAACTCCTAATACTATGATTTTTGGGCATGACTTTATAATTCATGAAGTTAGTTATTGAAGACATTAATACTTGGGTTAATGATATGTTGAGACCAAACTAGATGTCCTCATTATTTAGTACTATTTTTATTTTAGATTAGTTCCAAAGCCATTAGTTCTATGTGCAAGAGTAAGATATAAATACAAGGTCAAATCCGAATTCCCAAGCACAAATGACTTAGATTGCAGTTCATGGAGCAAAATATGAGGGACTAACTTGTAAATATTTGAATGAACTCATTTATACACTAAGAACTCAAAAGGAGACAAACTAATATCCTAACATGATAATTGACCAAAATAATTAAATGAAATTTAGAATGAGAACCAATTTGCAAATGGACTCAGATCTTGAGAGAACAATAAATTGTAGCTCAAAATAGGTTTAGTACCCAAAATTCAGTATGTTACAACTCTTCACCACTTAAAGAGGATTACGTCCCCGAAATCCACACATCTATGGTCTAATAGTGATTACTCTCCATTGCTTAAAAGGATTCGACTAGAAATCTAAGACGTAGAACTACATCAAACTCTAACTTTCAAGGATTTCACGTGAATATCCTATAGCTTTTTGATACCTCATTGATTGTGACTTAGCTCAAGGAATCTCCGGTAAAATTCTATAAAATCATTTTTTTTTGTACATGTACTATTATAAAGAAATAATTGTTTAATGGGAAAACTTTTTGATGCAAAATTGAAAATGACTAAAATCAATGCGAGAACCAAGTCAGAAATACCTCTTACCCACATTCTACTTACTATTACTCCATCATCCCATCTATTTGACACATTTTGGGAATTTAGATTTCCATAGAAGATAAACAGTCACGTGCACTTAGTGATGTGTGGTACATATAATTCCTCTAGGTTCATGTACATGATTCCAGGTGAAGAACAAAATAATGAATATCGAAATTTTGTGTTACACCACCAATTTATTAGATAAATTGTAGTTATCATAGGCAATCTTTAAAATTTCCAAAATTTTATCTAATATTGTTGTCATTAATCTTTATGTGTCTTTCTATTGGGTCAAAAATTTAGATATACTTCATTTTTATTTCTCCATTTTTAGTGGTTATAGTTTTACATGAATAAAATGCTTAGTTCAACATATATTATCCAATGTTTTCTCTATCCTTAAAATTAAGAGTTCCAAAAATCTAAAGGTCCTAATATTGATCTTATCATGGATTGGGACGAAATGTTAAATCTCTTTTTTTTATCTATATATGATATCTCAAATGCATTATTCAAGTGCAATATGGCTGAAAGAGATCCAGTGGGGATGTGCTCAAGTTGATTGGGGTATGTAGAGAACCTAGTGAGACTGGGATTTTCTTTAGGCCAAGAGTTAGCCATGGATGTGATTCTGCAATCCTTATCTGAATCATATAATCAATTTGTCATGAACTAAAACATGAACAATTTTGATAAATCACTAGTCAAAGTTCCTTGGCATGTTGAGAACTGTTGAGGCACAAATGAAGAAGGACAACCCTGGATTTGTGATGATAATCAATAGAGGAAAGGGGAATTCCAAGGGAAAAGGCAATGTCAAGAAGAGTTCTAAATCCAGCTAAAAACTAAAATCTTCTATACTTAAGGCAAAGGGAGGAGTGAATAAGGAAGGGAAGTCACTGTCACCAGCCTAGACATTGAAAATGGAACTACCCTCTTTATGTAGAGGAACTCAGAAAGAAGAAGTAAGAGATAGAGATCTCCACTTTAGGTATATACATTTTTGAGATAAATATGTTTACTTCATCATTTTCGGTATATGTACTGGATGAGGACCTCATGCATACTATGATGTGCATGGCTCCAAAAAGAAGTAAGCAAGACAATGTGAAACTATGAGGAGCAAGAGTTGTTGCCATTATAGTTGGAATATGTCATTTATCTTAGCCCAGTGGACATATAATATAATTAGTGAATTTCTATAATGTACCTGCCATTAACATGAACATCTTTTATGTGTCTTGTTTGGACAATAGTGGATTCAAATTTCATGTAATGAATGATTGATGTTCCATTTTAAAGATAACATCTTTTATGGAGGTGCCCCAATGTCCCATAGTTTACAATCATTAGTTCTAGAGACAAGTATGTATAACGTAAATACTGAAAGACTCAATGACTGAAATGAAACATACCTAAGGCATTGTCATCTAGGGCATATTAATGAGAAACACATTTCTAGACTCCATAAAGATGGTTATCTAGACTCTTTTGGTCTTTTACAATTAGATGCATGCAAGTCTTATTCGTTGGGCAAGATGACATGAGATCATTTCACTAGAAATTGTGAGAGAGCAAATGATCTACTAGGATTCATACATATGATGTATATGGGCCTTTTAGAAAAAATCTTAGAGATGGTTATCAATACTTCATTACATTTATTGATGATCTTAGTAGATATAGTTATGTGTATTGAATGAAATACAAATATGAATCCCTTGAAAAGTTCAAGGAGTTCATGAATGAAGTACATAATCAACTTGGTAAAAGTTTTAAAATAGTTCAATACAATCGATGTGAAGAATACTTGAACTAAGAGTTTGAGGACCTTCTGTAAGACTGTGATATTGTATCACAATGCACTCCACTTGAAACATAATGATGCATCATAAAGAAGAAATCACACCCTATTGGTCATGGTGTGATCAATGATGAGTCACGATGGTCGTCCAAATTCCTTTTCGGCACATGATTCACATAAAATCATGTACCATCTAAATGGGTTCATATGAAGATTTGAGGATATATAGCTTATGACAGAAAAAATTTCTTGAAAAGGTTGGTCACAAATCAAAAGTATATTATTTTTTTGGATATCCTAGGGGAACCAAAGGATAGTACTTTATATTCAATTTGACAACAAAGTATGTGTAACCAAGACGACTGTATTCCCAAAAAAGGGGAACTTATTTCCAAAGGAGTTTGTGTGAGAAAAGTAGAACTCAAAAAGTTTGAGACCAATAAGAAAATGCTAAACCTATAGAGGTACGATAGGAACAAGAAGAATCACAAATTGTTGTGTAATCTCAAGTTCTTCATGTAACACATAAACCACGTAGATCTAGTGGGACAATCCTTGAGCCTGAAAGATTTGGATATCTTATGAATCAAGCAACTGATGAGTTGCTCATAGATGATGAGATAACAACCTACCTGGAAGCTATAGCAGGACTAAAATCTAATAAATGGCTTGAGGCCATGAGATCTAAGATGAACTCCATGTAACAAACAAGGTATGGAGCTTGGTGGATCCACCTAGAGGGGTAAAACCCAAATGGTACAAGTGGATCTTCAAGAATAATACCAACATGGAAGGTCGATTGGTTGCAAAGGATTTCAAATAAGTTCAAGGTGTTGAACATGAAAAAATCTCTTTACCAATTGGTATGGTTAAATCCATCAAGATTATGCTTACCAATGCAGTTGAGCTGTAAAGGTCAATCTAAAGATTGAAGCAAGCTTCTCAGAACTAGAATTTTCCATTTGATGAGGCAGTCAAAGAGTTTGACTTTGGGAAAAACAAAGATGAAACCTATGTTTATAAGAAGGTTAGTGGGAGAAATATTGTATTCCACATATTGATGGGGAATGATGCACCTACCTTACAAACAATATAAATCTTGCTAGAAATATCTTCTCTATAAAGGATTTAGGGGAAGAATCCTATGTCTTAGGAATTAAGATCTATAGAGATAGATCTAGAAATATTCTTGACGTAAACCAGATAACATGCATTGACAAAAGGTTGAAGAGGTTCAACATACAAGACTAAATAGAGGAAATTTTTCCATCTTCTATGGAATTAGTCTCTCTAGAGCCAGTGTCCCTGTTCTTGTGAAGAATGGGAACACATGAGTAAGATGTCATATGCATTTGCAATTAGATCTATCGTGTATGAAATGCTATGTACTTGTTCAGTCGTCTCGTATGTTTTGGACACGATGAGCATATATCAGTCAGACTCGATGAAGGTCATTGGACTACCATATAAGAACATCCTTAATTACTTGAGAAGTACTAAGGATCAGTTTATTGATTATGGTTATAAGGAAGAGTTGGGTGTAAAGGGTTACACCGATGCAAGCTTATAAGATGGAAAAGAAGGTTGATGATTGCAATCTAAATTTGTGTTTGACCTTAAAGTAAAATTGTACACTGGTAAAGTTCTGAGCAAGATACACTTACTGATTCTACAGTAGAAGCTGAGCACCTTGTTCTTTTGAACACAATAAATGATATTGTATGGATCTAGAAGTTCATCTAATGAACTTAGGAGGTTTTGATCATGGATGATAACAATTGAGCTATTTGATAGGATAAGGAACCCAAATAGCATACTACGACATTTCCATCTCATATAAGAGATCATACAGTGAGGAGATGTTAAGATTTGTAAAGTAACAAATGGAAGAAAATGTTGCTAACCTGCTGATAAAAAGCACTTATGCAACAAAAACATGATGATCATGTTATGATCACTTGGAATGAGATTCTTGGGTGATTGGCTCTAAGTGTAAGTGGGAGTATTTTGGTATGTTTGCCCAGAGAGCCAATTATATGATGATTGTACAGGGGCATCATATACTTGATTTGATGAATAATAAAGGAAATTTCATCTATTATGTTTATCTCAGTCATGAGATGATGATACATAATGATGTTACTCGATGACATATCTTCAGGTTGAGGACATGAGCAATGAGATCATATGTATGATAAGAGTACATACATTCTTGCTATGTACATAGTCAAATATTACTATGGAAGCAAAATAGACAATAGTAATACATAATATTAGAATGTGTATTGACTGATGATAGGGTCTGATTAATCATGATATTTGATATCAAGACAAACACATAAGTACTTGTTAGAGAATAGCGTACCAGATAGACTCACCTTGAGACTGATATGTAGAGACCATAACTCTCAAAGTGATAGTAGTGATAGTGGTTCATATACCTGAAGTCACTACACTCATCACATGTCGTTTGATGAACTTTGACACCATCCAAAGTAACCTTCAATAAGGGTTGCCATAAAGGTTGTACTTGGGTACATTGTGACACATGGCGATCGATTGTGAGTGATGAAAATGAGATTTGTCCCTCCTATAGGAGTTGACATTCCGGCCACTTGATAAGCAAGACTGCCAGATGTATGGCTATACTCATGTGAGTCAATATGTGTTATGTGAACATACATGGATCTCATACAGTCTGCCCTAGTTCGAGGAACATGGATTGAATGTTAAGAGGATAAGGATTCCATGCCTCATGTTCAATATTCATGATTAGAGATAAAGGAACCATACAATCACAGTATAACTGATCATAGATGTAGGTTGAAGTTGTTCTCCAAATTTTCAATTACTCGGGAAACAATGAAGTGTTGTTGGATATTGCTCATTGCTTATGATGTCATGATCTAGCATGGACACTCACTGTCAACATAATTTGGGACCTATAGGGATCATACACATAGGATGCACTTGGAATAGGAGTTTACTCATGGATAAGATTTAACTTGGTTACTAAAGTGTTTTGGGTAATCAACTTAAACAACACTGGATATCATTTGGCTGATTGGAGTGTCCAACTAACCAACTGGGAATGCTAGTCAACCAACTGGAGTGTGCAGTCAACTAACTGGGTAGTCCAATCGACTGACTAGATGATCAGTAAGATTGGGTCAAGTGTTGATGCTGACGTAATGATGTTTATTAATCATCACATTAAAAGCTAGTATGTTTGCAAATAGGAAAACTAGCCAATTGAATGTTTAGATGTTCCAGTCAACTGACAAGCCTGTCACTTGACTGACTAAGAGTCCAATCAACAAACTGGTGATTCACAGTAACCATCAAACCATAAGATCTAACCTCTCATATCCCTAGGGTTTATTGGAACCCTAACCCATCCACTCCTATATAAGGGGGGGTGGCAAGGCTCTCAACACTCTTGTATGACAAGACTCCTATCTCATAGTTGTGGTAACCTGAGAGACAGAGGCATCTTACCCGTAAAAGGGAGAGACAGCCAAAGGGGAGAAAAGTCATTGTTGACATGTTGACAATGAAGGGACAACTCCTTCGTATCGGTTCTATAAGAAAGACGTGGAGTTTTTGGTGGTCCACATGGACTACATACAGGTGTGGAGTCTATTGCCACTATTCTAGGAGGATGTCGTCAACCATAGTCCATGATGATACACCAGGAGGTAGCCTCCAACTACTGTCTGGGTGCTACTTGAGAAAGAAGCACAACTCTACAAGGATTGTTGCTGGACTTGCTCCAGGACCATATATATGACTTGCACCTTTCTTCCTGTTTATTGTTTGACACAATATACTGGTTATAGGAAATATAATAAAGAATTTTTTTGTTTCCACTACCATCTCTGATGCCATATTACCCTACAGTGGTATCAGAGCCACATCAATTAACTATGTTATTGGGATTCCATCGATATGATTGACTTTGATTTTATCATTTATTTTGTTGCATGTGATGCACATATTTAAATGATTAATGTGCATATCTAATTAAATTCTACACACGCTAGGGAATGTCATGTAGATCCTATATATATGATATGATATATGTGCAATCTTAACACGTTGCCCTAAATTCATTTTGATGGTGAATGTCAGCATGGTTGTCGACAACACCCCATGGATATGTGTACATGGTTGAATGGTTTATTTTCTACCCTTTAAATTCGATTTGCATACTGAGCATCTCTCTCTCTCTCCATATGTAAGTTAATGATTTCCTCACTATACTCCCCTTGAATGTAACTTGAGGTTTCACTTTTACACATAATACCTTAAAAGCATTAGCTTTAGTTTCTATTTCTGTGAAAGAGAAGACGTTCTCTACCAAGTGAGTCGATCAACTGGGAGTTAGATAGATCATCCGGAGGACTGAAGAGGCTACATATTAAAGGAGCCAATCAATCTAATGGAGGCCCAACTGACCGAATGGAGGAGTCCAGACAGTCGCTTGAGCGAGAAGCCAGTCGATCGTCTGATGGAAACTAATCGGTCGATAGGTGGATGAATCAATTGATTAGAAGAGTTAAATCAACTGACAAGTTTGTATTGAGCACATAAATTTTCTAGTATAGGTTTTAAAATGTCATGATTGACCTTATATGGATACTAATTCTTTGTAGCTCCAAAGAGTTGCGTTATTTTGGCCATAACAATTGCTCATATATTTGTGATTGCATGTTTCGTGTGTGGATATAGTATGTATATGATACATATTATAATTACACGGTGATTGGATATGTATATGTATTTATAAACAAAATCCCTCAATAAATATTAAGTCTTAGATGCTTTCCATAAGCAGCACATGTGAAAATCTTGATTAACTAATCGTAGGTTATGCCAAAGCGTGGTGCATTATCTATCTCATGGAAGTGTGATGGTAGTTATGTGGGTTTGGAAAAACAAGGTGCATTTCTATCATGTTGACTTTTGGGTTAGGCTTAACTAGGTGACCTTAATGATATCAAATGCCTATAAGCATACATATGGAATGTGACAAGGAGTTATGTACACCATCTATATAAGAATTGCATTAGACACAAATTACAAAAGTTTCCTACCTAAATAGTCAAGTTGTGGGCGATCAACCAAAGATGACTCATGATTTGATGAAATATGGATCTTAGGTCACTAGAAGATTGTAAGATGCAATCTTATGAGTTAATAGTGAGTGCTACCAATTTGAACAAATTGTAGTAGTGATAATTAGTTAAATGTCTAATTAATATTGTCAATATTTTCAAATAAAATCAAATGTGTATTGACAAATGCAAATTTGATTATAAAAACAAATGGCAAACGCCAATACATTTTTATTCTCATAAAACTCCATTTTGCATTATTAGTCCTTAATTATGACCTTAAGTGGGTTATTTGTGCAAACACCCCTTTATTATCATAAATGTGGGCAAATATGGAATTTCACCATCATTAATGCTCAAATTGCACATAGAGTCCAAAAATGATCCAAAAGGATGGGAAATTTATGAAAAAGATCCAAATGGACTAGAAGGCAAAGAAAAGCTCAAAAGTGGGTAAATTGCAGGAAAGACCCTAGATTTCAATATGTTACAAGTGGTTTCTTTATTGGTTATCTAGAAAGGTCAAAGGGATATATATTTTACTGTCCATCTCACCCACAAAAATAGTTGAGAAGGGTAAGGCTAGATTTTTGGAGGATCATCATCTCAGTGGGAATGACCTACTTCTACAAATATCATTTGATGAAATACATTTTAGTTCTCTTACACCTGCATCTAGTCAAAGATGTATAGGCTATCCAATTATTGTTCCCATGAACAATTGTCCAGTGGATGAGCCAATAGAAGCAGATCATGCTCCTAGTCTGGTTGTAAATGAACAAGTTGATCATGATCATGATGAAGAACAACCGGAAGAACCTACAGAAATTGTAGAACCCAATGTTGAATTAAGAAGATCCACAAGATCAAGGAGGCATGCCATCCCATCTGACTATGTTGTATACCTTCAAGAGACAAATATAGACTTTGAAGAGTTCCTTATCTTTTTCATAGGCAGTGAATTGTGAAAATTCCTCTAAATGGCTTGATGCCATGAAGGAGGAACTAGCATCCATAGATAAGAATCAAGTATGGGACCTTGTACCTTTACCAAAGAGTATAAAATCTATTGGTTGCAAATGGGTCTTTAAGACCAAAAGGAACTCAAATGGTGAAATAGAGAGGTGTGAGGCTAGATTAGTTGCAAAGAGTTTCGCACAAAAGGAAGGCATTAATTACAAAGAGACCTTTTCTTCAGTCTCATCAAAGGACTCCTTTAGAGTAATCAAGGCCTTAGTGGCTCATTTTGATCTTGAGCTACAACAAATAGATGTGAAAATGACATTTTTGATTGGGGATTTATCTAAAGAAGTCTATATAGAACAACCAAAAGGTTTCATTGATGATAGTAGAAGACACATGGTTTGCAAACTGAAGGAATCAATTTATGGACTTAAACAAGAATCCTGACACTGGCATATAAAGTTCAATACCATTATATCGACTTTTGGGTTTAAACCTAACATTATTGATTGATGTACATACCTAAAGGTCAGTGGGAACAAGTTTATATTATTGATTCTAAATGTAAATGATATTCTACTTGCAACCAATGACTTCGGCATACTAAATGAAACTAAAGAATTTATTTCCTCTTATTTTGAGATGATGGATATGGATGAAGTTGCGTATGTACTCAGTATGGAGATTCATAGAGACTGAGCTAAAGGCATACTTGGAATATCCCAGAAGGCTTATATATCTCAAGTTTTAGAGAAGTATGGAATGATAAATTATTCACCTAGACCTGCACCAATAGTTAAAGGAGATAAGTTTTACTCCAAGCAGTGTCCTAGTAATGACATTGGAAGGAACAAAATGAGGAAGATACCACACACATTTGTAGTTGCGAGCCTACAATATCTCCAAATATGCACTCGACCGAACATTACTTTTTCTACTGGAAAGCTTGGTCATTACCAAAGTAAACCAGGCATTGATCATTGGAGAGTCGTGAAGAAGGTGATGTGCTACCTACAAGGGACAAAGGATTACATGCTTACAAATAGAAGTACAAACCACCTTGAGGTTACGGGATATTCAGATGTAAAATTTGTCAATTGTTTAGACAGTAGGAAGTCTACAACAGGCTATATCTTCCTACTAACTGGTGGTGCAGTGTCATGGAGGAGTGTCAAATAAAAGACTACAACTTCATCTACCATGGAAGGTGAGCTTATAGCTTGCCATGAAACATCATCACAGGAAATTTGTCTTAAGAATATGATACAAGACCTTAAAGTTGTTGATTCAATTCATAAAACAATATATATATATACTGTGATAATGAAGCTGCAGTCACTTTTTCTAATAATGATAAAAGCACCACATCATGCAAAAACCTAGACATAAATCTCTATGTTGTTAATGAGAGAGTTGACAACAAGATGATAGTGATTGATCATATTGGTACAAAGTATATGATTTCAGATCCTCTTACAAAAGGGCTAGCTCCAGGATTGTATACATCTCATGTAAAGAATATGGGTCTGAGAAAGTCGTTTGATGTGTAATGATTAATGTGATTTGATATTGTAATATTTGTTGTGTGATCACATATTTGACTCGTTATTTCTGTTTGAATATTAGCTATAATAGAATGTCAGTTTTGATAGAAAGTTGGACCAGAGAATAGGTTTGAGGTCAATCCATTCATAAAGTTTATACCACTACATATAAGATGCTTAGATATTGTAGTACATAGAAGGAAGTACGAATTTATTAGGTATCAACCACTATGACTCATATCTGATATCATATATGGAAGTATTTGTGTTGAGCACCGATGGAAAATTGTTAATGTTATTACCATGGCATTTTGGGATAAGTGGGAAAATATTAAATATCCCTTTACAGTGTGGCCCAAAATAAAACTATATATATATATATATATATATATATATATATATTATCAATGTATTTTCTGAAATGATGCATCTATTGGGGTATGTGAGGATTCCCATAACCACCATGCATGTTCATGATGATTAGAGAGGCATTAGGATAATCTTATATATTGGGATTGGTGTCTCCATGAGACTTACGGTAATCGATCCCATCCCTTCGGAGTTTCACCGGAAGAGAGAAACCAGAACACCTGATACGAAGAATGTATGTTCTTTGTCTGCTTCCCATCATCTATTTCTTTGGGCGTCATCTAGTGCCATGTTCTTCTCCTCTCGGCAAGATTGTCTCGACCAGCGTTGCCCTATTTCTACTTCCACTATCATTGCCGCTCGTGAGGAGAACACTAGTAGGATGGAGAATTCCCCTACTTCGGTTGTGGCATCTAACATGTGTCGCCTACGCTAGGCTCTCCTTCTCTTGTTGGTTTTGTTACTGTTGAGATATGCCTCCTACCAAGTTGATGTGTTATCATCCTTTGGTTGATTACCAAGGCAATATGAAGAATATGCTTTGGTTGCACATCTTTCACCTTTTATTTCTTGCCTTTATTCGATCGAGCATCTGCTGAATGTTTCTATTATTGACTGAAATTCTAGCATTGAGTGTTGTCATCGTAGGCAAAGCAATCTAGAAATTGGTTATGGAGGGCAGTGGACTTGAAATTGCATCACCACCCCCTTATCCTCCTAATTTCTATGTCCATGTATGTCTTACACGTTGGCATGGCTAATGAAAAAGTTCTTTCTATTTTCAACTTGGAATCTATCTTTGTGGTCTAGCGTAGGGTTGGAGTGTTTGGGTTGGAATCACCCCAGTTTAAGGAGGACAATATGGACAACTTTGGAGCCATAACTCTAGCCTGAATGGAATGCACAACACTTGGTTATGCGATTGGGTGTATGCAACTAAATATCTGCATAAAATTTTCCATTATGTAGTCTGATTCCTACACCAGTTACGTATTACCATCTTCATCCTCCACATTCATCTCTATTTTGATTCCTTAAATTATGGAAGCATGTTGACACTACTTTCTACTATAATTTCATCACTTTTGCAACCGACTATTTAGCCTCTAGTCACAATTACCTCGACCTCTTGGGGCAATATTGGGAGATGAGGTCTTCATCAAGTTAGATAATAATAGGAATTTCTAACTCCGACAACCCATTATTCTTTCTATAAACTCTAACAACAAGTTGTTTTTCTACCCAAATTTCCTCAGTTGAATCTGGCGTTCTAACACCAAATTTTATATTTAAGCTCGGTCTCCTAAAGGTCGACGCATGTATGTCATTGTTGTCTTAGTTGAAGTAATTTTATTACTAATTCATAACTAATTCTCTACTAATCCAAAAATTACAAATAAATAGTCGTTGGATTCAGAAAAATAAGAGGTATTTTATGGTGTTGGTTTTGTCGCCTAAATTCAATTTTGAAATTATGTGATTTTAATAGATTAATCTAAATAAGTGATAACTTGAAAAATTCATAATTAAATATCTATAAGTCAGAAAAATATAATAAAATATGTTTTGGACTCCGAATAACATAAACTAAAATATGGAGTGGTATTCCTAATTCACACATTAAAAAATATGACTTTTAGGGTTTGTGAAATAAATATAATTCTAACCCTAATTTTACATATATGATAATAGGTGCTTTGGAAGACCTAGATTTGGATCTAGAAGTGACTTTGGCCTCTTAGACTCTATATAGAGGTATGTTTGCATCCCCAATTATTTTTTTTGAGCAATTAACTTATGTTTCTTCTTTCTCTTGGTCCTACGGACATTAGGCTACACATTATCTTGTTCTTTTGAAAAATATGCTTCATATGAAGTACCTTTTATTTGTTATTGATCTTTGGACATTATCTTGGTCTTTCTTATACATTATTCATATTGGAACATTAATTGATGATATGTGATATCTCTTACCCACTTGGTGGATGCTTATGTTTTCCATTAGTATGATGGCAACTTTTATTTAATCTGACTATACCTTTTTACTTGCCTCTCTATTTAACATGTTATGTGAATCAGTTGCAATAGAGTAGTGTAATTGCATTGGTTTTTGGGAAGTATGCCCTTGTTATTATTGGGATGGAGGTGGTGGTGCCCCATACCTGAGTTTCAAGTTTGTGGGACTTGGCCCATATTATATATTGGGAGTTTGGCAGTACGTCATTCTCAATCAGGCTTCAAGTTTGTGAGACTTGCCTGACTTTGTCGTTATATTGTTCTAGGGCTATGATTATCTCACATGCATGTAGGTTGATGATTTTGGGGTGTGTGCCCTACTTTCTTGATTTGTGCTTCATTTCCCACCATGGTAGTGGATGTATATATGGCACAATCAATTTATGTTGTTTAATGGCAAGTATCTTCTTTATTGTGATTCTTTTCTCTTGATACCCACTTGGATGGTACTATATTTTTCTATGGGAAGCTTTTTATAATTGATGTCCTTAATTTCCTTAAATTGCTCAATTTCCTATTTAGTACGCACATACCAGCCTTTGTTGATGTCTTCAATTTTTTCTCTTCTTGTTGGGGTATGCTTCCAACCCTAGGTGAAGGATTTGGATGATATGGCATGAAGATATGGACATAGCTTAAGGAGTTAAAGATTGGAGACAAAGTTGTTATGGTTTAAACTTCCCTCTATCTTAGATCCTTATGTTGTATCATACATGTAAACCTTATGTGGGAGATTAAGATATACTTCGTAATCTTGTTGAGAAGTTGTATATAGTCATTATTTTCTTCCGCTGCTACACTTTGGTTGTTTTGAATACCATTAATAAGATTTGAAAATTTTACACCCACTCCAAGATACCTTATGGGTGTGTTTGGACTAGAGGTTCTATTGTTCAAATTTTTAGAAGGGAGTGGATCCCCTCTGGGTCCCACTCCTTACAACTTTGATGTCTATAACCTTGTATAACACCCTTGGATCCCTCCTTGGGCCTCTACAATGCTATGCCTACTTCAATCCTCACATCAATGTACTATTTGGAGTTTACCCAATTTTTGCCTTTAGGTACTAAGTAGGTGGTGCCCATAAGGACATAACTATTGAAACAAAAAGCATAACTTGTATTATTAACAAAATATAGCTTGGCATAGATTTATAAAGAAAAATAATAAATAAATGATTTAATACCATTGACTATACAACAAGGCATGCATTTTATTACGAATTTATAGTGTACTGTGGGCAAGGATCAATAATGCACCACAACTTGTGATTCATAGCATCATAAGAGTCGCTTTACCCCAATGGAAAGGTCGAATTGCCACTTGACCCATTGCGGAAAGGCTAAATACAGGATGCCACTTGACCCATATCCAAAGATAGAGAAAGGCAATAAATGAGCAACGCTGAGATAACAACAACAAACTAATGATATAACTACTTATGTTTGGGCACAATTGCAAAATATGTACAAAAAATATGAAGATAATGATAATAGGGAACATGCTAGCTCAAACTACAGAATAATGATAAGTGCTACTGTATAGTTTTAGACATGTTAAGGAGGAACACAAATTATATCAAAATATTATGCCTCTAGTCCAACTGGACTTAGGCATCAAGAGTCCACATATTTGACTCAGATATCCTATCAATTTTGAGTCATATGATTCAGTCGACCTAGACTATTGGGATCCCTTACACACTTGTGAAATCCTATTGATAAGGGTATCAAGATTCTTACCATCCCAAGGATATCAACCCATTGGCTTATGATGGGGATGAAAAGGAGGACACTATAGGGATGATAGGGGACACTAGTTGATGTGGATGGGATGGCATCTTAATGTTCTCATATTGGGATTCATATAGTTTTCATTTGTGAGGAATAGACGACCCATTGTTTTTCCATATATTTCAAACCAAAAAGCAAAGGCATGCCAACTTTATATATCTTGCAAATCCAACCTCATAGATATGAGTGGCATTTGACGATTAATTAGATCCATACATACATTTTCCACTAGCAAGTTTTTTTTATCATTTATCATTGGCTTGTCAAAAGAGAATAAAGTCTTAGACCACCAAAACATCTCTTATCATCTTTAAAAACTTAATAATTCTTATTACATTATCCAGAATAAAAGGAAACTTTGACTTCTCATTCCTTGACTTGTAAATACCTCTTGACCAAAAGGTTAACCAAAGAAATGTTTGGGGTTACTCAAAATCCCAAAAGGCATATATTAATTGTTGTCAATTCTAATCGAGATTTTACCAATCACATCATAACAATTTTGTTAGTAACTATATATTCTACCAATAATTATCCACAATGAAAGATGTGACTATGCATGAGATCACATTCATTGCCATCTTTAAATCTATTCCCAATGGACTCCACAAATAAAAGACCTGATATGTGACACCCCAATTTATAAAACATGCACAAAATTGAGGGGAGGCATAAATCTCATTGGGATGTCACAAAATGATTATCATTGCATAAACATGTAGTTTGTTCAACCAACATAGGAAAATAAATAGTTCTCATACTCAAGTCCTCAAACAACACTCACACCTTAAACTAATACATGGTTCTCTTAACTTGAAAGTAAATCTAAACTAATATTCTATTATAATTGGCACCTCACCAGGTTTTATCTTCTAGGTTCATCCTCAAGATGTGCACTCCTTGTCTAAGCTCCTGAATCCTTCTTTCATGTGGACATCACATACCCAGCCATGAAAAGCAAAATAGATATTTAGTCAGAGTAAGTGGCAATGAGTAATATTATAAGAACTGAAAATATACTATACTTTTGATAAATCATAAATTTAAACATTATAAACATTTGATTCTTGTGATATAATTTATCTTAATCATTCCCTTCGACTGAATATGTTGTCCTTCATCCTTACATAGATCACATGGAGCTTATGCTCCCAAGAGCTCATTGCTCACATAGATCTTATGCACCCAAGTGCTCATTGCTCACACAGAGCTTATGCTAAAAAGGTCAATCAATCTTGGAAGGAACAATCATAATTCAACAAACTTTGTCTTGACATTAATTTGGAGCACAATAACTTAGAATATTGAATCTTGAGCATTAAAGAATTAGATTTGACTTAGAAAGCATGTGCATAATATGATGATAGCAATATGTGAAGAAGAAATAATGAAAATCACAATCTGATTCATATCAACTTTCTTGCAAGTATTCATTAAAACATATGCTTGATGTCATTGAAATTGAATTTCATAAATATAAGCGTATATAAATCCCTTTACCAATACTTGTTACTCATAGTGCATGAATCCACTTATTGATTGGATAAGACGTCCTCCTAGGTCTACAAAGGCCTTTAGAATCCTAATTTCTTGAATTTTACATATTTTCCATCAATCATGGTTTGGGATAACAAATTTAGAGTTTGAAAACATTAGAATCATATTCTACTCTAAAAATCCTTTTCAAAGACTATTTATTCATAATTTCCTAACTATCGGTTGAATTATTGTGAATTTTCAAACAATAGACCAATAAGAACTTAGAGAAAAAGCATGTGGGCACGTTTATCTGACTCAGCAATAATTGAGCTCGGACACTATCCAACATGAACTAATCACACACAGTTGTATGGCTAAGCGATGTGCATGGCTGGAAGGCTAAAACAAAGGTTGAAATTGCTAGCATACCCGTGCTATGTTAGTCATTTCATTAAGTGGGCATGGACACCACGATCCTTGTTTGACTGAGTTTCTTCTACCTCGTGAGCCATGGCTCAGCAATATCATGGAGACCTCAACTCTATTTCTATGACACACCAATAGGCAAAACACCAGCAAATGGGCAATTCGAGCATGACCTTCGGGGTCTGGTGAAGACAGAGGAACAAATGCCAATGAGTGAGGACCTTTGTGTCCCCAGAACCCATCGGAGAGAACCGAGAAATAGGGACACACCCAGAACCTAAAACCATCAAGTCGCAGCGAGAAAGCACCCAAAAAGCTTGCTAAAACCAATGTAGGGGAGAGGCAAAACCATAGGGTGAGTTTTTGTGGTTTCAAAAGCACAGAAAGGCCAAGATGTAGAGTCACTAGTGAGGGATGGAAGGTGTACTACAAGCTACGAAGAACAAGTAAATCTTGAGGGAAACTAGTGACATAATAAGGAGCGTGGGGGCTCAAGGAAGCTTACTTACTTCCCAATTTGATCGTAGGAAGCGAAAGAGGATAAGGCGTGCAAGGTACTCTCTGGGGAACAAAATGAGTAGGTTGGGTAGGCTCGAGGCGCCAGAGAAGAAATTGAGAGAGGAAGAGGGTTGCCTTGAGTCAGGCAATCATTTTGGATCCCTAATATATACGTATGACGATCAAGAGAGTCTATTTCAAAGTTATGGTGGTGGGAAAGCTTGTAGCCCTAATGGGTGTTTCCTCGCTAGGGCAGGAAACCTCACAAAAGTTGGGATGGCTAAGATCGTGTGGTTATCATGATTCTATTTCTTGGCAATGTCTTGGATGTTTTGAATCTTTAAGAGTACATAGTGTAAGGATCATAACCTAGTTTACTCCTCAAGCTTGTAAGTTATCTTAACTATGAGCCGGAATGTTTGAATTGTATGATCATGAAGACATGCACTTAGATGAGTAATTGTTTTCATCTGTAAGGGGTCTATGTGTAAATGTTCCTTGTCGAGGGACATTTTGGTTATATATGCATAGTGAATGTAGCCCTTAACTTCTATCTCAAGCTTTGATATGGTTTGGCAGACCTAGACTACCTTAACCATCATCCAAACTTATCATTGATAGAGGTGGGTCGTTGAGCACCAACTAATGGAAGCCTATGGAAGCTTGATGATGTCTACCAATGAGATGGAGCATTGAGGAAAAACATTGAACATCCACAGATAGAGGAGAACATGATATTCTATGAGACTAGGGAATTTTTCCTACCAATGAAAATCCCCATTTGAGATCATTAAAATTCCATTGGAGGAAAAAAAATGGTTAGATCAATGAAAGTCACCTATCGATGGAAAACATGTTGGTGAGTTTTGATGGGATTCAAGGTTTGATCACCGATAAAAACCCTAGACCAATGAAATCTTGGGTAGTCAACCAATGAAGGGAATGGGCACAATCCGGTGAGAGTATGTAATGATGGAAGTGTATGGGTCGTCTATTGATGGGACGACGATCGACAAAGATGATGCCTTTGTCTACCAGTGAGGAGGCAGATGGAAATCCTATGGAAGAAGAATGATGAAACTTGGCCAAGTTTTCTATGAATGACTAGATTAGGTTGTCAATCGATGAAGATTGTGGTTGTCAACTGACTAAAAGTACTTAGTTAGAGACCGAGTAAAGATCATTTACAACTACCGATGGAAAGTTTCCATCAGGTGCAAACCAAGGAAGGCACTAAATTACACTCTCTCTCCTCTTCACCTATAATACCTCACCTCTTTTCTCTCGAGCTCTGATATCCTTTTCTCACTGATAGAGAGGATCAAAGGCTGGAAGGAGCCCCTGTTGTCATCAGTTGATGAAGATGACATTTCTTTTTCCATTGATCGTCAACAAAGTCGAAGGATTTGTTTATGATTTTCTTGGAGACCTTGTAAGTATAATGATCTTCATTCTTTTCCCCTCTATGTAATCGGATATCTTGTTTAGGTTTTCCATTATACCAAACACTAATATTTCCTTAGCTTCAAAGGAAAATTGTTGCTCGGGTCTTGAAAAAGAGGAAAGCTAATATCTTTTGAATTGAGTTCTATTTCAAGTAATCGATGTGCCATCTAACGATGATAATATACTAAACGTATATAGCAGACACAAATACAACTAAGGATTTCAATCTCAAACTCTTACTATTAAAAGGAAGATTTTCAAGGGAACTGAACAGAGGGATAATTAGATACAATTCTTCTTAAGATTTTTTTTATTTATTCCTGATGAATTGACGCTATGGAATAACTCTTTTAGGGTGGTTTTCTAGACGACATGATGATGAGATGATGAAACAAAAAATTCTCAATATTAAGTGATTTATTATCTTATATTGAAAATTATCTCTGTAAGGAGGCGAGATCACCCCCTACTTAAATTTAACGGAAAATACAATACATCCCTCAAATTATTAAAAACATTGTGATGGAAGGATGTATGCACAATAAATCCATTTTAAATAAGCATGGTCCAAATACAACCAAGTGTCAATAGTACCAGCAGAAGAAAGTAAGATGAGAAAACTAGACTATTACATAGGTTGTTCTAAAAGAAGAAGTAGATAAGAATCTAGGCTATTACAAAGCTCTTATTTCTAGAGTCCATAACATATATTTTTGAGCAAGGTCTTAGCAGCATCAACCTTGCCATGACAACAACTTCACTCCTGCCTTGGGTTTCCTTGTTCTTGATCGAACCCTTGTCCTGGTTCTGGGTGGTTGGGAAGCACCCAGCAAAAGAAAGATAGAAACGTATGTGTCACAACATGATAATGTACAAGAAGCGTATAAGGAATGGAAACATAAAGATTTTCTATACTAAGATTTGTTCAAGAGTATGAGGCATATAAAACAAATAGGATTTCTACCAAGCATATAAGTTAAATATAGAACGAGCATGATTCATTATGACTAAGCTAAACTAACATAGGGTGAGGCACCTACCAACCTCAACCAGGAGGAGAGGGGAAATAACATCCCAAACCTCAAATATATATATAAATTGGCAGGGGAACTAAAACCCCAGTGCCTATGGCAGGGGGACTAAAACCCCAGTGCCTTGTGGGTGACTTGTACTCATGTACACTATATTAGTTAACTAGTCAAACTATCATTATCATGCTTACAATTCACAATGGCAGAGAAGGCAAATAACATTTATTCAAGTGGGGCCCAATGACCCAAACATTTCCAAGAGATAACAAAAAAAAATGTTCATGCAACAAGATCTCATATTGGATACTCAAATGAATAGTTTAAGGGAAACATGTATATATCAAGATCTCAACAAGGCAAAGCAAGGCAAGTGGGGTCCCATGACCCATATTCATCAAAGAATAACAATATAGCAAGACTATGCTTCATAGTTACAACTTTTCATGTCCAAGTAGAAGATGGATAATATTATTAAAAGTATGCCTCATATGAGAAAACTAGGCTAAGCATGATAGAAAGCCCAACTGAGGTGTTAGAATGCACATACCTATTCTTTCTTTCTAGATTATCCCTTATCCACTAATATATCAGGTCAAAACTCACTTTATCCTAGGTTCAAAGATTAATGCATGCATTAGATAACTTAAAGGCACTTTAAGTGTAAAATATCCACATTTATAAACCATGGGTAAAGGCTTTGGATTTTGGTTCTGGAAATAGGGCCAAATGATCCCTAATATTTTTCTACTCAAGAAAACATATTTTCTTGTCAAAAATAGAGTTAAAACATTATTATTATCATTTTTATCACTTTATACATTTAAATTAGTGTTTGAATTAATTAACAGGTTTATGATGGAAATCAAGGTTCAAAACTTAAAAATTCGGATTCTACATGTTTTTAGCTTTCCAACGAGTATTTATTTATAATTTTATGACAACCGAGCGATTTACTATGAATCAAACAAGATTGACTAGTTTATTGCTAAATGGGTGAAAAATCAAGTTTGAAATTGACGGATCTGCCCTCGGCTAAAGAACCAGAGAGGAAGGGCGCGCGGGGGCAAAATGGACATTTGTCCATCATCTTCTTCCCCAGGTCACGCCCAGCCTTACGGCGGGGTGCAAACTTGACCCTTTGGGTATTTTTGCGTTTCTCCACCAAATTCGACGTTCAGGTACTCGAAACGAAGAGGATCGAGAGAGGAACTCACCAAACCAAATGATTTCGACGATGGTTCCTAGTAGCTCTGTGGAGGGGGGACGCAATCCCAGCTGTAAAAGCTCCACGTCGCCGACTTCCCTCGCGTCCTTGGATGAAATTAGTGGCTTGGGCAGGTTTCTAAGGTTCCGACGAAGGTGTGTAGGTGGTATCTTATAGGCGAGGTTGGGTATAGGTGTGTTTCATAGGTGGCCGCACGAGACCTTAGTCGGCGTCGGTTGGTGTTTCGACTATAGGGCATGAGAGGCAATGAGGCTTGGCTCGTTCAATGCAGGAGGTTCTCACAAACTCGTGGGCAAAGAAAGCTCTGGAAAAGGTGAAGAGACGAGGGAGAAAGATGGAAACGAAGCGAGCGGCGGTTGCTTGCTTTGGCTACAGTTAACCTAGAGGTGGAAGATGATGCGACAACCCTTGGATGCGATCCGCCTCTCATCAGAATCGTTGGATATTCGGTCCACGATGGTCCTGGGACGCGTGACAGCCATTTAGAGCTGAACTTAGGCTTAAATGTGCATGTTACATTGACATATTAATGCAATAATGTCACACTTTAATTGAAAACTTGTTAAATGCATTTGGAAGGTCAAATGAACTCCAAATGATCCCAAATTTTAACCCTAGGTTTCTAATGACGTCTAGATTCATGCTATATAATTAGATTTGCATTTTACCCAACCTTTGGCATCCAAATAATTATTTTGATCATTAAATCATATTTTAATATAATGCTAGAGAAATAAATTATGTGTTGCTTTTATAAGCAACCCTTGGTTCCCAAATTCGAGATTTGGAGTCCAAGAGTTCATCACTCACTAATATTATGTATTTGTAAAATTAATTAGCCCATATAAAGAGTGAGGTATGAAAGTTGATTTTAATTCACCATTTAATTCACACTTGCTAATTAAATCACTTCTTATCCATTTTAATCAATTATTAAGCTCCAACATTATCCTTTAGATAACAAATTCGTGGTTTAATGGTAAATTTCATAATTACCCCATCCATAATTCAATTTGTGGTATTTGTGCATCTAACCCTCAAATTGGCATAAAATAAACTTCAATCATCAATTTCTCAAATATCCAATATTAAGGACACAAAAAGGAAGAGAAAGAAATTAATATAAAAAGTGAGGTGGAAATGATAATTTTATTGAACTCGGGACGTTACAATCTCTATTCTCATCATCCATATTAGCACATGCTTATATGATAGACATGTTAGGTGAAGCTGATAAAGAATTATTATCGTTTGGAACCATATGTGAATAAGATGATTATGATAATTTAATATATTGATATGAGAATTGTCAATGATTGGGCCTTGTAATATCCTAATGTGATCATTGGTTCCTAGCAAAAAAGTGCATGATACATTCCCTATTTAAGGTAAGGATGTTGACCAGTACAATTCTACATGTTGTTTAATTTGTTAAATGCTTAATAAATTCATAGATGAATTGCTATTGTTGTATGTACTTGATTGATATAGTATCTGAATGATTACTTGATCTAATTAACTAATATGAACCCATCCTTGATGTCCATGCTAGGATTGTGAAACAAGTAATTCACACTAAGGATGAAGCCCAAGTGGTGAAGAATTGGAGTGGATTAGAACCTGAGGGCTAATATACTAAAGGTTAGGAGAAGTTCCACATAGGTGGAAGAAAGACCCCAACTTTCTTATTGTGATTGAGACATGAGCTACGCATGAATGCCCAAAGTGAAATGTGATGAAAACAATTGAGAAAATAAATGCAAGACAATTAAGAATTGTGATATAGCCCTGGCCTTGTACAATGGCATGAGAAAGGTAGATGATCTATATTCCCTACCATTCTAGATGCAAATATGGACTTGTGATTTGCCTTACACGTTAGGTATGGATAATGAATTATGCATGTGGCCATGCGGTGACAATGTCTACTTGGTTAGGCAAAAAGTAGGTAGATCTAGGGAAAATATAATAAAGAAAAGGGTAAACTACAATAATATCCTCACCCTTAGATCCTATTTTTTTACAAAGTAAATATTGTTTGACAGAAAACAAATTTAGGAAAAATATTGTAATTAATATCTTGAGACCTTTTGGAATGAATGGATTACAAAAAAATGTGAAATATGATGATCTACCTTCAAATAAGTGGTTGAAAAACATAATAAAATAAGAGAGTATACACAAGTATGACAAGTAGTTAACAAGGAAAGAGCAATGAGATACATTAATCATGATGATTCCTATGCTAATGGCAAGGAACCCAAGATGAAAAGGGTAAGATGCTACATAAAAGGAGTAACTTGCATGATGAAGATAGAATTGGTTAACTCCCTTGTTGGTAACTCTGGGAAATGCTTTTGTGATGAGTAGATCTAATGCCACTCGGTACAGGTGTATTCGATGTAACCATAGGGGTAGATATCTTGATATAGCATGTGGTTTCTTGGACTATGGTTCCAAGATCATAAAGTTTGTGATGAGTATGCTTTTGAGCCTTCCAATAATTAGGAAGACTCCTCTTATATGTCTTAAGATTTGTTATGTTGGTGAAAATATATGAGATAGGGATGTGAGTTCCTAATAGCACAGAAGGTGGATACCAAGGTAATGAATCCTAGTATATGTGATGTATCAACAGTATGGGAAGTATGTAAAGGTTGGAAATGTTTATTGAATAAACTTTCCAAGTGTTCCTCTCCCTTAGAGAGAGTGAGAGAGTTAATGATGATCCTCTAAATGTTGTTTGAAAGGAAAAAGATTGATTCTATAATGTTGCGTATCGTCTGTTGATAGTTGGGTAAGACCACTATCAAGGATAAATGGTTTTTTGATCATTAGACATGTGCTACCATGTTCCATTAAGATAAAGCTAGGATCAGAGTATCAATGGATAAGAATTAGAGTAGATGGCATAAGTCACATGGTCATGATGATTTTAGGGTTATGTCGTTTAGATTAGTTGATGTCTCAATAGCAGTCATAAATAGGAGGAACAAAGTGTTCATGTCATGTCTCATAAGTTGTGACAAGTGTTGAATGACTTTATCTCAAATTATTTCAGAGATGGTCGATAGCATGGCTAACTTCTTTTCTAAACTTTAAGAATGTTGAAGCAACTATACTTATGTGTGACAAGTTTAGCAAGAGGGAGTTGGAGGTTAACTAGATTATCCGCTTGGAGTTATGATACATATGTTAAGTGTGTTGTGTGTATCCTGGTAAAATGAAGACAATGTTGTTGCCCTACCCTTAACTAGGTCAACTGGGAAGTTATATTTGTTAACAGTTGTAGACAAGTGTATGATTCTTCAACTAGAAAGATGGCCAGTCCACCATTGAGATGATTGAAGAATCTTCTAAGAACATATGCCTTATAGTTCTTGACAATTAGGGGATACCCACATGATTAATTGAGTTTCTAATTACAACAAGCATTATAGGAGCATAGAGATAAAACCTTATAGAATTATACATGATAAGAGATGCATGATGTTCCATCTTTGGTAAGAGCCAGCAAGTATGGCCTATAGGTGATGTGTGGTACAATAGATAGAATAGTTCAGGACGACAGTTAGAGTCCCAATTTTAAAGGTACTACTAGACTTGTACAGGTGGCTCAGCAGTTCCTATGTTCAACTAAGGTGACACATGCAAGAGTTGAGGGAGAAGAATATGACTTCTATGAGAATGATGTGACATCACCATGATATGGAAATAACCATGTGGAGTTTAGATAATTAGGTACATAGGAGGTACCCATCTTTACGTATCTCAGATTTTGGGAGTGAAATCTATGTTAGGGGTTTATGGTTGAGAGACCCCTCACCTTGCTTAAAAGGTTGAACATTCTCAATTATCATATAGTGATTAAAACCTTGATCTAACCTTGTGATATGATTTGGTATCATGTGAAAAGTTTAAGTTTCAATTTTGGTCCAATTTGGACACTGTTTGAGCAAGTTATGCAATTTTATTTATGCAATTTGCACACGTGAGGTTTTTATTGCAATTTGTCACATGTATTATGTTCCTTTGATATTATCTTATCGTTCTTGAGCTTTTTGAGCCACGGGGTGCTCAATTATACCTTGGTTTGATGGTGATTCCCTTCAAGGGTGAATTAGGGTTTACCCCTCCATCCACCTTGAAGGCTAACAATCGGTAGTTCCACTAGTTTGGTCAAAATATGGTGGTCATTAGCCTGTGGTGACAACTGGTGGTCATTCTAAATGGTCCTTGGTCGAAGGTTTTTGCTGGTTTGGTTTACTTGAACCAATGGTTCACTTATAAGGTGATCAACCAATGGTTCAACCACCTATGGACCTAGACATGATCAGACGATGGTTTGGTAGGGCAACAACCGGTGGTGGAGCTGGGAGGTCATCAATCGATGGACTAGAAGTTTCCAACATCTGGTGGACTTGTTGCTTTCTCTTCCATGGAATCTCTAGGCCATGGACACATTGGGAGTTGCTTGAACACCCCATGCTTCTTCTCTTCCTTATCCATAAGGTTTTACATACTCCTTCCTTAGCCCCCAAATGAGAAATTTAGTTGTTTATGTTTTCTCCCCTACCTATAGCTTCATCTTCCCTACTTTCCTGTAGAAAGGGACGCCCAAGGTTGAAGAAGGTGACCGACCTTCTTGCTGAAGCAAGTAAAGCTTAGATCTACCCATTTCTAGGGTTTGTAAAGCTACCTTAAGGTGTTTTTGACAAAAATGAATAAGTTTCTCCTTCTCCTTTCTCAATTTTTATCTTGTCCATCTTCCTCCTACCTTCCTCCAGGTCGAAACCATGGCTTTCCAGTGTAAAAGTTGCTCTAAAGCTCAAAAACACTACTTTTCATGCTCCTTATGTTTATGGTTTGCTTCTTTTGTGGAGAAGGGTGCTAGATGGCCGCGTCCAGAGCTTATGCTTTGATTTTCTACCTTCCCTGATCGAGTCTTCCTTCTGCTTGGGATCTGATCTTCTTCCTAGAGGCAAGTTTTATAACTTGCTCCACATTTGTTGCTTATTATAAGCTTGCTAGCTCATGTTCTTGCTTTAAAACTATGATATAAGCACAAAGAAGCTATGCTTGCCTAGGGTTTCGATTTTTAAGGTGATCCCTGATCTATTTTCAGTTCTAGATGAACCTGTAATCATGCGTACATTCTTACTAAGATAGAAGATGACTTGGATCAGGTTGGTATGACAATCGATGGTGCTAAGAACCTATCAAACGATGGTCCATATTAGGGTTGATATGTTGATTTCTACTCTAAGACGTGACCCGATGGTGTTGCTATTATAAAAATTGGTAGTGTTGACTAAATAACAACTGATGGTAGTGACCAAGGGTGACAACCGGTGGTGTCAACCAATGGTCACACCTTAGGTCAGGTTTAGGTTTGATTGGAAGATCAATGATCAATAGTTTGGTGTTGTAATGATGGTATCAACCAATGGTGACATTAGTTCAACATCCGATGGAGAAAAATGATGGTAGTGTTGACCCCATCAACCGATGGTGGTCCAATAGACCACAACTAATGGTGGATATAGGTTTCCTATGTTGCTTTAGTTTAAAGCTCTGAACCTATGGGTTCTTGTTTCAATTGATTCAAGGGTTAAACCTACATCCCAATTGATGATCTTGAATGATGAACTTGATCCAATGATTTAGATTGGATGCTTCACCATTCAATGGTTGGAAATGAAGCCTATAGTATAAAATGTGAGTTCTAATAAATTGAATTTGATGACTTCCTCTAGGTGATCAACCTAAGAAGCTTGCTTAGTGATAATTGATGGTATGCTTTAAAATATACAACCAATGGTGGGCTTTACCCTCACAATAGATGGTGGGTTTTATTCTACTCTCAATGGAATCCTTTGTGTTGATAATCAATGGATGTCTAGGGTTAGATGGTGACTTTTCTTGATCACAACTCAATGACTTCGTAAGTGATCTATTCAAGGTGTGTACTTATGTAAACAACCAACAATTTCGCCTTATCAAAAATCCATATGGTCATGGAATGATGCTTATGGTAAGTTAGTATGGTTTGAATGATGATGAAATCAAATGGAGGGTCGCCTTAATAATAGTCTTACCTTTTCCCTCATATGATTATCATTGATAATCACCATAAGAAATTAATGGGTAATCCTAATGAGTATAGCTTGTTATACCTAATCCTAATGTAACCAAGTGATGATGATTAATATGAACAACCCTCTTGAATGATTAATAAAATCATGGAGTGCTCTCTTATTATTGAATTTACCATAGTGTATTATAACCTGATGGTTACACCTTGATTTATGTGTGGATCCATACTTGAGGATAGTATGGAATGTGATGGTGTTGCTTCACCTTATGCATCCATAATCCAATGGGGATGCATGTGATGGTGATGCTTCACCTTATGCATCCAAAATCCAATGGGGATGCCATGAGTTAGGATTTAGGTATGAGTGCTGAATTGTAACCTCAAAATAACTTATCTCACTAACCTAACCCCCAAAAAAATGATGGTGGTTAATCATACTATCTTCTTTGAATGGTTAATATAATGAGGGGTTATCCTTCCGAATGTTGTTGTGATCATTAGTGGTTATCATAACCTTATATTGATAATTTCTTATGCTAAACATGTGCATTATAAGTACACTAGTGATTAATCAAATTTGGCCTTCTTGTATGTTAAGATAATGAAGGAATGCTCTTAATGCGGCGATAACCCCACAATGTTATCCTGTAAACATATTTTAGTTATTTATTGCAATATCATGTTGAACTTGTACATCACATGTGTGGTGATGTTTGAGCCTTGTTATAAGGCATGGAAATATAATGGTGAACTTGCAGGGAATGATGTGATGGTCTTAAAGACCTTTGGGCATGATTAAGCCCTGAATGAGGTATAATCCTCTTATGTTGGCAAAGGTTGATACCTTGTGATGTTGTCAAATGGATTTATATCATGTGATAGTATGGTGACAAGTATAGTCTCATGAATGGCAATTGAACAATACCATGTGATGCTAAGATGAGGAACAATAAGTTTCCATACATTTTATATCTTCTGAAGTTGTTTTATAGCAATGTTTGCTAGAGATGAATTAGGGTTTCTATGTCCACTTGTTTGATGCAGCCTTAACTCACCCAAATGGATGTAACTAATCAAGTGAAATCCTAATCATGTAGTGCCCTGAGTCATAGAACCATCTTCAGTGTCAGAACTTGTTGGATGGTGAAATGAGCATTCCTAAGGGAAACTCAGAGCGCATACTATTGAGTATGTGGGGGTGGTAAGTTGAGTGTGTATCCTTGTCATCCACAATTGCAGGTTATGGAGGATGACTGTGATCAAGCCTCGGATATTGAGAAATGTGAAAGGCAACAGTATAACTGCAGGATGCCTCTTATAGAATGGCCATGGGTGTGCATGTTTTCTAGTGTAGTGACATGTACCAAGGGCGGACTAGTTGTTAGCAACTTGACTATATGTCGCTATAGTGGTAGCATTATCTGATACATCACTACCTTTTTACTCGTACTGACTAAGGGGAAGAGATCTTGTACGGAACTGAATAGCCTTTCGCAGGGGTCTGTTGGACTTTGGGTGGTACAACTCAAACTCCACCAGGCTTAATAAATACACAATGCTTCACATTGGATGATAATCCTTGTTTGATTCTCTTTACATAGAAATGATTATTAGTGCATTAAGAGATAACAAATATGTTTATGTTGTAAATATGCTTATGTTGTAGTTGAGTACATACAATAGCCATGCTTATGTTAATAGATATATTGCTACTGTTGGCTATGCTTATGATGACAGTTACCACATGTTGTTAGCTATGCTTATATTGTTATCCATGTCTCTATTAGTTAGATATCCTAAACTGATAGCTATGCCTCTATTAGTTAGAGATGTTAAACATATAGTTATGCCTCTATATTTAGAGATGTTGCAATTTCTATCTATGCCTCTATAACTAGAGATGCTTTAATTGTCAAATCATGTTTATGCAGATAGAAGTGCTTATACTGTTAGTTCTACTTTGGTGTAAATCTACTTAATCGGGTAGAGATGCTAATTCTCTTAGCTATGCTTATGCTTCTGAGCTTATTCATGATGTTTGAGATGCTCATGCTACTAGACTCAATATATTGTTAACAAGGTTGTAAAGGATAGTCTAGTTAATGTTGATAGTTGTTATTTTCTCCTTTATCTGTCTTGTTGATCATATCCTTTGATATGTCCATTTGTTTAACATGTTCATATGGGTTAAACTATTTCACTACCTAAATTGTTGTAACTAATAAGCATTGTTAGAGGTTGTATCTTTTATTGGGGAATGGGTCTCACTCCGTGGGGTACCACATCTTTTTAGGTGATCAGCAGCATCGACCGCAGACCTGTGGCATCAATAAAGAGCTTTGGTGTTCAACCTTTGAGAAGGTTGTTAGTTGTCCAGTGTGTCCTAAAGTCGTACCTATACTCTCAGGTCCGGGTAGAAAGTTAGTAAACGACGCTTCAATTGAATCAAGTTTTTGATAACATGTTATATGCTTGTTCAAGTGATAAACATACAAATGTTTCCTATATAATATGTATATGTGGTGGCTGAGGTCATGGAACAATTGTAAGAGATTTTTGTCATAATATGAATATAAGCAAGTTGTTGGGCTCTTTTGTAATATTTTAGAACATGTTGGTTTTGTTGAAGCATTTTTTATTTACCCTCTTTTCTAGATATGTGATTAATTAATGATAGATTATGTTTTGAGTAATCTCATTTAGTGTAATAGGTTCTCACATCCTTTGTCACATGGACCCTTTATGTTTCACTTGACACAGACTCCTTTGCAGCAGTCAGGTTCGCATCATAGGGCTACATACTCGTATCTTACCTTGAGTAGGAGACTGAGAACAAGCAACCCAGTTGCGTGTTCCTTTTCCAATCTTGATTGCCCCCTACAGTGTCCCATTTCCTTGAGATTGTAGTCAATATTAGAAAGTGTTCTTACTGACTAAAATTTACCTCTAGCTTCTAAGCATGACATATTCCACATCTCCAATCTTCACTGATATATGAAAGGCATGCACATGTGTTAGATCATAAACTCAATGAGCTACAAGAAAATTCCTCACACAAGGAAACACTAATAAAAATTCTTGCTCCCAAGGTGAAAGTGCTCAAGAATGATTTGATAAATATGGTTATAGTACTCTGGAAACACTATGGGGTGGATGATGCTATAAGGGAACTAAAAAATAACATGAATAAATTTGACCCTTACCAATTATTTTCTTAAGGCAATGGGGGACTAGATTTAATTTTGTGTGGAAGCGAGGAGACTAGTTATTCATTTCACTCTCCTAATGCGGATTCAAGAAGACTACATGTTGGCATTGCGTTGTCAAAATTTACAGCTGGTAGTAATACTACCATACAGATCACTATAGTAAAGGTGCTTAGACTTTCTTCAAGGAAGAAATGATGAACAACATAATTTTTTCATGTATTTAAATATATTTTAAAGCATGATATTATTTTCTTAGTATTTGGGAATTGTGCGTATATACTTAGTTTGCTTTATCATAGTGCTTACCAAAATCGTACCTTCTAGTTGTACCGAAATAAATGACATGTTCAGTACTCGCTTGCTCTTTATGTGTAGTATAAGAAATTTGGGTCACACTTCACTCAGTTCTAAAAGGGCCATAGGACTGCAAACTCCACAAGTAATGAACCAAACCAACGGTGACCTACGGCACTGTTGGTTTCACATAATCTCAAAGGTCTGATGGTCGTAATGATTTTTGGTTAGGTAAATATGATAGTAAACTTCCAGGATGAATGAGAGAATGATAAATTCTTAATGTATATGGTTGTATTATGAAAAATCAATGAGATGAATTTGTATTGTTCAATGCCTCTAATGCTCTCTGACATATATCCATACATAAGTGTAGCATGGTGGTAAGCAACAATGGTAACTTCAAATAACAAACGTATATATACAGCTAATAATACCTTCAAGAAAACATACACCAACAAAGACATGAATATTTGGGGCGATCCACAGGTAACACAAACCACCCATCAACTAAATAGGTCACGACTGGTGTAAGAAACTAAAATCAAGTGTCAGGAAAACCATATCTCCATAACCAATTTCTACATATCGACCCTTTGAAAATTACACATTGTGTTTATTCTATAACCAAGTAGATTCCACTTGATATAAAGCAACCATTTTTGTTTAGAGATTCTTTTGATTTAGCCTCCTGGGCCAGCCTCAGTTTCCATCCGCTGTGAACCTTTGCCTCAGTTTCTTTGAAGCCTCCTGGGCCAGCCTCACATTGGGTGAATGTACAACAAGCTTCTTTCCAATGAAAAGGGGCCTTAAGCAAGGCAACCCGCTATCCCCTCCGTTGTTCATTCTGTTTCAAGAGGTCCTTATCTGAAAGATGAATCAATCTATCCTTGATGGACACATTAGCAGGTTTAAGACTCGGGGAAGGGGTATGGCTCCTCTGTTGCTCATGTATGATGATGACATTATCATCTTCTTCAATGCCTCTCCGAACTCCTGCCTATCGGTGGCAGATATAATCAGAAATTATGAATGCTCAACAAATCAGCAAGTTCATAGGAGCAAGTACATCTTCCTTTCCGATTCGCAAGATCCTGCTCTTCTATCTTCTATCTCCTCTGACCTAGAAGTTTTTGTGGAGACCTCCTCCTTCAAGTACCTAGGAATTCCGATCTCCTATGGTAAGCCATGTATTGTAGATTATGTTTTTGTTCTTGACAAGATGAGATTGAAGATGGCTTCATGGAAGGCCAGACATCTTTCTTTTGCAGGACGTCTTGTGCTAATCAAGCATGCATTGACATCTACAACTCTATACACTATGGCCGCCACTGGAATTTCCGTAGGTATCTCCAAGTGGATTGAGTCTCTGATGTCTTCCTTCCTTTGGGCAGATAGAGCTAATAACAGTAGGCGTGCATGGGCGGCTTGGGACAGGCTTGCCCAACCCATACAGGAAGGAGGTATCGGCATTCACACTATCAAATCCTTAGCCAGCGCCTACATCCACAAAGCCTGCTGGGAGATCATGAATGAGAATTTGATTTGGACTGAGTATTGCAAGGAAAAATACAAATCGGATTTCTGGAATCATTCTAGCTGCTTTCCTCCATATATCAAATTGAGCTCGCATCCCTCACCATTTTGGAAGAAGTTGTGGAAAAACTTCCCACAGATCATGTCGAATTGTCAATGGATCGTAGGCAAGAGGCGATATTTCTTTTTGGGACAACAGATGGTGCCATCTTCCTCTACACAACTTCATTGTCCACAAAGTCGATGGGGAACGAGAGTTCCTAGTTAAGGGCTTTTGAAGACCACGCCATGGATGGGATTGGGCTGCTCTAAGCTGTATTGTCGATGAGGATGGTCTCCATGCCATCGCCCTCCTCGCTCGCTACCATCTCAGATAGGGATGATCAACTCATCTGGGCACCGAGTTACAATGGGTCTTTTCCGTTAAATCTGCCAGGAATCTTCTCATCACCCCCCTCGATCTCCCCTGTCGTAATTCGCCTTCTTGGATATGGCGTTGTTCCTTCCCCCGGTTCAGAGTGATTCTCTGGAAACTGCTCCACAAAGCTCTCCTATAGATGACAACAACACCCGATGCAAGATTACCCTGGATTCCCACTGCTCCTGCTGCCAGAACCCCGATATGGAAACCATGAGTCATTTGTTCTTTCATAGCGACATAGTCGTCGCGCTGTGGAATAAGGCTAGTCCTACTCTAGGGTTTGAAGATGTGATTCCTTCCTCCACCTTACTATTACAGCTGATCGGTACCTCACAAGGAGCTAACACCTTTAAAGGATGGTTTCGGACTAAGCTTATGTCCCTTAGCAGCGAAGAGTTTTAACAAGTTAGAAAATCCTTATTTCTATCGAGCAATATTGCAGCTCAGCAATAAGGAACCAAAGCTTCGCATCAAGCAGATCAGATTAGTTAGATGGATCCCGCCCGACCTTGCTAATCTAAAGCTCAACCTCACCGCTAGAAGATCCAGACATTCGCACGGCAAGACGCGGTACTTGATAGCAGGCATCGTGATGACAAGAACCTCGCTTAGCATTTCGCTTCTGGTTGAACACCCAAGATTACACCTCGACATACATTCAGGGCTGCATCGTTGCTCTCAAAACGTGTGATGACAAGAACCTAAATGTTTCACTAATGGAGATTGATGACCCTGGCGTCTTCAGGATTATATGGAATCAGTGTGATGGACCGTGGAGAATGATTACTATCATTAGAGAAATCAGGCAAGTTCTTGAGGACTTCGCGGTAATTGGCAACTTGATTCCCAAGGTAGTGAACACAACACCCAGAGAGCTGGGGATTTGGGGATCCTTCACGGATTCAGAGATCATCATCACTGAGCCTGCCCTCCTTCCAATGCGACTTAGAGGTATTTCCATTCTTGAGAGAAGAGGTACCCCGTGCGTTGACACTTGTTGAACATCTATCTAGATAGGCTGTTTTATCTGAGTAACCGCGAAATTATAAGCGGCAGCTGTAATCCTTGTTTTGTTAACGGCCCACAAAGGGGTGAGTGGGATGAATAAGATCACCCAGTTTAATTTAAAAAAAAAATTCTTTTGATTTCGAGCAGTAGGTTTTAAAAGCACTGCCTTCTTCAACCACTTTTTTTCAAATTGGCACCAATAACATGAACGCCATGCATATATGAGCGAAATAAATTGCAATATTCGTATTTTATACCAATAACAATACAACATAATAATCCAGATACCTAAGCAGTAGTATCCCCCCACTACAAAGTTGATATCCCCTCTGGAAAATTAGCAAGGGATACTTTCTTGATATGTACAAAAGACCCAAAACCAAACCAATGATACAGGAAAAAGAATAGAAAAAGCAGATTGAGCCATCTGACCCTTTTTCCCCTTTCTTACTTCCCATCGCCTTCCCCATTCTTTGATTTTCCAGATTCTCTCCCAAGTCCCAAATTTTATTCATTTACACAGATATTCATATACCCCCAGCACCTCCTGAAGCGCCACCAAAACTCCTTTATGCCTTTTCTCCAGTATACCCAAAACCATCCCCAAGCCCAAGTTATGAAAGAAAGAAGAAAAAAAGGCAATGACAAAAGACAAAGAGTAGACTTTTCTCCCCACACTACCATGTCTATTACTCATCTCTTTGCAGGAAACGATCGTGAAGGCTGGATAGGGGGCTTTGGGCGCCCAGCAGCAGCGCTAAAAGTCTGGGATCGGTTAAGCATATTTACCATTGAAGGTGTCTGATATGCTTGGATAAGGCTTGTACTGCTGGTTGAGTCCCCCCTAACAGTTGCTCTCTGCCATGAGTGTGAGCTCAATCCCGACAGTACATAAGCCCGACCTGATGCCTCGTATTTCTGCCGACTTTTCATCCTTTCCTGCATTTCCTTCAGCTCCATATCCAAGGATGTCATTAGTTTGTCACCCAACCGTCCTGCTGGACTTTCAGCCAGGGATGCACGGCAGTTCTCCAGCATGGAGACAGCTTCAGAGAATTTACCCTTCTCAGCTAGAGTCCTGGCCTCTGCCATTGCCTCTGTGGCATGCTGCCGGTTCCTTTGGCGGTCCACCTCAATCGAGACAACTCGCTCTATAACAGCCTCCAGCCTCTGGATAGTAACCAATTCTTCCCCTGAGCTGACCGATTCTTTGGTGACAGGATCAATATACATGGTATTAACCTTCAGCAGTAGAGTTTCGTTAGTAGCAGGATTAGCTTTTGGCGCATTGACATAAACCAGGAAATCCCTCTCTTCTTCCGCATAAAGATCACCAACATTAATGGAACCAGATTTCCCATCATCCTTTATTTGATTAGCATAGCTGCCAGATTTTATCGTTTTGATGAGCACACCAGGATGACCAGATTCAAACCTAACATGCAGTCCCTGGACAACCACGCTCAGAAGCCCACCAATGCACTGTGCAAATGCATCTTGTATTGTATCTTCAGCCTCAATAAATGAAAAAGTTCCACCAGAGGTTTCTGATATAGAGTGCATTGATGCAGAGTCATGATCAGCACCAAATCCAAATGCATGAACAGGAATCTGCTGGCCACCCCCACTCCGCATAGACGAAGGTAGGAGCGATCTGTAATCCGGCGCAGACTGATGAATTCCAGCGGCACCAGATGATATGGTGTATGTGTCTTGCCCATCGGAGAGAAGAATAATACCACAAACAGGATTCCTCTCTTTGCGTTCTTCTATTACTTTTGCCCCCTTCCTGAGACCTTCGGCAATGTTGGTTCCTCCGCTGGATATCAGTGAATTGACAGCTTGCAGAGCCTGCTGCCGTCCAGATTCTGACATCTTGCGCAGGTGAAACAGCCGACGTGCAGTTGATGAGAAAGCAACAACAGATAGGCGATCCTGAGCTCCAAGGTTCTGAATGACGAAACTCATAGCCCTCTTTAGAAGAGCTAACTTAGTCCCCGCCATACTGCCACTAACATCAAGCACTGTAACAAGATCAACAGGTGCACGTGAATTCTGTACGCCCAAGTTGGTTTCTTGCAGATTGCTGGTTCCGCAATTCTGGCTTGGATTTGCAATTGGCGCTTTCAAATGGATGAGGACAGTAAACTTCTCATGGGACTCTGACTGTGGAATTGCAGAGAATTCCGGATGCGTTTTAATCTCTACTTGCTTAACATGGGTGTATCCAGGAACTTGAGACTGATTATCCTGCGCACACAGTGACTCAAGAGGCTCGTCATCGTCAAACGAGCTCGGTTCAGTAATACGGAACAAAGCAATAGGTCTAGCAGAATCGATGGAAGGAAGCCGCCGGAATATTATGGTATGGTCTTCTTCCGGAGCCCAGTTGACAGGGTTGACTCTGTTGGGTCTTCCATGAGGTGGATCAGCAGAAGGGGGGCTCTGAAATGGAACTTCCTTCCATTTGGCTCGGCATATTGGGCATAAATGATTACCATGCTTGACGCTTGACGCGATACAGGCGAAATGGAATGTGTGAGAGCACTCTGCAGTAAATAGTGCGTGCCCATGCCCAGCCTTCATTGCACCTAGACATATTGAGCAGATCCTCTGCAATTGGAAAGAAAAAAAGTAAACAAGAATTCATCATTACACCCACACAAGAAAAGAATCTTGAGGATGAGCTGTCTGTGTGCTAAAAGGAGGGGGAAAGTTACTCAAAAGCTATCCTGCATCATGAGAATTATGAAAGAGTGGCAGCAAAGTCAAAGCATATATGATGTGGGCACGGGAGAATCCAAACTTTATTTCGCTTCTAGTTTCCAATTCAAATGCTGACACAAATGCACAGAACATGAGTTTGAAGTGACCGTGTCCAATTTGCAAAAGCAGACAAGGGGCACAAATGACGTCACAAGAAAGATTAGAAAGTCAATCAGATAGGAACCAGATAATTCCATGAAAGGACACAGACCCGAACACCATAACTATCCTTGAGTCATTCCGTTTACTGTATTGGGAAAAGACTTGCTCAAATATCATTCACTTCTTCCAAACGTAAATTTCTTAAAAAGACTGTTAAGACTAGGTTCAAATTTCTGCTGTGGTTAATAGGTCCCTCAATCGACTGTGAGGGTGAGGCTAAAGGCTGCTTAATAAGCGTTTGAAGGGACATATATTGATTTTATTATTTTTTGTCAGACAGCTAGAAAGTGAATTATAAAGTGAACTTCATTCCATTTAATATTGGACAACAGAACAAGGCGTGCATGAAGTATCCTTAGCAAATGAAACACGTAAACAAGAACAAGCCCGTCAAATAAGTTTCAACTGCTCATGATGAAGCAGATTACAACTTTAAGGCGTAGCTAAGAATTCTGTCTCAGACTCCGGGTCAGTAGCTAGCAAGACGAGCTTGGCAGCAGAGCATGTGATCGAACAGTTGGAAAGCAGATGGAGGCTATCTTTATAACATAAATTAACAGAGATTAGACCGTGACTTGAAAGTATGAGGGCAGAATTTGACCAACAATTCTTAGTTAGAATAAAGTGGATTTTGTCATACTTGTGATCAAAGAGCAACGTACCAGAGGTTTTCTCCTCCTTGCTTTGCAGGAGAGATTGGAATTTGGAAAAGAAAGACGGTCAAACCACCTAAAACAGGATACAAATACCTCAACTGGCCAGTCAAGATACGAGTAGCTTTTCCTTCCCAACTCTCAAGCGGGAAGACGCAATCGAGTTTAAGGAAAGGGAGCAGATGCGTACATTAGCAGTATGTTTAATGACTTTCGTGATTATCCAAATGGATGCGGGTCCTCCCTCCCACAAAGAAAAGAGGTACACAATATTTTTTTTACCATAAACAATCACACCAAGCGAGCAAAGCATGACTCGTGAGTTTAAATAAAGAAACATGACCTGGGCCCTCAAGAATAATTAAAGACTCAAGAGAGATAAGTAACAAAGTTGCGTGATTCGGGAAAGAGGGTGACATTTTCATACTATTTCTATGTAATATACAATTTTAAGAGGGTGGAGGAAAAAACGGGTAAAGGGTAGCTGGCATCATCGTTTGCCAGAGCAATGAAAAATAATTAGAAGACGAAAAAATGTGGAAATGGAGAACACGGCACAGGAATATAATTTTTTTTTAGGAAATGAGAGATCTTCAAGATTTCAGAGAACACAAGCAAGATCTGTGCAAAGAGACAGGTAGTACAGAAAATGTGCAAAGAAACGGGAGGGAAAAAACGACAATAGAACGATTTAGATGCAGCTAGAGGGGAAAAAGGACATTAGAAGAACATGAATCAAGAGAGGCGGAAGCGTAGCAATGAATTATAAAAATGTTTTTTCACGCTAAAAATAAAATAAAAGAGCGGGTAGTAGAGGCGGGCAGAGAAGAAAAAGAGAGGGAAAAGATTATACCTTCGAAGAGGAAGATCTAGCGCTGGCGCTCCTGGAGAACTTGTTGATGAGGCCAGAAGAGACGCTTGTAGAACGCGTGGGAGAAGTGACTCGTGGCGGAGCCCCCGCCGGTTGCACCGTCTCTCTTGTGGATACGACGCTGGAAGCGGTAGTCGTCGTAGATGGCGAGAAGGTAATAAGGGGAGCATCGGATGAAGAGGTAGGCTCGAGGGTCTTAGGTGCGAATACGCAGCCGTTGAGGCCAAGCACCAGCTTCGCCTTGACCCATTTGCTGGCCATCGTAGGCAGAGAAGAAACGCCCTCCGCGGAACCGAAGGCAACAGGCAAACAAAACAAATAACCGAAAGAAAATAAGATGCAGTGGCAAGCTTCCACCTTTCTTCCAAGTACCAAATGAATCAGCGGCAGCAGCAGCTTCCGAATCGAGAGAAGAATCAACAGCAGTCAGACAGCTAGCTAGTTGAGCCACCTATACAGGTGTCATGGTGGCTACGGCCTCGTTGATGGTGGTTACAGCGCGTCGCAACCCTAACGAAATCGCCGCCGCGGCCGGAGCCGATGTCGCCTCCCTCCCTCCCCCTTGGCAGCGCCTCTAGTGCCATTATTAGTCAGGACATTTCACGCTTCTGACTCTCTCTCACCCTTCTCTCTTTCCTCGCGCTCTGCTATCGGTTTCTCTCTCTTTATTATCAACCTTTTCTTCTCGGGGGTATGCGGATGGACGGCTCCTCCGTTTGACCTCTGTTGGTTGGCTTTGTGGCTGTCTGTGGGTGTGGCACTATGGGCAACTCGCTCACTTGGCCAAACTCTTCGTCCTTTCTTTCCACACATATTAAAAATGTGAAACTGTATTTATGTAAGGTTGGGGGACTAGTATGCAATTTGAGGAGGTTCAGCTGATGATCTCAGAAATTGAAGAAGAAAAGAAAATCTTGCAATAAAAATTGACTTGTATGTAATTTATTTTAGAACCAAGATTCTGAAATGCTTTTACTTATCCCTTACCTTACCGTAGGCATAGATACATAAGGTGGTGAATAGATAGAAATGATCATTAAATGTTAACTCTTTCATAATGCTTATAACAAAACAGCATTTACAGAAACAGCAAATCGTTTGTTTGTGCTTCTTTGAGAAACATTTGTAAAATGCTTAATCTACTTATCCCTTACCTTACCGTAGGCATAGATACATAAGGTGGTGAATAGATAGAAATGATCATTAAATGTTAACTTTTTCATAATGCTTATAACAAAACAGCATTTACAGAAACAGCAAATCGTTTGTTTGTGCTTCTTTGAGCAACATTTGTAAAATGCTTAATCTACTTATCCCTTACCTTACCGTAGGCATAGATACATAAGGTGGTGAATAGATAGAAATGATCATTAAATGTTAACTCTTTCATAATGCTTATAACAAAACAGCATTTACAGAAACAGTAAATCGTTTGTTTGTGCTTCTTTGAGCAACATTTGTAAAATGTATATTCGTGGATTTTAGCAATCCATCTACAAAACAAAGAAGAAGAGAACACAAAAAACGCGGCCCCCACACCTGCTCCTGGATTTTTGTTTCCGTAAATACCCTCATCATGGTTACTCACTCTTGTTCAAAAGTCGTCGTCCTAGCTTTGTTGTAAAAATACCAAACTGTGGACGGGAATGGAATAAAAGGTTATTCGTACGAACCGGGATTTTTCTGTGTGGGGGTAAGCTGCTGTGGGAAACAGATGACAACAAGCTTCTGCCATCACTGAGTGGCTGTCAATGGGCCCCGACACCGGTCCGCTTGTCAACCTCAAATGAATGGTGCGTAGGCCCGGGACCTGGCTCATTTATCAACATCGGGGATTTATTTCCAAATCTCCCCACTAGTAAAGTAATTTGCAACACTGCAAGAAGCTGCGAAAACAGACCCCCCACCAGCCAAACATTAGAATATATCATATAACCCTGTTTTATATGGAAATTATTCCAACCACTACTTTTTCATAATGATGACAAATGCCGGTTTTAGTTAAGAAAAAAATTGTGTTTCCGTCTTTTTCCAAATTTTCAATGTCCACTTCCAAATATCGTTCACAACTCTGTTGAAAATAACAGACGCCTGAAATTGCTTGGAAAAGTCACCGAGCTATGTGTCAAACTGCCTACCCACTCATTCTTAGAGTGAATACTAGTGGTGTGTGTCACTGTGTGTGCATATAATATACTTCCCTCTCCGTCAAGGTTCGTCAACAGGGCTTCGTCAACCACATGCATGGCCAGAGGCAATGATAAGGATTAAACCTTGTGCAATCGTCTCCGATCGGATCAGATCGTGTCAGCTGGCATGCGACGCCCCCAAGAGAAAACAGTTTAAACAACTTGACATGGCTTTTAGATATTCCTCCTTTATTAACTACACAAGTGCGCCTGTCATATCAATGAATGACCTAATAAACGGGCGTAGAATGCAAGCTGCTCGTTTAGTCCGATTGCTTTAAAGTCATCGAACACCGGCCAGGAGTCGCCACTCGCCACCTACAATAGATATGATTATGAACCCATGTATCCAACCATCCAACGGGGTGGAGCAGTAATAGACCTACCGGTTAGGAACAATTTGTTAGATAATTTAAGTCTAAACGTCGTTACATGCAACAACAAACAATTGCAAATAATTAACAATTGCAGGTAGATCAAGATAAGATATACAAGATTAAAACATTGTAGGAGAACATAAATAAAAGAGTAAGAAACTCCTGACCGGATCGTCTCGTTGAGAAACAAGACATGTATATTTGTATATATATATATATATATATATATATATATATATATATATATATATATATATATATATATATATATATATATATATATATATATATATATATATATATATATATATATATATATATATATATATATATATGTATACTTAAAGAAATCATTGTCTTTTAATCCTCCGAATAAGCGATGTTCTTCCAGTCCATCCAGTCATTAAGAATGTAACAAAGTCTATATCATTGGCTCGTCTTGCTAACGCTTGACGCCAAGTCGTTCCGCATGTCTGCTTGCGTTTAATGTCACTCTTCTAGCACGTCAATTGACGCCGAAATATTTGCACCACCAGTGCAGCCCAGTGATCGCAGGTACCACCACCCGGACAGATCGTGTCAAAGGAATAGAAGGACGACATTGTTCGTCTCATTCAGGAGAAGGATCTCCATGAGACAATTTTTCTGAATACTCGCTTTGTTCTGAAGACAAGTCTCCACAAAGCATCAATTCACATGGGCGAAGGAAAAGAAGAGAAACACTATGTCAAGAGGACACATCTCTCGTCTCTTGCAAACGGCGGCTGACGGCTGTGCGTTATGCACAGAGAGACTTAATTCATTGTGTGTCCAACCCTATTGACATGTTTCCCTATTTATAACCCTTTCACGCCCCACGTCCTAATCCTAGACGGACACGATCACTCGATCACTCTTGTACACGAAACGTACATGTCTTTACCGTTAAGGAAATGAGACCATTAATTATATAAATAATTAACTTCATCTCTTATTCACATAACGGAAAGTTGCTGAACCGTTTCAGATTTGTACACGAAACATACATATCTTAATCGTTAAGGAAAGGAGATCATTAATTATATAAATAATTAACTTCATCTCTTATTCACATAACCAAAAGATGCTAAAACGTTTCGGAAAGATACAATTAATTAAATCAATAATTAATAACGTGATTATCCTTTTATACAAAAGAGGTAACTTACGTTCCTTTCCATTATGTACTGGTTGCGCAATATTGGGCTTAACCCATGCTAAATAATAGTTGTAAAAGCTATATATCTAACACAACTCCAGGAGACCGCTTGATGGAAATTGCAGGAATTTTTTTACTCATACTCCCATTGTTATCCATGAGGGGTGAGTTTGGAAGGAAAAGCAAAAGCCATCAACACAGACATTAAGTCCGTGTAGATTAGTAAGTAGAGCAGTTACCGACATTTCTGGTAATCTCGTTGAGGATAGGGATAGGCTATAGGTAAAGGCGGTATAGTAGTTCAGTTGTCGTCATCCAGAGGTACATCAACAGCAATTAAACAAGCAGTGATACCAACCGTGAGAAAAACAATCAAGTTAGAAGAGAAACAAACACAAGATGCGTGAGGATTGTGTTGTGTTTTATGCGGGTGAGATGCCTCGACCCAGCTGTCAATGTGACATTTTGTCAAAGGTTGTACACATTCCCGACCCTACCAAGATGCGATCGCTGTGAAAAATGTGTCATCTTCTGTTTTTAAGTATAACTAGTAGGAAGACACGTGTTAAGCACGTGTAACATAATTGAATTAATTAGTAAAATAACATATTGAATAAATCTATTTAAAGAAAATATTTCGATTGATTTTGTGAGACATAATGGAATTACTTGTACTCTATAAAATTATATAATTTAAATTTAACACACCATAAAAAGAGAACTCAATTAATTGTCTGAGTGACTCCCTTCAACATGTATATGTGGTTATCAAAATTGTCTTTGTTCTAAAATTTGTGTAATTAATATACTCACAACTCACTTAAAGAGAATAATCTGATTCTTGCGATTACTGGAGTTACTTATGTTCTAGAAAAATAATATATAGTACTCACACTAATAGAGAAGAACTTGATAAATTGTTCGGAAGATTTTTTCTGATTGTATGTGTCGTTATTAAAATTGTCTATGCTATGTAGCTAATACTCACGACTCGATGAAAGAGAATAACTTGATTGATGGGGTTACTAACATTTCTTATGCTCTAAAAGTTATAGATATTTTACTCATAATAATTTAAATATAACACACTAAAAGAAAAGAACACAATTAACTATATGGTTGACTCCCTCCAATGTGTAGGTGTGATTACCAAAATTGCATATGCTCCACAAAATATATAACTAATATACACAGCTCACCAAAAAAGAATAACTCAATTCATTTGATTATTGGAATCATTTATACTCTAGAAAATAATGTATATAACACTAATAACAACTTAAAATATTATACACTAAAAGAGAAGAACTCGATTAGTACCCGACTGACTGTGATTATCAAAACTGTCTCTGCTATAAAAAATTATGTTACTAATACTTACAACTCAATGAAATATAATAACTTGATATATTTGATTATCAATATTATTAATGCTCTAGAAAATTATATATATAACTCAATATAACATAAATATAATATACTAAAAGAGAAGAACTCGATTGACTGTCCGACCGACTACCTCTATCATGTATGTGTGATAATCAAAATTTACTCTGCTCTAAGAAATTATGTAACTAATACTCACAACTCATCAAAATATGACAATTTGATTATTTACCAACTGACTCACTCTAGCATGTAGTTTGTCGTTACTAAAGTTACACATACTCTCATTTTTAGCATGTCTATTGACAACTAATATATAACCAATCGTTGCTTCCCTCTCTACAACCAACAATGCTATATAAAACATGTATATGTGCCGCAAAAATATGCAAATAGAACTCACACACATACTAATGAAGTATATAATAATGCAGATACATGGACTAAGCATAAAACTCGTAGAACCTGAATAATGATGATTTAAAAAAAATAGTCAATCGGCCTGGTCGCTAGCACACTGGCTGGAAGACCTTGCTTTGTTATAGGCACACGGTAATTATACATATCACATTAAGAGAGAACAAATTAATTAACATCAAGTTAACTACCTACGATGTGTAACGACACATGCACTTTATATTGATAAGTACAAAAACAAATTGTTAGAATGCACAAAATGATTAGACCCATGAACACACAACCTGATTGCTAGAACGCAGATATAAACTGGAATGATGACCACATAGACAAAAAGTATGGCACTTATATTATAACTCCACCCTCTTTGTTCGTCGCATAACTAATTTTGAAACCCAGCTTGTCTGTCATGTCTAGATGTCATCAGCCAAAAATCAACCTACCACCTCTTGTTTATTGAGAGAGATAAACATGTGTCATAGATTATGATTTTTCGATGGGCGCAAGATGAATATCACACTACCATACACAATAATTTATATACATATCACCAAGAGATAGTAACTCGATTGACAGGAGCGAACTCTCTTCAGTATGTAAGGATACATATAGTCTAAGATACATATAGTTTGGACTAATAATCATACAAATATACTTCTAGAACACAAAAACTAATAGATTGACAAACACAAACTGGATTGATGCTTAAACAGACCCAAAACCTGGAGGCTCTTATTTGACATGACAAAATAAAAAGCAACCAAAAAAGTAATGAACGAAAGATAACACACACTTAAAGATTTCTACGACGTGCAAGTGATTGTCCACTCTAAACAAAAGGAGTTGTTTTATTATTTGCATGCTTACCCATATGAGTTATTCCCATACTAATCCAATTGTACACTGATACACATACACACAGCAGACCGTTTTTGTAAAGTTTATCCAATTGACAGTTTGGATACTTAAATACTGACGCTTCAAAACAAAGCAGTCGAGCACGCAGGAGTGAAAGCAGTGACCACACTATTGAGTTATTCCCATGCTTATCCAATTGTACACTGATACACATACACACAACAGACCATTTTTGTAAAATTTATCCAATTGATGGTTTGGATACTTAAATATTGATGCTTCAAAACAAAACAAAGCAGTCGAGTAGGCAGGAGTGAAAGCAGCCACCACACTGTTGTTTATTTAGAGGGTTATTATAGATTATAGATTAAGAAAAAAAAATAACAGCATGAGTCGTGTGACGCAGCCACTCGCGAACCCACCCGCACGTGGTTTGACTCTACCACGTAGGCGGGTAACATGACACTATTTTTACCTTCTCCACCAGACATCGTCCGTCCATCCAGTGACACATGTCCTTCAAGAAAGAGCCTGTGAGCAGTGCACGTTACTATCGACAAAGCAGTCGAGCAGGCAGGAGTGATATCCCGAACCAAACAGGGGCTTTATTTCCATGCCTATCTAATTAAACACCAACCACGGCGAAATGAAGCAGGTGAAGCCACTTCATACATAATAACAATTTGCAATATAATAACAATTTCTTACTCTGGGTAAAAGGAACCATGACAATAAACAAACTATTTATTTTCCTATGTATATCCATTTGTTCAGCGTGAACTGTGGCAATAAATTGGATATCTATTTCTATGTCTATCTAGTTAAAAACCAAATGTCGTGAATTGAGATCTGGAATAGCATACAGTTGAAGCAACTAGAATAACACACGGTTGACTTCCGCTTTTTACAAGGTTATTATTATTATTATTATTATTATTATTATATTGATATAGAAGATTGCTCAAAAGCAGGCAAGCAGGCTGCTTGAAAGTAGACGGCACACTGCAATATATAGAAGATTGTTCAAAAGCAGGCAAGCAGGCTGCTTGAAAGCAGACGGCACACTGCAATATATAGAAGATTGCTCAAAAGCAGGCAAGCAGGCTGCTTGAAAGCAGACGACACATTGTCTCTTATTTAGAGGATAATAACAATTTCTTACTCTGGGTAAAAGGAACCATGACAATAAACAAATTATTTATTTTCCTATGTATATCCATTTGTTCAGTGTGGACTGTGGCAATAAATTGGATATCTATTTCCATGTCCATCTAGTTAAAAACCGAATGTCGTGAATTGAGATCTGGAATAGCATACAGTTGAAGCAGCTAGAATAGCTGGAATAACACACGGCTGACTTCCGCTTTTTACAGGGTTATTATTATTATTAATATATTGATATAGAAGATTTCTCAAAAGCAGGCAAGCAGGTTGCTTGAAAGCAGACGGCACACTGCAATATATAGAAGATTGCTCAAAAGCAGGCAAGCAGGTTGCTTGAAAGCAGACGGCACACTGCCTCTTATTTAGAGGGTTATAGATACATCATAACTCTTTGCTTAGAAATTTACCATAACTTCTTTCTGACATGTCATATGTTATGTCATGTGTGTTAAATATTAGTGGTTATGATGTATTATTTAAGTAACCTTAATTTGTAGTTTATAAAGTAAGCAGGCAACAATATCTATCTAATTAGAAATTCAAACACAAAAGTTACAAATAAAGGGGTGTCAATGATGAACATTGTCATGAGTACAAATCTTAGCAGTTTTATACTATCATCCTGATTTCTAATATGTATACTCATGTATTACCTACATTAATCTTCATTAGGTCAGTACAATACTTTCTAAAAAAAAGTATTAATGGGGCATGCAGATCCTAATTAAAATTGATGTTAAATGAATCTCAATTGCTAGGTTTGGTAAAGATACGGTGATCCTAATGATTTTTTAGGCATTTGTTGTACATTTGACAAAAATTTGACGAGAAGGCTAGACTCGACGATTGTTGCAAAGGAAAATCTTAAACAGATAAGGACTGAAGTTGTCACTTTATTTTGTAAGAAAAATAAATAAGAGACGGATTATCGTTTAAATCGGCAGAAAATGCTAAAGTCAAAAAATGACTCCAGTTGAGGGAAGATAAAGAACAAAAAGTGTGACCAAGAAACCAGATTGGGCAAACATATTATGATTGGGAAGGTGTTAAGCACACTACCAAGTCGCCTAAAAATTGATATTGTTATTTATATTATCAAGTTTGTTAAATATTGTCAGTTTGGCTTGATTACTGAAAAAATAAGGAAAAAATAAGAAAACTGACAATATTTAACAAACGTAGACCTGCAAATATTTGAAGATTAGAGATAATTGTCACTTTCCCATAATCATCTCTGAAGGTTTTAGTTATACAAAGAATGAGATCCCATGGGATCTCACATGGCGAATAGGGTGGAAGGTGGGAATAGAGAGAGACAATAGAAATGTGCAATCCAGAGCAAGAGATATGTTAATTGAGTAAATCAAGTCATAAATCTGAGCAACAAGAATACATAATAGTGTATATAGATGTATAGTTATGATTGAGAAAAATAAAGTATAGTTGATCAATGTAGTCATTGTTTACAAGCAGTTAGAAAGCAAATAGTTGAGATAGACAAATAGTTTCATCGGTAGTGATAGCAGTTTAAGAGCAGTTATAGAAAAGCTATTCAAATCATATGTAATAACAAATAAAATTGGCAGCCTTGTTGCCTCCTTATGGTCTCAACAACCTTTTAGCGTTTGAGAGTCAATGTGCTATAAGAACGATCTTCTAGTCATCAGAGCAACTGAATTAAAAGAGAAACATAGTATTCTCTCTAGTTTTAGGAGAGACAAAAGGGACAATGGTGAATGATGGATATTGGAATATATATAGTTTGAAATTAGGGTTCGGTGGTTTAGGATTTTGAGCAAAAGATTATGGAGTAGACCCGATAGATCACTATTTGTGGTGGCAACCATTGGTAGAACGTGTAATTCTACCACATGCACCTATTGCAACAAGCGTAGATTGAATGCCAAATGAGTAGATCAAATGTCTATAGAATCCTTCTCTGTTCCTCCATCTTTGGTGCAATTTCTTCCTACATTTTACGACTAAGAGAACGAGAATGTTTATAAGCATGTAGATGTCCTCCTAGAGACCGACTCCACTTTCTACATACCGACAACCACAGATGACTCTATTCGTCTTACTCTATTTCCATTCTCGCTCAAAGACAAGGCCAAGGAATTATACTCCTCAAAGACTAAGATTATGACATTAGAGGCTATGAAGAACAAATTTTATAAGAAATTCTATATTATACCCAAGATTACACGCATGAGGATATGCATTACCTCATTCAGTCATTTGGGCCATGAAGAGTTCCATAAAAGTTGGGAAAATTTCAAAAGCTTTTAAGGGACGGTTTCCATCAGGAGGTGCCCCACTAGAAGCTAGTTTGATCATTCTACTAAGAGCTATCTTAAATGAATCAAATTTTGGTAGACTCCTCTTATGGGGTAACATTCATGGAAAAGCCTCTTGAAGAATCCTAGTCTCTTTTTCGAGAATTTGGCTGAAAAATCTAAACATCTAGCATCCAATAGAAATGCTAGAATAGCTCCATATACTCCACCACCTCCATTCGCAAATGATTCTAATCCACAAACAATTAATATTATGGTTAACATGATGAATATTATGAAGAATCTATGGGAGGTGCCTCAAGCAATGTCGTGCAGTCTGTCAAGTCTCTTGATGAAGAGGTGAAAGCTCTTCAAACCTTCAGTAATAGAGGTTCAAATGGCCCCCATATCTCAATCATGGTTACCCAAGTTGAGAAATCATCATTGTTGGGTATTATGGGAGACAGAGAATGCAGTGGAAATAAAAAATTTCTTCTCCTGAACCCAGTATGAAGGAATCGTGTCAACGTCTATACAATAGGAAGGATGGTTTGTAGAGACATTCCTTGTCCCGATGCTTGCTCGATGATGTTACCTCACAGATTGCGCGGTCTTCTCCTCCGGTCTTGGATGGTGTCTGTGCAGCTCCTGGTCTCACCGGGACTATCAGGATTGATAGCTGTCCTCCGAGCAGCAGAATTCTCCTACCTCTACAGTCGTCCACACGGACTGCCTGGAACTCCGACTGTCTTGTCGCACAAGGCACCGAAAGGAGTCGTACCCTCCTATCGGCGTACTAGTCACTGACACACTCTCCTGCAACCAGTCATTTTTCTGTAATTGTCTTTCCCTTGATGTGCCTCCCTTATCGGGTAGCACTTGCTCGGGCTCTCCTGGTTACCACAACTAGAGAGAACGACAACTTTGTAGAGCAACTGATGTTCTGAGTTGTACTTTGAGAAGCCCCCAATACCCCTATATATAGGAGGGTCATGGGACAGAGTTCTCTACCCCAAACAATGTGGGATTAAAGCAGGAGTAGAAGGGTTTGAGATTTTCCACAAAATCTGACAAACTACGCCAGTTGAACCGATCGTTTCAACCCTGAAACGGTCGGTTGGTGACCTCAGCCAATCAGTTCACACCTGAACCGATCGTTTGGGGCATCTGAGCTGATCGGTTCATGCTCCTGGTCCAACTCGAATTGACTTTCCATGTTCATTTCCAACTAATCATATATTAGTCCTTGTCCAAATCAAATTTGACAAGTGAAACTAACTCGGTTGGTCACCCGGCCAGTTTAACTATTTGAACCGATCAGTTCATGACCTGAGCCACTCGGCTCACCAGCTTGAGCCGATCAGTTCATCTGCATGCCGATCGGTTGGGGCAGCAGATCAATCAATCGCAGTTTCAATCAATCCAATACTCTAATCATTTGATCCAACACCTTGAATATTATGATTTTGAGCTATCGATCGATTGGGTGTTTAATTAAACTACTAAACTCCTTTAGTAATCAATCTAAACATCATTTGTGGACAAACTCCTCTTCTAGGTTAAATCCTTTGTGTGTGACCCTGCAAGTCCATTTCACGTTGGTAGTGAAAGTCCATAACACTTATGACTCCACAAGAAAAGAGAGGTGCCTAGTCACACATCAGTGCTATCTAAGTGAAATAGAAAGTTGGAGAACAACTTTCAATCCTACAATCTGTGAAGGGTGTTACAGTGAATGTATAATTCCTTTGTTGCTAATGTCCTTAATGAACTCAAGGCATGGTGCAGTCATCCTTTCAACATTCATTCATTTCCTTGATCTTAGAGCAGTCTGGGTGAGATGTGTGTGACATCAATATCACATATTGATTCACACATGCATGTGCATGCCTTTCTCAATCCTACTCATCAAGTGGCCATGGACATCAAACTCCCTTAGGAGGGATAAATCCCATATCTATCACTCACCCTCAAAAGCCCCATGTGTCAAAGTCACCCAATCATCACCTTTATAACAACCCATGTTTCAGGACTGCATTTGATGATGTCAAAGTGTACCCAACGACATGTGTTGAGTGTAGTGATTTCAGGTCGAAGAATCACATTCACCACCATCACTGTGAGGGCTGACTGTGACTACCAAATCATGGTTCCATGTGTCACTCTCACGGTGGGTCTGTCCGCTGCACTTGTTCTCAAACAATTACCTATGTGCTTGGTTTGATATCACTATATCATGACTAATGAGATTCTGTCATCAACCAACACACAATCTAGTCTTTAGTGTTATTGATGTCTATGGTTATTTCCATAATAACAACCGACTAGGGACTAAATAAGAATGTATACTCTTAACATCCGTATGATCTCATTGTTTAGGTCCTTAACCTAAAAGCATACGTCATTGAGTAAAAACAATTCTCTAGACATCTATCATGTTACACAATCATCTCAGAAATAGTTAAAACATATAGATTGGAAATTGCCTTTATTATTCAAATCATTTACAAAGTATCCCATTACAATCATCACATGACTTGCTCTATGAGCATACATACCAACAGACTCCCACTTGCACTTAGAGCCAATCACCTAGGAACCTCAGTCCTTGTGACCTAGCATGACCATCATGCTTCTGCTAAGAAAGGGCCTTCGTCAGTGGATCAGCTATGTTGTCTTCAATTGGTACTTTGCAAATCTTCACATCTCCTCATTGTACGATCTCTCGTATGAGATGTAAGCGTCGCAGTATGTCCTTGGACCGCTGATGTGATCTGGGCTCCTTAGCTTGAGCAATAGCTCCATTATTGTTACAAAAAAGCTCAATTGTATCACAGCTACTGGGAACTACACCAAGTTCAGTGATGAACTTCCTAATCCACACAACCTCCTTTGTTGCATGTGAAGCAGCAATATACTTGGCCTCTGTAGTAGAATCAGCAACTGTTTCTTGCTTGGAACTCTTCCAGCTCACAACTCCATTGTTTAGGAAAAATACAAATCCTGATTGCGATCTGTAATCATCTTTGTCGGTTTGGAAGCTTACATCAGTGTAACCTCTTACAACAAGTTCTTCCTCACCGCCGTATACAAGGAACTAATCCTTAGTTCTTCGCAAGTACTTGAGGATGTTCTTTATGGCTGTCCAGTGAGCATCCCCGAGATCTGACTGGTACCTGCTCATCATGCTTAGAGCATACGAGACATCTGGGTATGTGCACAACATAGCATACATGATGGATCCGATGGCTGATGCATATGGGATCCCATTCATACACTCCATCCCTTCGCAAGACTGGGGACATTGAGCTCTAGAGATGGTGACTCCATGTAGCATGGGGATGTTGCCTCTCTTTGAGTTCTCCATGTTGAACCACTTCAGCACTTTGTCAATGTACATGCTTTGACTTAGTCCGAGAAGCCTTTTAGATCTATCTCTATAGATCTTAATACCTAGAATGTAGGATGCTTCTCCTAAGTCCTTAATTGAGAAAGTATTCCCAAGCCAAGTCTTTACCTTTTCTAAGGTTGTGACATCGTTCCCCATCAATAGTATGTCATCCACATACAATATGAGGAATTTGGTCGTGCTCCCACTAACCTTCTTGTACACACAAGGTTCATATTCATTCTGAATAAAGCCAAACACTTTGACTTCCTCCTCAAATCAAAGATTCCAACTTCAAGATGCTTGCTTTAATCCATAGATTGACCTTTGTAGCTTACAAACTTTATTGGCATTCTTTGGATCTACAAAACCTTCAGGTTGTGTCATGTACACATTCTCATTTATATTCCCATTAAGGAATGTGGTTTTAACATCCATTTGCCAAATCTCATAGTCATAGTAAGTCGCAATAGCAAGCATGATCCTGATGGACTTAATCATGGAAACTAGAGAAAAAGTTTCATCATAGTCAACACCTTGAACTTGTCTGAAACCCTTCGCAACCAATTTGCCTTTACAAGTTTTCACATTGCCATCCATGTCGGTCTTCTTCTTGAAGACCCACTTGCACCCTATGGGTTTTACCCCTTTGGGTGGTTCCACCAAAGTCCATACTTTGTTGGAGTACATGGACTCCATCTCGGATCTCATGGCCTCAAGCCATTTCTCAAAATCTGGTCCCTCCATAGCCTCTAGATAGGTAGTTGGATCATCATCTATGATCAACTCACCGCCTTCCTTAGTCACAAGGTATCCAAACCTCTCAGGTTCAAGGCGTGTCCTACTAGATCTACGAGGTCCTTGCATTACTTGAGGAGACTGAGATTCCACAACACCTTGTGAATCTCTATGTTCCTCTTGTACATCTAATGGTTCAATGTCTTCTTGTTGGGCTTGAACCTCTTCAAGCTCTATTTTCCTCCCACTACTTTCTTTGGAAATAAATTCCTTTTCTAGGAACACAACATCCCTGGCAACAAACACTTTGTTGTCAGTTGGGTGGTATAAGTAATATCCCTTAGTTTCCTTAGGATATCCAACAAAAACATTTATCAGATCTAGGGCCTAGCTTGTCAGGAAACATTTTCTTGACATATGCCTCACACCCCCAAATCCTCATAAAAGACATATTGGGACGCTTCCCAGTACATACCTCATATGGTGTCTTTTAAACTGATTTAGATGGTACTCAGTTAAGTGGAAACACAGTGGTTTCAAGAGCATGACCCCAGAAGGAAATCGAAAGATCAACAAAACTCATCATTGACCGCACCATATCCAGTAAAGTGTGATTCCTTCTTTCAGACACACTGTTATGCTATGGTGTTCCAGGCGGAGTCCATTGTGATACAATACCACGGGCTCGCAGAAGGTCCTCAAACTCCTGTCTTAAGTATTCTCCACCTCGATCGGATCAAAGTGCTTTAATACTTTTACCAAGTTGGTTCTGTACTTCATTCATGAAATCCTTGAACCTTTAAAGGGTTTCTGACTTATGTTTCATCAGGTACACATAGTCATACCTACTGAAGTCATCAGTAAAGGTAATGAAGTACTGATACCCATTTATGGCATTAGTTCTAAAAGGCCCACATACGTCAATATGTATGAGTCCTAATAGATCACTAGCTCTCTCGCCTTTACCTGAAAAAGGAGTCTTGGTCATCTTGCCCAACAAACAAGATTCACATGTCTCTATTGATTCATAATCAAAAGAGTCTAGATAACCATCCTTATGGAGTCTAGAAATGTGCTTCTCATTTATGTGCCCTAGACGACAATGCCAAAGATATGTTTTGTTTGAGTTGTTGAGTTTTTGCCTTTTTGTGTTTACATTGTATACACTTGTCTCTAGATCTACCAAGTATAGACCATAAGACATTGGGGAACTGCCATAAAAGATCTCATCTTTTGAAATGGAATACTTTCCATTCTTAATAAGAAATTCAAAACCATCCTTGTATAAATAAGAAACGGAAATGATATTCCTATTTATGGCAGGTACATAATAGCAGTTCTTTAACTCTATTATTATCCCACTAGGTAGAGTTAACTCATAGGTTCCTATGGCACTGGTGGCAACCCTTGCCCCATTGGCAACACATAGTTCAACCTCGCCTTTCCCCAAAGGCCTACTTCTCTTAAGATCCTTCACATTTGAACAAATGTGAGATCCACATCCGGTATCAAGTACCCATGATAAAGAAGTAGTAAAGTTCATCTCTATCATGTATATACCAGAAGTAGAGATCTCTATCTCTCTCTTCTTCTTCCATCGTTCCTTCCATCCTCTCCATGTTTTGAGTGTAGAAGAATTTGGTTTGGTGAGAGAACCCTTCTCTCCCTTACATATGTCATTGATCTCTATCAATGAACTGTCCTTCTTCTCACTTGTCTCAAACAACGCCTTAAGCATACATAGAGTGGAATCAAAGACTACTGGTATATCTAGATTGTGCAGAACACTTCTCACAATCCTCAACCAGCTATGAAATTTATTCTCAATTAATTTTCCCATTTAGAAGATGATTCTTTTTCCATTCTACAAGAGAAAATTGCATTTGTCAAAACTCCTTTTTGATTTGATTTGATTTGAATAAAATTCGACGATAGTTAATTCGGCCTTTAATTAATTACCGCTCCCACTATTTTGATTCAAATTGATAGCCCTCACCATCAATTTGGAAGATTGCAGCGCACAATCTTCTAGTGGGTAAGATCCGTATTTCATCAAGTCATGAGTCAGCTTTGGCTGATTACCCACAACTTGACTATTTAGGTAGGCCATCATGCCAATTGCATCATATGCAACTCTTGATGAATGAACATGAGCAACACCTTGCCATGAACATTTTGTGCCTCTGGGCTTAGACGCTCGAAGAATCACCAGTTAAGTCTATCCCAAAAGTCAACACGGTAAACATGCACCCTGCTTTGGCAGAACCTACATGTTTACTCTTCACACTTCCGCGAGATAGATGGCGCACCACACTTTGGCATAACCTACACTTGGTCAATCAGGTTTTTCATGTGTGTCGCTAATGGAAGGCGTGAAAGACTTAATATTTAGATGATGGATTTAGTTTTTATAGGTACATATACATATCCAATCACCACAATATAGTAAGTATCATATACATGTTATATCCCACAGAAAATATGTGAAATGATATAAGCGATGATTATGGCCATCCTAATGTGATTCCTCGAGCTAAGAGGAATCACGGTCATCTAGGTCCACATGCAACTTATACAAGATGAACTCTATGCTTCATCGTTCTGGGTTTGATCAACTCATCTCCATGATTGATCGGCTCCCCATCAGGCCAGTCGGTTGGGTGCTACCAGCCGATCGACTGGCGCCTCCAGTCGATCGGTTCACTGGTCATCATGCATCTCCTCAAGTCGCCACCCGCTCGTCTCGCTTCTTGAAACGGTCATATGGATTGTCAATTGATCAATTCACGCCTTGAACCGATCATCTCAGTTGTCATCAGATTGTCCTCCATTCTTTGATATTACAAGAAATAAAAATCTATCCTATTTTATATTTGAAAAAGGAAACCCTGAGTTACATTCGGGGGGAGAAAAGGTAGGAAAGAAATCTCGAGTTATATCAAGTTACATCAGGAATAGGAGATAGAGAATCGGTGCGTAGACCGAGATGCAAGAAACCACATTCAACCAAGCACACATACATAGGGTTTATTGGACATAACCATGCAATACATCCATCACAAAACTCATTTAAGGGTGACGCGTATTGAGTGCATTCATATTTCATATCATATATGTATATTAAGATTTGTGGATTTAGGATTGGACATGCATGAAGCCAATTTTATTCGCATCATATGCAATAAATAAAGGCGACAAACCAAAATAGATCATATCGATAATCCTAAAGTATAGAGCAGTTGGTGTGGCTCTGATACCACTGTTGGGTTTTATGGGAGACAGAGAAGGCAGCGGAAACAAAAATTTTCTTCTCCCGAACCCAGTGTGATGGAATCACGTCAACGTTTATACATTAGGAAGGATGGTTTGTAGAGACATACCTTGTCCCAAGGTTTGCTCGGCGACATTACCTCACGGCTTGCGTGGTTTTCTCCTCCGGTCTTGGACGCTGTCTGTGCAGCTCCTGGTCTCACTGAGACTGTCGCGATTGACAGCTGTCCTCTGAGCGGTAGAAGTCTCCCGCCTCTGCAGTCGTCCACACGGACTGTCTGGAACTCCGATCGCCTTGTCGCACAAGGCACCAGAAGGAGTCATACCCTCTTGTCGGCGTACTAGTCACCAACACACTCTCCTGCAACCAGTCGCTTTTCTGTAGTTGTCTTTCCCTTGTTGTGCCTCCCTTATCAAGTAGCACTTGTTCGAGCTCTCTTGGTTACCACAACCCGAGAGAATGACAACTTTGCAGAGCAACTAGTGTTCTGAGTTGTACTTTGAGAAGCACCCAATACCCCTATATATATAGGAGGGTCATGGGACATGGTTCTCTACCCCGGGAAATGCGGGATAAAAGCAGGAGTAGAAGGGTTCGATATTGTCTGCAAAATCTGACCAACTGTGCCAGTTGAACCGATCGTTTCAACCCTAAAATGGTCAGTTGGTGACCTCAGCCGATCAGTTCACACCTGAACTGATCATTTGGGGCATCTGAGATGATCGATTCATGCTTGATTCGATCGATTCATGCTCCTGGTCCAACTCGAATTGACTTTCCATGTTCGTTTCCAACTAATCATATATTAGTCCTTGTCCAAATCAAATTTGACAAGTGAAACTAACTCAGTTGGTCACCCACCCAGTTCAACTATTTGAACCGATCAGTTCATGACTTGAGCCGCTCGGCTCACCAGCCTGAGTCGATCGGTTCATCTGCATGAGCCGATCGGTTGGGGCAGTAGATCAGTCAATTGTAGTTTTAGTCAATCTGATACTCTAATCATTTGATCCAACACCTTGAATACTATGATTTTGAGCTATCGATCGATTGAGTGTTTAATTGAACTACTAAACTCCTTTAGTAATCAATCTAAACATCATTTGTGGACAAACTCCTCTTCCAGGTTAAATCCTTTGTGTGTGACCTTGTAGGTCCATTTCACATTGGTAGTGAAAGTCCATAACACTTATGACTCCACAAGCAAAGAGTGGTGCCTAGTCACACATCAATGCTACCCAAGTGAAATAGAAAGTTGGAGAACAACTTTCACTCCTACAACCCGTGAAGGGTATTATAGCGAATGTATAATTCCTTTGTCACTAATGTCTTGAATGAACTCAAGGCATGGTGCAGTCATCCTTTCAACATTCATTCATTTCCTTGATCTCAGAGCAGACTGGGTGAGATGTGTGTGACATTAATATCACATATTGATTCACACATGCATGCACATGCCTTTCTCAATCCTACTCATCAAGTGGACATGGACATCAAACTCCCTTAGGAGGGACAAATCTCATATCTATCACTCACCCTCAAAATCCCCATGTGTCCAAGTCACCCAATCATCACCTTTATAACAATCCATGTTTCAGGACTGGGTTTGATGATGTCAAAGTGTACCCAACGACATGTGTTGAGTGTAGTGATTTCAGGTCAAAGAATCACATTCACCACCATCATTGTGAGAGCTGACTGTGACTACCAATTCATGGTTCCATGTGTCACTCTCACAGTGGGTCTTTCTGGTGCACTTGTTCTCAAACAAGTACCTATGTGCTTGGTTTGATATCACTATATCATGACTAATGAGATTCTGTCATCAACCAACACACAATCTAGTCTTTAGTGTTATTGATGTAAGTCCCCTAAACTTATTTAATGAGTTGAATAAGCTTAATTACCATAATTGAATGCTTATAACCCTAATCTAATCTTGATATGTTGATTAAGCTAAGTTAAGTGCTTAAGATGCGATTAGTGTTTTGATTAGCTGTGACAAGCTAATTGGCATGTTTTTATGCCTTGAGGTTGTACTGGATTTCATGTTTGAAAAGTTTCAAAAGAAATCATTTGATTTGGATCTACGAGGAAAACGATATGATGTTTTCAAGATTCTGGGGTTGAATTTGCAATTTTTCCAAGTGTTTAGCTTTATAAACCCTTTTCTTCCTTTCTTCCTTATCTTCTTCATGATCGATTTACAGAGTAATTGCCTAAGTGGCGCTCATTCAGACCAAGCAAGAGCAGTAGGCAGTGCGTTTTGAGGGGTGATTTGGGCGCCCTTGGCTTCGTCCAACAACACCTTGCCTCCACCCACTCCTCTCCTTCTTTTCTTCTTCCTCCACCCTTTCCCCTCTCACCCCTCACCCTAGCGGCACTTCTACCAGCTTGGGTGGTGCCTCCGATCTGCAGGAGTAGCAGCAGCATCGATCGACCTAGCTACAGCGTCCAGTAGCTAGGAGTGACGCCTTGGAGCCTACAACGTCGCCTCCACTCCTCACTCCCCTTTTTCGCCCTTTTGTGCCCACCTGCGCTCAAGGGGCGGCACCCCTACCAGAGCAACAATTACTATTATGCAGAGAAGTGGCCAACACTCAGAATAGCAGCAACGGTGGTTGAATAGGGCTTGCGACGGTCGTTTAAGCAACGCCAGCAACGTCTCCGTCTTCTCCTTCCTTCTCCACACTCAACCAGCACCCAACCTACTGGGCGATGCCCTAGCTAGCTCGAGCAACAGCAGATACAACCATGATCTTGAGCAGCCATGGACGCGAGGCGGCACTGAGGAAGAACACCGTTAAGTCCATCTTTGAGGTCCTTGCTTGAATCCACAACTTTAGCAACGAACGACGCCCCAAAACAAGGGATTGTGTGTTGTGTACGTTTGGAAACCAAGGTTGTCCGGAGGTAGAAGACAACCCACCGAATGCCTAAAAATAGGTGTCTGGATGCATTCCCAGTTGTATTTGAATTTTTTGAACTACGGTGAGTAGAATTTCACTCCCATTCGCACAATTTAACTCAAATAATCAGACATTTCAGTAAAAAGCAGTGTTATTCGTAGATGTCAGTGTTTACCCGGGTGTCAGGCAGTGCCGACACCACTCAACTCCTAATTTGCACATTTAAATTATTAACGCCTGCTCGACACTAATTAGTTGACTGATATGTGTGATGGGATTTAGTGAAATTAGACGATCGATCAAACCTAATTTACTTTGTTAAATGTTAAAATCAATAGTGCACAACCAGAAAAATGTTCCATGGTAGAATTTGCTCTAAAGCTCTAAAACCCTACCTTTCTTGCTCCTTATGCTTAGGGTTTGCTCATTTGATGAAGAAAGGTGCTAGATGGACGAATTCATATCTTACTCTTGGATTTTCTACCCTACCTGCTCGTGATTTCTTCTGTGTGGCGTTTCAACTTCTCATTAGAGGCAAGTTTTATAACTTGCTCCTCGTTTATTGCTTATCATAAGCTTTCTAGATCATGTTCTTGCTTGAAAATGATGATCCATGCACTAAAAAGCTATGCTTGACTTGGATTTCAATTTTTATAAAGTTCCATGTTCTGATTTCAGTTATATATGAACCTGTGATCATGTGTATGCTATTCCTAAGGTATAATATGACTTGGATCAGGTTGTTTTGACAACTTATGGTGCTAAGCACCTATCAAACAATGGTCAATTTTAGGGTTTAAAGCTGATTTCTTCTATAAACCATGACCCGATTATGGTACCATTGCAACAACCCTATGGTGTTGTCTTCATAACAATTCATGGTCGTGATCAAAGTTTTCAGATGATGGTGACAACCTATGGTCACCCCTTAGGTCAGGTTTTGGATCAATTAAAAGTATAATGATCAATCATTAAGTACACTACTGATGATATCAATCAATGATGACATCAACTTAATATTTGATGATGATTAATGAATATATTATTGATCTAACAACCTATAGTGATTTAATGATCACTAATGATGGTGGATCAGGTCTCTAGTCTCTACAATCTATAGTGAGTTAATCATATAGTTTTAGCATCAATTAAGCCTTAGACCAATGGTTTCTTGGGTCACTTGATGCAATGGTCGGACCTATACTGTAATTGATGGTTTTAACATGTGAACTTGACCCAATGGTCGAGATCTACTATTTATTCCTCCAATAAGGTGGAATGATGGCTAATGTAATATTTGGTCCTAATAATGTGATTTAGACGGTTTCCTTTATATGATCAACTTAAGAAGCTTAATTGTTGACAACAGATGGCGTGTTTTAACTGAATAGTCGATTGTGAGTTTTACCCTACTCTCAATGGAACTTTTTGTATCGATTATAAAGGGATGTCTAGGGATAGATGGTGAGACCTTCTAGAGCACAAATCAAGGACTTCATAGGTGGTTTATCTAAGGTGTTTTCTTATGTAAACAACCAAAGGTCTTACCTTTTAAACACCCACTGGTTCTGGGTGACATTGTGGCATGGTGATATGGGTTGAATGATGATGGAACAAATGGAGGGTTACCCTTAATAAGTTAGTCTTACCTACTCACTCATATGAATAGAAGGGATGATAACCATATTATTTTGATATGTAACCCTAATTAGGTATAGATTGTTATACATAGCTTTAATATAACTAAATGATGGTAATTGGGTATGAATAGTCCTTGAATGACTAATACAATCATGGAATATTCTATTATTGTTGAAACCCTAGTATGCTATAACCTGATGGTTACACCTTGATTTATGTGTGGGTTCATACTTGAGAATACTATGGAATGTGATGGTGATGCTTCACCTTATGCATCCATGATCTAATGGGGATGCTGTGAGTTAGGGTTTAGGTATGAGTGTTGATTAGTAACATTGATATAATTTATCATGTTGAAACTAACTCTAATGTAATTAGATAAAGATGAGTACTCATGTTTAACATTCTTATATGATGGAATGATGGTAGAATAACCTCCTTACTATGATCATTACCTTGATATGTTAATTGGTGGTTATTATAGACACATGGTCGATACTTTCTCATGCTAAACATGTGTATAATGAATATGATGAGAGTTAATCATATCTAGATTCCTTGCTTGTTGATGTAATAAAGGAATGTTCTTAATGTTAATATAACCCTGCTATGATTGTTTATGAATACTTCCAAGCTCATTAATGTAATATTGTGTTGATATAGTGTATTATATATAATTGATGTTGTTGAGCCTTTTTATAAGGCATGCAAAGATAATGATGATCTTATAGGGAATAATATGATGGTCTTAATGACTTTTGGGCATGGTTGAGCCCTGAATGAGGAGTAATCATTTTATGTTTATAAGGGTTGATACCCTGTGGTATTGTGAAAAATATTATTATCTTGTGATAGCATGATAACTGGTGGTCTCATGAATGGCAAGTGAATATTACCATGTGATGATGAGATGAGAAATTATGTTTCATACGTTTATATCTTTTGAAGTTGTGATATTTATATGCTTTCTAGATGTGAATTAGGGTTTGTATGTCCACTTATTTGATGCAGCCTTAATTCACCCAATTGGCATAATTAATCAAGTGAAACTCTAATCATGTAGTGCCATGTGCTATAGATCCATCTGAGTGTCATAACTTGCCAGATGGTGAAACAAGTATTCCTAAGGGAAACTCGGAGCGCATACTGATGAGTATGCGGGGTGCTTGTCATCCTGAATTCAAGTGTTTAGGGAGGATGACTGTGGTCATACCTAGCCCTCAGTTTGAGAATAGTTGTGGTCGTGTCTCGGTGATTATATATGTGATAAGTTTGGAGGACAACTGCAGTTGTACCTCGGATGGTAGGGTATGCGTACCCACTTCCTTTCACTAGTGTCGTGACCTATACCAAGGACGGACTAGGCTGTAGTAGCTTGACCTTATGTCACTGTGGCGGACCCATACTGACCAGGGGCAGAGAAGATCTTAGGAGTCTGACTCTTCCTAGATCTTGTATGGCACTGATTTTGACTTTGCAGTGGTCAGTTGGATTTTGAGTGGTATCCTCAAATTCCTCAGGGCATAATAAAAGATGTAATACAGTCGTATAGCATACATGTTTAGGGTTATACACAATGTTTCACATTAGATGATAACCCTTATTTGTTATCTTTACATAAAGATGATGCTTAGTACAATTAATAGATAGTAGATATACTTATGTTGTGGATATGCTTAAGATTGTAGATGCGTACATACAATATCCATGCTTATGTTGATAACTATACAACTACTATTGATTATAATCATGATGCCAGATATCTCATGTTGTTAGCTATGCTATGTTATTAGACTTGCTCATGATGCTAGATATGCATATCCTACTGAATTGCTTATATTGTCAACAATATAAAGGATGATAGTCTGGCTAATGATGATTGTTAGTATCTGCTCCTTTATGTATTTTGTTAATCATCAATACTACTGATCTTATTTGTTATATATGATTAAATTGCTTAACTATTTAATTACTTTAAAATGTTGTAGTCAATAAATGTAGTTGGAGGTTATAACTCTTGCTGGGACTGGGTCTCATCCTTGTGGTTCACCATATTTTTTTAGGTAATCAAAAGTGATGAAAACAAACATGTGGAAGCAAAGAGGAGCTACAATAATGAATCTTTGAGAAAGTTGATTAGATGTCTAGTGTGTCCTAGAGTCATCCCTGTACTCTCAGGTTCGGGCAGGAAAAGTTTGTATATGGTATTTCAAATGAATCAGGATTTTGTTAGCATGTTAATGCTTGTTTGTGTGGAATATACAAATATTGTTCTCATGTGTATATATGTTATGGCTAAGGCAATATAATAATTTGTATCAAATTCTTAGCATAGTATGGATATAAGAGATGTTGGTCTCTCATGTAAATGTTTTTGAGTGAAGTGTTGACATTGAAATCGGTTTTAATTTACCCATATTTTTGGGTATGTGATTAATTAGTGATTGATTGTGTTTTATGTTTTGAGTAATCTCATTTAGTGTGACGGGTCACGATAGGTTGGTATCAGAGCTTTAGGTTCACTGAGTCTACAGGGACACTAGGAATTAAGACTAGGATGACGTCTAAGTTAAGAATATGACACAAAAATATGGTGCATACTGCCTAATATCAGTATTTGGGTGCCTTGGCCAAGTATTCAATTATTGAAGAAGGGTAAGTATGGAACTCTTAGATTGTTATCTTTCTGATTACTCTGATCAAGTATTCATTTTGAGACAATATAAATAGCATAAAGAATAAGAAATCATGGTGTGAATATCTCAATCCTACCATAAAAAAAGATGATAATTGCATAATTATCTGTCAAAACTTGAATTTTTGGTAAATATAAGAGAAAGATACAACACCATGAAATCTAAATCTGAATACAAATAAGGAAAAGAGCAGTTCTTGAAGATGTGATTCAAGAAGATAATAAAATAAAAGACAAACAAGTCTATGCTTATAAAGTGAATCAAGGTATGAAATCTACATAAGATAGAGAGAACTCCTATAACAAGTACAAAATGAGAAGATGAATGGGAACAACGATAAAGAAATAAGGTGGAACCTGAGTTAATCTCAGACCAACCTATGTGTGTAAGAAAGTGTTAATGAAAAATCAGCATGGTATGTGAAAGAAATTAAGGGAGATGATCCCAATTTAATGAAGAAAATGTGGAATATGATGATTTACCTGTTGATAAGTGGTTGAAAAACATAATAAAATAAGAGAACATACACTAGTGGGATAAATAGTCATCAAGGAAGGAGTAATGAGATATGTTAATCATGATAATTCATATGTTAATGTCAAGGAACCAAAAATGAAAAAGGTAAAATGATACATAAGAAGTTGTAATATGCATAATGAAAATAGAATTGGTTACCTTTTTGTTAGTGACCCTGAACAATGCTGCTATGATGTGGGAAGTATGTTTCCCTTTGTGTCTTTCCTTTCTAGGGCAGCACTTTCAAGTGGACCATTGCCACTTGGTATGTGTGGATTCAGTCTAAACATGAGGATGGATATCTTATTATAGAATAAGGTTGTTTGGACTATGGTTCCACGATCATAAAGTTTGTGATGATTTTTCTTTTGAGCCTTCCAATAATTAGGAAGACTTCTTTTATATGTCTTGATATTTTTTATGTTGGTAAAAGTAGATGAGATAAGGATGTGAGTTCCTTATAGCACATGAGGTGGATACCAAGGTAATGAATCCTAGTATCCAAGATGTATCAATAATATGAGAAATATGTGAAGGTTGGAGATGTTTGTTAAATGAACATTCCAAGTATTTCTCTCATGTAGAGAGAGAGAGTTGATAATGATCCTATAAATGTTGTTTGTAAAGAAAAACAAAAGTGATTCTATAATGTTGTGTATGGTTCAGTGATAGCTAGGAAAGACCACTATCTAGGATAGATGGTTTGTTGGTTAATAAATATGTGATACCATGTTCCTTTAAGATAAATCTATGATAAAATATAAATACATAAGAGTTAGATTGGACGACATAATCCACATGACCATGATGAGTTTAGAGTTATGTCCTTTAGACTAACCAATGTACCAATAGAATTTATGAATAGGAGGAAGAGAGTGTTCAAGTAATGTATTACAAGTTGTAGCAATCTTTGAATGATGACATGTTAAAGAATTTCAAATATGGTCAAAAATATAATCAATATTTATTCAAAAACCTTAGAGTTGCCGAAGCAGTAACTGCTATGAGAACAAGTTGAATAAGAGTAAGATGGGGTTGATTAAATTTCTTAATGGGATCATGATATGTCTTCTTATGTGGGCATTTTTGTGCTGGCCCAAGAAGAGATATGTATGAATGATGTGACATTACCATGATATGAAAGTAAGCATGTGAAGGTAATAGGATGAGGTGTAAAGGAAGTACCCATCTTTGTTTACCTTAGATTTCGGGGGCAAAATCCCAGTTAAAGGTTTATAGTTGTAAGGCCCCTAAACTTATTTAATGAGTTGAATAAGTTTAATTACCATAATTGAATGCGTATAACCCTAATCTAATCGTGATTTGTTGATTAAGATAAGTTAAGTGCTTAAGATGTGATTAGTGTTTTGATTAGGCGTGACAAGCTAATTGGCATGTTTTTATGCCTTGAGGTTGTAGTGGATTTCACGCTTGAAAAGTTGTAAAAGAAATCATTTGATTTGGATCTACGAGGCAAAAATACGACGTTTGCAAGATTGTGGGGTTGAATTTGCAAATTTTCCAAGTTTTTAGATTTATAACCCCTTTTATTCCTTTCTTCCTTATCTTCTTCATGATCGATTTATAGATTGACTGCCTAAGCTACGCTCATTCAAATTGGAGCAAGAGCAGTAGGCAAGGCATTTTGAGGGGCGATTTGGGTGCCCTTGGCTTCATCCAACAACACCTTGCCTCCGCCCACTCCTCTCCTTTCTTTCTTCTTCCTCCACACTTTCCCCTCTCATCCCTCACCCTAGCGGTGCTTCTACCAGCTTGGGTGGTGCCTCTGGTCTGCAGGAGTAGCAGCAACGCCGATTGACCTAGCTACAACGTCCATCAACTAGGAGCGACGCCTTGGAGCCTACAACATCGCCTCCACTCATCCCTCCCCTTTTTTGCCCTTTTGCACCCACCTGTGCTCAAGGGGTGACGCCCCTACCAGAGCAACAACAAATACTATGCGGAGCAGTGGCCAACACTCGGAATAGCAACAATGGTGGTTGAATAGGGCTCGTGATGGCCGTTTAAGCAATGCCAGCAATGTCTCCGTCTTCTCCTTCCTTCTCCACACTCAACCAACACCCAACCTACTGGGCGATGCCCTAGCTAGCTCGAGCAGCAGCATATACAACCATGATCTTGAGTAGCCATGGATGCGAGGTGGCACCGAGGAACAACACTGTTAAGTCCGTCTTTGAGGTCCTTGCTTGAATCCACAACTTTAGCAACGAACGATGCCCCAAAACAAGGGACTATGTGTTGTGTACGTTTGGAAACCAGGGTTGTACGGAGGTAGAAGACAACCCAGTGAATGCCCAGAAACAGGTGTCTGGACGCATTTCTAGTTGTATTCGGACGTTTTGAACCGCGGTGAGTAGAATTTCACTCCCATTCACACAATTTAACTCGAATAATTAGACGTTTTGGTTAAAAGCAGTGTTATTCGAAGATGTCAGTGTTTACCTGGGTGTTGGGCAGTGCCGACACCGCTCGACTCCTAATTTGCACGTTTAAATTATTAATGCATGCTCGAAACTAATTAGTTGACTAATATGTGCGATGGGATTTAGTGAAATTACACGATCGATCAAACCTAATTTACTTTGTTAAATGTTAAAATCAGTAGTGCACAACCAAAAAAATGTTCCATGGTAGAATTTGCTCTAAAGCTCTAAAACCCTACCTTTCTTGCTCCTTATGCTTAGGGTTTGCTCATTTGATGAAGAAAGGTTCTAGATGGACGAATTCATAGCTTACTCTTGGATTTTCTACCCTACCTGCTCGAGATTTCTTCTGTGTGGGGTTTCAACTTCTCATTAGAGGAAAGTTTTATAACTTGCTCCACGTTTATTGCTTATCATAAGCTTTCTAGATCATGTTCTTGCTTGAAAATGATGATCCATGCATTAAAAAGTTATGCTTGACTTGGATTTCGATTTTTATAATGTTTGATGTTCCAATTTCAATTATATATGAACCTGTGATCGTGTGTATGTTATTCCTAAGGTATAATATGACTTGGATCAGGTTGTTTTGACAACCTATGGTGCTAAGCACCTATCAAACAATGGTCAGTTTTAGGGTTTAAAGTTGATTTCTTCTATAAACCATGACCCGATTATGGTACCATTGCAACAACCCTATGGTGTTGTCTTCATAACAATTCATGGTCATGATCAAGGGTTTCAGATGATGGTGACAACCTATGGTCACCCCTTAGGTCAGGTTTTGGATCAATTAAAGGTATAATGATCAATCATTAAGTACACTACTGATGATATCAATCAATGATGACATCAACTTAATATTTGATGCTGATTAATGAATATATTGTTGATCTAACAACCTATAGTGATTTAATGATCACTAATGATGGTGGATCAGGTCTCTACAATATATAGTGAGTTAATCATATAGTTTTATCATCAATTAAGCCTTAGACCAATGGTTTCTTGGGTCACTTGATGCAATGGTCAGACCTATACTGTAATTGATGGTTTTAACATGTGAACTTAACCCAATGGTCGAGATCTACTATTTATTCCTCCATTAAGGTGGAATGATGGCTAATGTAATATGTTGGTCCTAATAATGTGATTTATATGGTTTCCTTTATATGATCAAATTAAGGAGCATAATTGTTGACAATGGATGGCTTGTTTTAACTGAATAGTCGATTGTGAGTTTTACCCTACTCTCAATGGAACATTTTATATTGATTATAAAGGGATGTCTAGGGTTAGATGGTGACTCCTTCTAGAGCACAAATCAAGGACTTCATAGGTGGTTTATCTAAGGTGTTTACTTATTTAAACAACCAAAGGTCTTACCTTTTAAACACCCTATGGTTCTAGGTGACATTGAGGCATGGTGATATGGGTTGAATGATGATGGAACAAATGGAGGGTTACCCTTAATAAGTTAGTCTTACCTATTCACTCATATGAATAGAAGGGATGATAACCATATTGTTTTGATATGTAACCCTAATTAGGTATAGCTTGTTATACCTAACTTTAATATAGCTAAATGATGG